>CM067355.1:18606879-18744379 GCA_034190875.2 Urechis unicinctus
AAGTCTCAATGCAGCATGAATCAGCGCATTGATTAATAATGCATTTCGGTGCCGCTACCTTCATTATTATGAAAAAAAGGTATATATACATTAACAATATCACGATTTAAAGGGACTGCCGATGCATATTATGTACATCCGCTAACGTCGCACATTAGCATATGTCATCAACCAGATGATATGAAATCCAGATTTTCGTTATTTGCATCAATGTGGTCATCCAATTCCGTTATGCAAACCGAAATATTTTGACCATGCAGGCATAAATCATGTCAGAACGGTATATATTTACTTTTAGCAATACACGATATACCTATTCAGAGCAGCCATTTGCTAATTATACGTACAATTATAGTGATATTTCCAGAAATAATGTTATCTTGTGATACAATAGCCCTCCGTACCGTGGACTACAAATTTAACCCATTAATTAAATCGACTATTTCTCATGGATTGTTTAGCTAGTGTTATGTTACTTTTAATGCAATGTCGAATTTATCCCCAACAAAACAAGTAATACAACAGTTGAAATTGTAGGCATTCAATTTTAAACGGAATGGTGGCAACTTGAATGTCAAATATGTAGCTACACTGGATGAATACTGCGTCATCATGCTATATTTTCTTTTACCGCGTAAAAGTTGCTGGGGTAAACATCTAAGTGGGCTGTATCATTCATTGGAATGAATCCCTTCTTCACCTTCAACATCGATTGACTATAGAATGCAGCACAACAATACATTGACATCTGACGACGAAATTGATAATCAACCCAGGTGCATCATTTTCATAAACATTTACCGATACTTCTTATTGCAAATGTAACACAGAAGACAAATAGACGACACTTTTGATGCATGCTTTCATGTTCATCGTTTGCACCAGGCCTGACCTTGAGAGGAGAACAAATGCTTTACCCAATTGAAAAAGGATTAATTGTATACTGTTATTCATTACTACAAACGAATTGATTCACATCAGTATTATTAAGTTTGCATTGATTTATGTGCCGGCTAAATAATCTCACAGGTACAATAAATCGAACACATCACATAGCATGGATCATTGAAGTTACTCCTGATCTTCTGTCACTAAGACAACTGAGAACTTCCTCCATGCTTCTTTTGCACTTGCGTCACAGGGTACGCAATTTGTCTCGTTCGTCTTATCTGTATACAAATTGTTGCCACGTTGCACTTGGACAGTTGCATGTGACATGACAATTATCCTTTACTGGGCTCATACATTGCCAGTTTATTGCTTTTTCATAGCAATTGAGACTAGGTAGGTAGCACGACGCTAAAACTATCGTAATTGAGCATAGATAATGCGCTCTGATGAAGCCACCATATTGTCAATGCAATGCATAATGCAATGCATGCATATACTACCTGCCTAGATGCAAATTGCAATGCCATATGGCAGTCAATTAAGCACAAATCTGAAGATTGATATTGTTCATAATCACGTATCTTGATATCGCGGTAGCAAGTGACTTGATGTCGAGGCTCCGATTTACACATGGCTTTTCTTATCACTCAGTATAATTGTGGTGTTGCTTGTGGTGCGTTCTACCCATGAACAAATTATATTAAAAGTATGTGTTCTAACCCCTATTTTATAGTGTGCAGCTGAGACAGGCGTCATGGAACTATTCCTAAAAATTGTCTACTGAAAGGCCAGGGAACACTATCTTTAAACGCAATTGATATAAAAACTGCAATTACCTTGACACCAATAGAGTTACTGAGATTGGTTATGTCCTGACATATCACAGTCGTCGATAATGAATTAGGGACGCTTTGCTAATCGTCTCAAAACGTACATTAGTTCATACCTGTGTTAGCGACTGTTATGGTATTTAACAGATGCAAGCAGAATTGACAAGATCGCAGCGACACATTTAGGTGCGTCGTTATAGCATCAATAGTTTCTTAAATCTAGCCATCATTACCATGCTGTGTCCTGCTTAGCTATCATGGAACGAGGCATAAAGTCACAGTAGGATAACACCTGCTTGATAAATAAATAGAAACGCCATAGTAGGATGTTATTTTGATTGATTGCATTCTCCCTCTTTCTACGGAGTTATTACTCGAGTAGATTGCCCAGTACCAAATGTTCCCAGTCGCTGCATCTAGTGCAGCAAGTAATCATATAATGAAATCTCTGCGTATCATACTTTAGCTATGTCATTCCTACCTGTTACTTACGAGCCTTGTATAGCTACTATAATCTGATGAACTGTAGTTTCGCTATTGAATAATATAACTTCAGGCAGCATATGAGAGATAGGACTATGATTCGGGTCCTATGTTGCCCGACATAATGTCTAACAATGACAAATTCGTGGCGCCAATTTTGCCCTTCAATATTATAATAATAATACCTAATGTCATCAATGATTCAAAAACATAGGACATTGCATAGCTGTTGCAGCACACACATCTTGTTTTTCATGTGGATTGGGGCTGTTTGCGGCACGTTTTACAGGATTCAGGCATATCATGAAAGAGAAACAGACCGAACATATGGTTGGAGGCAGTAGCTAATCGTGTCGCTATGTCTTATGTTGAAGAGGCTTTATGTTATCGTTTTTGCTTTAGTAATTCAATGAGACAAAGAGGTTGGTGTGAGTCTCGTTCAACCGGAAAAACGAAACCTCGCTATTCTGTGTTCATGTGATATGAGCAATAGTGTTTAGTGTTACATGCTACGCTATAGCCACGGCATATCAACAAAATCGCTATGAAACATTGCAGCATTGTCTGACCCGTCACTGTTTAAAGTTAACTGCCATACTTATATTCAGTAACTTACGGAAGGATACGAATAGTTTATCTCTCAAATGTGACACGATACATGTCGATATTTGCGATGCTTAGGCATGGTCGCTGTGTCATCAATCACTCTCGATCTCAATCGGCCACCACACATCTCAATTTTATGGCTGTTCTGCGAATTTCCATTGTTTGATTCTCTTACATCAAAGTGCTGCGCTGAAATTGGATGCAGACATCAATCCATTAGGGTCATGATTTGAAATGATTAGTTGCATAATGGCCTATGGCTGCAGGCGAAAAGCTACCACCATTTTGTAGCGACTAATATTTGTGTACGCCTGTATGTACTCTACATAACCATTAGATGGCATACGTGCCGGTACTTTTCGATTTCTCCTACTGACAATGTCATAATTTTTTTTACGCGCAGAATAGTCACAACAATGATTTTCTGTTGCATTTTGTGCAATATTACCGTCATATCATATATCCAGACCCGCTTGAACAAGTGCTTATTTCCCGGACGTACGCTTAATTGAACAATAATGTAGCTTGCAATGAATGTGGCAACAACTATGAAATCGATGCACACAAGCATGCAAAATCTTAAGAAAAAGTAAATTCTAAAAGCCTGCAGCCAACAGAACGTCGGGGACCCAATTAATGCTTCATAGCGTTTCGCAGCATATTTGAATTGCCACATAGATATCAGACACCCGGAAATAAGTTGCTAAAACTAGACAAAGTTCGTCTTTCAAAACATGCAATATTTATTCTAGACAACATCGCAAATAATGACCGGTAATAGTGTGGCCTATTGGTTTTCTTGGTATCCATGGCAACGTACATAGTCGCTTTATTTTTTCAATACTGATGAGTGTAGTTATATGATACAAAGCGTCTAAAAATATGAAAGTCACGTATATTTCTGCCGCCTTATGTAAAACAATTAGCTTATTCGGCTTGTTATCTGTAGTCACATTGCAATCATCGTCAGTCCGTGAACACTGCCCAACAAGCGTGTTAAGGTTGTGTTGCTGTAGGTGTATCTTGAACTCTTAGCAAAATATCTAGTATATTTGGACATGTTCTGCATACCTACTGACGGTAAGGAGATGGACATCAATATGTGTAATTATTCCACTGTTATATGTTTTGCTGACTATATTTAACAGTTTTATTCATAATAGTAGCATAGCAAAATACTCTATAGTTTGTGTATTATGTGAACATTGAACTGAAACCCTTCATATGTCCTATCTGAGCAAACTGTATATGGCGATACAGTACGAGTTATCAACCAAAACAAACAGTGGTGCTACGTGGTTTATCGTCAAATTGCGACTTTTTCCATTAAGCTATGAGCAGGTATAAACACTCATCAGATAATGGTCCACCTCACCAAAGTAATTTGGCCTGCTGTAGCTAAATGTTGTGTAAAAACTGAAATGTCAATTAACTACTTGTTCGTTATCTTTTGTTTGATGCACGTGCGGAAGGAATGATTTGAGTTAAATTTAAGCTTCGTTATCTCGAATGAATAAGAAAACTTGTTAGCTGATATTCCAATTAATACAGCTGGGCAGAATCAAGAGGTATTGCTAGCTGGCTAGGTAGTTCGTATTGCGTACGTATGCATTGACTAGTGGTTATTTCTCCCAGCTACATTTGTTGGATCTTAAAATATATGATGCAACTGGTAAACTCAAATATGTCGATAATTTGATCACTTATTACGTGTTATCCTGGTAGTTGGTCAGGACAGCACCTTATCCAACAATGTCTGTATCCTAAATGGCAAGTGATAAAAGTGAAGCTCCAAACTATATGGCACCTTCAAATGCAAAAGGTGAATGACACGCTTAACGTCTTGTCGTCGCTTTGTTTGATAAGAATAACTTGACAGTCCGTTAATTTTTAGATGCTATGAGCAAACGCGAACGGATATATTCAGCTACTTTTGATGGAAATTTAGCAATAGCATCAGCCTTCCTGCGCCTCAACTGCCGATTCGAAGCGTGGTTTGGTGGCATGACGACACAGCGTAAGCCCGATCTGAATATTAAATGAACTGTTCAGTGGTCGGCAGCAATGAATCATCGAATCGTTACATCAATTGTATGATAACGGTGCAACAGTGAACAAAAAAAGTTGTATAATAGACCGCCGTAAGCAAATTACTTATCATGATAAATACTGTTTATAGTTTATGCCATCGCAGCTATTAAAAAAGGGCGGTGAAACTTAGTAAAATACTGCATTGCGAGAATCTACCTTCGGGATAATTGTTTCTCGTGATCGTATTACCCACGACCTTTGTCGTTGAAGCACGAGTTACTGTTCATATCTTTGCACAAGCCTAACAATCGAGTGCTGGGAATGCATTATATACCGCCTACTTTCCATATTGTCGACAAGCAGACGTACCCATTCCCTGTCGGCGTCTTGGTATCGGCATGCTGGGGCCCTGCTGATTCAATCATTGCCTTTGAATCAAGACAGCAACAGGCTGGCATTGAGGGCTCTCATTTGTCAGTCCTACGATCCTCAAGGATCGATGTAAAGTACCCTCGGAGAACGATACCATCAGGCTATTGGTTTGCGAATACCATTGGATCATTAAAAGCTGAGGGGAAGGAACTATTATCCTGTGGTAACATATGTAACAATCAAATAGTATTGTTACATCCGGAATGAACTATGGAGCCGGAAGCACACATTCAAAGCTTGAGCCATCTCACTCCTCCAGTCCTGTCCATAAGCTGCGGGATTCAAGATATGACAGTGAGGTATGTGCAATATATGATATGGAGAATTATGTTTGCTATTAGCGCATGTTAAGATATTTGTGGTTTACTTTTTAGTTGATGGAACCAAGCGTTCACTCGTCGTGTGTTTCATTTAAACCGGATTCGACACTCTCGGTGATTACCTATTGCGTTTATCGATGCTATCCACGGAGCTGATTTTCGGTAAATATATTATTTGTATTACTAATCTACCACACAACACTTCGTTGGCAGTTGTAAGCCAACCTCAATTACGTCATGTAATATTGCAGATATAATAAGGTAGGACTGATCCGTTCACAACCACAATTGTGTATGGTATTCAAATATGTGGAACATACAAATACGCCTAAACATTCGCACATATTGACATTGCCCATTTACAATTGATTGTTTGTGTATGGAGGGAATAGGAGGCAATCATCTGGTCATTTCTGTCAGCGCTGCAGACTGATAGGTAGATTAACACTTCAGATTGACACGTGACCATGATTATTCCTGCATCCTACGTGGGCCCTACGATGGAATTGTGTTGGGTGAGGTTCAATCAGTCATCGCTCCTTTGTGTTGCTCTCCGCAACGATGTTAACGTGCAGGCCTATTGGTCATGCATTCCCATAAGTTTTCCGACCTATAATAGAGCAGATGTGACGGTAATATACATGTGACATAAATGGTGATCTTTAAACAATGCGATATGGTGCGCGCGTGCAATAGATAGGAGTTGCTACTGCACATGCATGTGCGCATAGATAACACAATGGAATCATACGTTTATCAATCGCACTAGATGTTTGCTGGATGGGAAGCACCGCCTCAGTAATTGTTTGAGCCTTTCAGATATAGCCTTATTTGTCAACTGTCAGCCTTTGAGAGATTGCCGTGTACAATTGTAAACAAAATTACTTTGGGCGCCGCAATAATATCTTTACCATGCAGTCTTGCCATCGTCTTCTTTCAGAAAGGGAATATATCACTGATCGGGCCAAGACACTGAATTAATGTTTTGCTATGACAGCCCAAATAGAGCTGCATCGAATAAAATGGCAGCACACCTAATTTCTCCCTTCCTTCACATGTTATGTTCTGACGTAGAATATAAAGCATGATCACAATCAATGCGCATCATACTCATTCAGCGTTTTACAATTTTATCACCAATGAAATTAGCTGAAATATGCTTTTGGTTTCAGTTGCTCGTCGGAAATCGGATAAATGCCCTACAGCTCACAAACCTTATTGTCCAATCGATTAAGCTATGCTCTTGTGTTTTTGGCAGACATACCGTAATGATTTCAATGCTTAGGATATTGATACGCTATTAATATAGATCATGTTTGGGCTAAACTGATATGCATCGTGCAATTTAGGTGGTTGAATTTTGTGTTGCATCATAATTTAGCATATACAATGCGTTATCTAATTGTCAATTCAATTCAACATTCAAAGCAATGCATAAACTGTCAATCTAGATAGATTGTCTATTGCCGTAAATCAGTAAACTAAATGCACATCTGCAATTTAATGTTAGTAAAGCTCACGGATTAGACAGTCGCGCATGACGAAGTCAATTGTAGCTCCGACAGAATACGGAACAGATAACATGGATATGCTTATCACTGGGTATTATTTTGATGTTGCGTGGATTTGTTTACCCATATTGATTATACGAGACGAGAATGTTAGGAACAATACCCTTCTTTGTGGCACTTTGACGGTTATCTAGAGTTGGTGCCTCTTGAGTAAAATATTTGGGTCCA
The DNA here is from genome assembly GCA_034190875.2 of Urechis unicinctus. Classification (NCBI taxonomy): domain Eukaryota; kingdom Metazoa; phylum Annelida; class Polychaeta; order Xenopneusta; family Urechidae; genus Urechis; species Urechis unicinctus. The sequence goes on from CM067355.1 coordinate 18,614,212, forward strand.
ATATATACGTGACGATATACAATGACTTAAAGGACTTAATATTGCACTACGTCTAACAATAAGTTGCTGCAATACACATATGTCTGCTTGAGTGCATATTGTGGATTTGTCTGGCATTTTACCTAACTCAAGTGACATAGTCAGCAATTTAATGCGATAATTTGCAAGACAAATAGGTTAGGATGAATCACGTTTAATCAGAAAACTAAGCCTCTTGGTTACCTGTTCATGTCATTTAAGCCATCTTTTTAAATATAGTAAACCATAATATATCACTGTTACATGCTCCATGCATTTACGAATTCTTTCAATTACCGCCATATGAAAGCCACTTTAACAGACGTAAATAATAGCCGCTATCACCGGCAGGCTCATAAAATGTACATTGCACCACAAAGGGTGGTCACACCATTGTTGTGCTAGCAGCTATGTATATGATAAATGTGCAATAACCGGCCATCGGTATATCATATATTTTAAAATTATTCCGCAGCAACTCTTGCATACAAGATGTAATAATTGAACGCTAAACACGGCGTAAAAAGGTGTGTGATCATCTATTTCTTATCGTTGTATGTGAGGCAAAAATGATTCTGGTCATATCTATAACAGCTCGCACTATACTATATACTCAAATATAATCCAATGACCACGTAAAGTAGCTTATATATGAAGTTTCTTTGGCAACATTCTGCACAAGTGCATATGCATCGTGCTTCATGGCAAAGCATAGGAATTTGTGTGCCGAAAGTCAATAGTGACTACCACTACTGCCCGCCCTCTGCTGCAATTGGTATGCCAACGCACGGCATATGCACTGGCTACTCGCCCATAAATATTGTCAACCAACGGTATTCAACCACTCCGGTATCCCCAGGCCGTTGGGTTTGGGCTTGCAAATACTGAACTTGGACATACGCTTATTGCCTCGAATTGTGCTACTTGTGCGTCGGATTACTGGGAAATTTTAAGGCCCGTGAAGGAACATACAACAGCAAAACATACGGAGAAGCAAGTAGTAAATTAAAATTCTGTTTCGGATAATATTGTCATTGGACAAGGCAGTGAAAGCAAAATTACGTCAACATGAACTACAGCGGTGGAACGGCGAATGCAGAGCGGGGTTTACGGCGCTCACCAAGTCCCCAGCCTAAATCGGGGGACACAAGATATGACAGTCAGGTATGTGCCTTTAAGTGTTCACGGATCGGCGACACCAAATTGCAGTCGTTATTGCACTTGTTAGTTTCGCATAATCAATAGGATTGACCTTATCAGCATTAGTCTCGAAGAATTTTGTTCAGGCTGTGTGATCATATACAACTCACCAGACACTTTGTTCTGCTTATACAGGACACGTGTATGTGCAATGTTGTATATGAGTGAGTGATTGCCATTGCCCTTGCAGCATTTGGTATTATTATCATGTTTTACATATCGATAATATCTACCACCACATCATTGATGATAAATAGTGGTATCCATGCGATGTCCAATAATACATCTGAGCTTTGCTATACATGTTATGAACTATTCATAGACAAACAACGCCGTATGCTGCATTTGCCATATACAGCAACATGCTGTATGTATCGGCCACGTAATGTAACAGGTGAAACTGCCGAGTAAATGAGGCCATAATGCAAAAAGGCGGTATGGTTGTTAAGGATATTATTATCACCGCTGTTAAGCACGTAGACTTATGGGGCCTTATACTGATCGATCAATATTACCCGACGCTGTCGTCATCATGACATGTTTTAATACCAATTATCAACCATTACATAACGGCATGTTGCTTTTCAGACATTTTCACAAAGTATTGTTTTTCGCGCTGAAAAACACTCGACTCTTTACCATTAACTTCCAGCCCAATGTTCAGTAAATAACGGATAGAAATACTCCGACTCTCGAATTCGACTTGATAAATATGTATCTTTGCAACGTCAAGGAAAGCTTTGCGGCGTTATCAATTACTATGATTCGACTACATCAAAGTGTTGTGCAACACATTTTTCCGGGCTTTATTTCCCTCGGATCATGACATGAATTTAAGCTATTACCTTACCCGTGATCAACAGGTACCACCAGATGACAAAGGTGTTGATGCTCTATTGCACCAATACTTTTTACATCGACATCAGCGGGGTTATAATATGTCGACGACTGTCACAACAATGCTAATCCGCTGCATTTCCTGCAATAATTCACAAAGTCCAGGACCAGTTATATTCTGCTTTAGGCATGACAACCCATGGTGGTGTGCCAACACTTTTTGTATCTATCATTTCGTGTTTCGGTATTTAAGCAAAATTATAAGCTGACAATGTGGTAGGTTATTATTTTAGTAGATGTGCTAATGATGGTCGTATTGCCAGGTCATATTGAGCCGTAAATTTTGTTTATGCTCGTATCGTCCGCAAGCTGTTCATGCAAATACATGTAACATTGTGTGGGTCAATGCGTAAATGATTTAATTACCTTGCTAATTATGAATTTTTCCCTTTCCAATACGGTAAGCAACGTTGTTTTGCTATACAAAGACAGTCGTTTGGAAAACGAAGGCTTTTGCCGGTCATGAACATTACAATGCTCATCTACATGTTAGGGATAGCTGTTGCAAATATAGGGTTTTGTTTGCTCAGAGTAGGGTAGATTCATTTTCTGACATGGAGAGGAATGAAATGTGGTCAACGTCTATTTTGCCAGACCAATTATGCAGTACCATTCTCAGACAAATAATCACCAGCATTTGATCAATGGATGCAAATGTACTGTTACCAGCGTTAAATCATAGATTTTTGAAGTCATGGTAAAATGTTCAGGGATTATTTACCATGACTTCTGGATAAATTCATTATGTTCGGACCACATTACATTTTGTGCGGTTTGAGCCACAGCTTCACCAAGATAACAAATTTCAGCTGCTATACTAAATGATATTAATTTATATAACCGGAAAATCCTCGCAGAATGCAACTCGTCACCAGATGGCGCATTGATCTCGCCGAGGCCACAATTGTGACCACGGCGCACGAACAACAGGAAACTGTCGATGGCAATTGATGCTTGACCATAACGAAAGGTTGGTTCAACCACAGCATTATAAGTTCAACAAGAGAAATGATTGAGGTTCGATGTGCCGTACAGAAGTGTAATCTGATGGCGGTTTCCATTCACATGAAATGAACGGATCCCGGCAATGTATCCGTGACAAAAATGCATCACCATCGATATTATTCAACAGTTATAAATATGCATCAACTCCTATTGCGATGTATCAGTCGAAAGTCAATATTGACAACACTGCTATTCACTGCACGACCATAGTGCTGGTATGCCAGTATCCTGTTGTGGCGGGGACGCTATGCCAATAAATTTAATTAACGACCGGTATTCACCAACTCAGGCCAGGCATCCCCAAAAATGTGCCGTGGCTAGAGAACATTGAATGGCTTAAATATTCGCTCAATGGAGCTAAGCCCCTATAGTCGCAACTCACAAGATATTATTGGTGGATGGGCATGTGACGAAACTCTTAGGCCGGCATTGGAATAGACAACACCAAAGGTCACTATAGAGGTATATCGGGTAAAGCGAAATCAATTATTAATCCAACGCCCAAGTGCGGATAATGTTGATTTCGGATAGACGAGTGTGTATTGAAGAAAAGAGAATAAATTAACAAACCATTAACTATTGTGGTGTAAAGTTAATCAATGTTCTCTAATCTTAGATAGCAAGTTATCAAATGTTCGAGGCCCAGTAGTAATGCATGTTATATCCTGGATCATGCAGATACACGCGTTACTCTTATACGTTAATTGTCTTATGATGAATTACCAAGAACTGAACCAAATACTGATAAAGTATTGATTATAAACTGGATCTAATGAGCCGATGTGACGTCAAACCAATAAGTCACACCCTGTATCTGTGTAAATAATTATGGCAGCCACAGAGTTGACTGTCGCATCTTGGTTTACGTGGGTTGCGACAATGTCCCCATGTGTGCCAGGTTGTATGGGAACTTCTCTTCTGTTGGTCCTTTGCTTACATCCAACATTGTTGCATTATTAGTACATATTTAATGTTGCTCTTCGGGAGATGTTTAAAACGTGGCATGCTCTCCGTTTAACTATACCACTAGAATATATGCGTAGTCGTAAGTGCAATGTATTTATATTAAAACTAAGCCATTGTCTTAAACGACATCGTGTTTATGTTACCGTGATGGTAAATATTTGCATGCAATCAAGCGTAATCTCTTAATCGGTCCTTGACAATTATCTTATATTTCATATCTATGCATTAAAGCAATACAGTGGCAATGAGAGTATCGCAATAAACGTATGCATAGCATACCAATCAATGAGAGAGATGTGCACCCGAATCAATAAATACTTGCCTGGTACGTTTACAATTCGCCTTCAGAAGAGCAGTCATAAATAGCTGACGCAGCATTATTTGACGTATTAATTAGTATCCGTCTATGTTCCCAGTATATTGCGCCATTAGAGTGAATGTGTTGGGGAGGTAATGGTGATTTCATTATTATCTTTCCAAAAGCTAATTCTTTTTCCCTATTGGTCCGTCATTTTATAATAATGTTGCTTAAATCATAACAGTACATTCCAGCTTGGCTTTTGCCATAATGCAGCATCCATTTCGTCTGATACATTCACTGTGGTGCTGTGGTTGCATTCGTTACGAAGTTGTTGGTAAATACCCCTATCTTTTATACCAACCCATTACAGCTCCAAGCAGAATGCATCACTTACCATTAGCTAGGATAATTGAATGATCCAAGCTGATGTTATGAATCTCAGCACAGCATTTCCGGTTGGGGTGTACATACATTTCATTTTATACTCTTCCTTGCTTATTTGTTTTTCCATGTGAGAAGACACCTCGCGTAAATCATCGGTAGAAGACCATTATCTAAAAAGCGGAATAATCTTAGCAGCGATCACAACATAGAGGCGTCCCATGGTGAGATAGGAGTTTTGGGGGGTTTTCCCGCCTAACGCCTTTTACTTTATGGATATTCTAATCGTTAGATGGTGCTTACCAAAACAAATCAAGTGACAATACACGGAGCACCCAGCAAATAATTCTTTGGGCTGGTTGAGGAATTTTGGTAGCCGATCACGCTCTGGCATGTTAAATAGCTTTGCGTATGTTTAAGTTTCTTTGATGTATTCGTCAAAAGTGCACCTAGATATCGACTGTGTCCCGAGCATTGCCTATGCCACTCAGGTATACTGTGTTTAGATCACCGCCAATATTAAATTTGAAGCTTGATTGCCTCATTGAATGACAGAGCTACGTCTAGGAAGAATGCTGATTACCTGGTTAAAGCCGTGCAAAACGCTTAGTACCTTAGTGGCTGTAATTATGCTGATGGCTTATAAATAATATACCATTATTTGACGGCCATTTTAGTTTATCCTGTATATAGCTTCATATGACTTAGTGTAATTGCGATACCAATGGGCACTTATCTATATTCAAATAAAGATAGCAATATCCACTACAACATATAATGGTTTCCGATGACATAAGCTTATTCAATATCGGAGCCTTTTATGTATTGGTAAATACATATTTACGTATCTGTATTAGCAAATTGCTGTTGCATCTGACTTCCCTATATTGTCTGTTGCGATTGCAGCACTAAATGAAGAAAATATAACTATACAGATCAACTAAACCTATGTGAGTGACGTGTCTCAATTATGGGTATCATTATCATGGTGATAGTAGAAACGTGATGCATGATCAGAATGACTTGGTCAGGGATCGACATGCCCGGTACAGCTGTATTAACGAACGAATGTTGTGAAAGGCAACACAACGCGCCTTCGAAGAGAAAATGCAGTGAAGAGTTGCAAAAAAAGACGCATGTCTATAATTAACAGCCTTCGCCACATGATAATCTGATACTCAAGGGTGAAGTAGGCAAAGAATAGGTATGTGATAATAACTTCTCTCAATTATCTGTGTATACATACATTGCCCTTCACTGCTATATATCGTCCACACCAGTGCTTACTATAATTGGTGTATCATTAATATCGCGCTTATCGTAAAGTCATTAGCAAGGTAAACTGTACGCATGTTGTAAGCCTACCGAAAGGGCATGGTGGTTTAAAATTAACTGGCGTAGCGTGAGTGACCATTCATTAGCAGTGACGTTCTGGTTTATTTTTGGGTACGTGTATCGTTTAGAGTATTCAGTCATAATTTGATACTTTTTCTCCTATGAGTACGTAAGGCTGAATAATCTTATCAATTGTTCACAAATATAATCTACCCAGAATAACCGTTTTTTTACATATCCGACGACTTAAGAATTGTTACAACCAAACGATTCATTTTAGGGTACTGAGGTTATATTTGCAGTGAGTGCACATAACGTGGGTGAATCGGTAATATCATGCAGCAGAATGTATGGCTGTAATACATTGTTTGCCATTTGAAAATAGACTAGCTACAAATTAAGTATGTAGCTACCAAACGTTATGTATAATGCTACCTTGCCGATGAACTTATTGCCGCAAAATTCATAGAGAAGTATTGGTGCGAAGCAATATTCCCTGCTTCTCGAGAGAATTAGCATTCTCGACGCATTGATTTCACAAGAATGGCAGAACATATCCGCGGGTTGAGCTGTGTTCATCACATTGTTTGCTATATTGCAAACGCCATGTATGGTATGTGTAGTGCTATAAACAATGGCTAAGATGGACTCAGATGGGCAGATCAGATGTGAAAAGGATCATTTGTTAAGCTTCCTTGATGTGCGGATATTTGCTGTCCAACTTGCTATCTTTGTTCAATTATCCAATGGTCCACAAATTTGGTAATCTAGGTCAACGTTAACGCTGCAGACACCTGTTTTGTCTTATTTGCAATTCAATGATGTACATTAGATAAGGTGTATTGGTGACTGGGTATGTCCATTCCAATACTAGACACCTTTCCAGTGCATATATGTGCTAGAGTTGTCAAAGCTTGGCTGTCTCGCGACGTTGCTTTTATTATAAACCGCCCCTACAAATGCCAGTCAAATGAAAATTAAGCAGAAGATTACCCATTAAGAGGACTTAAGCTGTTACACAGCGTGCTTGATCTGTGTTCCTTGAGTGCTTTTCCATGCTTCAGTACAACGGGAGAGGCTTCTTTGGCAAAAATAATCTGTAACGACAGTTATGTTACAGAAAATAAGAGGGAATGAATGTCATCAAGGAAACATTGAAAACATGTGTTCTTTATTACAAATATTTGTTAAGCATGCCAACAATCATATGTACGCATGTAACCATCGAGTGACAGTCGGCTCGTTTTCACTGGCGAATACTTTCACAAAGCTGTAGCCCAAAGTATGCAAAGGTTTATTTTTGGTGCTGGCTATTTTAAAACGTTCATCTACAAAAGTGAGATTATATAAGGTTTAATGACGATTATAACCATTCGCATTTTTAAGATTATAACCTAAGTTGTATTTTTGTTATTTTGACAACAAAGCTGTGTGCATACTGGAGCTGAATTTCAAATTTCTGTTTCATTCATTTTCAAGCTATTTAAAATCTGTTCAAAGAGATATATTTTTCGAGAGATATGTTTAATCAAAAAGATCCAAAATGAGTGACGTCATAAGCATTGGTTTTGATGACAATATTCCTTCTTTGCATGTCGTTGACTGCATGAAGAAAGTTAACAGTATCTACATTACAATTCCTTGCAGAATGGACCACGGCAAAACAATTCTAATATAGCATGTAATGATATGGAAAACCTGTAAACTAGGAATTATCCTAATTAATGTGTTTAAAAGTTGAACCATATATAATGAACTAAGCGAAGTAAAGAACCTCACGAAGATATTCGCTAATCACAAATAGTAAATTTGGCTAATCTGGTAGGTTCAAAATTCAACCCATTTGTCTTAAATGGGTTATTTAAAGTAGCCATTATTGGTGGATGTAGAATTCGACAAATATATAAATAATTCCCATCGCGGTTGATCGCATCTTTCAAACGGGCCACACGGACGTGCATTCCTAGCTGCCTCATAGTAGGGTAATGCAGCGAGCACGCGAATCTCGAAATAGCAAGACGGTTGCACAGGTACGGATAACGGCATCTTACGGCATATGTGCGGTTTCTCTGTGGGTTTTTTCGTCCTGACACACGAAAGTAAATAAGATACCAGAACAGTAACAAAATAAAAATACCCGGGCTATTTCATATTTGTGTGATCTCAGCGGAACAACATAGAAAATATTTGCCATTTGTTTTATCCTGACTCTAAATAAATCGTCGCGCCAACGGCGCGCCTCATTTCGTTCGTGTTACACGATTTCTATAGCATAGCACTTTACACCTTTAGGCAGTACTTGCGGTGAAGGTGCCCATTATTGGTTATAACCTACACCGTCTTCATTTTCGTTAGCGCCAATGTTGCCATATTTAAGGCTGACATAATTATCGGGATAGTGTTTGGATGCAAATCACCAACCGTTTATATCCCTGAATCGTCATTACTAATTTGTGTGCATATATGCTGCAACTATTTTCATTTTAGTATCATACGTCAATGGTAATTGCGCAGAATCATCGCTTCTGTTTAGCCCTTAGAACATTTTCCTAAAAGGCATCCCGTGAATTGCGAATAATTGTATCCATAAACCAGCTTTATTACACATTGTACAAAGGCATCATGCTGTGATATCTTTGTTTAAATCTACCTCAAATGCACATGCGCACATTTCTTAAACTGTAACGTTACCATTCACCATGACAATGAAGCGCTGTAAGAGAGTTAAATATGCGGTTAGTTTGCTGTGCATTTTGTCCTGGACGCGAGTGCTACTTATATATAATTTTAAACCCGATTATTTGGGACTGTGTATTTTGTCATTAAGGGGTTACACTGCCTCACATGGAAGCGACTAATACAGTAGATGTCGGTAGAGATGAATGCTTATAGTTAATATGGTGTCTGTAACATGCTTCGCATCCATTCGCCATGCCTTATCCTCAATGATAATATTAGGGACAAATAACGCCAAAGCGAATAGTTAAAATACCTCACATATATAATCTACGCTGCTGGTGCGTGGGTACCAGATAAGGTTTCTTAGGTATTAGCTTGTGCGAAATGGTTTTCGTAACAGCTTTTATTAGGATAATTTACATTTGAATCCCGATGGATATACCGGTCGTACCCTTTAACTCGCTGGTGTTAAAGCACTGGAATGGCTACTGCTTGATTGTTCTGGGAGATCGCTTATATCGCAAAATACGCTGCTACAAATGCCAGTCCGTTGTAAAATCGGAAACATATCACCCATTAAAGAAGACTAAATATGTAGCGCAGCCGGCTTCTTCTTTGATCCAAGGGTGACTTGCTGGTGCACCTTTATATGCGTCAGTACAAAGAGAGACGTATCACCGGCCAAAACAATCTGCACTTATTCTACGAGGTGAGAAAACAATTTGGCAGACCTATTTCATAAAAGCCACAGGTTTCCAAATAAATGTCCGAACTAGAAATCCTGTCTAAAAATGTCTTGGTAGTGTTTATGCGATAAAAAGTCAAGTTAAAGGGGACACGGCAAGTTAAAGGGGACACGGAAGCAACTATTTGGATGTATTTGACGATAGCGCTATGCAATATAACCAATTGATGCTCACACGCGGTATCAAATGTAGTGAGCTATGTTGATCTAGCATATAACCCATATATTGTGCAGTAGTAGCTACATAATTGAGCATAACAATTATTCACCAATAGTTTAAGTCTTAGAGCAGTTTGTGATCATCACCGAAACTTCTAAGTCGAGGTTTTCATATTATGTCCGACCAAATAAGAATACATCAAAGTCTAAAAGAAATGTTGAATCGATTGAGACAGCCTCGTTGATTGCTATTGACGAAAGCAATTCGCTAAATCAGTTTTTCCTACCGCTTTTCATCTAATCTTGCCATTCACTTGGTATTCAATTGGGCTAGCTTTCCCCGCTGTCTTGACATATCTTTAACAAGCGCTATTGATTATCTCGGTCAACGATTCTCCCGCATTATGTTTGAAACACAGAGGACATGTTTTAGCCATTGGCAAAATTTGAATAAATATGGTTTATACAGTTTGATAGGTGTCCGACTAGTTTCAAGCTAATTACACCCAAACAAAATCTATGTAATCTATAATATTCATCAATCCCGTGAACTGGGGTTACATGTACATGCATGGATGACTTTAAGCTTCGCGGGTTCATATTATACGCACAGCCAAAAGCATCTATTACTAATAACGAAAGTCCATATACTGTCCATGGTGTCGCTATTTCCTTAAATTATCTTTGCAGCTGATGGTTGTCACATAGAGGTGGTATAATTAAGTGAGTTTCAATGTTGATGATAGATACTAAGGCTGATTTAAGTATCAGTAGAGTTATATGATCCGAACTACGAAACAATCAAATGAAGGAAATTTTGACCAATTCTCCCTTATGACTGACATGGACGCCCATGAACCTATACTTACCTGACGGGTTTACCATTCGCCGTCAGAGGAGTAATAACCATTAGCTAACGCAGCATAATTTGGTGCATTTATTGAAATCCGTGCAATTACATGTTGGTTATTAGAGCATTTTCCTTTGATCGCCAGAAAGAGAATGTTTCACTCTAGACCTTATATGTCTATGTTTGCATTGCATCACGCCATTTCTACACATATAAAAAATACACCAATATAAAATTCCAGAAAATTTCCTTTCAACTGCTTCTGTGTTCATTAGAGACGTCTCTTATCTCCACATTTCATAATTGCACACCCCATAAACACTTAAATCCTATTTGCATCAAACATACTGTTTGAAACTGTTTACTTTTGCGTTCATGATGCCATTAGTAGTGAGGGCATCACGTTTAAATTATTGTCAAATTCCTCTCGTATAAATGACTGTAAGCAGTATATTCATCACTATGGCAGATCATCCAATGTAAATTAGATGTAGCGATCATATTGAATGTAGAGTATTGAGCTCCATTAAACGGGTCGGGATGTGCATCTATATTCGTCGAGTACATTATTCGATAAAAGGCTTATTTTAGAAGCGTCATGGTTGCCTCCATTTAATCAAAAAGTTTACTTAGTAGAATGTTTCGGTTACAGGATCACAAATGGCTGACAACTGAGATGATTAGGGGAGACATGCTATTATCTGTGACGCCAATGGAATTGGTTTTCATGACAACATAATTCCTTTGACGCTACTCGTAGGCTGCATTTAGAAAATTTACATTATCCGAAGATGCATACACATAAAGAATAGCTTTCCCATGGACCACTACAAGAATATTGTATTATAACATTTAAGGATAGGGTATTCCTGCTAACAATGAATAACCCTAACCAGGGTGTTTTGATTATTTTGTTGAACAATCAGTGCTATATACAGGATCAATATCAGCAAATGAAAATCATGATAACTTCCATATAATATATACTGAGGCGCACCAAATGAAGGAAAACCGTAAACCATTGTTCAGCATTTCTAGTATCGCTCCCTGTGGTCCTATCATCCACGACCCATGAATTACAAGCATTCTATCGATAATTTGCTGCGCTTGCCTAACAATTGAGTATTGACCATATATTGGCTTATCACCTCAGTGCATGCAAATCAAGTCAGCAACTGCGGGCATTGAGGGTCTCCATGAGTCAATTATAGTTGTAACAGTTTTCCTGGGGGAAAAGACCATATGACAGACGCATGTTTTTGGCAGATGGCACTGGAATGTTTGTTTATAGTTGTTACCTCCTACTTTATAGCTGAGGAGAGAAGAAATATTATCCAGCAGTAATGAATAATGTTACCGTTAAGCAAGATAAATCATATTGCTACATAAATGGAAAGGTTGCAAAGTGTAACGCACAAACTAAAAGCATGGGCAAGATCACTCCCGAAGTCCTATCCTCAAGCTGCGATATTCAAGAAATGACAGTGAATTCACCATTGTTCCAGGTTATCAATGTGTGTTCTCTATGTTTTCGTCTAAGCTCATTCGTTATTTCCTATAGTATCACTTCCAACGACCAATCATTTAGAGAAAACTCTAGAGAACTTATCTAACCTTGTAATTTTGAAGCTTATCGAATGTGGTATATAGTGCTTACGAATGTGAGGATATACAAATATTCATCAAATATGCGGACTGCCCATTCATAATTGATGCTTCAGATATAGTCCACTCTTTGCCATTAGCTAGATTGCTGGTAAATGGGTTTAGGTTTGCTTTTCCGAGGACGTCTCGTTTTGGGTACCTGTCGAAGGACCCATGAATTATTCGTCGGCACAATTTAGGTTTGTCACAGGTTTGTAACTTCGTATTCCGCACCTGCTTCGCAGTGCTTGGCAATATAGTCGTTCAACTGAACTGAATGCAGATTGTAGCTGGATGCTACCCAGGAGATTGGTTTGACATTTCAAGGCGATTGCTCGCTATTAACTGTCATGAGTGGTAGGTTAAACAGTGGACGGCTTCGCGATATCAATCACATGTGGCACAATCTAATACAAACAGTAACGTTTCCAATTTCATATGTATCGATTGCTATTCATATACTACATAAATATTCAACAAGTTGCATCATTCGTGCCAAATGCATTAAACATCAAAATATAATGCTTTAGTACCTAAAAGTACTACAAACAGATAAGGAAAAAAATATATCGTCCTAATATATGCTCTGTCATCTATGCAAGCAACGTTTGTGGGGTGACTAATACTTCGTAAATTCCTTATATTAGCATTTGACCAAACATTTACTGCTTTACAATCGGTATCAAGTTGTAGGGGGAAATTTCCTTGTCTGTTGTGGTTAGTATTGGTAGAGTTTATATGTCACTTGGGCATCGTACCTGTTGGTGGCCTGGCCTATTTTCTAAACAAAACACAGACGCGGAGAACGTATATGATATACACAATTGTTGATGCACAAAGTTTTTCTAAATATTGGTTGTGATGCCGATTTCGGACAACTTTTCTAGATAGTTTAGTCAGACTTTTTTTATTTTTTTTATACCCTTGTCTTCCGTGACTTGTCGGTGAACTGCAACTGCAAAACAATGGGACGCTAGGATAACTGGAAAGCGTAATCCGTTCGAAATAACGTCGCTTAGCAATGGGTAATATATTAGCAAAATACAATTAGTGCTCAATAATCACTCACTAGTCATGAAGTGATTCGCCAGGGTACGCCAGCCGAAGGAAATTATGTTCAACCACTCAATGTGATGTGGCCGACAATAGATTTTAGCACAGTCATTTTTACAAAACAATCTACCTGGAATGGATCGTGGAATACACCATATATTAGGATGAAAGCTCATCATCAGCTGTTTTAAAGTCTAATGACAACAGTGCACATAACACTTCGACATAACGATGATATTATTTGCCAACCGTAATTAAATTCAGCGATGCCCAAGGTTTAGTATCGATGAGTGCTACAAATGTGAAATATGATGGCTGGTTCCTTTCAACTCAAATCAACGGATCGCAACTTCCTCGAATGCAAAGGCAATTTCCACCGATATTATTCAATATTTATGAATATGTTTTTCGCCGCATAGCAATGTATGTGTTGAAAGTGAATATCAGCAACACCATCATCAATTACACGACCATGATATTGGTATGCAAGTGTTCTACTGTGGCGCAGACTTCTTGCCTATAAATCTTACCAACAACCGGTATTCACCAACTCTGCCCGGGCATCCCTTGCATTGTGCAGTGGCTAGGGACCGTGGAATAACCTAAACATTCATTCAATGCTCCTTTATTGCCAACGACGCTTTACAGACATACAGCATTAACCACTTAATACAAGGGAGCCAATAATTTATTTCACTGTTCGGGATATTGAAACACTTTCAATACAGATCACGTTTGAGCTTTGAGTTGCACTTGAGTTGCACCTATTATGATTTAGCATAGATAATGCAAATTTAATTGTCAGTTCAATTTAACATTCGATGCATTGCTGAACTGTCAATCTCGGTAAGCAGTCAACTAAATGCAAATATGCAATCTGATGTTGCAAAAGCTCAGGAATTAGACTGTCGCGCATGACGAAGTCAATTTTAGCTCCGACAGTATACAGTACGGATAGCATTATCACAGGGTATTATTTTGATGTTGCATGGATTTGTTTACCTAATCAATAATGATTATATGAGACGAGAATGTTGGGAAAAATACTCTTCTTTGTGTCACTTTAACGTTGGTTTCGGCATTCCTATTATGGGGATGGTCATTTTGGGTCCTTCGCACTAAACTATCTAGACGCATATCATGATTGGGTAGCCAATACATTGTGCCTTTAATTTAAATCAGTTTAGATCACATGGGCATGACAGTCGCTCAAATCAAGAAATAGCTTGATTATGGTCCTGATTTGAGCGATAGTTTTGTGCCCTCATGCCCGTCAATTCTAGCAAGATAAAATAGATCACCTCAAAATATACAGTCTGACATTGGGTTTTGATCACCGATAAAGGATTGAAATCTCCCTTACAGACCATAGAACCACTCCGGTTGATTGCTCCCTACCCAGTGTTTTTAGTGACTACATCCACTGCAGTCTGTTATCACAAGATGAGATACGTTCTTGCTAATGAGCTGTTGTTCAGATAACTAAGTTAGCATTTGCCGAACCGTATTTGAATATCCTGCGTTAACATTGGCATCGATAGTTCCTTTTCAAACGTAGAGCTACAATATTGTGATAATCTAGAGTTTGTGCCTCTTGAGTAAGCTATTTGGGTTCAATATATACGTGACGGAAAACAATGACTAAAAGGACTTAAAATAGCACTACGCCTTATAATAAGTCATAAGTTATATAGTTGCTGCAATACCCAAATGTATGCTTGAATGCATATTATGGATGTGGCTGGCATTTTACATAACTCAAGTTACATAGCCAGCAATTTAATGCAAGTTGCAAGACAAATAGGTTAGAATGAGTCATTTTTTATCAGTGCCTCTTGGTTACCTGTTCATGTCATTTAAGCCATCTTTTTAAATATAGTAAACCATAATATATATTGTTTCATGCTACATTTTTTAATTACCTTCATATGAAAGCCACGTTTACACACGTATATAATAGCCGCTATCACCTGCAGGCTCATAGAATGTAGATGCACTTAGGTATTTGTTGAATTACCGCCAAAGAAAAGCCACGTTAACACACGTAAAAAAAGCCGTTATCACCTGAAACCTCATAAAATGCAGATCGCACCACTAAGAGCGGCCACACCGTTGTTGTGTTAGCAGCTGTGTATACGATAAATGTGCAATAGCCGGCCATCGGTATATCATACATTTTGAAATTATTCCACTGCAACTCTTTCAAACAAGGTGTAATAATTCAACAAACGCTAAACACGCCGTTAAAAGGTGTTGGATCAACGATTCATGAAGAAAATGTTTCTGGTCATATCTATACCAGCTTGCACTATATTATCTATTCAAATATTATCCGATGACCACGTAAAGTAGCTTGTATATGAAGCTTCGTTGTCAACATTCTGCACAAGTGCATATGCATTGCGCTTCATTGCAAAGCATAGGCATTTGTGTGCCGAAAGTCAATAGTGACTACCACTACTGCCCGCCCTCTGCCGCAATTGGTATGCCAACGCATGGAATTTGCACTGGCTCCTCACCAATAAATCTTGTCAACCAACGGTATTCAACCACTCCGGTATGCCCAGGCCATTGGGTTGGGGCTTGCGACGACTGAACTTGGTCATACGCTCACTGCCTTGAATTATACTATTTGTGCGTCAGATTATTAGGAAATTTTATGGCCTGGGATAAAACATACAACAGCAAAAATACCAAAAAAAAGCAAGTGGTGAATTGAAATTCTTTTTCGGATAATATCGTCATTGGATAAAGCAGTGAAAGAAAAATTACGTCAGCATGAACTACAGCGGTGGAACGGCAAATGCAGAGCGGGGTTTACGGCGCTCACCAAGTCCTCAGCCTAAATCGGGTGACACAAGATATGACAGTCAGGTATGTGCCTTAAAGTGTTCACGAATCAGCGACACCAAATTGCAGTCATTATTGCACATGTGAATGTTGCATGATCAATAGGATCGACTATCTCGATTAAATGTGTTCAGGCTGTGTGACCATATACAAATCACCAGGCACTTTGGTCGGCATACAGGACATGTGTATGTGCAATATTTTAGATGAGTAAGTGATTGGCATTGCCCTCACAGCATTTGGTTTTATTATCATATTTTACATATATCGATAAAATCTACCACCACATCATTGATGATGAATATTTGTATCCATGCGATATCCAATAATATATCTGAGCTTTACTATACATGTTATGAACTATTCATAGACAAGCAACGCCGTATGCTGCATTTGCCATATACAGCAACATGCTGTATGTATCTGTCACGTAATGTAACAGGTGAAACTGCCGAGTAAATGAGGCCATAATGCAAAAATGCGGTATGGTTGCTTAGGATATTAATATCACCGCCGTTCCGCACGTTGACTAATGGGGCGTTATACTGATCGCTCAATATTACCCGACGCTGTCGTCATCATGACATGTTTTAATACCAATTATCAACAATTACATAACGGCAGGTTGCTTTTGAGACATTTCGCGCTGAAAACACTCGACTGTTTACCATTAACTTCCAGCCTAATGTTCAGTAATTTACAGATAGAAAGACCTCCAATTTTCGAATTTGACTTGATAAATATGAATGTTTGTAACGCGGAGGAAAGCTTTGCGGCGTTATCAATTACTATGATTCGACTACACCGAAGTGTTGTGCAACACATTATTCCGGGCTTTATTTCCCTCGGATCATGACATGAATTTAAACTATTACCTTACCCGCGATCAACAGGTGCGACCAGATGACAAAGGTGTTGATGCTCGTTTGGACCAATACTTTTTACATCATCATCAGCTGGGTTACAAAATATTTCTATATTGTCCATAAGCTGTTCATGCAAATACATGTAACATTGTGTGGATCAATACGTAAATGATTAAATTATCTTGCTTATTATGAGTTTTCCCCTTTCCGCTACGATAAGCAACGTAGTTTTGCTATACAAAGACCGACGTTAGAAAAATGAAGGTTTGTGCCGGTCATGAACATTACAATGCACATCTACATATTAGGGTTAGCCGTTGCAAATATAAAGTTTCGTTTGCTCAGAGCAGGGCAGATCCATTTTCAGTCATAGAGAGGTATGAAAAGTGGTCAACGTCTATTTTGCCAGACCAATTATGCAGTACCATTTTCAGACGAAATACCACCAGCATTTGATCAATGGATGCAATTGCACTGTTACCAGCGTTGTATTATAGATATCTGGAGTCATGGTAAAATGTTCAGGGAATATTTACCATAACTTCTTGGTAATTTCATTATGTCCGGACCACATTACATTTTGTGCGGTTACAGAGTTAATGAGATGCGGCCACAGTTTCACCGAGATAACAAATTTTAGCTGCTATACTAAATGATATTATTTTATATAACCAGAAAATCCTCGCAGAATGCACTATGTCACAAGATGGCACATTGATCTCGCCGAGGCCACAATTGTAACCACGGCACACGAACAACAGCAAACTGTCGATGGCAATTGATGCTTGACCTTAACGAAAGGTTGATTCAACCACAGCATTACAAGTACAACAAGAGAGATGATTGAGGTTCGATGTGCCGTACACAAGTGTAATCTGATAGCGGCTTCTATTCACGTGAAATGAATGGATCGCGGCAATGTATCCGTGACAAAAATGCATCACCATCGCTATTATTCAACAGTTATAAATATGCATCTCTTATGGCGATGTATCAGTCGAAAGTCAATATTGACAACGCTGCTATTCACTGCACGACCGTGGTGCTGGTATGCCAGTATCCTGTTGTAGCGGGGACGCTATGCCAATAGATTTAATTAATGACCGGTATTCACCAACTCAGGCCAGGCATCCCCAAAAATGTGCCGTGGCTATAGAGAACATTGAATGGCTTAAATATTCGCTCAATGGAGCTCAGCCCCTATAGTCGCAACTCACAAAGTATTATTGGCGGATGGGCATGTGAGGAAACGCTTAGGCCGGCACAGGAATGGACAACACCAAAGGTCACTATAGAGGTATATCGGGTATAGCGAAGCAATTATGAATCAAACGCCCTATAGTGGATGTATTGAAGGAAAGTGCATAAATTAGCGAACCATGAACTACTGCGGTGGAACCGTCGTGAATATTTAAGTTAATCAATGTTCTCTAATCTTAGATGACCAGTTATCAAGTGTTAGAGGAGACGTTGTAATGCATGTTATATCCTGCATCATGCAGATACACGCGTTACTCTTCTTATACATTGACTATCTTATGATGAATGACCAAGAACTGAACCAAATGATGATAAGGTATTGATTATAAACTGGATCTAATGAGCCGATGTGACGTCAAACCAATCAGTCACACTCTGTATCTGTGTCAATAATTTTGGAAGCCACATAGCCGACTGTCACACCTTGTGTCACGTAGCTTGCGATGGAAACATGGAGGGCGTGGTTGGCCCGTTTTCCACCACTAAGGATTTATATCAGCAAACATGTTAGAGAAACGACAATGTCACCATATGTGTCAGGATGTATGGGAATTTCTCTTCTGTCGCTCCTTTGCTCACATCCAACATCGCTGCATTATTAATACATATTTTATGTTGTTCCTCGGAAGATGTTTCGTGGCATGCTCTCCGTTTAACTATACCCCTAGAATATAAGCGTAGTCGTAAGTGCTATGTATGTATATTAAAACCAGCCATTGTCTTAAATGACATTGTGTTTATAATGCCATTATGGCAAGTTATCAAGCGTAAACTTTCAATCGGTCCTTGACAATCATCTTATATTTCATATCAATGCATTAAAGCAATAACGTGGCAATGAGAGTATCGCAATAAACGTATGCATAGATCAATCAAGAGAGATGTGCACCCGCATCAATATATACTTGCCTGGTACGTTTACAATTCGACTTCAGAAGAGCAGTCATAAATAGCTGACGCAGCATTATTTGACGTATTAATTAGTATCCGTCTTTGTTCCCAGTATATTGCGCCACTCAAGTGAATGTGTGGGGGGGGGGGTAATGGTGATTTCATTATTATCTTTCCAACAGCTAATTCTTTTTCCCTATTGGTCCATCATTTTATAATAATGTTGCTTAAATCGTAATAGTACATTCCAGCTTGGCTTTTTCCATAATGCAGCATCCGTTTCGTTTGGTACATTCACTCTTGCGTATCGCTGTGGTTGCATTCGTTAAGATGTTGTAGGTAAATACCCCTATCTTTTATATAACCCATTAGAGCTCCAAGCGTAAAGCATTACTTAGCATTAGCTAGGCCATTTGATTGATCCCAGCTGATGTTATGAATCTCATCACAGCATTTCCGGTTGGGGTGTACATACATTTCCTATTATACTCTTCCTTCTGATTTGATTTTCCATTCGAGGAAACACCTCGCGTAAATATTCGGCAGAAGACCATGATTTAAAAAGAGGAATAATCTTTGCAGCGATCGCAACGTGTTCCCGCTTAAAGCCTTTTACTATATGAATATTCAAATCGGTAGATGGTGCTTACAAAAACAAATCAAGTGAAAATACACGGAACAACCAACAAATAATTCTTTGATGTATTCGTCAAAAGTGCACCTAGATATCGACTGTGCCCCTGGCATTGCCTATGCCACTCAGGTATACTGCGTTTAGATCACCGCTAATATTTGATTTGAAGCTTCATTGCTTCATTGAATGACAGAGTGACGTCTATGAAGAATGCTGATTACCTTATTAAAGCCGTGCAAAACGCTTAGTACCTTAGTGGCTATAATTATGCTGATGGCTCATAAATAATATACCATTATTTGACGGCCATTTTAGTTTATCCTGTATATAGCTTCATATGACTAAGTGTAATTGCGATACCAATGGGGACTTATCTATATTCAAATAAAGATAGCAATATCCACTACAACATATAATGGTATACGATGACATAAGCTTATTCGATTTCCGAGCCTTTTATGTATTGGTAAATACATATTTACGTATCTGTATTAAGACATTGCTGTTGCATCTGACTTCCTTAGCTTGTATGTTGCAATTGCAGCATCAAATGAAAATAATATAACTATACAAGATCAACTAAACCTATGTGAGTGACGTGTCTCAATTATGGGTATCATTATCATGGTGATAGTAGAAACGTGATGCATGATCAGAATGACTTAATGAGCTGTATTAACGAACGAATGTTGTGAAAGTCAGCGCAACGCGCCTTCGGAGAGAACATGCAGTGAAGAGTTGCAAAAAAAGACGCATGTCTGTAATTAACAGCCTTCGCCACATAATAATCTGATACTCAAGGGTGAAGTAGGCAAAGAATAAGTATGTGATAATAACTTCTCTCAATTATCTGTGTATACATACATTGCCCTTCACTGCTATAAATCGTCCACACCATTGCTTACTATAATTGGTGTATCATTAATATCGCGCTTATCGTGAAGTCATTAGCAAGGTAAACGGTAAGCATGTTGTTAGCCCACCGAAATATTCGCAATACCGAGTTAATACATACATCAGCAAAGACCGCAATAGAGGTTATTGTTAATAGTGAGAATGCAATTGTTAATATTACGGTCAGGTTCGGTATATATTATCCTATGATATACGAGCTAGATATCTGAGAGAGAGAGGATTCATTTATCAGCCTGAACTGCAGTTGCGGATGCGCGAACCTTAATAGGGGTTTACCACGATCACCAAGTCTCCCGGGACACAATATAGGACGCTCAGGTGTGCGGCTTACATCAATTATGTTCACGCGGCTAATGAATGTGACTGATGAGTCGGACGTCAACTCGGCTCATTTATCAAAATATATTCAGCATCAAATCATCGCTATATCAGCATTTGGTTCAGTTCATCATAATCCAATGAACACGAAGGTATCACGCTTATATCTGCATCATGGTAGAAGTTGATTATTCAAACCGTATTTTTAACAGTACAAATTGGATAGGATTTGAATAAATCAACATCCAGAAGTAACTGAGAGGTAACTTTACAAACCTCGGCAAATGGCGACATTCTGATAACGTGTATTTTTGAACACAGCTCTTCATTTATTCTTTGGATATGCTAGAGAGACATCAGATCAAGAAAGTAAGAGAGATACAGAGAGAGAGGCAGAGAGAGAAAGATAGAGAGACAGAGAGTAAAAAGGAGAGAGACAGAGACATACAGAGAGACAGAGAGACAGAGAGAGTGCTTAAATCAACATTCGGAAGCAACGGAAAGATGCCTCGACGAATGGCAACATGCTGATAACCTGCTATTATTATCACAGCACATCAATTATTCATGACCAGCGCTCTTAAACATGCGCATAATTATTGCGGAACCAAACACGCTGTGAGCACGCTGGTTTACAAATACAAATCACAAAGTTAATTACCAGACTTTTATCTCTGCTTAGGTAGAGGGGTAGCTTTCACATGATATGAAATTGTCATTGTGGGTGTTAGGAAACCAAGGCTTACTTTTCTTTAATCATTTGTTAAGCTTCCTCGATGTGCGGATAATTGCTGTCCAACTTGCTATCTTTGTTCAATTATCCAATGGTCCACAAATTTGGTAATCTACGTCAACGTTAACGCTGCAGACAGCTGTTTTGTCTTATTTGCAATTCAATGATGTACATTAGGTAAGGTGTATTGGTGACTGGGTATGTCCATTCCAATACTAGCCACCTATCCAGTGCATATATGTGCTAGAGTTGTTAAAGCTTGGCTTTCTTGCGACGTTGCTTTTATTATAAATCCGCCCCTGCAAATGCCATTCAAATGAAAATTAGGCTGAAGATTACCCATTAAAGAGGACTTAAGCTGTTACGCAGCGTGCTTGATCTGTGTTCCTTGAGTGCTTTTCCATGCTTCAGCACCACGGGAGAGGCTTCTTTGTCAAAAATATCCTGCAACGATAGTTATGTTGCAGAAAATATGAGGGGATGAATCTCATCAAGGAAACATTGAAAACATGTTTTTTATTACAAATATTTGTTAAGCATGCCAACAATCATATGTACGCATGTAACCATCAGAGTGACAGTCGGCTCGTTTTCACTGGCGAATACTTTAACAAAGATGTAGCCCAAAGTATACAAAGGTTTATTTTTGGTGCTGGCTATTTTAAAACGTTCATCTACAAAAGTGAGATTATATAAGGTTTAATGACGATTATAACCATTCGCATTTTTAAAATTACAACCTAAGTTATATTTTTGTTATTTTGACAACAAAGCTTGCGTGTGCATACTTTAGCTAAATTTCAAATTTCTATTTTATTCATTTTCAAGCTATTTAAAATCTGTTCAACGAGATATATTTTTCGAGCGATATGTTTAATCAAAAAGATCCTAAATGAGTGACGTCAAAAGCATTGGTTTTGATGACAATATTCCTTCTTTGCATGTCGTTGACTGCATGAAGAAAGTTAACAGTATCTACATTACAATTCCTTTCAGAATGGACCACGGCAAAACAATTGTAATATAGCATGTAATGATATGAAAAACCTGTAAACTAGGAATTACCCTAATTAATGTGTTTAAAAGTTGAACCATATATAATGAACTAAGCGAAGTAAAGAACCCTCACGAAGATATTCGCTAATCACAAATAGTAAATATGGCTAATCTGGTAGGTTCAAAATTCAACCCATTTGTCTTAAATGGGTTATTTAAAGTAGCCATTATTGGTGGATGTAGAATTCGACAAATATATAAATAATTCCCATCGCGGTTGATCGCATCTTTCAAACGGGCCACACGGACGTGCATTCCTAGCTGCCTCCACACGGACGTGCATTCCTATTCGCTTTGCCTACCCATAGTAGGGTATAAAATGCTCTGACGCGAGCACGCGAATCTCGAAATAGCAAGACGGTTGCACAGGTACGGATAACGGCATCTTACGGCATATGTGCGGTTTCTCTGTGGGTTTTTTCGTCCTGACACACGAAAGTAAATAAGATACCAGAACAGTAACAAAATAAAAATACCCGGGCTATTTCATATTTGTGTGATCTCAGCGGAACAACATAGAAAATATTTGCCATTTGTTTTATCCGGACTCTAAATAAATCGTCGCGCCAACGGCGCGCCTCATTTCGTTCGTGTTACACGATTTCTATAGCATAGCACTTTACACCTTTAGGCATTACTTGCGGTGAAGGTGCCCATTATTGGGGTTATAACCTACACCGTCTTCATTTTCGTTAGCGCCAATGTTGCCATATTAAGGCTGACATAATTATCGGGATAGTGTTTGGATGCAAATCACCAACCGTTTATATCCCTGAATCGTCATTACTAATTTGTGTGCATATATGCTGCAACTATTTTCATTTTAGTATCATACGTCAATGGTAATTGCGCAGAATCATCGCTTCTGTTTAGCCCTTAGAACATTTTCCTAAAAGGCATCCCGTGAATTGCGAATAATTATATACTGCGGTTGTATCCATAAACCAGCTTTATTACACATTGTACAAAGGCATCATGCTGTGATATCTTTGTTTAAATCTACCTCAAATGCACATGCGCACATTTCTTAAACTGTAACGTTACCATTCACCATGACAATGAAGCGCTGTAAGAGAGTTAAATATGCGGTTAGTTTGCTGTGCATTTTGTCCTGGACGCGAGTGCTACTTATATATAATTTTAAACCCGATTATTTGGGACTGTGTATTTTGTCATTAAGGGGTTACACTGCCTCACATGGAAGCGACTAATACAGTAGATGTCGGTAGAGATGAATGCTAATAGTTAATATGGTGTCTGTAACATGCTTCGCATCCATTCGCCATGCCTTATCCTCAATGATAATATTAGGGACAAATAACGCCAAAGCGAATAGTTAAAATACCTCACATATATAATCTACGCTGCTGGTGCGTGGGTACCAGATAAGGTTTCTTAGGTATTAGCTTGTGCGAAATGGTTTTCGTAACAGCTTTTATTTTAGTGGGTTTACTTCATTTATATTAGGATAATTTATATTTGAATCCCGATGGATATACCGGTCGTACCCTTTAACTCGCTGGTGTTAAAGCACTGGAATGGCTACTGCTTGATTGTTCTTGGAGATTGCTTATATCGCAAAATACGCTGCTACAAATGCCAGTCCGTTGTAAAATCGGAAACATATCACCCATTAAAGAAGACTAAATATGTAGCGCAGCTGGCTTCTTCCTTGATCCAAGGGTGACTTGCTGGTGCACCTTTGTATGCGTCAGTACAAAGAGAGACGTATCACCGGCCAAAACAATCTGCACTTATTCTACGAGGTGAGAAAACAATTTGGCAGACCTATTTCATAAAAGCCACAGGTTTCCAAATAAATGTCCGAACTAGAAATCCTGTCTAAACAATGTCTTGGTAGTGTTTATGCGATAAGGACAAAGTCAAGTTAAAGGGGACACGGCAAGTTAAAGGGGACACGGAAGCAACTATTTGGATGTGTTTGACGATAGCGCTATGCAATAGCATAACCAATTGATGCTCACACGCGGTATCAAATGTAGTGATATAAGTTGATCTAGCATATAACCCATATATTGTGCAGTAGTAGCTACATAATTGAGCATAACAATTACTCACCAATTGTTTAAGTCTTAGAGCAGATTTTGATCATCGCCGAAACTTCTAAGTCGAGGTTTTCATATTATGTCCGACCAAATAAGAATACATCAAAGTCTAAAAGAAATGTTGAATCGATTGAGACAGCCTCGTTGATTGCTATTGACGAAAGCAATTCGCTAAATCAGTATTCCTACCGCTTTTCATCTAATATTGCCATTCGCTTGGTATTCAATTGGACTAGCTTTCCCCGCTGTCTTGACATATCTTTAACAAGCGCTATTGATTATCTCGGTCAACGATTCTCCTGCATTATGCTTGAAACACAGAGGACATGTATTAGCCATTGGCAAAATTTGAATAAATATGGTTTATACAGTTTGATAGGTGTCCGACTAGTTCAAGCTAATTACACCCAAACAAAATCCATGTAATCTATAATATTCATCAATCCCGTGAACTGGGGTTACATGTACATGCATGGATGACTTTAAGCTTCGCGGGCTCATATTATAGGCACAGCCAAAAGCATCTATTACTAATAACGAAAGTCCATATACTGTCCATGGTGTCGCTATTTCCTTAAATTATCTTTGCAGCTGATGGTTGTCACATAGAGGTGGTATAATTAAGTGAGTTTCAATGTTGATGATAGATACTAAGGCTGATTTAAGTATCAGTAGAGTTATATGATCCGAACTACGGAACAAACAAATGAAGGAAATTTTGACTAATTCTCCCTTATGACTGACATGGACGCCCATGAACCTATACTTACCTGACGGGTTTACCATTCGCCGTCAGAGGAGTAATAACCATTAGCTAACGCAGCATAATTTGGTGCATTTATTGAAATCCGTGCAATTACATGTTGGTTATTAGAGCATTTTCCTTTGATCGCCAGAAAGAGAATGTTTCACTCTAGACCTTATACGTCTATGTTTGCATTGCATCACGCCATTTCTACACATATAAAAAAATACACCAATATAAAATTCCAGAAAATTTCCTTTCAACTGCATCTGTGTTCATTAGAGACGTCTCTTTTCTCCACTTTTCATAATTGCGCACCCCATAAACACTTAAATCCTATTGCATCAAACATGCTGTTTGAAACTGTTTATTTTTGCGTTCATGATGCCATTAGTAGTGAGGGCATCACGTTTAAATTATTGTCAAATTCCTCTCGTATAAATGACTGTAAGCAGTATATTCATCACTATGGCAGATCATCCAATGTAAATTAGATGTAGCGATCATATTGAATGTAGAGTATTGAGTTCCATTAAACGGGTCGGGATGTGCATCTATATTTTTCAGGTACATTATTCGATAAACGGCTTGTTTTAGAAGCGTCATGGTTGCCTCCATTTAATCAAAAAGTTTACTTGGTAGAATATTTCGATTACAAGATCACAAATGGCTGACAAATGAGATGATTAAGGGGGACATGCTATTATCTGCGACGCCAATGGAAATGGTTTTCATGACAACAAAATTCCTTTGCGGCAACTTGTTGACTGCATTTAGAAAATATATAAAGAATAGCTTTCCAAATGGACCACTGCAACAATATTGTATTATAACATTTAAGAATAAGGTATTCATGCTAACAATGAATAACCCTAGCCAGGGTGTTTTGATTATTTTGTTGAATAATCAGTGTTATAGACAGGATCGATATCAGCAAATGCAAAAATCATGATAACTTCCATGTCATATATAATGAGGCGCAACGCTACCAAATGGAGGAACACATGAAATCATTGTTCTATTATCGCTCCATGTTGTCCTATCATCCACGACCCCTGCATTGCAAGCATTCTCTCGGTAATTTGTTGCGCTTGCCTAACAATCGAGTATTGACCATATATTGTTCTCGGTGCCGTAGACTTTTGATTTTAATGCTGGAACTAGGCTTATCACCTCAGTGCATGCAAATTAAGTCAGCAACTACTGGCATTGAGGGTCTCCACGAGTCAAGTATAGTTGCAACAGTTTTCCTGGGGGATTAGACCATATGACAGATGCATTTTTTGGCAGATGGCACTGGACACTTTGTTCATAATTATCTCCTACTTTATAGCTAAGGAGAGAAGAAATATTATCCAACAATAATGAATAATATTAGCGTTAAGCAAGATAAATCATATTGCTATATAAATGGAAGCGTTGCAAAGCGTAACGCACAAACTAAAAGCATGGGCAAGATCACTGTTGAAGTCCTATCCTCAAGCTGCGATATTCAAGATATGACCGTGAATTCGTCAATGTTCCAGGTTTATCAATGTGTGTTCTCTATGTTTTCGTCTAAGCTCATTCGTTATTTCCTATAGTATTACTTCCGGAACGACCAATCATTTAGAGAAATTTCTTGAGAACCTATCTAACGTTATAATTGATAAGTTTGTCAAATGCGGTATGTAGTGCTTACGAAAGTGAAATATTCATCAATTAGAAACGCAGGCTTAACATGTACGGTATATTCGATTGCTTGTAAATGGGTTGAGGTTTGCTTTTTCGATGACGTCTCTTTTTAGGTGTCCGTCGAAGGACCCATGAATTATTCGTCGGCACAATTAAGGTTTGTCACAGGTTTGTAACTTTGTATTCCACACCTGCTTTACAGTGCTTGGCAATATACTCTTTCAACTGAACTGAATGCAGATTGTAGCTGTATGCTATCCGAGAGATTGGTTTGACATTTCAATCCTGCAAATTGAGTGTCCGTTTTAACTCATGTAACTAGTAGATATGAATTACGAGACGATTATTCGCTATTAGTAGTCATACGTGGTAGGGTTAAACAGTGCACGGCTTTGCGATATCAATCACATGAAGCACAGCCTAATACAAACAGTAACGTTTCCAATTTCATATGTATCGATTGCTATTCTTATACTTAATAAATATTCGACAAGTTGCATTATTCGTCCCTAATGAATCAAACATAACAAATATTAAGCTTTTATAACTAAAAGCACTAAGGATAAACATATCTTCCTAATATATGCTTTGTCATCTATACAAGCAACGTTTGTGAGGTGACTAATACTCAGTAAATTCCTTATATTAGCATTTCACCAAACATTTACTGCTTTACAATCGGTATCAAGTTGTAGAGGGAAATTTCCTTGTCTGTTGTGGTAAGTATTAGTAGAGTTTATATGTCACATGGGCATCTTACTTGATGGTGGCCTGGCCTATTTTCTAAACAAAACACAGACGCGGAGAACAAGAAGCATTCGAGCTGAATGTTATTTACTTTTTCATACAATACTTCTGCGTATATGATATAATCAATTGTTGAGGCACAATGTTCTTCTAAATATTGTATGTGAAGCCGATTTCTGGCAACTTTTCAAGATAGTTTAGTCAGAGTTCTTTTTATCCCTTTGCCTTCCGTGACTTGTCGGTGAACTGCAACTGCAAAACTATGGGACGCTTAGATATCTGGAAAGCGTAATCCGTTGGAAATGACGTCGCTTAGCAATGGGTAATATATTAGCAAAATAAAATAGTGCTTAATAATCACTCACTTGTCATGAAGCGACTCGCCAGGGTACGCCAGCCGAACGAAATTGTGTTCAACCACTCAATGAGATGTGGCGATAATAGATTGTAGCTCAGTCATTTTTACAAAACAATCTACCAGAAATGGATCGTGGAATACACATTTTATATCAGGATGAAAGCTCATCATCAGCTCTTTTCAAGTCTAATGACAACAGGAAATTATCGATGTGCACATAAAATTTCGACATAACGATGATATTATTCGCCAATCGTAATTTAGTTCAACGATGCGTAAGGTTAAGAATCGATGAGTATTATAAATGTGAAATATGATGGACTGGTTCCATTCATCGTAAATCAACTAATCGCAACTTCCTCGAATGCAAAGGCAGCTTCCACCGATATTATTCATTAATTATAAATATGTATTTCGGTCTATAGCAATGTATGTGTTGAAAGTGAATACTACCAACACTGTCATTAATTACACGCCCATGATATTGGTATGCTAGTGTTCTAATGTGGCGCTGACTTCTTGCCAATCTATCTTATTAACGACCGTATTCACCAACTCTTCCAGGGCATCCCTTGCATTATGCAGTGGCTAGGGACCGTGGAATAATTTAGAGTTTTCATCCAACAGTTGCAACTCAGAAGTGACCATGTGAGGAAACATTCAAGCCGACAGTGGAACATACATCACCAAAGAATACTATAGAACTTTACGCGACTAGTGAAATGAATTATTAATATCACGTCCAGGTTTGGAATATACTGCCTCTGTAAAGTCGAGTGAGTTATATGTGAGGGTGAGAGAGAGAGAGAGAGAGAGAGAGAGAGAGAGAGAGAGAGAGAGAGAGAGAGATAGAAAGAGAGAGGGAGAGCGTCGATACGTCAACATGAGCTACAGTGGTGGAGTCGCGAACACACAACGAGGTGTATCACGCTCACCAAGTTCCCAACGCAGGTCACGTGACCTAAGGTAATACAGTCAGTTATGTTGATGGCATACAGTACGTTACAGATTAAAAAGAGTTTGACGTCACGTCGGCTCATTAAACATTGAATCGTTACTTTATCAGTATTTGGTGCATTCATGATAGGGCATCCATGATGTGAATTTATAGCTATTGATACAGTGCGTCTATGTTTTCGTTACATGGTGCCACTCTTACTGAAAAATTCCGATTTCATAGCTCATTCCCGGTTTCGATTGGTCTCTCATTGTCCAGCCCATAGTTGAAATTCGGGGGATGTTCCCGCTGAACTCCTTGCATACTCAAGTCGTGACACTAGGCTAAATTAAGCAATTCCTGTGAGTGTGCGGGTTCACACAAATGATTGATGGATAGAATTGAAAACCAGCTGCTAGCCTCGGCCTACGAGGAGGTGGGGGATGGGGGCCTTGACTTTATGACTACCATTTCATATATTATACACAGCAACAATGAAGGGTCGCGATGAAGTTTGTGCATATCTGACAGTTATTGTTGGTTCTGGGAATGACATGATTGCCCACATCTGTTCTGTCATTTATCTTCGCGTTTGATTAAGTGTTGCCTACTCGGTCACATGCGTTTCGTCTGATGCTTTGCATCTATTTGCCATGTCAATTATCAATAATGATATAAGGAATACATTAATAAATTGCTGCAGTCCTGTATGACGATTAATTATAGCATACATTAGGCAAATAAGAGGCAAATCACGCAGAGGCGAATAGTTAAAATAACTCATATAAGTTATTTGATACTATCATAGACTTGAATTAAATAAAGCGATTGAATTAAATAAGGCGTCTCATACATATGTGGATGGCAAGGATATGCATCCATATTGATGATATGGACGTCTTAACTGCCCCCGATCCTAGTGGTTAATTTCAGTTATGTTTACAGGAGTGATAATTGACGCTTAAAGGCATGATTGACGCTTAAAGGCATGATTGACGCTTAAAGTCATGATTGACGCTTAAAGGTTGCGTTAAGGCATGATTGTCCAGGTCGTATATTTAACATCCGCCGCCACAAATGCCAATCAGTTGCAAAATAGGCAATACATCACCCATTTAAGAGGACTTAATCTGTCACACAACCGACTTCTTTCTTGTACCTAGAGTGCATTTGCATGTTTTCAGTACAAAAAGAAGAGGCATAGTTGGTAAAACAACTTGCAGGGACCGTTATATTAGAGAACATAGGATGAAATGGATCTGATTAATGATCAATTGAAACCATGTGCGTCGTATTTTAAATATTAGTTCAGCATACGAATAATCCTATGCACAGGCGTAACAATCGTGTAACAGTCGGCGCACATTAGCCTGCTAAGATGTGTACACAGCTATAGTCCAAATAAGCAATGGTTAATACATAATACGCTTCTTATATTCATTATTCATCATTGAAGTGCATTATTGTTAAGTACACGCATACATTTACGAACACATACACCATTCCTCAGTTAGATTTACAGTTTTTCGGCCCATCGGGACCTGAAAACTAAACCAATTCAGGCAAATGAAATTCATCCCTTTTCACTCTTACCAGAATAATTGTTGTCCATTTTACATAAACCTTTAGAACGGGTCATTTTTCAAATTATATAGTGCCGGTTTTGCAAGTACAACCCTTTGATGTAAACATTCGAATCCCGTTAATTCACATAACCATTAATTAAGACCCGTTTGATCTCAAACTTAAAGCTCTTGATAATTGCAAGTTAGTCCGAATAACCGATTAGTCAATCACAGCTCGCCATCCCCATCTTTCACTACAAATACGACAGCATCAGACACCAAACAATAGGAACATCAGAAAACACAGAGAGTAGATACGGAAACCGCACGCCGAGACCCAGAGGGAGACACGCAGATAAAATACAAGAAAGAGCGTGCCAGTCAGCGGAGACGAATAAATCTCACATAGAACTAAAAGTTAAGTCTCGAGTGGCTACTAACAACCACAGTTCCAGAGTCAACCAGACTAATCTCTCGCCCCTCATCACCATCCCCGACTCAAACACGGTGACCCTGATGGCCATAAGTAACACCAATCTAGGTGTTTTGTAGATGAACCCAGCATAATTAATCAAGCAAGGTCAGGTAAACCTCGCCTGAAAAAAAACAGTTGCGAGGTAAATGGCATCGGTTAATCCAGTATGTAAAACGGCGCAATAGAATGTAACTGTCTTTGATGGAAGTCAGATACGAGCATAACATGAGTAGTTAACGTTATGGCTGATAGCGTTTTGCAAACACAGATATATGTGACAACATCTTGTATCACGATTAGCTAAGTGACCTGTGTTGATCGACCAAACATATCGGTAAAACAATGGCGATGAAGGTTGCATTTCAAGGAAATTTCTCGTGTTCTCTACCTCACGGCGATGTATTCACCGCAGCAGTCCCATTCACTGCACCACTAGCTATTACCGAGCTTCATCATAATGAGGCAATGCAGTAAACACGCGAGTCTCTCTTCTTGGCTCAGTAGGTGAAGTTGTAACAACCATCTAATACTTTTCAAACCGGAACTACATTTGCATCTTTTCCTCATTCGTTATCTCTCTGCCGCAACAAAACTTGGACCTTGTAGCATAAGTTTTCTGCTATTAAAACTGAAGAATTTCACTGCATTAGCATTATGGACACAGAAATCTAATGATCATCTGTCTTGTTTTTGATTCGACTTATGGAGGGAATTAAGATCATCATGAGATAGACACTGAGACTGTTTTTCATTTGTGTTACCCTAGCAAAAAGCCCTAGAATATACTAAGGACCTGTTTTGCAGGTATATGGGATATGCTAGCGCTTATTGACGTCCTAAATCTTTCCTGTCAAATGATTTCTCTAGCATTTAGTTTTACAAGGGCAGACATTGACTTCCGTCTAGGTGTCCGATATTTTGGTTACGACCTGCATGGTGGTCGTAATCTGGGTTTACCTAACTTTTCTTAAGCTTCGATTTCGAAGACACTATGACTTCATAAGAGTTTTTCATTAACAACGCTTAATACACCATGGTCATTTACACTTTTGCGTTAACAAAAGTACATTCATTGTCCTAGTTTTGCGTGGTATTGTTCTCTGATCGTGTGTCATAAGTTATTGATCGATATCGTGAAGAACGAGCTATAACAGGGCTAATATGAATATCATTTTCCATCGTGTAACACACCTTCTTGCTTTGTTTCAGGTGAGTTATACCTTCGATGTTTGACTAGCTGGCTCGCTCAGTAAGTATGGTAGTCATTGTTTGCATCCTGCAGTTCGATGTTTGACTAGCTGGCTCGCTCAGTAAGTATGGTAGTCATTGTTTGCATCCTGCAGTTCGATGTTTGACTAGCTGGCTCGCTCAGTAAGTATGGTAGTCATTGTTTGCATCCTGCAGTTCGATGTTTGACTAGCTGGCTCGCTCAGTAAGTATGGTAGTCATTGTTTGCATCCTGCAGTTCGATGTTTGACTAGCTGGCTCGCTCAGTAAGTATGGTAGTCATTGTTTGCATCCTGCAGTTCGATGTTTGACTAGCTGGCTCGCTCAGTAAGTATGGTAGTCATTGTTTGCATCCTGCAGTTCGATGTTTGACTAGCTGGCTCGCTCAGTAAGTATGGCAGTCATTGTTTGCATCCTGCAGAATGTTCACTACCTACAATGTGCCTAACAAAAAGTCACCAGAGTACACATTTCAATAAATAAGCTTTGATCGGAAAGCTTAGGTATCGTTTCAAGGTCAATCGTTCGTTGTTAAGTAAGCTGCTGTAAATGCTTTAGCTTGCCCTTATAGCTACCAATTTGTTTTAAGTCCAAGCACTCATATTGGAACCTTGTTTATATGTGCAAGCTGAATATATGCATTGATTAAATATGTAAACCTATCAATCCACATGGCACTGTGCATAATTCACCGCCAATATAAAAAAATGATCTCTCTCGTTAATTGATGTCGGGCTATTACAGGCGTCTGTAATCAATAGTAATTGTCTAAAACTGTAAATGAATATCTGGCGAGCCATTGGTGCGACAGGTATTGCATATCACTTTTGCTATTAAGCAGCTGACTATGCTAGGGCCCATGAGTGCCGCTGTATAAATGGCGGCACATCTTGGTGAGTGGATTTATACATACGAATAGAAGCAGCATTCCCGCAAGGGTTGCACCGATGTCGCCTGTATAACGATTCGCATACTGCGAGCATATAAGCACAATGACAAAGTCGCAGCATTTACTGTCACAGCGCCGTGGTCTTCGGGCGGTGAACTGTATGATTTCAGACAGATTTATGTATTCATAACGTAATGTGGTCAGTCATAGCGTGATAAGAAAAATGTTATTTGCCAATAATATTCCAAACCAACTGAGCTGGTTTGCAATTGATACTGACGTCCAAACTGTCGAAATGGCAGTATTGTATTGCCCAGC
The DNA here is from genome assembly GCA_034190875.2 of Urechis unicinctus. Taxonomy (NCBI): domain Eukaryota; kingdom Metazoa; phylum Annelida; class Polychaeta; order Xenopneusta; family Urechidae; genus Urechis; species Urechis unicinctus. The sequence goes on from CM067355.1 coordinate 18,647,969, forward strand.
TTTTTCAACGTTATCGGCTGTAGTATAGCAAAACCAACCAACATATGCGACAATGTATCTGCCATCTGTTCTCTAGTGCTGTACGGCTGACAATATAGTCCATATACATCACACCTAGTACCGCATTCGCGCCTAGTCTGGAATAATGCTGAGACATTAGCTTCGTATGTGTTGAGTAAAAAGGCTAGTTGCAAGACAGACGCGTCATTATGTTCGACTGGGCCATGACCTGCAAATAACTGCAAACATCTTACAAGTGCATTAAGGTAGACAGTTAAGCAAATGCTTGTGACAAGCTGCCTCTACCTCTATTGATGAATCTAGTTTAAGTATGCAGGGTATCCCACTTGGTCTATTCATTACTCAAGGGTGAAATGTAGGTGCGCTTTGTTTAATATGCTGTGGGCGGTCATATAAGTGATACAGCGACTGACAAAACAATGCGCACCATTAATCAAAGCGGGCACTAAATAAAGACGACGGTAGATATATATATACAAATGAAATGTATCCTGCGCGAGACAATATATATATAGATCCACTAAGAGTAGGTCTTACATAGCCGTTAAACAGAGCTTATGAATAATCGCCTATAGCCAATATCCACCACGCAGCCAACTTGCTTTTAAATATACTGAAACATGCCATTTATGTACGGGTTCAGAGGTTTAGTTACATGTCTTAAGTGGATTTGTATAAATATAAATATATATTAATATATATATATTATATATATATATATATATATATATATATATATATATATATATATATATATATATAAATATACACATATATACATATATATCTATATATATCGATATCTATATATGTATATATATATATATACATATATATATATATATATATATATATATATATATATATATATATATATATATATATATATATATATATATCTTTTTATTTATATATATATATATATATATAGATACATATTTACATATATATAAATTAATATATATATCTATATATATATATATTTAAATATATTTAAATATATATATACATATATATATACCTTTAGATATACGTATGATTAATTTTCATATTTGCATTATTTGTAATGTAATGTTACCGGCACTCCCATTACGGACCGACGCGATCTGTTCTTCTATTGCAGAACGATTGACCCAAGATTGATCATATTTTACATCTACTCGCAGCTAGCGTCTCTCGACGAGCACGCATGTTCATATAAGTTTTCTTTGCAAACCCACCATGGACCATTAGCTCTGAGTGGGTGTAGCGCGTGAGGATTGCAGGGTGTACCCCACCGCATTTAGTAACTGCCGGTGAAATCAATTGTAATCTATGTCAGTTGAGGCCCATATTTATTCCTTCAATTTGCGTTGTATCAATCTGCCAGCTCAAATAAAGAATCGAAGTCGCAGGTGAGCCTAAGCGTAAACACAAAGTCTCGCTCACTATCTGGGTTATATCAGTGTCCTTCTTAAGTGCGCCAAATCCTGTTATCTATTCTATGTGCTCCGCGTGTACCCGGTCTTGTGTATGTATGTGTATGTGTATGTGCATGTGAACGGGCAATAGGATGGTCATTAAGTCACAATGAAGCATACCGAACATGACGGGGATGAGGGCGTCTTACGCACAGAAAGCGTTCACACTGTATCCTCAACTTTATCCGTGTATAATGCTCGATCCGGTTTACTTATCCGGAAGGCAGGTTACGCAAAAGGTTAGGGTCGAACGCTGAATGCTGTGTAGATATATTTACACTGTTTACATATTTTCTAAGAGGCCGCGATAATGCTTAAGTACGAAGGCAATGTGTTTTTCTTCAAGGTCGGAAGGGGACAATAAGTGGTCAGAAAGAGAGTTACAAACTGGAATAAAAAATGTGTTCTTGTGAATAGCTTGGAAAAAGCACAGAGAGTAATGGTGTACCTGGGAGGAGAAGAGAAGAGAGCATTATGACGAGAGAGGAGGAGGTGATTGTTTGTGGAGTGGGGTTTGTGGTCAGAAGGGATGATGGGTGGGGGTTAATGAGGATGTGACGGCGATAAAAGAGATAGTTAATGAGGTGATAGGATGTGACGGCGATAAAAGAGATAATAGGATAGTTAATGAGGTGATAGGATGTGACGGCGATAAAAGAGATAGTTAATGAGGTGATAGGATGTGACGGCGATAAAAGAGATAGTTAATGAGGTGATAGGATGTGACGGCGATAAAAGAGATAGTTAATGAGGTGATAGGATGTGACGGCGATAAAAGAGATAGTGAGGTAATGAGGTAAAAGAGATATAGGATGTGACGGCGATAAAAGATGTGACGGCGATAAAAGTTAGATAGTTAATGAGGTGATAGGATGACGGCGATAAAAGAGATGTTAATGAGGTGATAGGATGTGACGGCGATAAAAGAGATAGTTAATAGGTGATAGGATGGTGATAAAAGAGATGTTAATGGCGATAGGATGTGACGGCGGCGATAAAGATAGTTAATGAGGTGATAGGATGTGACGGCGATAAAAGAGATAGTTAATGAGGTGATAGGATGTGACGGCGATAAAAGAGATAGTTAATGAGGTGATAGGATGTGACGGCGATAAAAGAGATAGTTAATGAGGTGATAGGATGTGACGGCGATAAAAGAGATAGTTAATGAGGTGATAGGATGTGACGGCGATAAAAGAGATAGTTATGAGGTGATAGGATGTGACGGCGATAAAAGAGATAGTTAATGAGGTGATATGATGTGACGGCGATAAAAGAGATAGTTAATGAGGTGATAGGATGTGACGGCGATAAAAGAGATAGTTAATGAGGTGATAGGATGTGACGGCGATAAAAGAGATAGTTAATGAGGTGATAGGATGTGACGGCGATAAAAAATAGATAGTTAGGGATGTGAGGTAAAAGAGGTTAATGAGGTGATAGGATGTGACGGCGATAAAAGAGATAGTTAATGAGGTGATAGGATGTGACGGCGATAAAAGAGATAGTTAAGAGAGGTGATTAGGATGTGACGGCGATAAAGAGCGATAAAAGAGATAGTTTAATGATGAGGTGATAGGATAGTTAATGATGTGACGGGCGATAAAAAGAGATAGTTAAAAGAGAGGTGATAGGAGGTGATGGATGTGACGATAAAAGAGATAGTTAATGAGGTGATAGGATGTGACGGCGATAAAAGAGATAGTTAATGAGGTGATAGGATGTGACGGCGATAAAAGAGATAGTTAATGAGGTGATAGGATGTGACGGCGATAAAAGAGATAGTTAATGAGGTGATAGGATGTGACGGCGATAAAAGAGATAGTTAATGAGGATAGGATGTGTGACGGCGATAAAAGAGATAGTTAATGAGGTGATAGGATGTGACGGCGATAAAAAGAGATAGGTTAATGAGGTGATAGGATGTGATGACGGCGATAAAAGAGATAAAAGAGATAGTTAATGAGGTGATAGGATGTGATAGGATCTGCGATAAAAGAGATAGTTAATGAGGTGATAGGATGTGACGGCGATAAAAGAGATAGTTAATGAGGTGATAGGATGTGACGGCGATAAAAGAGATAGTTAATGAGGTGATAGGATGTGACGGCGATAAAAGAGATAGTTAATGAGGTGATAGGATGTGACGGCGATAAAAGAGATAGTTAATGAGGTGATAGGATGTAACGGCGATAAAAGAGATAGTTAATGAGGTGATAGGATGTGACGGCGATAAAAGAGATAGTTAATGAGGTGATAGGATGTGACGGCGATAAAAGAGATAGTTAATGAGGTGATAGGATGTGACGGCGATAAAAGAGATAGTTAATGAGGTGATAGGATGTGACGGCGATAAAAGAGATAGTTAATAAGGTGATAGGATGTGACGGCGATAAAAGAGATAGTTAATAAGGTGATAGGATGTGACGGCGATAAAAAGATAGTTAATAGTTAATGTGACGGCGGTAGATAGTTAATGAGGTGATATGATGTGACGGCGATAAAAGAGATAGTTAATGAGGTGATAGGATGTGACGGCGATAAAAGAGATAGTTAATTAATGAGGTGATAGGATGTAAACGGCGATAAAAGAGATAGTTATGATGAGGTAAAATAGGATGTGACGGCGATAAAAGAGATAGTTAATGAGGTGATAGGATGTGACGGCGATAAAAGAGATAGTTAATGAGGTGATAGGATGTGACGGCGATAAAAGAGATAGTTAATGAGGTGATAGGATGTGACGGCGATAAAAGAGATAGTTAATGAGGTGATAGGATGTGACGGCGATAAAAGAGTTAGTTAATGAGGTGATAGGATGTGACGGCGATAAAAGAGATAGTTAATAAGGTGATAGGATGTGACGGCGAGGTGTTAATGAGGTGATAGGATGTAACGGCGATAAAAGAGATAGTTAATGAGGTGATAGGATGTGACGGCGATAAAAGAGATAGTTAATGAGGTGATAGGATGTGACGGCGATAAAAGAGATAGTTAATGAGGTGATAGGATGTGACGGCGATAAAAGAGATAGTTAATGAGGTGATAGGATGTGACGGCGATAAAAGAGATAGTTAATGAGGTGATAGGATGTGACGGCGATAAAAGAGATAGTTAATGAGGTAATAGGATGTGACGGCGATAAAAGAGATAGTTAATGAGGTGATAGGATGTGACGGCGATAAAAGAGATAGTTAATGAGGTGATAGGATGTGACGGCGATAAAAGAGATAGTTAATGAGGTGATAGGATGTGACGGCGATAAAAGAGATAGTTAATGAGGTGATAGGATGTGACGGCGATAAAAGAGCTAGTTAATAGGATGTGACGGGGATAAAAGAGATAGTTAATGAGGTAATAGGATGTGACGGCGATAAAAGAGTTAGATAATGAGGATGTAGTGTACACAGAGTAGGCGATAATACACCGCATTATATTCTGCATTTTCGAACGTATCAAAGTGCAACCCCCCCCCCCCCCCCACTCCCAACCGCGCCCTTTTGCTGACCAGTCTGTTCAATATATGAAATTATTAAGTGCTGAGTATTTCGAGCACACTAAATTGTCAATCATTGCGATACAATAGACACTACAGTCTAATCGCATTCTTTCTTAGCTTGCGTCATTAGTATCTAGGAGCCGGTACCCTAGCTGGGCTTTTCAATGACATGGTCGAGTGCGTGCACGGAATGCTGTGTTGGATGTTTGGTGAAGTCAGTCACTCATCAAATTAGACATCAACAACTTGTCTGTAGTATGCATTTATATTGTAAACACGCCACAGCCAACAACCACTCCTACATATTGCAACAAAGGTAATATACAGCACTCAGCGCTCTCTCAGCGCAGGAATGTGCCAGTTATTACAGCATATTTAATAAATTCTGTGTCTCTTTGAGCCGCACGATAAGTCGACCTGAGGCCGTCTTGTTTTCAAAACTATGCACACATAACTCCCTGTTGCTAAGTTACGTTGAAAACATGATAATATACTCAGTACCTTTGAATTAACCTGCGAAGTCTGCCTTCACCTTTTTATGTTAAATTTCATAGTTAACTGAGTCAAGATCCATGTTGCGATATATGTTTTTACAACTAAAGGCGCATGTTGCGATGACGGTATTTTCCGCTGTTCCATCCGACAATAGTGCAATGCTACAGTTGTCCTTAAAGGCGCGAAGCATCTTGGCTGGTACTGATCTGTTTATTTTTGATAAGTCTGCAATAATTGAGTCCAAGGCTGAAGTCCCAGGTCATCTATGACTCACAATAGAGTTGATGCTTAATACCTTGTGTCTTTGATTTACGCAGGCAGATGTCACACTGGTGTTATGCAACATCTGGTACATGCCATTTACTAGACAAACTACCTTGTTTAATACGTTTCAAAAAAACATTTGAAATAATATATATTTATATACGTTAAATATAGGCCTAATTGGATGGTATATGCAATGATTATTACACATTAATTTCCCGGTCCAAACATTGACATTTTTTCATAATTGTCCATCATCTCCTAACTGGTCTACAAATAGACATGCTAGATACACTTAAATGCCGTTGACATTGCTTGCAATCTTTTTTATGAAAATTGGGAACGTTACATCACATAAATTCCCACAGATTTGAAAGAGCATTCTCTAGATTGATGGACATGAATACACCGTATTTTCCACACAGTATGTGCCGTTAGCACGACAACATTGATATTAGAGATATCACAGAAGCAATCACTTGTGAATCCCTTGCTCAAAGACGCCAACTTCAGATTTGATCATACTCTGGGTCGATGGTGCCTGTCTGTGTGACCTCCTCATACCCAGGGTCGTCCGTTTGCATCCTCATCATGGCATATTGACTCGAGACTTTCTGTCGTCTATTCCCCTGATACAGGCGTAACATTTAAATCGGAATAAGTTAGAATGTTTACAGGATATGTCATATTTTTCTTGTGATCCTGGATATCCATATCAAGGCAAGTAATTACGCAAAGACTAACCTGAAGTCCTTCATATTCTCCTGTTGCAGGGAGTTGTTGTGTGTTGTTACGCGGGATTTTATCTGGCGATGCGTTCTGGGCATATCTGTTTTTCAGAAAATATACCACAAACGCCGCATTTCCGACAATCGAGAGACCTAACAAAATGGCCAGAACAATGGTGACCGCAATGGGCTCTGTAAGGAATAGGCATACTTTAGTTATTGTGTGATTACGATCTTTTAGAAAGCGGATTTCTTAACTCCGTAGTAACTCTGTAGTCGGGAATAAAGGAAAAAAGTAAGAGTTGTTATTTCGACACTGTCTACAATAAATTGCCTTTGATAATCATTTGATGCACCTTGACTGCCGAATATGTCACAGCCACAGGTTGTGGTTTCAGTCACTGCTGATATGTTTTGTGTTGAAGTAATGGCTGAAACAAAACATGGCCTGATATCTAGTTTCCATCCCGTCTCTGTATAATTATCTTTCTGGCATTTGATTGCAATATCCAGCAATGTAGCATCTTCCAACCTTTACTGCAGAAAGGAGCCTCAATGTACCCAGGCCGACATTCTCTGCATCCGAGGACATCATCAACATACACCGGCACAGTTTATGCACTCTTAAACCCATTACAGTTTAATGCAATCAACACAAAAGATTTGAAACAAACAAGCAAGAGGGGTTTCACTGTGTTATCTAATGGATTATGAGCAAAATAGTATATTTTACCTGCTTGTGTTTGCTTGTAACCCATCACTACAATCTCACATAACTCGGCTTTGGGATGCCAGCGATCTATCCTGACGCTTACATAGCGGCCATAGAGAGTAGAGTTGCAGGTAATTGTCCTTAACGTCACAGTACAATAGTCACTAGTGGCACACATCGTGTGTTCCGTCACATTTGTTGTGTTACCAACGCAGATATGAAACGTCACTTCCAAGGGATCTAGGTGAATATAACAATTTAATTTAGCTTCATTGTTATATCAATATGATCGTTTTGTTGAGCTGTGGTTGCCATATTACAACAGTCACAAACGACATCTAGTTATAATAGTGGCATAAATATACATTTCAACTGTATTGCCTCGTTTGTGTGCATTCACATTCTCACATAATTCCTAAGCTAAATCGACACATTGAGATATAATAATTGCGCACCAAGCGAGCAAACAGATCTTGATACAGCGGACATACCAATTTATTCTTAGATATCCATCTCCTCGTTTTATGTGTATAATAAGGGGTTAAATTAGGCTAATAAGCTGACGACGCTCAATATGGCAGATATGTATTGATTGCTTTGAAGCCGAAAGATTCAACACAATAACCTTAAAACGTTAGTCACCACTTTAAATACTATGCTGAATGCTGATTATATATGGAGTTGAAAGTAATAATAGATTGAGCACAGTGCACTCCTACCAATGAGCCTCGAGAATATTGTGACGTTGTGGACAAAGTATAAAGATCCTAGAGTTACTATCCACCAGAAGTCATCCCGGTACGCTCTACGGAGGCAAGTATTTAGGGAGCCATCCACGGCATAGGTAGCTGGTCCATTGCCACCAGGAGACTGGACTGCGTATTTACCATGTGCGATATTACCTGAAAATTATCAATACCTCAATATATGGTTAAGATATAAGGATCAGGTTGCAAAACACAATAGATACCTAAACCTGAGTTACCTATCTGGCATCCTGGCCCACGCCAGTCAGATTGAGGAAGTACACCTGCTTCACACTGACCAGGACACTGTCCAGTTGTGGCGTCACATGTATCATTGCTGTCGCAGTGACACTGGAAGATACAGGTTTTGGCGCTCCCAAATAGACAACCTACACGAGCCCTCAATTGATCAACACAAATTGCATGCAAGAAACCACAATCAACCATGACGAATAACACGCAGTATAATCAATACTTCCTTTTAAAGAAAACGACATCTCACCCGAGGCAACGGCAGTTAGTGCTATGACTGTCCCGTAAAGTATATTAGCATTGATATGCATTCTCGACGAGGTATAATCAATTCTGCCACAGGTCTGTGCTCCTTCACAATTTTGCTAAACAATGGCGCCGGTCGGGACACAGGACTACCGAGTGATGGGTCATGACCGCCTTTACCTGCTTATATTACTTCCAATCTATTTGTGTTCGTGCGGATACGGATTACAAGCCAGTGAAACATGGTCTACAAAGTAGTGTTATATGATGTCGGAGAGCATACACAGCTATACGAGAGCCGAACATACACACATATAATGTAATGTAATGCTAGAACATAATACGCCTTCTATGTGACATAGTTTTGTAGAAACACTTAACGTCACAATGTAAAACGAAATTGAGTTCTGTCTTTGCGGATGAAGTTTCTCTGCCCGGAGCTAACGAACCACTGTTCGCTCTACTCAGACATGATGTCATCAATGGATCAATCTCAGCCAGGATAGATGCATCGTAGCGGTTTTTTTTGGCGAAACATGTTATTTTGTAAACAATAACAATCACGTGCGCAGATAAATTAATGTCTTAGAATGGCGCATCCATCGATTTGAGTGTATACCCAAAGGAGGGCAAATCCGGTGTCAGTCATCATGTGGACGGAGTAACCCCTTACAGCTGTTATTAATTATAACCATGTCCCATATTCCACAGCCACATGGCCATCCTGCCTAGGCAATGCCCGAAGGCCCCAATCCTCACTGAACTGGCTACTGCACGTCCCATGAGAAATGATATAGCGTGCCTTGGTCGTTGAGGGCATCACTTATACATTTTAAAATGCATAGAAGAAGAAAAAGAAGGGGGAAGTGACAGGTGACACGTAGGTTACTCGTGAATCTTGGAGGCTGGGGTTTATAAGTGATATCAGCTGCAGGAAGGGGGGAGGGGTAAGCTCCATCAAGCTGATGACTTAGAAGGTACGTTATGATGATTGGTTGTTTTTTTTTTTTTGTCAATTTGGCACTGAACATAACACTTCATGGCTAGTTCTTAAACTGACCTATATATGCGATGAAAATGGAATTCAGTACGTTTCAAAAGACACCAACCAGGACACAGGTCAAGACTTAATACATCCAGGCCCGTATATAGGATAATTCTTTACTTCCGCCCATGCATACCCTTTGTTGTTGTCATCAATGTCTGAAATGTTCCGAAAAATATTTGATAGCAATCAATCAGCGAAGAAGCTGAGAGGTTATATGAGCCAGCAAGTATGTATGTATGTATGTATGTATGTATGTATGTATGTATGTATGTGTATGTATGTATGTATGTATGTGTATGTATGTATGTATGTATGTATGTATGTATGTATGTATGTATGTATGTATGTATGTATGTATGTATGTATGTATGTATGTATGTATGTATGTATGTATGTATGTATGTATGTATGTATGTATGTATGTATGTATGTATGTATGTATGTATGTATGTATGTATGTATGTATGTATGTATGTATGTATGTATGTGTATGTGTATGTATGTATGTATGTATGTCTGTATGTATGTCTGTATGTATGTATGTATGTATGTATGTATGTATGTATGTATGTATGTATGTATGTATGTATGTCTGTATGTCTGTATGTATGTATGTATGTATGTCTGTGTATGTGTGTCTGTATGTATGTATGTATGTGTGTGTATGTATGTATGTATGTATGTATGTATGTATGTCTATGTATGTATGTATGTATGTATGTATGTATGTCTGTCTGTATGTATGTATGTCTGTCTGTATGTATGTATGTCTGTCTGTATGTCTGTCTGTCTGTTCTATGTATGTATGTCTGTCTGTCTGTCTGTATGTCTGTATGTATGTCTGTGTGTATGTGTGTGTGTCTGTCTGTCTGTCTGTCTGTCTGTCTGTCTGTCTGTCTGTCTGTATGTCTGTCTGTCTGTCTGTGTCTGTCTGTATGTCTGTCTGTCTGTATGTCTGTGTCTGTCTGTCTGTGTGTCTGTATGTATGTCTGTCTGTCTGTCTGTCTGTATGTCTGTGTCTGTCTGTGTCCTGTCTGTGTGTCTGTCTGTCTGTCTGTCTGTCTGTCTGTATGTCTGTCTGTCTGTCTGTCTGTCTGTCTGTCTGTCGGGTGTGTATGTCTGTATGTCTGTCTGTATGTCTGTCTGTCTGTATGTATGTATGTATGTATCTGTATGTATGTCTGTATGTATGTCTGTATGTCTGTGTATGTCTGTATGTATGTATGTCTGTCTGTATGTATGTATGTATGTGTATGTATGTATGTATGTATGTATGTATGTATGTATGTATGTATGTGTGTATGTCTGTGTATGTATGTATGTATGTCTGTCTGTATGTATGTATGTATGTATGTATGTATGTATGTCTGTATGTATGTATGTATGTATGTATGTATGTATCTGTATGTATGTAGTCTGTATGTATGTATGTATGTATGTATGTATGTATGTATGTATATGTATGTATGTATGTATGTATGTATGTCTATGTATGTATGTATGTATGTATGTATGTATGTATGTCCTGTATGTGTATGTATGTATGTATGTATGTATGTATGTCTGTGTATGTATGTATGTATGTATGTATAAAGAGTCTCTTATCTGTGAACATTGGGCACATAACTTTCGAAACTGTGTTTTTATGTAGACGATATCTCCATAATCTGACCTGGAGGTGAGTTGCATAATACTAACTGCCGCACGCTCAACCTTAGTAAATAAACGTTAATGCAACAAAAGGTCAAAAGACTACAATAGGATCAATAAGATCATGTACACATATGCTAAATCTAATTCCGCCGACTTCTATAATTTTACTACGTCAGAAATATCATGCCATTGCCGAAAATCATAATGATCTGTCACGAGTTATTGTGCTTATTATGGACTATCTGCAGTTGATTTAGCACGTTATGATATACACGAGGGTCCAGCCATTATGACATCGTAATAGTGAGTGACAACAACGGCCTGGCATATCGAGTTATTTTAACAGACTTGTCCTGGAAATATCCAATCAGCAACATACCGTGGAAAAGGTTGAATAGGGTCGAAGGGCATAATCTTGATTATTATGTATCTTAGACATTTGATTGGTTCAGACCGAGCAGTAATATTTTCATTCATAGACTTTGTCTGCTTTATATTGAAATACCATGCAGATCATCAAGCGATATCTCCTTCAGACCCTGACTGTGATTCATTTAAGATCCGGAAGGGGTGATGAGAGGAAAGTGTCAGTTGATCAGACAAGGGAGTGATCTTGAATGGTAAAATAATGTACAAAAAAGACGACAGACAAGGTGTTTTTCTTTGAGGTGGGAAATGGGACTAGGAAGTGGTGGTTTTAGGAGTAAAACAAGCAACGGTTGATCGTGGCGGTAGAGGAGGAGGTGATCGTTTATAGAGCACAAGTGATGATGAGAAGGAGATATGGTGTCAGGCGAGGGGGGGGCGGGGTGGTCATAATGACAGGGGAAGCTGTAGCCGAGAGATGAGATACGGTGATGATAAGAAAGAAATGTGATATCGTGGGACGAGGGGGCGGGATACTATATACATATTCACCCAGTACGTAAGCAGATAAGAACGGGGGTTAACGTCACACAATTGTCCACCAACACGAGAAACACTACACAGAACACACAGGGAGACACATACATTGAAGAGAACCACCAACATATTTCACACAATGAATACTCTGACGCCCCTCCTCTCTGGCTTCTAATGTGTGAACGCGAAAGGTTCGGTACTCGAAGGATCGTTTTGCACGCGCACATAGTGTGGAGCTGGAACGGGCTAAGAAAGACGGAATGTTAGGTAAAAGAATGAAGTAAAGGGTTGAGAAAGAGTAAGGTAAAGTGATGAGAGAAAGAATGTTAAATAAAGGGATGAGAGATAAAGAGTAAGGCATAGGGGTGAGAGATAAAGAGTTAGCTATAGGGGTGAGAGATAAAGAGTTAGCCATAGGGGTGAGAGAAAAAAGTGTTTGGCATAGGGGTGAGAGATTACAGTAAGGCATAGGGGTGAGAGATAAAGAGTTCGGCATAAGGGTGAGAGATAAAGTTTCTTCTCAGGTGTTTAATACGTTACCAATAAATACAGGAATATGTGACGTAATGTATGATACCGAATGGGGAATGATCAGACTACCGGGCAGTTTTCGTGGGGTAATTCTTCTAAAGTTCTGCATCTGGTCGCTCGAACATTGTTCATGTAGGCTGTACAAGCACCGATGCAAACATATACTAATATAATATAGGTAGGACGGGAGCTTTGAAACAGATACATGGGGCATATTTCGATTGATTATTAATTTGGCCGATCTAAAATCATATAATAAAAAAATGTAAAGCAAATAAATATCTTTTTATTCCTGTTGTATGATTTTGGTCCTCTAAAGGTCGTCCATAAATGACCAAGATACTGATTAATACGTATAAATCAAACCTTTCGTGCCCACATATATTCGCTGAATACCGAAATTTTGAAATTATTTGCCGTCATTATGATTAGAATCATAATATTTGTTGTAGATGTAATATTCATGAGCCATTGGTACCGTTTCATGAACTTACAATTTCAAATGCAATCAAACATTTTTAAAGAAAAAGTGCCATGACTTTATGTAGGACAAGTAGCATATTCTTTCGTGGACCCAAGTGTATAAATGTCGGTAATATATATATATATATATATATATATAGATATATATATATATATATATAGATATATATATATATATATATATATATATATATATATATATATATATATATATATATATATATATATATATATCTATATATATATATATATATAGAGGAGCCAGTTATCATAGGGATTGGCCTTTATGTTTATGCTTTCTATAAATATAGATGTACACAAATGATCAAGTAGCAGATATATCTCTCTATATCTATGGCTAGAGATATATATATATATAGTAGCTCCTATGGCAGAGAAAATTTACATCACAACAACAACAAATTGTAATGGAAATGTTTGATTTGATATGTTGGACATCTTGACACAACTAGTACAGACAGGATAAAATCCTTAATTTGATATGGTTTGATTTTTGCTTTTTTTTCTTTCTTAGCCTCTCGTGATATTGTTAATCTTTGTCCGGATCTGAGGATCTATTCTGTGTTTGAGACATACATATTTCTCTTTTGCATTTCGTATATCCCCAGCACGAACTGGCATCTGCTGGAGGATGCCTCCTTGAAGCAAGAGTAAATAGCATCTCTTTCTTGGTTGGTCCAACCTATAAAGTCACACATCACAAAATTAACCAAATTATGAGCAATCATAACAAGTAAAATGCAAAACAATTAAGAGATTCTGAGGTCAGTGTAATACTTCAACTAGCTTATCAGATGTAAAGGGGCAACAAATGAATTGTACCCTCGACTAACCTGTAAGCAGGTTGGGTAATTTCAAATTATTTAACAAAATATGTAGAAAAAGAGAGGAGTCACATTATTCTAACTTGAGGCAAATGGCACATGTGGCTTACTTTTTCTGTGGCCTGATCTGCGAATTTTGTTGCATGCACCTATCATCACACATAGGAAACATGTTCAAGTTTAAAGTACAAAACAAACAAAGCCATTGTTCCATCCACGTTATCACCCACCCTTTTCACCTGGTGCATCCTTAGCATTGTCAACAATCATCTCAGAGTCCAGTTCCTCTGCAACAAAATTAATAGATTTATTTCTATAAACTCAAGTTCTAATGCATAAGTGCCTTAGTATATGATCATTTATTTATATAACATCTACATACTGTTAATCATTATTCTATGAATGTTGATCATTAATTATTAAAACCCTAAAATGATATTATATTACCATTCTTCATTATTTCAATGATATTGAAATGCAATAATGCAACATTGCTGGTATGTTGGTGACACATTTTTCACATCAAGTGTAATACGTATTTCAAGATAACTTTTCAAGGTAACCAAATCTTTAGTTAATGGCACAGCAATTTGCTTGTTGAGAGCACGGAGTTTCTTTATTCTGTTGGCCACAGAAGCTACTTTAGAATTCCAATGTGCTTCATAAAGCTCTTTGAAATCTATGGCTTCTTTCTTCATTTCCAAATTTTCAACGCGAATTCCCAATCTTATTTTCAGCAAGTATATATGCTTTAGGTAATTTCCCAAAGAAACTGCCAGAGAAGGAGAATCAGACTCAATAGCTAATGCCTTTAAAAACTTCTGCAAACGTGCCACGGTTCGAAATTTTGTGCGCACATTGTCCATATCTTTTCTTCTCTGTTTATGAACAAGACCAAGCTTATCAGTTAGTGATAAACCAAATTCTCGGATGAGCTCGTCTTGTTTACATAATTCCTTTAGCCCTGAATGTAGGCTACTTTCCTTCATGTGCTCTATCAACTTTTCCAGCTTTTCCATGGAGTCATGTGTGATGCAACTGGTACGGAGAAATGGAGCAATGATGCTATGGGCATTTCTTGTGTAATTAACACTTGGTTGAGCACAGACAGGCTTTAAAGCACAGTTGGTAACATGCTTGAACAAGGGGGCAATATTCACAAGGCAAGAAGTCCCATGGATTGTGGTTGATTTCACTGCTTGGTCTTCTCAGCAGGACAAGCTCGCCTTCTGCTAGTACCTTACAATAGATTAGTATTCATGTGTTAGATTCTTTGTTCAAATTACTCCTCAAATGCACAGAAATTACTAATTTTTCTATTGAGAAATATTCAGGTAAAATTAAATAAGTATTTAGGTCAACCAGATCATATTACCTAAGCCAAATAACATATACCTGACTATAAAGATACATTAGAACAACAACTTATTTCCATGCGACTCACTGCAGCATTGTGTCCAAAGTTCCCCTTGTTTAGCAGCCTGATCCATGCTTGCTTTCTCTGTTAACTTTTCAAAGGCAAAGCAGTGGCCTCCAGAACTTCAGTCTCAAGGGGATGAGCAGTTTCATAGTGCTTTGATATCTTGGAATTGTATTTCCCTTTTCAATACAGGCAGTAGTCACTCTTTCTATAGTTTCGCTTCCCATTCCAATTTCTGATGTAGGTTGAAATAGTAACTGCAAGCAAAAGGGTATTGTTTTCCAAGAGCTTCCTAGCTTTTACATTGACAACTTACTTTTCTGTAATGAAATCTAACCCTTGCTACCCCAATTCTGTTGGCTTACAGAGCGCAGTAACATCATTTCATGGCTGCATCAATTGAAACATGCTGTTAAAATTGACTTACTGTTTGCATATTGCCAGGATCCATTTGCATTGCTCTTCCTAAATTAAGCTGATACTTCTTTGCTGAACAGTTGCCAGGATTTGCTTGTCCTATTTGCTGGCCTATTGTATCTATAACAAATATGTCTGGTGATTGCTTTTTCAACAAGACCAGTCAGACTATCGCCCTGGCCATATAAAACCAGCTACTCACAGTAAGTATGAAATGAGGTACAGTTCAGAGTTAATCGCATAGGTCATCATTATCCCATCATATACTGTTTTACTTGAATAAGGGTCATAACATTTGGCTGAGAAACACATTCAGCATCTAGATCTCCATCTTAGGAAAAGTGATTAGGCCCATACAAAGGAAACAGTAGAATTCAGAAAACATACATCTGGATGCCTTAGCCTCTACCATATACATTTGTTCCACATCTAAATAGGTCTCTGATCATAAATTAAGAATGAATACAAGCTTCTTGGCTAACAACTATTGAGTAACATTACAAGGAAAACAATCAAGACATACGACCTCTATTCCCAGCAGCAGTAGCAGCAGTTGCTCCTAGTGGGCAAGAACTGAAATTTGTAAAAGCAGACATGCAGCAGGGTGTTTTATACCACTGTTCAATTACTAATGCACTACCTACAAATTAATCAAAGACTTACATTGTTCCATCAATGTTGTCCTTTTTGAAAGCCTAATGACATGTACAGAAACACATTACAAATATGAGTTTGGACTTATTTATCAAGATGATAGTGAGTTTGCTGCAATTCATGTCTCAGTCTTCTCAATTGTTTAATTACTGCATACATGTCTATGAGTGCAAAACAGTAACAAGTTGATGAAGGAAAGTCCTCTGCAATATCAGCAGACTGAAGCTCATAATCACTACATAGAGGCTTAGAAAAATAAAAATTTATGCTAACATCCCCTGACAAATAGTACAGGTAGATAGTAGAAAATAATTCTATTTCAAAACTACCTCTTCACTGAAACCGGCAGTCTCTGACATGGAGGCGGGATGATCAACTGGTTCATCACCTAAAATGGATTCATATAACAGAGCATATTGAAGATTTGTCTGTGAATTGCAACGACCTATTACCAGCCCAATATATTATTTGCCAGCATTTTCTCTGCAACAGCAATCACCCCATGGAGCTGTGATTATAAACAGACTTTTTTTATAGCACGGGGATTCAAGCACAATAAATGTAAGGTTGCCTAAGGGCAAAACAAAGAACTAATAACAATAGCAAGAATCACATTTTACCTGCAATGATAATTGCCATATCTCTGCTTTGCATATCAGATATGTCCATTAGGGTGGATTCATTCTGTGTGGTCTGCTTTCACTTATATAGAACACATACATTTGAATAGCAAAGGTGCTATTATTTTTTGTCTTCCAAACTATGAATAAGAGCTAAGAAGAAAGAAATCTGGCATTATTGATCATTAAAAAAATAAACACACCTCCTTCAAGAGGCCACAGAATGTCAGTTCTGAAAACTTGACAGGGGTGTTACCTGAAATCCATATAATATATAAGTTAAGTTAAAGATATATTCCTATTTTCTTTTGATGTCAGTGTAATAGAATGCAGAGAGAATATAAAATGGACAAGAGCCAATAAGTAAACTTATTAGTAATAGGTTGCAGTCAGGTACAAAATACAAAATCCAGAGTATTAGGGGGTGCTTCTATAGTGTGATAAAATAACAAACTTGTGTGATTGGGTATTTCAAATAGTGAGACTAGGATGCGGTTAGACATGAGGATACAAACACAGTTGATCGACTTACCAGCAGGAGTGTTATCAGTTGTGGTAGATAATGGAGGTGAAGACGGTTCATATTCAGTATCAAGGTCTATATTTAAGAAAAAAAAAACATTCTGGTATTCTTTCAGTCACCCAGATGTTAATTAATTATAAATACTCTCATAGAAGATAAATAAATATCCATTTGAGAGCCATATCACATTTTCTGTACTTAATATTATTTAACTCTTATTTACAGTGAAAGTAATGACAACTATTTTAAATCAACAAACAAAAGATATAATTACCTTCAACTGCTGCAGTCTCTGAATTTGTAAAACAAGATGGGACTAACAAAAAATCTGAAAGGCAGAGGTAATGGATGAGTAACGTTTACATTAAGTGGTGATAGATAGTTATCACTGGAGCATTAGAATCACAAATAGGAAAATGGCAGACTAAGGTCCAATATTTTCTTTTGTAAATTCTAATTAACGAACATGTTTAGAATTTTATTTTTTTGAATGATAAGTGTTAAATGTCTGATAGTCTAACATTAAAATACAATAATAAAGAGTGGTAAAAGTTAGTTCAACAAATTATCAAATTTACCATCCTGCTTCACTGATTTCTGCATACATGTAAAAATGTGCATTAAACTATATTCATTCTAAGAAGATCATGCAAGACAAATTAAGACATTATTATCCATTCAAATGAACACAGGAGTATATGAACTACATAATTGAAATCAAATTCTAATATGGGCATATTTGTTAAAACAAACATCTGGGTATGCATGCTAAATTTATACAAACAATAGTACCTTTGAATAAGCTCCAGACCACTTTCTGATGGGGTTTATATTCAGAGACCTCAACTTTCTAGCAGGACCCCCTAAAGCGCTGGCTACAAGCTGTGACATGACCAAATAACACAGGACATGTTAATTGTTATCAATGACACTTTAAATGATAAATGTTTAAAACTAAGGCAAATACATACTGCCAAATTATTCATTATTTAGTGCTTTAAATGGCAACTTACCATACGCTTTCCATATGAAGCCATATCCTGATACAGAAAATAAAATTCAAAAGTCTTTCATTTACATTAGTACAGAAGATTATTCAAACCATTCTATGATAGGTACTGTATTAATTCATACTAGAGCAGTGACTGATCTTTGACTATGCTAGCATTGGACTGTCTTATAACTATATTTCCTCTTATATAGCTATACTCTTGTTATACTTATATTTCTGCGCACTCCTTCGTATATAGAAATATTGTAGTTGCTTGTAGTTGCTTGAGTGGGGACACTAGCCAGAGAAAACACACGAGTCCAGGAGTTGAGTTCTTTGAGGTTTATTCGAGTTTGGCTTATGAGCTTGTCTCTGGAATCTCGGGTCAGAATCTTGTTCAGATACTTCGTCTATTCGCTAGGTAGATCTCCCTGTACTTCGGCGAGGCCAGCTATTTTATCGGGGTTCCGACATTGGATTACGCTCGGAACCACACCACAGCTGGCCTCCCATTAGTCCAGGTATAGCCGGTCCCCCTTCACAAAGGTCAACCCCAACAGCTCAAAGGGTCATTGGCCAATGGGAAAAGGTACCAGCCAAGTCTACTTATCAGGGTCACACCCCGTCTTAAGGGCGGAGAGTTGACCCGGGCTAGTGAAACATGTCGTGCTGACAATGGAAAAAAGGGGGAGGGTTTCAAAAGTCAAAAGAGCTAGAATAGTGTTATAACAACTGTAAACATAAACTTGCAAGATATAAAAGATAACCGAGTGATATATAATGTGTTTGACATCGTCCCTGTCAGACATGTACACAGTCTTTTACATGTTTCGTACATTCACTGTGAGATGTGTACACTGACTGTGACAGGTGTTTGATATCATAAGATCGATCAATCCTTTTCAAACAATTTAGACATTGAATAACATAGTAATCCCAGTTAGCATCCTACATTGATAGGCAATTTAAACCAGTGATTGTACATATGAGACTGCGCGATGAGCCGAGCGTTGACGCTGTTTGCAGCTTCCGCCTAGGAAAGCAACAGGACGTGCGTACGCTCAACACCCATGCTGGCCAGCAGCCAGGGGGTAGCCGGAGAGGTCCCTGCATCCACTGCGGGGAACACGGGACCATTCACAGCTCGCGATTTCTTTTCCCCGGGCGACGGGCAGATGATCGATGAACTTCCGTGCACTGGAATTGGCCTAAACGGCTTAAATAGCGTTTCAACTCGAAAAAAGTAACATTTCGGGTGGCAAATGTCGGGGCGGATGGTTTTGTTAGGTAGAAAAACATGTTATCAATGGATATGAGGCGCGACAGGCCAGTAAACGGGAGTTAAGATGGTTTAAGCGAGATTTTTTGTGAGCTGGTGGCGAAATCGTTGTCCCCCTTGGGTTTATGTATACATAGAAGATAGCGGCCGGCAGGCAATGCAAGTCCCTGTGATCCTGCGTATCCGGCCAGGGGCTCTTTTTCGAGCGAATCTTTCACTTCTACCTCTACCTCTACCTCCCCTATACGGCCACTACTACCTCTACCTCCCCTATACGGCCACTACAGATACCGGTTATTATACCAGAGTTTATTATCAAGGCATTGTTATCAGGCCACCAAACATGAGCAATAAGACACCAGCACCGACGGAAAAGTTGTTCTTTTCACACAGTCTTTATATAGGGAACTCACTCAAATTAGGTCAGCTTTAGGCTAGTCAGTCACACGGCGGTTGGATCAAATTGGGAACCGCCGCGCTGCACACATGACATAGTGCTTAACAGCTGAATACTAAGTCACACAACAATGATAGTGAAGAACTTGAATATTGGCTATTGAGGACGCAGGCTAATCCAAATAAAAATAAATCGACGTCTACGTGAACGCGGCTCTGTGGTTTCCTTCCATCATATAGACAGATTTTGTTCAGGATGCCAGCTGAAGGTGCTTGGAATGGTAATGGTAATATTGGGGTTTCACGTCACTTTCATCAACGCGGTGATATCGTGACGGTGATGGATGCGGATGATTGTGATGAATCGAAACTTGGCACCAACCCGGGCTGCGAAACAAACGCCGCTGATATATCCAGTGCGATTGGGTGACGTGAGTATTAACTGATCTGACGTGACGGGCGTGCCAATGGACGCATGGACACATGGAAGCCTGATATCGGGAACCAAATGCCGGTTGTTGATCCGACCGGGTTATATGCGAGCCAGTGGGTTATGTCTACGAACGTTTCGTCAGACTTGCAAACGCGATGCCCCAATAACTTATCGTTGGCCACAACAAATACCATTGCTTATGTGATACAAATGGATGGCCATTAATGAGGGGGGTCCCGGTTTAGCACTTTGAGAGACAACATACAGCAATTTATTTTGAATATTTAATCTGCTGTAAGCAGTTAACAAAAGTATATATCCATCAATACTCCACATGGAAGCTTCAAGTATGCATTTCACCACTGGTCACTGCCCAACTACAGATCAGCCACTCACCGTGTACTACTACCACTCATGTACCATCATGCATACACATGGGTTAAAATAACATAATTTCCAACTGCTGAAGCATTATCCACCTGTGGCTGTGATTATATGGGTATATGACAAATTGCAAAGACTTCTAAGTACTGCTTTTAGCTGCCTCTACTACGTAGTTGGACTAAAGCACTCAGTAACCTAGCCCTGAACCAGACCAGACTACCATACTGCTGTCTCTCCTACTGCAGAACATCAGGGCCGAATGTAGGTCAGTAACAGATAACTTCTTGAGGGCAAAAGGGAGAAAGGATGTAAAGGGGCGACCTCAATCTGCTAAATCACCAAGTGAATTGTCCATAATGTCCATTCTCTCTCCCTTTTGCCCTCAAGAAGTTATCTTTCACCAACGTAGCTCCGGTCGAACGGTAATATAAATATATACTCAGACGTCTTGTAAGGCTATCACCAACGCTGACGCGAGAATTCTCTTCAGTCATTACACAGCAAGCGACAATCATCATGCGCAGCGGTAACTGTCCCGATAAAGGTTAATTGCATTCTTCCCCATTTCCCTTCATATGATTATGACTTACAGTTGCTTGTCCGGTAGAAATCGCCATCGGTAGCTAAACATTACTATTAAATCCGCTTTGGCGTTCTGTTTATTATGAGTTCTACTGTATTTCTTAACAAATACGGGATGGAGAGAAGAGATGAGTTTCCTAACAAATGCAGGTCAAACAGTTTATACAGTTTAGCAGCAACCACACTAAAACTACACTGAACACAACATTTATTTAAAACCAGAGCTCAATTCAACCATATAAACACTGAACAGATAGGTTAACAATATGCCTCCCTGTCTTATGCCATTAAACACACCAAATCAGCCAGACATAGTTCTGACCCATCTTACACACACATCTGATTAGAGTACCATGCAACCAACCATTCTAACAGTATATCCTGGGACACCTTTGTTCGACAAGCTCCCCCCACCGCTACAATCTAAGGTGCAGTAGTCCTATATACTGGTGTGGATTTATGATAGAATAGTCCTTGTACATCTGCCATTGAGGGCGCTCAAGGAACTAAGTAAACAAATATCAATATAATCTTTCGGAAATCTACACATACAGCATCACTTAAAACAAATAAGAACACACATTGTCATGTGTGGGAAAATGTAAATGTCTTACGATTTATTCTCTCCTTGTGGTCCCTTAACTTACAGTTAGCCTCTCTCAGGGAATGATGCAACCTGATGTTCGCCATAATACATATTACAGAAACATGATACCTGCATGATTCTCACTGGACTTTCTCTAATGGGACCTCATTAGCAAAAATGGTTACTACCCTGGCTTTCACTTGCTTACAGTATAACACTGTGACAATGAGCTTTTCCTTTGCACTTTGGTAATTCTTCTGGTGAACAAAATTATATGCAGGTTCATGAATATTATTGACTACAGAAATTATGTTTCGGCATGTTGCCCACAACTTTTCTCTTAATTTCCTGGCAATATAGCCAGAAACATATGCAGGAACATTCATTTCCTGGTTGGAAAGGCCTTCGTCAATTCTAACCGTTAGTTGCAGCGATGAAATGCCCATTTCTGTTTCTAGTCAGACATACTCGCAAGTCATAACGAAGTTGGTTGGCTGCAGCGCGTCGAGAAGCTTCCACAAACGTAGGGGGCGCTGCCTACACGGCGTCACAGAATTTGTCGGGCGAATTGCCGAGTCGGGTATCTTATTATAACAAGATCTTTGGTAATATTGCGCATCAAAGTCGATTTCGAAATAAAACCTCCTTATGATAAAAGCAAATGACAATGTTCCAGGAAGCCAGAGAAGATAGAAAAACCACATTATATTGTGGGGCATTCGGAATGCCCCATAAAATGTTATATGCCCCACAAGAAAGGTCTTATATAGAAAAATGCCCCATATACTAGTAATCTCTTAGTATATATATATAAATATATATATATATATATATATATATATATATATATATATATATATATATATATATATATATATATATATATATATATATACTAAGAGATTACTAGTATATGGGGCATTTATATATATATATATATATATATATATATATATATATACATATATATATACACACATATATATATATATATATATATATATATATGTATATATATGTATATATATATATATATATATATATATATATATATATATATATAGAGAGACTCTCAGAGAGAGAGAGAGAGAGAGAGAGATGAGAGAGAGAGAGAGAGAGAGAGAGAGAGAGAGAGAGAGAGAGAGAGAGAGAGAGAGAGAGAGAGAGAGAGAGAGACGATTCTAACCTTTCGACTAAAGATTATCTGTGTGCAAATGGAACAATGTTCACTAAATGTTCCAAATTTGTTGAGGTACCACCACACCTTCGTGTTATATTGTTAGTATATCATAAGCTCGCCTTTTGCCGCAATGTGGTCTAGCTTAGAGACAATTACAACATTTCCAGCAGAATACACAGTTCTGTGAAGTTAGCTCGGGATCAACAGGTAGTCTTTACAATAGATGTCGATGCTGAAATGCACTTACCTTTACCTGGTCAGAATGATGCGTAAATCCGGCGCATTTCAGTCACGGCAGTCATAGAGGTGTACATATATAACGATGAATGCCATTTTCCATTCGGTTAATGTGCATGGACAATGAGGACTGTAAGGACAAAGCCATACGGTTTTACATATTAGAAAGCTTAGTGACCTATGCTTAGCGCTGATTTGGCATTTATTCTGAACGATCTACGGATGCCGTTGTTTTCTCGGGGAACTGAACGAACAAAGAAGAGCGAACCGAATAAAATCGATATTCAAAAGCTCTTAAAAAGCTGGTAACGACTAAAATAGCAACTCATTAAAGCAACAACTATTGTCTGCTGTAGAGTTCGAAAGGTCGTTTGTGTTTTATTTGAATCTTCTTTTGGGCCAGTATCTGTATTAAACTAATGTTAGCCTCAGCTGATAAATTTCTTAATCACTCCGTTACGAGACATTTTAGCAGTATCTGATATCACAATCATTACACTAATACCTAGCTTACTCTTCGGCATCTTCAACGAACTTTACTTTATACATCCGTAATGTGTATTGTTGGTCCAGTTGTAGGATGTTTAGATACTAGCTTTGTAGTGTGCTTTTGGTATTCCAGTGAATAAGACAAATATACAGACTTAATTGTTAACACTAGGCCATTGTATATGAATTATCTTCTGGCATTTAGTCGATGGCTTTTAGTCTGTTGTGTTCAAAAAGTGGCTTATTATCTGTGAAGTCGGTTGTGAAGTTTGATATGTTCTAGTTGTTATTTACTTCTGATATTCCGGTTATTTGCATAAACCCGCTAGCACATTACATCATAAAACATTGGATCTTACACTTGATAGTAAGTAAATACACAGTGTACTTAACATAAAGTGTCAAATTCATTCAGAACACCGTATATAATGAAATTCATTATCGACAACCCACAAATGTGATCGTTTGTATTTGTCCTTCAATGTATTACGCAACATCCTATTGCATTACAGACGGAACACTAGTTGCTATCATGAATAACGTATTTTGTCTACTCAGCACAACACTGGAACAACCGTCACATTTGATTACTAATCCAACACATGGTAACTGTTTAGTCACATGGTTATGCTCACATTGTTGGAAATCTGCGTGGATCTCTTCCATGTAGTAAACTTAAGCGCAAAACAGCCTACCTCCATTGCCAAATCACATTTCTTGATTGCCACTTGCAATAACGCTTCCAAGGCTCGGACGGGCACCTTGATTGTCACAAGCAAAGTAGGCTGGGCTCAACTATATGGTAAACCAAATGACAAATGCAAGCTTACAATTAACGCAAATGTCCTCTAATTCAACCGTGACACGTGAAGCGAACGCATTTGTGCGTAGGCATGCCTCCAGATTATCGAATCGTCTTCTCGACAACTGGGATAAAACACATGTACCTACTAACACTGTTGCTATCTGCAGCTCTCATCTGACGCATTGTGCAACACACTTCGCTGAATTAACTCCGCGAGCAACATGTACTAAGTTTGTTTGTGCATTTTTTTGTTGAGCACTATACAGTGATAGTCAATGAGAGCGACAATACGCTAAATGTGACTACTTAATGCACTTATCCGCAGCTACGTAAGTCTGTTGCCGAAAGTGGGTTGCTTCTAATTCATCAGCCTCTGGTTGTTGTCATCTTATTCGCGATCCCATGACTGTCGATGTAGTAATTTCTGTAATAATAGTAATCCGAATGCAGATATGTTTATCTGTCTTACTGTGCTTGTAAGGGGACAGTTTTTTTGCATAAATAATATTGTATTTATAGTTTTGACAGCGCTGATCCTGGTAGTTAGCATGTTATAGCCTACCACCTAAGAAATGAAATTATAGGCCTGCAGATATAATTAATCCTATTCAATGAGAGCTTGTTAGGAATTTTACCTGTTGGCCATTTAATAGGTTTAATTGTCTGTGCGTGGTGGATGCCAATTAGTAGTGGTGGATTGACTTATAAGTGGAAAGTGTAAGACGGCCACTTGCTCTGGACACTAAATGTTTGCTTGGTATCTGTAATTAGCATGTCTCTAATTAAAGCAGACATGGAACTATTGCCCCTCGTGCTGCCGTACCAATTAAGGATACTTTGTGATATGTGTCTATGATCAACATTACTTATATACAACCGACTGCCGATGAGAATATTGACCAATTGTTGGAACTGAAACCTGAACATTGACAGATTGAAGAAAGTAGCCTCTATGGCTCTTGCTCTCTTAACATATTTTCAACAGTAGTCTCGTTAACTGGTCGTTACTTTATAATTGCATGTTATTGGACTCGCATTAACAGTCATATTTCTATCTTAAATTCAACCAAATATAATAAAAACTATGAGCAAAGGGCTCGAACAATTTAGAAAAGCATGACAGTTGATAGAAGCATTTGTTTTCAAACAGAATACAAACATACGGACAGTGAGATCATTCAACAAATGTATGCACTAAAAACACATTCAGACACTGGAATATTCCTACTTTCATCTTGGATGTTAGCGATGCTTGAACGGGTCCTCTTATGTGCCATCGCCCACTTGGTACGAACCAGTTGCCAAGATCGGCTTGCAAAACCCATGCCGCATGAGCTACCGGGTTACCGATGCATCCCCTTTCAACGAAGGGACCGCCATTTAACTCGATCACCCGAGTCACTGGGAACCATTTCAAACCATGGTATCGAACCAACAAACCTCTGGGTCAAAATGCCTCGCAGTATACCACTACGCCACGGGAGCAGGCAAATCGCGTCGAACTGCGTCTCACTTTGGAAATGAATTATATGCCCGTCCCTGCCTTGGCCGCGTCCTTAATATCTGCACAAAACCGAGCCTGGAGCAAAATAAGCTATATATATCCATTAGGCTAAGTAATTAGCAACAACTGGAAGCCGTGGCGGAAAAATCTAATCCCATTCATCCGACATGATACGCCGGGAAGGAGTTTAATACCTGTCCGTTAATGAAGGCAAATACGCAGCCAATAATGAACATTCAGCATCTTCCCCAATCAGTGTATACTCGTGTTGATAAATGCAGCAAAAAGAAAGTCGTTGAATAGGCAGGCCAGTCATTTTTAACTGGTCAACACTCCAAATCAATACGCATGGCTTCCCAACTTCTGCGCAAATGAGTGGATTATCGTTAGTTCATATATATGATGCAAGCAGTCATATATTTGCGAATGTGAGGGTGTGTATTGGCCTAGTGAATGAAATATAGTCCGGTATTGGATATAAATAACAGTAAATGATGCATCGTTTATGATTATTTAGATGATTGACGTTAGCATCAGTGGCCGGCACAAAACTGCTCGTTCAAATGTTGATAATCTTAGTGGGTCACGAGATGAAGAGACGTAATGCATTTGCTCCAAGCGTTATGTTGATTTAATTTGATCGTTCGGGCGTTGATAGATTAAACATGGCCTTAGTTGTGTCAAAACGGTCATCATTTATAAGAAAGTTATACATTATAGATATCAAGCTGAACCGATATCGCCTTCTAGAGAAGTCATTTGTATAATGTTCCGTTGGCGCAGAACTACAAACTACTAGAATATTCCTCGCTGGTAACGGTACGCAATGTTCTGATTGATCAGAAAACCTTCTAGTTGTCATGTTAGCCTTTGCCTATGCAAAGCTCGGTCTTTATGATCGAGATTCTTGGTTAAAATGGTGCACAAGAGGGACACAAAGAAGACAAAAAGAAGGACATGACTCTGTGATGTCACACAGTTCCCGCTTCCTCTTGTTGGTGCCACATCTACCGACTTTAATCTTTATCACGCAAGAGAGCAACATAGAGGTCGTGTGGGCTGGCCCTGTAATCAACACAATGAAAGAGAGATATATGTACATACGAGATCTTAAAAAAGCAATCTTAAATTGACCATGTTTATGAAATTATACAACTGACACTTTGGTGGGCATATCGCTTAGGGATAAGCTTGTGTATCTGATTAGGTTACTTATTAATGTAAAGAGGGACATAGTGTAGGGTTGTTAGATAATTGCTCTTTACATATCAATTCTTGCTAAAATAATACATAGAAATATGCAGCAGCGATTGCAGCTTACGTTGTTAAAATAACACGTTGGTAATTGAAAAGGCACTATGCATTCGCACTTAGTGCAAAAATTCGAAGCCCATATAAAGTCGTCGATACGTAGAGCATACCCTGTTGGCTCTGTAGGGTGTCATGCAAATGTCATTCACTGTTCGCTCTACCACATTGAACTTATTGTTTCTGATGCTGCTGCTCCTCTGGCCAACACAGAGAAATACATTTGCAGCCCGATACTGATGTGCATAGCCCATCTCCCATTCGCATTGATGCATATCTCTATTTGCTGCGACACACCGAGCAAATAATGATGGGCGACTGATTTAAAATCATTCAAGGCAAATAGTTTTCCAGCCTTCCTTCGCATTAACGGATTTGTCCCACACTAAGAACAAATACCCAAATGTCAAGTTTATCATTTGCTTCATGCTCAAACAATAGCATTGTAAAAAAATGAATAGATATTCTAGATGAAAGTAGTTTAAACCAAATATTGTTGCAGAGTAGACAACCTGTCCAATGAGCAACCTAGATATTGCTCACATTGATTTGAGCGTGAGGAGTTTTGCCTAACAAATAGTTCGATAAAGTACATTAGTTGCTGAATAATATACATTTGCAATATAAAAGTGTATATTTCGTAATTGCTAAGCCACTCAACTATTATGGCTTGGGTATTAACTCGGGCACCTAATTCTACTTATTGACCAGTCATTATTTAAAGCAATCCCATTCATTCATATTGAACTAGAAACTTCATTTATTACTCATCTCTTTGATAGGTCAAATGCAAACATGACTCAACAATTGTTGTAATTCACCAATCAGCAGTTAGTATCCATTATATAACAATATATTCCGATCCACCTTGAAACCAAATATACTGAAACCGGCCAAAAAGGATTAACATTGATATAGTGATGCGTGGATTAGGAGTACAATGCATATATACTTAATCACCAGCACTGAATATTCCAAATTGGTTCAAAATATATCACCAAAGTGAGTCCGACCTTTTTATATCATTAGGAAGTCCGCAATGGGCACTATTAAGGACATCCATAGGAGTGTAATCTAACTTTTACGATGGAAATGGCGCTGCGCATTACACTAAAGAGAATGAAAACATAAAAATTCGTCCTCTTTGCGACCGAATTATAATGGAACGATCTCACAAACACACTTTTGTAACACACTTAACCCTATTTGGTTATTCATAACAGCGTCATACATACTAAAACGCCCCGCTTTTGATGTCTGCTTGTGACGTCACTTCTAGAAAACAAACCTCTGGCCAAACAAATTGATAGTAGCATAAGTTGTCAAATTTCACAAGACGTTTTGCGGCAAGTAAGAGTAAAAAAGACCCACTGTTTACGAGTAGAAAGCTGTCAGACGTCAGTGGGTAGAGTTTGTGACATTGAAACCGTGACTTCAGCGAACTGTCAATCACTTGACTACACATACACGATATGTGTATTTGGGCAGATTTCCCAAAACATTACCAGGACATTATCAGGAAGGTCACGACCAGGTCAATCTGTCCATAAGAGCGAATAGATCAGACAATAATGTCACTATTTATATTAATGCGTAAAAGGACGACAATGTAAAAAGTTTTACGGGTGTAAGTGAAGCTGGTGGTCTCTCAAAACACCAAATATGCTACGTGCTATATAATCTAGCATTTCACAAGATCGATCATTAATACTAACTAAAAATTCAAATATTGCTTGTTTGCATTTACTTGATTCTAGCGAGTACCCGTTGCGTATTGGAAAATCGCCATGGGTTCGATCCCAAAGTGTGAAAATCTGACTAGTTCCCGTTCAACATAGTTTGCATCTCTGACCCGATAGCTGACGAGTACTATGGTGGACCTCCGTCCCAGCGACGCGGGGTTCACAGCCTGGATCGAGCAACGAGCATTAAGGAATGAGATGCCAGCGGCTTGATGATGACCCAGTTAGCATACCTGTCATTCAGTTTCCGGCGGAATGCTGCAACCGGCCGCTGAAAAAATCCTCGAATAATACGTATGCACGACATGTTAAGAGGATGTAAGCGGCCCAGAAATGACAATGAATCTCTTTGTGAGCTTTTGGGTGATGAGTAATGCGACAGGTATATACGCGTAAAGCGCATTGGAAAGTGGGTCATCGGCGGGTTTTGCCTACAATCTATTTCATCATATCATTATGGAAGGGCGAAAACAAATCATGATGTCCGAAATCGAGTGCCTGTGTCCTACATGATTCCCCTTTGATATCGTTGCAATTCTCGTTTTTATTTAGGCCATCGTCGAAAACAGTACTTCATGGAAATCCTTTAATAAATTATCGAACGTTGCATAAATGGCCAAAGCGATCCAACAGAAGACACAACAAGGACATTGCTCTTTGGTGCAATGTAGTTTACGCCTGCGTTCTAAGTCTGTAATCTATATTATGAAGTAAAGCAAAGAAGTGGCCCAGTAGGCTGTTCCTTTAACATACACGATGAAAGAGAGGCAGGTGAAAAGATGAGAAATAATGAGAGAGGCGATATTACCATGTGTTTACCCAATGATGTTGCAGTAGCGCCAAACTGCCCACGTACCTATCTGTGTTTTGCTGATGTTTCAATCCAGCCGTCGAACAGGCGAACAATATCAATGTGCAATACCTATATTTGTATCGCTAGAAATATGCCAGTTCAATAATGTGGTGTTGATACTCAATAAAGTAAGCAAAAGCAGCTTTCCACTGTTTGACAACTCAATGTAACCACCCTCATGCATAAACGACTTAAAAATGCGGTAACTCATCTGGGATGATATTTATGTTGCACGTTCACAATCACGTTACTCGACTTCAGAGACTTGCTGTTTCGGCCTGTAATTTATAATTGATGAATGTAGCGCCGTTTTCTAGTAAGTCGGGTCGCAAAAGCTGTTTAAGTGCGTTTATCTTGATTTCTACCATTCCTTTCATTCTCATGTTACATTTTTGCATTAAATGAACATACATCCTAGATATGTATCTGTGTCTTCGTATATGGCGACAGGTTGGGTTTTATGTTGCTAAAATAATATGTCACTGGTTTTGATTGTGATAATCTCCGCTTCTTTGCCTCCAAATTAAAGCAACAATACACCCCTTATCTCTCTTAACAGTATGTAACACAGCAGCATGTTTGCCAAAGCGTGCACGCTGAGATGTGTGATGCAGGACTATTTAAACCCCGATGCAATAACCCACATGCTGCTATATAAAGGCTTGATGTTAGTATTCCATTTACATCCATGTTTCCTATATCTAATACGAAGCCGTAGAACACCATGCCATTTCCGCTCGCAAAGCTAAACGTGAAGGACTAAAGAAAGCGAGCAATTATTTATATCATCATCCGTGCGCAAGCATGTTTACTCGTACCGGCAAGTAACATCGCGCAGATAGTGTGTGTGACTGAAGAAAAAATGTACTTTTGCAGCCTCTTCATTAGTGGCATCCTCACGTTTTAATGCTGGCTGTTAATTGCTCCCACAAGCCCCGTGACATATCACATAAATCGCATGCTTTAAATGTCGCATGCTATGTATTTTTTTGCTAAATGTCACGCCGTATGTAATGGGAGGATTTTGTTTAACCTTTACAATACCTTCCTTTTCATGTACAACGGTTAGTTAATGCACTGCAGTGAGGTAGACATATATCTGCCTGCGAATTGGTCGAAGAGGAATGGAAAAATAAACGACGTTACTTATATGTCGCACATTGCTATGAACACGGCTGTGCAATCATTTTTACCAGAAACAATGAAGCAACATAAGAAATCGATTATACGCTGTATATGTGGCCCCAATAATACGGCTATGATACTTGGGCATATAGTGAATGTCCCATCCAGCAGCGTTTACTCAAAGTAGTCATCTTCTTGCATTTCAGCCCGGGGGGCTTCATTTTTTAGTGTGATTCCTTACGTGCAGATCACCGCATGACGCATCTCTTTGATCCCTGAAATCATGCACGGATCAATGCACCATACGCGCAGCTTTCTAATGTGCAAGTTGTATAGGTAGAAGCGAAAGCGCACTCACCTTCGTACTTGCATTGATAACGGAGCGTTATATTAGCATGTACATATGTCAACAGAGTATTCCATTTTGCCATGCAATGTTCATAATGAATAATATACATTTAGCGAACCCATTGAATGTGTTCCGACATTTATTTCACAACACTTATATATATACATATGAAATACTCATGGACCTGGTTGTTCATTCGATTTTTTGGTTCATATATTAAATTGTGGGAATAAAACAATATAGGTGTGCTTAAGTAATTTTATGTATCAATTTGGTTTGTTGCCCAATAACCCCAAAAGTATCACAAAGAAAGCACCAGTAGCAAGAACAACAATTTAACATTAATGAAATATAGTAATTTAACATTGATGCAATATAATGATTTGAACATTGATCCATTATAATATCGTATACAAGTTCGATCGGTTTAAGCGTGGAACTAAACGGTAGCCATAACATGCATTGAACCGTTTGTTGTATTTAAATAGAACATATAAGCTTTTGATTAGGATTCGTTTGAAAACGTTAATGCGCACTAGCATTATTTGCAATCGACGAATCCGCAGTTGTAATGTTAAGTGATATTATTATATCATATCGTACGGTTTCATATCCTTAGATATTCCAATCTGCCATGAATAATGAGACTCAGCGGCAGCTTGGCTCCTAGATGCCATGATGGATGAGGGGTATTTTGCGGTTATGACTAGTTTTAATATGCGAGTATATTGAATGTGTTTTGGGCACTGTGTTGACGTCTGTAGTATTTACATGCGCACTCAGTACGTAGCGTAAAACAACAACACGCCGAGTAGTGACGTTCATCCGGGTCTGGCCACCGTGTCAATGTAATTGTGGTCTATGCTTAAACGCACTTAGCAATGGTACGAATGGTCCTTGATATGTGTGTATTTATGTCAAGAACGCCGTGGAGGTATTCTATATCAACCTGAAATGCCACAACACAACAAAAACCCTCTGCTGACTTTAAGGTAATTCAACATCTGCGCTGCAGAAAGACGTCATGAAATCCAACTGGGCGAGGCTTCAGTTTGTTGGACGTTTAGCAGGGCATAAAATGCATACAATATCATAAATTCTTTCAGGTCCCGCCCTAAACTTACTGCAATAGCTCATCACGAAATCAAGAACTACCCGGTGACATAGGTCATAGTATAGCCTTTTGTCCAATACATTTAAAATATTTTCTATCAATTTACTGAGCATTTGAAGATGTCCGTTTGAAGGCAAATGGGCAGTATCTGGTTTGACAATGCAACGTTTTTATCATATCTGCAAATCGAACAATTGAACTGGTTGTGAATTTGCTATTTGTTGGCTGAATGATTGACGTAATAACTGGCTTAAATTTCTGGAGTTTTAATCAGCATCGAACGCAAGTTATTGCTATTGTAAAAACGTTTTAGCCAATTCAACTTGATATGTTTATCTCGAGTAAAACAAACCAATGGTTTACACAACGTTCACTTAGCTCTCTGGCATCGTCGATACCTTTTTGACAATCTCGTATCAACTACAATAGTATGTTCGTACAGAACCGGATATACCCATGCCATGGCGACATTGCAAAACGTATATTACGTATCGCATTTATGCGATTATTGCATGGAATGTTCTTAGTATTTGCCGACGGCCAGAACGATAATTTCACTAAAAGACTCATGTATTCATTTATAGATGAAGTTGTTCGAAGAACAGACTAAAATGCGTTCCAGTAAAGATCACGAGTGGGATGATAGGTGGCCCACCAAATGGCAAACGTGCTGTAAAAGTCGAGAAAATTAGCTTGATCAATCCACAGCTCGGTTTGGCGCATTTACTGACGCCAACGCTAGACAATTGTATTAAAATGTTCTTCTGGTATTTGCAGTGGAACTGATAATTTTCTCATCCACATTGCTGGGTGGCAAGGAAAATGCTGTTGTATTTAACTAAATTAATGACATATACAAATCAATTATTTCGCAGCAGCTGCTCTTCCGGAATGTTATAGCAGCCTGGCAATTAGGGGCGTACCGGCCATTTTGTAGCGTCTAAGAGTTTCTCATATAAATCCCGTGACACATAAGGTAAGTATGATGCTGTGAATTGTGTTTGGCAGGTACATAATGCTAGATATCACATTTCCCGTTCTTAAGACCATAGGAACTATTTTTTATGGAATCTTAGCGCGAAGTGTTCTAGAAAAACGCGCTTCTGCAAAACTAGTAAATATAACGTCGCATAACAATAACATATTTGAAAATTGTGACATGGAAGCAATGTTTCAACGAGTATCTAACGGTCACTGTTCTTTTTGCATGATGCTATGTCATCTTTGCCAATAAAATAGACGCGAGAAATAATATTGCATTAAATTAAAACTCAATAGAGGTACATCCAATCCACCTTTTATGGTCGCCCAGTCATAAGAGGCGGCAACAAGTGGGGTCGTTGTGTTTCTATGAGTAATTGATGCTTAGCATAGAGCAGGGTGCCCGGAACTGAATTTTTATCGGTGTAATACATCACAGCTGGATAACTATTAATGCGGTCAATCGTTTGGTTGTTTCCTTATTACTACGCATCTGCCATACACTGGAATATCCTGCCTGATGAACATATTTATGCTCACATTATTGAGAGTTTGTTTGTGAAATATCATTAAATTCCTGCGACTTTCTTCTCCTTCTACTCCCTAGCAATAAACTAACGGCCGAGACAGTGCTTAAAATGAGTAAATTATGAGTGTTGCCTACATTGATAACTTGCGTTGCATGCAATTTTTATCGACCCTCCTAAGTGTTTGTTGTATGCCACGTGCTTTCTACATTTAGTGTGAAAAGTGGTATGTACACTGTTATCACTGCTATTACATATTACTTACTTTGCCTGATTAAGTATCCTGAAAGGTTTCCAAATGTTGATAAGTAGATCAGGGCTCTCACCAAACACTCTACCATTGGTAACCAAAGCAATGTTCAAACTTTACGTGATTAAATGAACAGCCCATAAAAAAATGGCGCTAACGAGCATTTTAGCGAATGTGTTATTTGATGTGGCAGGCTGATATTGTATTCGTAAGTTTGCTAGCCTAAATGTTGCGATAGTTGCAGTCGACTTCGTGATCGAGCTTACCCAATGTTATGGGATTACATGAGTACGATTAATTCGACCTGTGTAATATGACACTATTCTGTCTTAATACCGGTCGTCAGATATGTCAATTATTTGCCTTAATTGGGTAGAATATGGTGATCGCCACTTGGTCGTTATGGCAGTGTAAATGATCATGTCATACACACACTTTGCGCATAAAAAATAATACTTAGTTTGTTATATATGATGGCGAATTTGTAGTAACTCTCCTCTGTGCTCTGTGTGTAATAATCACGCCTCCTGAAACCGCTATTTGGGCAACCCCTTATCTCTTAATGGTAAATATGCAGTACAAAACATACATGCTGTTATGCGACACGGATGAATACATGCTACGCAGAGCACATGCAGTATGCACTTCCGCGAAGAAACCTGAGCACACAATAGCGGAAGAGAGCAATAATCCATATCCGCTCTTGAATACGTATAAACATTCATCTTACCTTCTTCTATGAAATTGTTATCGTTGCGCGCTGTTAGTAACTCAAACCAATTGAGCCTTCTCAATGTCATGGCACACAAAAAGCCTATCCATTGGTGGCATTCTGACCTTCTTATGCAGCCTCTTAACCATTCAGCCAGACCGGTGACATATCATACCAGTTGAATGTCGCGCATAATGTCACTGCGGTGGAGAAGAAAACCTATCAACCAAATCTTGGGGCGTAATTCAGAACTTATTCGAGCGGAAGAAAAGACTACCCCATCCCTGTTCTTGGATCCTTATAAATATTCTGCTTTTCCCTATATGACATTTTCATGTTCAGCAGCACAAACTAACCGTGCTTTCCTAATGTTACGGCTATTTGAACAATCTATCAATTGCAGGCATTCTGACCTTTTCATGCGGGCTGTTAATTGTTCTCACAGACCACGTGACATATCACATCAGTCACACGTTGCGCTAAATGTCACGTATCATATACTAAGTTGTTTGTCTTATATTACCAAATTATATTACCACATTATGTTCCCTCGTCTGCAAAGAGCAAGTTGTAGCTATATTTGAATGCTATAAGACACATACTAACAAAAATACAACGCAGATGCAGCAAGTCTTATGCACATATGTTTACGGAATCCAGATCACAGAGGTTTTATAATAGATGGAGCACATTTATTGCGTGCATTTTAAATTGCATTCAATCGATAATGATGGCACTATACAACGGTCAATACTTAAAACAAAGCCAAGGTACTACACGTGTGATGATGCATCAGATGGTACCTAGTGTGTTAACAAATACGAATATAGTGTAATATGACCTTTGTTTGAGTATCTTGAAACTTTGCTATAATATAACAAGGCCAGCATTTGAGTTTTTGCAGTAGTTTTAATCCATTATTACTACACAATTTATTGATAAACTGAATGTCAGCTGTTTGACAGACTGACGTCAAGATCGATGTTTAGGAAATGCACTCAACTATTCATTATCAAACTAGGTTAAAAATTATTTGAATCTGTCTTCGACACATGATATTGTTAAGGAATATATGTCAAGAGCATTTTGCACCCGATTACATTGGTAAAACTTATCAAAGCAAACTATTTTCAATACAGTGGTTTTTAGGAGCGTATGCAAGCCTTACAGTTGCAATGGACAGGGGTTTATTGCAACAAAAATTTTTCGAGCTAATGCGCTGGCTAATTTTGTCACATTTGGATGACTTAGGTTGATTATTAACGTAAATACACACTCGTGTACTTATGGTGTCTTCCAATACCGTACAATGCATATAAAAATGATCTTCTAAAGATCACCACTATCAAATGTTTTCGGAAAATGTATCCATCTGCAGCTTTGCTATGACACTGACGCATCACAATAATATAATGGCCTATATGCGTCTGCTGGTTGAATATCAAAAAATAACAATACTGCCTATATGCGTCTGCTGGTTGCTTAAAATAACAATACTGCTTAATGGGAGGCTTCATTTCTAAGAAAAGTATTGTTTTCGCGATTAGATTTTTCAAAGAAAAGTGTAGTAACACCTTTAAGTATGAACAATCAGCAAATTTGATACGAATCAGCCGCACGCAGGAGGACATCTTTAAACCACCCACCAACCGGGATCGATAGCTTCGCTGTAGTCGCGAGAGAAGGTGATATGCGGAGGATGTTTAAGATTCGTATAGAAACGTTCGGACTGCATATGTCTATTGTGCCCTAACGATCACAATACGAATGCCATATCAAGCATTCGTCGAGTATTTGTCTATATCCTGATGATGGCTATATTTGATCTTATTTACGCCAGGAATATGCTCGATCGCAAACATGGCTGTTGTCAAGACATGGCGTATTTACCACATGTATCAATAAGTGTCTGTTAATCAGAAATGGTTCATATTGGTGATTTGGCATTTTTAATACAGTCACAACTTTTGATTCGTCCCAACTGAGGGCTATGTTGATATTTCAGTTTCGAGAATGTTGCTGAGCAACAGGTGCACATAGCCATAATTCCAAAAATGGAAGTTACTGTTCCATGTCAACCGATGCATATTAGTGTCACACAAAGAGCTTCAATTACCAGATTTCCTTCGCGCCTTGTCACTTGTGACAATGGCGCACATAGAAAGCACAATCCAGACCAGATTGATAGACTTAACAGTAAAGAGAACAAGATAACTCATCTTTTTAGTTTTCGGTTGGCAGAGATGTTGCATGATCCAACTACTGAACCACATTTTGCACTGCGCTTAAAACGCATTTGAAATGTACGTTGATATTACAAAGAAGTTTCAAACCTTCGCATGGACTGCACGCATAGATAATATAAAAGACGACTGGGTCATATGCAGCTCCGATTTAATGTATAATTGTAAGCGTTGCTCGTATTGCAATCTACGAATAATATATGGACAAATGGAAAATACGAAACGCAACGTTTTTTACTGTTGCATCGCAGAATTAATCTAAGTCACACGAGTCTGCTCAGGATAATACAGATGGACCGATTGGCCAATTACTTGACTTGATTGTGTATAATATGGTGAACACCATTTGCGGTCCTAATTTGACTAATGAGTAATAGCGTTGGATACACAGATGCTTTCTATGAAAATGAGTATAATTAAATATGCGAGGCAAGTTTGTATATACTGTGAGTAATTTGCAATTATACAATTAATCCACCCATTCAGTACCCT
Organism: Urechis unicinctus; assembly: GCA_034190875.2. Classification (NCBI taxonomy): domain Eukaryota; kingdom Metazoa; phylum Annelida; class Polychaeta; order Xenopneusta; family Urechidae; genus Urechis; species Urechis unicinctus. The sequence continues at coordinate 18,686,051 of CM067355.1, forward strand.
ATATAGCACATCTTTCCTTTTCAAACATACATTACGATAAGTGCAACGCATTCCAAGTTGATATGTACAGCACCGCAAACATTACATTACGATAAGTGCAACGCATTCCAAGTTGATATGTACAGCACCGCAAACATACATTACGATAAGTGCAACGCATTCCAAGTTGATATGTACAGCACCGCAAACATACATTACGATAAGTGCAACGCATTCCAAGTTGATATGTACAGCACCGCAAACATACATTACGATAAGTGCAACGCATTCAAGTTGATATGTACAGCACCGCAAACATACATTACGATAAGTGCAACGCATTCCAAGTTGATATGTACAGCACCGCAAACATACATTACGATAAGTGCAACGCATTCCAAGTTGATATGTACAGCACCGCAAACATACATTACGATAAGTGCAACGCATTCCAAGTTGATATGTACAGCACCGCAAACATACATTACGATAAGTGCAACGCATTCCAAGTTGATATGTACAGCACCGCAAACATACATTACGATAAGTGCAACGCATTCCAAGTTGATATGTACAGCACCGCAAAACATACATTACGATAAGTGCAACGCATTCCAAGTTGATATGTACAGCACCGCAAACATACATTACGATAAGTGCAACGCATTCCAAGTTGATATGTACAGCACCGCAAACATACATTACGATAAGTGCAACGCATTCCAAGTTGATATGTACAGCACCGCAAACATACATTACGATAAGTGCAACGCATTCCAAGTTGATATGTACAGCACCGCAAACATACATTACGATAAGTGCAACGCATTCCAAGTTGATATGTACACACCGCAAACAAACATACATTACGATAAGTGCAACGCATTCCAAGTTGATATGTACAGCACCGCAAACATACATTACGATAAGTGCAACGCATTCCAAGTTGATATGTACAGCACCGCAAACATACAGTGTACAGCCGCAGAGAAGCATATGGTCGACCAATTATTTAATTATTTGGCGTAATTGAGTAAATTGTGATGGACCTCTCTCGTTATGGTTGGCATAATTAGTATTAAGTGTAAGCATATTGACCATTTCGATTTTTTATGGTTGGTTTTATGTATGCTGAGAATAATAAGCATGTTAATATGTGCTAAATACGTGTACGATATACAACCGCAACCGAAAACACGAATTAAGTAAACCTTGGTGCAGAACCCAGAACTAAGACGAGCGGGAGGAAGTGTCAATTAATACTTGTTGGGCTGGAGTCATGCAGCTTATCACTATAAGCTCTGTTATTCAACCTCAACACATGCTCGTGGCTTCCTAGATTATTTGCACATGCTTTCTCTCTCGCAAGACCTCCTCATGAATTTCAATCCAGTTTATATACCAGTTTTTCTATCCTAACTCGATATTAAATATCCAGTACCATCCTTGATTCTTGAGTAAGAATTCAACGGAATGGCATATATGCGTTGATATAAAATATCGTTGACATTATGATAAGTATCACAGATATTACACAATACAAACGTACGGAAACATTGCATACAGTAAACTGCAGGATAACAGAAAAATTACATCCAAATTTCAGAGATAGAAATGAGTGGTGTATAAAATTTGAGGGGTACAGTGTACAAGTAATAAACGATACATAGCATGAAAGGCATATACTTGCTGGAATGCTATGAGTTTGTAATGAAGAATTCACTCTATCTACATAATATATTGTATGCATATTCTACAACGTGACAAGTTGTTCATAAGCCAGTATCGAAAAAGGTTTCGACGATTTTTTATTCTTGGCAATTCAGCATATGTATCGCTTTACCCTCTTTTGCCAAACAGCCAGGCGTTTTATAATGGCGCTTCTGTATTTTATCCCGACTTTGGATAAATACACACGGCAAATGCATGCTTATTAGCACACAACAACTGGTCGACCGCCCTGTCTTATAATTAGTATTTTTGTTTTGGTCTACATGCTGTCATTATTCTTCAATGTACAAGAAGCTTATATATCGCAAGCGGGTGCTTATATTTACTACAGCAATCAGCTATGATTGACGTCAGAGATTATATGCATAGCAAAAGTAATTGCCAACCGGCATCAACGATGTCATGTCATCACTGTTAGCACACAATCGCTCACACAACAGCAGGTTTCGTTGAGGTTCAGTTTGCTCAGAGCTAACACGTCATTGCTCAGCTGCCTCCCCCACTCTGCACACGACTGGCGGTGACTAGAAGCTATATATGTGCCAATAAACCCGAATGCATTGTGTTCAAAAAGTATAAGGCACACAGCGAGGGTGGAATATTTTGCTATTGTTACCAATTGATACATGTTGTGAAACGCAGTTTTATTAACGGATAGAAATGAAGAGTTTGTTTTGCATTGGGGAGTTTGATGTATAATATTATCAATATATATATATATATATATATATATATATATATATATATATATATATATATATATATATATATATATATATATATATTTATATATAAATCTATGTGGATGGTTGGCAATCGCTGTCTTTGCGGAGGAGCAGAACTACAGGGGCATACTTTGGCCTATCTTAACTTGAGCCAAGGTGTTATTTTCGTAACATACGGCTCATAAGTGTCATGTTCCTTTGCCTGCGCTAATGAATAACCCTTTATTCTATATATGACGAGGGTGAGCCCATGGCTTATACGGCGTGATTAATTGTTTCCATAATGCTTCAGGGTGATTATTAAACAAAAATACATTTTGTGCCGATAATGCCTGTTTGCGTATATAATTTCCAGCATGGAGCCGATAGAAATATTGCCCGCTGATAATGTTATTACCCAAATTTGCTTAATTAGCCACATTCTGTTGCGAAATATAGCAGTCTTCACGTGTCACAGTCACTAGATGTATATCTTAATTATGATAGTTTTACGACCATAGTAGATATGTTTAATTAATTGGGTATCTCATCCATATTGCCAGTGAGCATCTGGGCTATCTAAGTCAGGGCAAATACAATTTATCTATTTATAGACTTGTTTTATTCACAAGTGAGTTGCCATCTACGTCTGTACACCATCAGTTATCAGCAGACTTGTTTTAAATGGCTGAAACATGCCGACGATATGATATTTAAGTGCAGGTATTTATGCTTGATTGCTGCAAATAGCAGATATTAGCCATATGCGTGTACATTACTGACTAATATAGAGTTCATAGTCATGTTTCACATGCAGTAAGAAAATTGCAGGTATATATCAGCTGAATATCTAATATACACGAAATACTATTCACTAATTAAGTGCAAAAAGAGTGCGAACAAATTCACTTCATCATGCCTGATTCAAATCTAAGCACTTATTGAACTCTTACTTTGTGTGTTATTATCTAAGGCTAGACTGCGACCATAGATTGATAGAAATAATGAGTAATATATATATAATCTGGCCTCCTTCTCGCGCTGCTCTTATTGCTAGACTTTTTTCATTGGCATCCGGTCTACCTCAATGGTGGACCACTTAACCAAAGATGAATGGAGATCTGTCATCCATTACGTTGACTAGGTGTCACATTTGAAGAGTTGCTATACGCTCTATAAAGCATATTGATCCTCACAGGCGCTTTATGCAGCGTTTACGGAAGCAGACGCCAAAAAACCATCAATGGTTCAATGTGTGTAAGACTGCCAGAGGTTTATTTAATAAAGGGTCCATTTGACGGCACTATAGGCATAGGATTTAACACGCAGATTATCATATGGCTGCAAAACCGCTGTGATTTCATTAATTAAATGCAACACGCTATCCTACATGTATCAAGCGAGCATTGCAAGGACGCTATTAAGTAGAATGACTCAACGTGTCGTTGTTTTATATATTGCTATTGCATAAATATATTGTATTTCCTATTTAGGGTGGTAATTCAAAATTTACGGCAACGTTTCTTTATCTGTAAATAAAACACGCACCGGTTTGCCTCATTTTAAGTACAAACATTATATTATGTATTGCTAGTGGATAATGTTAAGTAAATTAGGAAGTGCATTGAAGTTAATTTCATCTTATGGAATCGTTCAATATCATGATGATAGACTAACTCCATTCGTAAGAGAATTAACGGATATCCTCCGGCTGTATATTATTTTCATGCATTTTTCACATTCTGCCCCAGCAAACTAAAGTAGGGATAACGCTGTTTCAGAATATTGGGATAAGTTGTCTCAAATATTCTGTCATTATTAAGAGACAGCATGTGATTAATTTAGCAATCAAGTATATCTTAATTTAGCAATGGTTATTTCTTTTCGTCTAATCTCCTTCAATAAGATAACTGCCTCAGTGAAGCTTCGATAGGATTGTATATGCAAGCGCCAGCAAAAGACTTTGATCACATCCGCCTGTGATAGAACACTTGTGTAAGCATGCCCAGAAACAATGTCGGCGTGAAGGAACGCAATATTCTGAAATATCATTTAACTGAATCAATCTATTTGATATATACAATAACAAGCAGTACAAAATTATTAATAAACAGCTTGATAAGTGCTTGATTTATGATACAAAACGCACAATGTCGTTCCATCTACTCGTCTTAAGGCAAAAAGTTGGCCACACGTTTCGTCCACTGGTTTTGTGTTCATATCGGTCACGACATTTTTACCTGTGGTTAAACATTAGATTTGAAACTTATTGAATCGATATGATTACATGCGATTAATCGGACGGACACCTGAGGATCTCAGGTGATCAAGGCCAAATAATACACCTTTCATCAGCGGCAGTTAGTGCCTCTGTTAAGCCATGCGTATTTTGGAACATATGTGATATGGCGTCAATTATCGTGACACATTGGGATTGTCTCATGCTTCGTACACCTAAAGGGTGACATAAGAAGAACCAACCGTGACAAGAACAGCAAGATTATAGAAAGGCAATATTTAGTTTTGTCAATAGATACCCAGTAGTAAACTTGAAGAACGTAACCTGATAACCAGGCGTTCTGTATCCATGATAACAGAAATAGTGTTACATATTTGGCGGAAATAAAACCAGCAATCGATTTGCTAATATTGACATTTGATTGTACTCGCTGCGCTTCCTGAGCAAATGATGGGCTGAAATAGACGTTACTTGCAATGACTAATTACTAGGAATACAATGCGTTATCCGTCACTCTGACTATGCGCAACTCTTTAAAGGTAAATCCATTGCATTTGAACATTAATAGAAATCCACCTGTCACACGCAACCGACCCGTACAATAGCTCGCTTTTACAGCTAAAAGCATGTGTCACACTACATCCGGTAGTTCTCTTGTGTTACATGCGTCAATGGCTGACATCCGGTAGTTTTCGTGCGCTACATACGTCAATGGCTCCAGACTAACGTTGTTGTTGTTTCCTTGACAAAGACTGTGATCCGTCTGTATGACATCGAAATACACCAAACAGATGTTACAGGTGGCGATGATGTATTTGACCGACGGAATATTTTTGCGCATTTGGTTCCAACGAGCTAACAGTAATGTGAAACGGTTCGTCAGTAAATTACTTCTGCCTGCAATCGAGTGTCTGAAAATATTATCAAAGAAGCTATATCTTAGCTCGATAGTATATACGATTCAAATACAACACGTTTGACGATTGGAATCTTAGTAGAGATGGCAATCTTAAAGTTGACTTCCCTCCCACGCAACAGGCATCGTTATGATTCACACAGGGTGCACTCAAACATACCCGTTAGTTATAAAACACCGTTGTCATGACAGGTGTTATGCACGTCTTTGACCGGACATAAATTATGAAGATGATCCAAATGTCGTAAGAGTTAATTGACAATCAGGGTTTTGTACCGGATTCTATTTTATTTAAGCAATGAACCATTTTTGAGTGGCATCATCTGCCCTTAAAATGCATTGCCTGACTGTCTCTGCCTTCAAAAGCTTATAAAGGTGAAGCAGAAGCATATACTGCGTAGTTTTACATGTGTGCGCTTACAGCTAAATATTAGTCTTCATCAGGCAATAATTGATGCCAGGGAATACATATAAAGCACGCAACTGTCTCTCTGAATAATACATACGTACTGACCCCTTAATTAGTGGCATACGGGTCAAACAATGACTAGGTTGTGTTGCGGATGACACATAACGGCACACGCAGAGCAATGTTCACTTATAAGTGTATTTGAATTGCAGGATATAGCATACCCATTTTAATTTAGGATTATTCAACTGAACAGTAATTTAGTTGGTGTCCCTAGCATTGGAGCCTACAAGATGGTATATACGTTGGGATTTTATTGCATGTTTGGATAATGAGTGTAGCTTAGGCTAATACGGATAGAATGATGAGCGGAGTATTGTTGTTGGAAATCTATGTGCAGCATACTTGTTATGTGTTTGGCGATTTTAAGTTGAGCTTGACACTTCGTTGCTCATGTACATTGTTTAAACGCTTGAAAACAAAACCAACAGCAAAGCAAGTGTGCAAAAGAACAGCTCCAAAGAGGGTCAATATATCGAGTGATGTCGATAGGCACCGAGGACAGACGAAGCTATCAATTAACATGGTATTCAAGGTTCTCTGCTTTGACGATAGACAGTATAAAATTAAAGAAGCCCACTTTATAGATTTTAATGCCACCTCACAACTTTTCCCCTCTTTGAGACTCAATTAACAATGCTTTTGTTTTACAAATATATTTGCAATAGACCGTATGAGAACCATATAAATGTAACACAACGAAGCCAAGAGATCAGTCGATCGAGTGACAAGAAGCGGCATTAATCAATACATGTTGCGCTTGCAGCAGACAGCCTATCACTGCAACCTGGCCCTTCGCGTACATGCATATAAGCTCGGTAGTTCTTTCCCCACTCTTGGCCGTGATTTCGACAGCCTCTGCTCATGCATCTGCTCTCGAACGAACTTCTGCGGTCTGCTTGATCAGTAGCTCATTACCAAATTCAAGCCTGATTGTGGTATTTTTAGGCGTCTATAATTCTGTGTTAACAAGCAGCTATATGAAATAATTGCAACGACATCCAGGCGCAGAGCTGAGCGCAAATAATTGTCTCGGTCTATATTTTCATTGGTTTGCAAACAGCAAATACCACGACAAAACCGAGCCGGAAATACAGCATCATACGAGACTGGTCGATTCAATTCATTTTACGGATTCCTTAAATCGAATACAAGATGGGAAGGACAGTTCCGTCGGAGTTTCAAAACGAAGAAGAAGAGGTAGGTCCACTTGGCTGATCACAATCGATGCATGATTTCATGCATACTTAAAGAGGTTAGCGTTTATGTGGAGCTCCCTCGTTGAACACTTCTCTTCCTCTGCTTTTTGCATATTTACTTGTACTGTATTTAAGTAGAAAATACCCACAGTATCGCCGCGATTCCTTTCGAAATGCTACGCGCTATGGAGCTAACGCCTTCTATAACCAAGTGTCATGTCGCACCAGTCCCATATTAGAACTGTACGTGGTTTGTGATAAGCAATCATGCAGCGTTTAGTTAAATAATTTTTCTTTAATGTAAACGACGACCTGTAATTTTCCATAAACACAAGGCTTTGAAATAACGTTATTGGCTGGATCTCCGTAACTACTCGAAATCAACTGTAAAAAGACAGTTATGTTTTTTAACAATGTCGATTTACCAAGACTTTTTAAGACGATTAATTTATTGCTTGCCGACTAAATATATGCTATGTCGTATTACCATTGGTTACTTATATTGAAACAGAACATCTCATTACGTGATGTAGTGCATATGAACAACCAAAATAGCCTAGTTAAGCCTTGTGGGTTCTTTTTCATCCAAATGTTATTCATTCAACCCATATAATCAACATGTTGTTCTACATTAGGTATCTTGTTTTGCCAAAGCAATCATATTTTTTTAGATTTATGCAGTGCGGATCGACGCAGGCGATAATTTGCATGGCTTCTCATTTTGTCATCACGTACTGACGTTCACAACAGCAATGTATATATGTTGTATCTAACGTGAGTTATCACTTCAGAGCTCAACTGCCCATTCCAATTATCTGAAGACAATCATCCGATCGTCGCTTTTTATTCATCCAAGTTTTGGTGGGTCTGGAGTTGAGAAAATCAGCTTATGCGATTAAAAGAGCGCACGCTCGATTTTAGAAATCATCTCCGATGTGTAGAGCACACTATATGCATTTGGAGCGTTTGTTAAATAGAAGATAATAAGGGTATTACAATACCCTCCAGGCCAGTTAAGGCCTGTAGTAAAGGCTGATGATATCGAACTGAGCAATTTGTATTATTCCCATTGCCTTATTAATTTGCATTTTGCAAAGAACCATACTGTGCAATTTAGATTGATGACGTCTCCAAACAACCGCTACTGTTCAGGCTGTCTGCTCTTAATAATACGGCTACAACGAAAGCACCCATACCTCCTAAAAAAACCTGCTGTTTAGTAAATCAAAGTTATAGCTTAACTATCATGATTTACATAATATGCCATGCCCGTTATTGCGTAAATAGCTTTAAAAACCACGAGCCTTTCACTTCTTATACTTGCCTTAGTTTCAAATACTGGGTCTCATACACTTATAACACCTTGCCTCTATATCTTCTATATTTAGTACCACGACAATTCACGCAACGCAGGTGCGTTCGTGCTTCATCATCATTGCAATGATTTGGTGAGTTAATATTGGCCGACCGTCGCTGGGCATTGAGGATAGGATATTACGTCCATTGCATCGAAGCATGTTGGTTATCTCTTAATTGGTGACACCACTATCGACACTCCACACAGAGATGTCTTCTTGCTGTACACAGCCATCATGGGATGCGAGGCCCGAAGGTACAGAGTTTATGTGCATCGCCAACGATATTGGTTTTCTATAACACATGCAAGGCTATTATGTAATAAATTATCGAACCTTGTACCCAGTAACATGGCCCAGCTGCTACGTAAGGTTGTATTGCTAACAGTGACGAAATGCTATGCGCAATGCCATCGCGTTATTGCCGAGAATAAAAACATGACCTTACATGTGATTTGCATATCACCACAGCTATCATACATCATCATGTTTATGGTATATGCAAGTTATTTTTTGCAATATGAAAGGTATCGTTAATAATATCCACATAATAATATCGATTTGTGTATGAAGTAACCTTCGTTATGTCTATCATATAGTGTTCTATTTATTTTTGAAATGATCTGCTCCGCAGACTGTACATGATGAATCCTGCGTCCATATTTGGGATTTGTTATAACTTATCGTATTCAAATAGAACCAACAAACCGACGCATATATTTTGCCGTCAAGTACCATTATCTGCAACTTTTCTTGCGTAACGTTTAAATTTTTTTTTGAAGATAACACTCTATGATCCGTATATCTCCGCATTGCAAATTCAGAAATGATACAGCTGCAAAACAAAGTAAGCGTAGATTCGTTCATTAAAATCAAGTGCCCGCATATTCAAGTAATATTGCCATGCTATGGTATCAAGTTATGGCCTTATGTATAGGAATAATATTAAATAAGCATCAATATTTTATCGACGGTCGTGTTTAAATGATTTCGTACATGGCACCCATTCATGTTCCCATTATAGTAATAGTTCCGTAACAACGCTAAATGGAGTCGGTCCACATTTTGATAGTTTTGTACGGCTGAGACGGTATTGTAATACATCGGTGATGATTACTGATGATTAAACTTAGCACTTTGCTATTTCAAGGTAAACTTTAGCGAAACGGATATATTCATTTAAAAACATTTCGCAAGCTATACTGATGAAATGTTTCCTTTTTCGGCTAATACAATGTATGCCGCTTACCGATAAGAGGTTAGTTGGCACACATAGGATGATCACTACATGCAAACCCATATATCAATCACATATCCCCCACACCAAATTGATGACGCACACTTTTACCGTCGCAAATCCGCAGTATTGCAGCAACTGTCAGCTAAATTAAAGTAAGCTTATGGCATTTTATCCGGACATCTATTAATTGCACACTGACCTTTGGCGTTCTCTTCATTAATTTCTCACGATAAGCATATGGTGCTGGCAAAATGTCTGGCAGCATTTTGTTTTTGGTTTATCGTAACATTGACTGTTCCCTTTTCATTAAAGGAGAAGTTCATAGCTATATTGCATGAAAAGGTTTTCACATCCTGACAATATCAAAGGTCAGGCCATATACCGATCAAAAGTAGTTTATATTGAGACAGCGTCTAGACATTAATTTTCTATAAAATAACAAACGTTTTTCATCCGCCAGATTCAGTCGATACATTTTTCCCATTGGTGCCGCATTGTAGTACAGCTTTTGTGATTTTTGTATTTACAGTATGTATTGGAAATAAGGAATATCTATAACGTTGTTACTTAGGTACGGTTTATTGGCCTCAAATATAAGTTGAATTATGTAGCATGAAACTCGGTGTTACTTCATGGTACTTTATCTTACTTTCTGACGCTCATTTGCTTACATGTGTCAGTGCTAACGGAAATGCTGCAACTAATTCAGCCATGGTTGATGATGGGTATAGTACGTACAGACGAAAAAGGTCACACACACAATATAGACGTGGGCATCTAATTTCTTTTACGCACAGTCAAGCTCACTTCGACTGTGTGATGTTACTGCACCTTCCATTCGGTAGATAGGGAATGGGGCAGTCAACTTCGAAAAATGTATCCATGTAATACAGTTTTTAATCAGATATGATTTGTACCGACGATTCCAAGAACATAGTGCTCAAAATTGTTTAGATGATTGTGAAATTTAAGTTAATACGCTCTATTTCAAGGTTGCTGTAGCTTATTGCTTGTTATCTCTACGCATTTTACGCACTATAACATAGCCATCTATATGATATAGCAAAAACCGCCCACTTGTGTTTTTGTTTTCATTGCTTTCCAAGTTGATTAAACACTCTTCAACTTATCATAGCGCTATCGAATAATACTTAAAGTGGTGCAAGGGATGCACCATTGGTTGCAGCATATTGAGGCACCATTGCTTTTCAAGAGGCTCTACGCTGCGTGTTACATTTACGCCTGCAACATGTTGCCAATGAAGTTTGATGCATTTCTGATAAAAATACTAAGACGCGCATAAAATATATGGTCACTGAAATACTACATCGTTTAGATAAGTATACTACAAGCGATAAGAGCACAAATTCCGTTGAAATATCTGACCTTTTGTCTCTTTTATCGCTTTTGCACACAATGACAGCATCAGCCGTCCTCTTATACCACATCAAACTATAAACCTGATTCACCGTATGATGCAAAGCAGTTTTTAGGCAGACAGGCTTATCTCATATAAATGCTGTTAAAAGTGACAGACGCCTTCGTTATACTAACATGTGCCCAAGTATCATGTTTTCATAACAGCTTCTTCATATAAATCATCATTACGCACTTATTTCGCATTTGTAGCACTCAATTGACAGCAGCTTGTTGGCGAAGTGAATACACAGTGTCCATTTACACAAACTATACCACTCAGTATAATTCAACATTGAAAACGCAAGCAGTCTGCCTACATTAGGGTCATTTCCGGGATAATATCTTTATACTGATCGTAAATAAAGACATGCAATCTCGTATGGTTTGGATTTTGGATATTTCTAAGCTGAATTATCAACACTGACCGCTTATCTAATAAAGTTACACAAATCATGCCACCCTCATCACGTGAGATTTATTAGTGCCGATGGGAGGTATAATACGTTGATAGAGAGATTCGGCTGCCTCATCGTCGTCAGTACGATCTTAAAGCTAAAAGCTTTTGTTTTCACGCTACATCTGACGGTTATCTTGTGTTAAATACGTCAAGCTTTAATCCATCGACGCTGTTTCTTCGTTGGCAAAGTCATTATTTCGTAAAACTACACGAAATGCATGCTGCATGTGGCGATGATATATTTAACCGACAGCATACGGCTGTGAATTTGGCTACAATAGGTTAACTGCAGTGCAATGACAGCCCTGTGAATTACTGCTGCCAACAGGCGAGTGCTTGAAACTGCGGCTAATGGTCATAAAAAAACCGGCGATACTATCCTTTGCTACGACACGTTTTGAAGTTTAAATACTTCACAAAATCGCATGTAGTATTTGCATGGCTGATGGGATAAGGCAGAAGTCTGACGACTTTTACAAGGCCATGTCCCGTTCATCACTCACAATACATCCATTATGCATATCTATGCGTCAGGTACACCTACTAAAACAATGGCTGTTTATCAAGAACGTGACAACGAATCATAAATAAACTCCCCCAATTTATTTTGTGTTTGTTATTTCTTGCAATTCCAATAAGCAGATATATTAACGTTGCACTGCACGCGCAGCGATTAAAAACCCACAGAACAATTTAGTGGCAGTTTGACCACTCACCATACATACACTAATATACAACGATATGTTATTATGAGTGTACGTGTCAATTCAGACACGTTCACCCGTTCCACTTTAATTGTTAAGTTTACGAATACTGTGAACATGGTATAAGAATAAAAGGTTTACATAAATATCTAGACTCTGACACAAAGCCGTTATTGGTACATTGAAGGTAAATGATTTCTTTTGTGTTTTGTAAATGGCTGATAAGTAGAATGGCATTTGAACTCTTTGTTGACATTGTTTTGCCTTATTTTCACGCTGACAAGCGTGGATTCGTCCCTGGCAGTGCTATTTGAGCGTGAACTTACAAATAAGTGAGTTTGTCTCGTAAAATAGTCTCTTCAAATACCTCAAATGTATTGGCTACATCAAAATTACGCACGACAAGTTCAAGGTGATAGATGTTATCCTTAAACGTGCGAATGCGGAAAGGTGTAATGCAATGTACTGCTTCAATAATGTGGTATTCTACGGTGATGACAACTGCGCAAGAGACGACATGTTGTTTTGGTTTCAATAGGATGCAAGGTATCAATGTTGGAATATTCTGAAAGTCATATTAGATTTTGTCCAAGAAGTTATTTTGGGCTAAACATGATTCAAAGATAACATAATAAACGACAGACGACAATCACTCCACCTCACACTCGGCGTGCCTATACAAACTTCACTTACTTTGCCCAATAAATAACCCGCTTGCTAGACACACTGTTATCATGATGGCTTTGATGTACGCCCTTGGTCGAAAATGAAGATGGTGCATTTGCACCAGCCTAATGTCGTAGATGTCACATTATTTGAGGATATTGTTCCGGGTGCTATTTTATGCAAGCAATCACCCTTTTATGAGAGGCATCATTTGCCCTTAAATTTCAATGCATGCGCAAAGGTCGCTGCAACAATGACTATCAATGAAAGCCAATGGATGTATGATAGAGGCATATACCATGATCTCTCACAACGGTAGCGTTCTATATGCGTGCACTAACAGCTCAATAAAATCAGGCAATAATAAAACCCAGACTGTACACATTATGTACCTCATTGTCGCTCTGAATAATACATACTCCCTGATGCATACGTGAGTGGTGAACGGGTTCAACTGTCATTAAATTGTTCTGTGGGTTTTTAATTGATGTATATGCAGTGAAACGTTAAGCTTTATGCTTATTGCAATCGCAGGATATAACAACCACAAAATAAATTGGGAGAGTTTATCTATGATTCGCTGTTACGTTCTTGATAAACAGGCATTGTTTTAAATAGGTGTACCGAGCATTGAAGCATAGACATGCACGTTTCGATATCCTGACTGGGTAAGTTTCAAATTAGAATAATACGAGTGGCCAAGATAAAATTTAAACTTATCTGCTTATGTGCAGCGTTTGCACGGATCAATTAAAAACTCGCTAAAATACCCAAATCACAAACGAAGGTATCTAGATCGACATGTCAATCAGCAGCAAACAAACTTTATCAGAGACCAGTGTGCCACACCTGCAATTACATGCACTTTGCCAATCAATGCGACAGTTTGGAAAACTTCCGGCTTATTCTTATTTATCCTGCTTGAGTGAGTGATGTCTAGACTTTCTGGCTCTAGCTGACATGTTTCGACTCTTGCATGAATATTAATCGACAATTAGACGTCGCGATTCCAAAGCTTTGCTCGGCAGTCGAACAATAATGAGCTCTAATAGATCTTGATTTATTCGGATTCACTGAACAACATTTTAGCACTATATTGATCCAATGAACCTCAATTACATACCTTTATTTTAGCATTAGGTATTGAAAGATCGTAAATAAGTCAAATGTTTACTCTGGCGTCAATACAATCCATCAAAAATAATATCAACTGGCCCCGAAGACAGACCACGTTGTCCAGAAGCATTGCCTACAATGTTTTCTGTATAGACGGTAAACCGTATACAATTATAATGAAATTCCACAACTCTCTCCCTCTTGGAGACTCACAGACTATGCCTTCATTTTCATACATGGCAATGTACCTCATACTTTCAATAATCCGCCAATGCGAAACACACATATATACCACAGCTTCGCCAAGAGATCAGACCATAGAGCAGTGACGAGAATACATCATTAATCAATACCTGTTGCGCTCGCGACTAGCAGCCTATCACTGCAACCTGTCCCCTCGCGGTCATGCATATAAGTTCGGCAGTACATTTCCCACTCTTACCCGTGATTCCCGCATCTGCTCTCTGTACAACTTGATCATTACCACGTTGCTTAATGCAAGCCTTATTTTGGACTTGAGTTATGCGTCTATGATTCCGTATTAACAATATCAGTGTTTATATCATCACTGGTTCGCAAACTGCAAAGTCCACAAGAAAAACAGAACGGGAAATACAGCATATTATGAGACTAGTCAGTTACAAACCCATGAAAATTTATATTACGGATTCCTCAAATCATATACAAGATGGGAAGGACAATTCCGTCGGAGTTTCAAAACTAAGAAGAAGAGGAAGGTACACTTTGCTGATGACAGCTGATGCACGATTTAATGCATAATGAAGAGTTTAGTGTGCTGGATACATTTATCTGAAGATCCCGTGTTGAACATTTCCCTTCCTCCTCCTTATGCAGAATTGTTTGTGTTGTATTTAGGTATAACATACCCACAGTAAAGCCGCGATTCCTTTCAGATTGCTACGCGCTACGGAGCTATAGCCTCCCATAACCCAGTGTCATGTCCCATTAGTCCGATATTAAAATTTTAGTTGGCACTTGGTGTGTGCAAATATTCAATAATTTTTCATTTACGCATACTGTTTTAATGACGCTTTCGACATGATCGCCGTACCTACCCTAAACCAATTTTGAAAAGACGGCTATGTTTCGCCAATGTCGATGTATTACCATGATTGTTAAGGCGATCAATTAATTGCTGGCAAACTAAGAATATGCATTATCGTATACAGGTTAAACACTGAGAGAATATTACTTAAGTTACCATAGTTGAAACTAAACATCTCATAAAATAGCTTTATCTCCAGTTACGATCCACGTATTCTTTTTCTTCCACGCGTTTTACATTTAACTAATAAAATCAACTTGTTCTTCATTGGGTATCTTGTTTTGCCAGAGCAATCATTCTTTGTACATCTATGCTGTGATGATTGACGCTGGCGATAATTTGCATGGCTCCTCATTTCGTCGTCACACACTCACGTCCATGACAACAATTTATCTAGGACCCATTTAATATAAGTTATCACTTCAGAGCTCCACTACCCATTCCAATCTTCGGACGACAAACATCAAATCGTCGCTTATTATCTATCTAGGGTTGGGTGGGTATGGAGCTGCCAGGAGCTTATGGGAATTAAAAAGCTGGGCGGGGGTGGGGGGGGTTAATTGCGTTCTTAACCACCGTTGGTGTTGGTATACATAGAACAATAATGTAATAATGCAAAAGCTGCATTTCACCTACGTATGTTACTCACTCCAGCTCCATACTACTACCTTATCTAGATGCCTTCTTTCTGTACACTGTCACAATGGGATGCGAGGCCCTTATATAATGTGTTAATATACAAGTACCATCGCCATCGATATAGACTTTCTATGACACATTATGTAATTACAAATCGGACCTTGTAGCCAGTAACAAGGCCCAGCTGCTACAAAGGTCATAATACGAACGGTGTCGAAGTGCTATTTTCAATCCAATCATCTTATTGCTTAAATAAAACACGTGACCTTAATTGTGGTTCGCATATCACCCTATCGTACATTCATCATGTTTTTGGTATATGCAAGTTGTAATATGCAACATTATTGTAGCTTTCGGTATGTTTCCGAAATTAACTTCGGTATCTCTGATGCATTGCTGGCTGGCACGTTTGATGCGGTGTTGCTCACATGGTGTATCCTCCACAAACGGTGTTTCATGTGTCATGCGTGATGGCAAAACTTAATCGTATGTCAAATAGAACAAGCAAATCGACATAGAACCTTTTGCTTTGACATCAAGGTTGTATCAATGGTATACAACAGGGGGTGAGATGCAGAGCGATATGTCGCTGACTACATCGACTGGCCAAAAAATGCTTCTCCACATTATCTATCACAGGGTTGTTGTTCAAAGCAATTTCCTCCTGACCATTAACATGGGTAAGAGGTAGTGACTACTGACACAAATAATTATTACAGTTTGAAGTGTTCTTTCTTACATCCTCATTCAGTCAAACTTTATCCCTTAATCATATACTGCTTTTCAGCTCCGCAAGCTGTGCTATGTCATACTTTGTTTATATAACCTGGAATGAGTAATAGCCATAAAGCGGTATATATGTCTATTCAATTAGAAATCACACTAGCGTAACTTTGCAATCAGCAGCTGGTCATATGGCATGTGACTACCGCGCATATAGCTAGAATCATCATGAAATAGCAACGAATTGCTTTGTGGTACTCATAGGCAGTACTGTCGAATTGTGCGTTGTTAATTGAACAATTAACATAAAAAAATAGCTTAGGAATAGTCTAAATTTATTTAAATTTAGGGAAATTTGTACGGTCAAATTACGGACTATTTACAAATAGAACTGTAGAGTTACGATATAGATATGTATCTACGCATTGTCCTTTGGCGTACACATATTCACGAATGTTAAAATGAATGCAAGTTTAGGTTGTATGTAATAAATCCCACGAATCATTCTCAAATTCACATAAAAAAGATGATTGAAGCTTTTAACGTGTCCCTTTTGCATCTTTATCACTGTCAATTGAGAAATAATATCCTATGCTTATTTTCCCTCTTCAATAATTCATTGAATATGATATTGGAATGGCTCTTTCTGCATATCTAAAGCATTCATAACAAGCCGATCACCTGACAATCCGCTTTGACCCTATCATATAGACTGATTTGATGATCATCAAATTTTAAACGTTGTTATGATATTTATTTTCCGTTCATACCATGTTTCATGTATACTATTTGTTTGCAATGATGACACGCATGACTAGAACACGTCAAGCAAGGACTCAAAACCATTGATAGGTCTGTTGTAGCAGCATATCATACGTTCTGTGCAACGCTGATCTCTGAAAAAAGGGGTTTGTAACGATGACACATTATGATCCGCATTTCGCCGCATTGCAGGTGTAAATTGATGCATTATTCAGCAAGCATACCTTCGTTCATTAAAACAAACGCCGACGTATTACTGCAATATCGACATGCTATGGCATCCACCAAAGCCCTTTTATGAATAGGTTTAATAAATAAGGATCATGATTTCCACGTCGGTCAGTTAGATGATAAACCCCGACAATCTAAGCCTGCTTCAATGATAACGTAAATCACACCCACACATGTTATTGCAATGCAAACAAATCCGAGCTTTGTATGTGGGCGTGGATGATAAGATTATAAACATAGGTATATTTATTTATAAGATCTAAGATGAGCTATTCTGATCCCTTATTTGATGTGGGCTTGGAATGTAAAATTATAAAAATAGATATATGTATTTTTTAGATCTTTGGAGAGCTATTCTGATCCCTTAATTTCTCTTTTGGCTTGCAAAAAAGCAACTTATATGCCTCTCAGTGACTAGCAGTTTACTCAGGTTGTCGCACTCAGGAACAGTAAAATATGGAACAACAAAAACACCTACGGATATATATATATAAATCGTTCTTCACTTCCCACTCCACAGGCTTGCGGATGCGCTCTTTTGTTGGCGCAAATCCGATGTAACGCATCGACTGTCAGCTAAATGAATGTAATATTATGGCATGTAAGCCACACATCTATTAATGGCATCCTGACCTTTTACGTGCCCGTCATTAATTCTTAACGAAGAGAATGTGATCTATCACTTCGTCTCATGTAGTCAATTTGGAACGACAAGTATATTATGCTAGCTGAATGTCTGGCAGCATTCGAAGCAAGCAATCTTCTCTCTCGCTTTCGTGACATTTCCTGTTCATTGAAAGTACCAGTGTTTCACGAAAAGGCTTTCATATCCTTACTAAATAAAAGGCTAGGCCAAATACCGATCAAACTGTGTCTAGACATTAATTTGTAATAAAATGTCGAACGTTTTGCATCCGGCCGATTCAATCGACACATTTACTATCACAGTCACAGTCATATAATCAGCTTATGGACCTTATATCTTAAGGTACGCATCGACATTAAAGCGCAACCATAACGTTGTCACTTTGGCACTGTTTCTCCAAATGCATGGTTAATTATGTCACTTGAACTAGATGTCTTTGCTATGGGCAAGGTGCTTACATATGTCAGTGCCATCTAGAAAGCTGTTATACATGCAGCGATGGTTAATAATGGAGATATCAGGCAGGGATGAAAAATGATACCACATAAAGTTAACGTCGGCCCCTCACTTTGTTAACGGACAGTCAAGCTCACAAAAAGTGCATAGTCACTAGTTCCCATTGATATCATACATCGATGACTTTCCAGCTTTGCTATATTGGTTGGTTGCTGTTATTGGTCCGTCGATTAGGTACAAAAGGGAATGGGTGAGGTTAACTTCGAGCAAGATATATCTGTGTGCTAGTATCTACAGGTGCGCTATGAACCTACTTTTTCGACGTTCATAGTAATCAAATATATTTCTCGTAAGTGTTAAATTATAGACTAGTACGTTTTATTTCAGGGTCATTGTAACTTAATGCATCTTTCCGCGACTTGCTTTAGATGATGCGTTCAACTCTGCAGACATTCTATGTTCCGACGATTGCGAAGTACAGAGTATTCATATATATTTCGGATAAGTTTTAAATTATTCCTGGGTTGTTGTAGCTTATCACGTCTTTATGTAATGACAGTCCGGTAATGACAGCAGTAAATATCGGGTATCCGCAACGTTTAATCCACTTTGCAACTTTTCGTACGCCCGCTCTTATCCTGCGTGACTTATTATTACAATTAAGAAGCATTCACCGTTCAATGCATCCAGAATGACATATAACATTGAATACTGCTTCATGTGAAATATACATTACCATGCATGGAGTACACGGCGAGTCAGTGAGTCTGCGGGTATCTTCCTTACCATATCTGTGGTATAGTAACGACCTCTCTCTTGTGCTTTCTAAATTGCGTCAACCAGCTTTAATTGTTAATCAAGAGTAATTACGTTGCGCGTGACATGCATCCCTGTAATATATGTTCATTGCAGTTGGAGACATTTCCGATGATAGTACAAAGAGACGCATGAATATATAATCGCTTTAATACGATACACAAACCGCGATGAGTGTACCAATGCGGTGGAAATAGTTGACATTGCTATATTTCCAAAATATGACAGCATATACTGTCCTCTTATATCCTATCAAATTGTACTCCTGATTCACCGTGTGATGCTAAGCACTTTTTGGACTCATAGACCATCTATACACAAATGTTCCTAATGTTTGCTTTGTGCCGCTAGATGTCCCTACAATACGTTTGCTGCACCATAACGTATGCCAAAGTACCATGGTTTGAAAACAACCTACCTCCCATAGATCATCATTATGTACTTGGAATGCTTAATTGACAGCAGCTGGTTTCGTGAAGCGTAAATGCACTCGGACGCATTAAGCCACTGAGCATACTTCATAATTGCAAACGGAAACAGTCTGTCTACATAAGGGGCCTTTTCCGGGATAACAGCTCTATACTGATCGTAAATATAGATTTGCAATCTCCAATTTCATTACATTGGGATATTTCTATGCTGAGTTATAAACACTGACAGTTCATCTTATAAAGTTAAAACAAATCATGCCATCACCTGAAACTTATTAATGACTATGTAATGCATTGATAGAGAGGCTGAGCTGCCTCATCACCGTATGTACCCACCAAGATAACTAAAGGCCTTTGTTTCGCATTACATCGGTCAGTTCTATTGTATAAAATACGTCCATATCGAGCTCAAGATGATCGACGTTGTTGCTTTGTTGACAATGACATTCATTTCTTTTGACGGCAAAATACACCGAATGCATGTTGCGTCAGGCGATGCCATGTTTGACCCACGATGAACGGCTGTGCAATTGGCTCCATCGGTCCAACAGTATAGTCAAATGGCACGCAAAATAATATCTGCTGCAAACAAGCGAGTGCCTGAAACAGCAGGCAATGGTCATAAAAACACACACACGGCGATATTGTCCTTCACAAAATCGTAGGTATTATTGGCATGGCGTTGCTCTGCAGTAAGGTAGGTATTATTTGCAATGAATTATATTATTTGTATTGTACATTTACACCCTATTCAGCATCCAACAGTAAGTCGTTAGCCAGGCTGGTTATTAGATCCCAAAATGCACTTGTTGATATGCCAGAAATAATACCTATCGCTTACTAACTGCGTAACAGCTACTTATGTTAAATAGGCTTTGTATGTTCATGCAATTATTAATATGAGAAAAACCAGGCTGTAGCGGCCACCTCTTGTCGAGAATAGGTTGTTGTTGAGGGAACTTTGGGTAGCACTGAGATAAAACATTGGTATGTATATTTTGCAACACGTCACAAGCATACATTGCTTGTTAAGCCATTTGGCTAGTAGACATTCGTCATAGTTACATTTTATTGTACCACATCTTTGGAATCGGACGCTATAGTTCTCCCTTATACCGCAAATATAAGCAAGACAATGAAATTAAAGATTAACCAGTGTGCGAATGGATAAGCTTACTATTCAAGATAATATCGGATTAAACATTTCGATTGTTAAAACCTTAAGGTTCTCGAACAGTACTTGTTAGAGAAATTAAATTCCCATCTACCACGCATCTAAGCTTTACCAAGGACTTAATCAGTAATAATGCCATTCCATTTACAAAAAATCTATACCAGATGAGCAAATCAATATCATTGTTGCACCACCACAGTCTGCTGTAATGTTATTGGCTTTCTCTTTGAAGATTGAATGGTTAAAACTGAATATGCATGGTAAACTTAGCCCGTTGCAAATATTTACCGGCTCTATCTTTAAATCAACATTTAAGCACAATAGCATGCATTTATACTTAAATTATTACAGCTGATTATGTCACATCACCATATATCAAATAAAGATATATAGCGCTCAAACTATAATTGATTAAGAGAAAGCATGAATATAAGTTTTGGGATTTACCGAGGGTAATAACTTTCCAGAAAGATAAGTTATAATACAGCTGTCGTTATTATCCGCGCTGTAATACTACTCTAACTTTCTCGAACGTGAGATAGATAATGATTAAGGCTACTTCAAGGGCTATTAAGATATTCAAACATATGTTTCAGAACATCTTTGAATTTGTGGCTGCTTTCATTCCTTAGCTTCAACCACCATTTGATACTCTAGTGCAATTATAAACTGTAGTTACAGTATGGCGCATTAACAGACGGCTGATTACAAGAAGTGTTATGAAACGTTCACATATCAAGTAGCAGCAGTCAAGCATCCAAATACAACATTTTAAACGACAAGAATCTGCCTTTGTACAGACATTAATCTTATCTAGTAGTTCGTTTCTCCTCCCACTCCATGTGCCTAATAATACTCTCTTGAACAATAAAATACCCGTTAGCCAGACCCACCATTATCATTAAATGATTTATGTGCGCCTTTGATCGGACATTATATATGGAGATGCGGCAAATGCGCTAGCCAAATGTCGCAAGTGTCAAATTATTTTAGGGTATTGTGCCGGAAACCATTTTATATCAGCAATCAACATTTTATGAGTAGCATTATTTACCTTTAGTTTCAATGCATGCACAAAAGTCACAGCATTAATGACTAGCAATGCCTTTAAAAGCCATAGAATGTATAATAGAGGCCTATCCCTTGAACTCTCTCTTTGACAGCGGTGGCGTTCCATATGTATGCACTCACAGCACAAATTAGGCGTAATCAGGCAGTAATTGAAGCCAGATTGTACACATTATGTACCTCATTGTCCCTCTGAATAATGCATTCCCGCTGATACATACGTGAGTGGCAAACGAGTCAAACTGTGCATGCAGTGCAATATTAACTTTTATGGGCATTGGAATTGCAAGATTTAGCATACATACTAAATATTGGGAGTATGTATTTATGATTAGTTGTCACATTCTTGATAAGGCATGCGCAAATTAAGCAGGTGTACTTGGTTTGGCGCCTAAACATGTTAGATATCATTTGTTATCTCAGTTGGGAATTGGGATAATAAGAGTAGCCAAGATAAAATTTACACATCGGCACTGTTTGTACGGATTGATTGAACACTCTTTCGAATACACACATCGCAAACGAAGTTAGCTAGATCGATATGTTTATTAGCAGCAATGGAGCTTTTACAGAGACCAGTGGGCCACTTTGCAGTTACATGCACTTCACAAATCAAAGCGAAAGTGTGGAAAGCATCCGGTTTATTCCCATGTAACCTGCTTATGTGAGTGGTGTCACCGCCATTCCAAAGGTTTGTTTTTCAGTATTCTAATAATGAGTTAAAATAGATCTAGATTTTTCTGATTTACTAAACAATATTTATAGCATCAATAATACTCAAATGATGCACCACTACATAATTTCCCTTTAGCATGAACGTAAATTACGATCTTGTAAGATCGTTAATAAGTCAAATGTTTACTCTTGCGTCAATATGATTCACCCAAAATGATATAAACAGGCCCCAAGGACATACCTAGTTGTCCAGAAACAATGTTGTCTGCATAGACGGTAGACCGCATACAATTGAAGAAGCAAACATTATCTTAATTAATGCAATGTAACAACTCAATCCCTCTTGGAGACTCACAGACAATGTCGTCATTTGTTTTTTTATACGTGGTAATGTACCTCATACTTTCAATATCCGAACCATACATATATACAGCTCAGCCAAGAGATCAGACCGTAGAGCAGTGAGGAGAAGACAGCATTAATCAATACTTGTTGCGCTTGCGACAAGCAGCCTATCACTGCAACCTGTTCCCTCGCGGACATGCATATAAGCTCGGC
Organism: Urechis unicinctus; assembly: GCA_034190875.2. NCBI lineage: Eukaryota > Metazoa > Annelida > Polychaeta > Xenopneusta > Urechidae > Urechis > Urechis unicinctus. Next base: position 18,709,490 of record CM067355.1, read on the forward strand.
AGTGTTTTTTCCAACATTAACTGTGATTCTAATAGCATATGCTCATGCATCTGCTTTCTATAAAACTGATCATTAGCTCGTTGCTAAATCCAAGCCTGATTTTGGACTTTTGTTGGCGTGTATGATTCCGTATTAACAATATCAGTGTTTATATTATCACTGGTTTGCAAACTGCCAAGACCACGACAAAGCAGAGCAGAAAATACGGCACCATATGAGGCTAGTCTATTCGGACTCCTGAAAATTTACATTACGGATTCCTCAAATAAAGTACAAGATGGGAAGGACCATTCCGTCTGAGTTTCAAAACGAAGAAGAAGAGGTAGGTGCACTTGGCTGATCAAAGTGGATGCATGATTTCATGCATACTGAAGGAGCTTAGCTGGATTTCTTCCCTGCCTACGAAATTTTGCATATTTGTTTGTGCTGCATTAAACTGTAAATACACGCAGCATCACCGCGATTGCTTTCTAAATGCCGCGAGCTATAAAGGTTTAGTCTCTCATAACCTAGTGTCATGTTGCATCAGTCCAATAGTACTCCATTGTGATAAATATCTTGCAGCATTTAGTAAAATGGTTTTCCCTTATATTTTCTAGAACAATTGGTTTCTCATAAAAGCAAGGTTCTCCTCACCTTCTACAATTGAACCTTGAAAACACAGCTTTTTTAGCCAGTGTCAAAATATCACCATGGTTGTAATGGACTTGTGTTGTTATACTATCATCAACTCGATTTAGTCAAAACCATCGATTGCACTTGCACAATTTTATGATTTTACACGGTTATAATTGTTTAACCGGCGTTTTGTATGCTCCTTCGAGATATGAATGATTGATATTGCTAGCTATATGATTATTGATTAAATATTTATGGCATTTTTATGATACGTGTAACAACAATGGACAACAATGCCCCCAGCAACCCTTTCAACAACATTATGTTGATTCCATGTCTTAGACCTTACATGCTGCACCTATAATGTACATGTACAGATTGGACATTTTGTCATTGCATCGTCTCTCGTATTGATACCAAAAACGATAAGCGATGCACGTACAGTAAGTAACATAACTGTTTAGACAAGCGAACAATGTGAAGACAATGGTGCAAGTGGGATCGGTATTGATATGCTTTCGATATGGCTATTAGGGTGCGCTAATAATCGCTTTCCATTGCTTTCTCAATGTAGGCGCCAGCATCATGTGTATAGCTCGTTGGGTGGTGTGTAGGAGTGAAAATTGGATTTCACAGATTTAGGTAATATTTGTGCCTCAGCGGAATCGCAGAGTGTGTAGTTGCCGCTGCATGGGATCCAACCTAGCAATACAATAAGACAATTCCCAGACTATAAAGCACTGTAAGATGTGTAAGATCGTAACGTTGTGTGCCGATGAAATGTTTAAAGGCTGCTCGGTTGTTCTCATCCAGTTTATGAGCCATCAACATGTGCAATCTCCGTCCACTGACAAATGTTCACTTTCAACGCACGGTTTGTATTCTTATTTACCTCGTCATTATTATTGTCAAAGTACTATTCGTAGGTTATAAAGGCAATGCATTAATATTTTAGCCGTTACAAATAACTCACATGCTCTATGGTTGTATTACTGAACAACTGCAACTTTGCGGGTGGCGGCAAGAGTTTGCGAGGCTGTTGAACACTGTTGGCAATTAGATGCCGGTAATATGCCAAAGTTAGTAATACATTATTCACAAACCTTGCTCCGACTAAGCGTCATCTGTTCTACATCGGTATGCTGTCACTTACAATACGGTATACATCTAAGCACTACGGCAAGTGTCTTTTGAATCGTTAGTAATATATGGGTGTTCATTGTCACCGTAAATTTAATCCATGCTGCAGGCTGTTTTATCGACCACTAAGTGACATTCTTGAGCGTATGATAAGTATAAGACGACAAAGATATTGCAATATACTCCACAGTTAAGCCTTATCAAAGGCTTATAGTATCGATCTGAGCAATGTGTATTTTTCACATTGTTTAATTGAGTCCTGCTTCTTGTAGTTTCATGTATTTCGTTGACATTCACACACTCATACCTTTAATCACTTTAGATCTACATCTTCCATATTTAGTATTATGACAGTTTACGCAACGTAGGTGCATTTATGCTTCTTCATAGATGATTAAGTGAATTACATAGTGGCCTACCGTCGCTAGAAATTGAAGGGAGTTCATTCTGTCAATTAACACGATCCATGTTGGTGATCTGTTAATTGTTTGGATGCTAGTAATGCAATAAATCTAAATCGACCAGACATCGTTTATCAAAATATGTTATTCTCGCATTAAAAGCTAGCTACCCTTGACACACCTCAAATAGATGTCTTCTTGCAGTGCTCAGTCATAATGGGATTCATGGTCTATATGAATCGAGTTAATGTGCTAGTGCCGTCCCTGCTATGTCCTCCTGGGAAATCAGCAGGCGTTCCGAGCATACTAATTCAGAAAGAAGGGTTGACATTGGAAAATAATCTCGTTAAGTACCTCGGCATACAGTTGGACACCACTACACTATCTTCTCCTCCGAGCCAGAAACTCAACAAGTTAGTTTGAAAGCAATTGTGATTGTCTTCCGCTGGAGGGTGTCCTTTAATAACACATGTTGGACTATTGTTTAATTAATGTTCGGACCATGTACTCAGTAACTGGCTGCTACTTTACGTCATATTATCGAAAATGCAATTGAAACACCTGCATTTTGAATGTGATTCAAATATCACCGCACTTAACATGCATCATGTCTCCGGTGTACACAAGTTACAATCTGTAAAGTATCATTGGTTAGATTAGTATAATTGTATATACATATATATATATATATATATATATATATATATATATATATATATATATATATATATATATATCATATATATGTATATATTCATATATGTATATAAATATATATATATATATATATATATATATATATATATATATATATATATATATACATATATATATGGTGAAACATCCGTTAATAGTTGGGATTTCTTCAAGCTCATAGCATTAGTTCGTCGTCAGTAAAGTAGAACAAACAAATTTACACAACGAATGTAGCGTTGAAACCAAGGCTATAACGATGGCAAACCACCATGGCGGAGATACAGAGAGTTATGTCACTGTTAACATTTACTGGCTGACAAATGCGTGTTCATATTTTTCACACAAGACGCTTGTTCACAGTGTGCTCATATTCGCTGACATGGCAATAGGGCATTGCCAAAGATCACAAATCTCTCATTGATAGCTATTATAATTTGAAATGTTCTGCCATACATACCTATTCAGTCACACGCTATCCTTGCATACTGCCATTTTACTCCCGCATACATTATGTATGTGGCATAGATATCTTGCCTTGACAATCAGCTGCTTATTTGTCTATAGAAGTAGAAACCATATATATATATATATATATATATATATATATATATATATATATATATATATATATATATATATATATATATATATATATATAGAGATATATATATATATATATATATATATATATATATATTCATATGATATAATATATATATATATATATATATATATATATATATATATATATATATATATATATATATATATATATATACATATATATATGGTGAAACATCCGTTAATAGTTGGGATTTCTTCAAGCTCATAGCATTAGTTCGTCGTCAGTAAAGTAGAACAAACAAATTTACACAACGAATGTAGCGTTGAAACCAAGGCTATAACGATGGCAAACCACCGTGGCGGAGATACAGAGAGTTATGTCACTGTTAACATTTACTGGCTGACAAATGCGTGTTCATATTTTTCACACAAGACGCTTGTTCACAGTGTGCTCATATTCGCTGACATGGCAATAGGGCATTGCCAAAGATCACAAATCTCTCATTGATAGCTATTATAATTTGAAATGTTCTGCCATACATACCTATTCAGTCACACGCTATCCTTGCATACTGCCATTTTACTCCCGCATACATTATGTATGTGGCATAGATATCTTGCCTTGACAATCAGCTGTTTATTTGTCTATAGAAGTAGAAACCATATTGGCGCATTTTTGAAATCTGTAACTGACCCTCGGGCAACCCATCATGCAGTTTGAATCATTAAGACATAATCTATAGCCATCCAACCCCGCATTGTCATGAAGATGCAGCAAAGGTTTTATGGTCTAAATGCACTGTTAGCGTACTGACTATCCGTAATTGGGATGCAAATATTCTTCGACACATTGTCTTATCATATAAATACAGTCACGAATGCTAAATTGAATGTTAGCTTAGGTTTTATGGGTTAGATTAAACACCACTTGTTTTTATCATCTGCACTGGTCGTATATCATCGTAAATTTTGTAAAAGCATTCGACGCTTACTCTCCCTTTTCATCGCCGCATTAAAGTTAGTGTTTCAACAACCAGAACAAGCCGGGCACTTGTCAATCACCTTTGTCCCTGTCATATCGAATCATGTCATGTCTGCCATATTGCAACAGTTTTCACGAGCCAGTACATATATCTGCAAAATGAAATAGTTACGAAGTTTGTGCGTATACATGTATTGGTGTTTAAGTAATGAGATGGATAGCACAAGAAATAGAAAAGTTGACTGCTGTTTGAGTTTTCGGAAGTTTATCGGGCACTTTGTTTTTAGGCTCGCATGTTGTTGTCCGATGCATGATATTTGTTTGTAATGGTGACACGCATGACTAGCATACACCAAGCACGGGCATATATAATAAAACTATCAAAATATGTATAAATGTTGATACAATCTTTGGTAGGTCTGGTTCCTTTTTACCTCTTTGGGCTAGCTGAAAAAAATGGATGAGCGGTTTATTCAAGTTGTAGCACTCAGGATGAGTAAAATTAAGAAACAAATAACGCTCTCAACAGTGCTGGCTATACTTGTGGTCATATATAGATCTCCCCTCTTCCCATACCACTTACTAGGGGATGCGAATCCGCAATATCTCAGCAGCTGTCAGCTAATTAAAAATAATAATATGGCACTTAAGTAGGACATCCATTAATGGCACCCTGGCTTTTTACGTGCTCTTCATTCATTTCTCACGAAGAGAGTGTAACCTATCAGTGGGTCTCAGATTGTCACTTAGGAAGGGCAATTACATCGTGCTAGCTGAATGTCTGGCTGCACATGACGAAGCAGTTGTCTTTTCGTAACATTGGATGTTCCTTTTTCTATTAAGAAAAGTTCATAACAATATTTCATTAGAATAGCCTTCAACATCATAACTATATCATGGTCAAGCAAAAACAATGATCTGGAGTAATTTGACTTGCCGTCTTTGCCGTACGTGTTTTATATAAAGCATAGCCATATCATGGTTATTCTAGTACTGCTTATTGGTCTTTTTAAAAAATAAAAGGTCACTTATGTAGCTTGGAAATATATGCTACTGATTGTCATTGAATATCATTTGCTATCCCCAAGATGCTTACATGTGTACACGCTATCGGGAATAATGCTACTGATTGTTATTAAATATCATTTGCTATCCCCAAGATGCTTACATGTGTACACGCTATCGGGAATAATGCTACTGATTGTTATTAAATATCATTTGCTATCCCCAAGATGCTTACATGTGTACGCGCTATCGGGAATAATGCTACTGATTGTTATTAAATATCATTTGATATCCCCAAGATGCTTACATGTGTACGCGCTATCGGGAATAATGCTATTAATGCAGCAATGGTTCATAAAGGCGGTGATAGATAAACAAGAAAAAGAATACCACACAAACTAAAACTTGACTTCTCACAGTGACGCTCACAGCAGCCGATAGTTCATTAACATTTACGTCGAGATATTATAGCATACTTCGACTGCTTTCAAGCTTTACCATATTATTTGATTGCTGTCAATAAACCCTCAATTAGGTAGATGGGATATTTGGCCCTTGCATTTCGAACGTGATGTATATGTATTATAGTACTCTATGCACCGACAATTGCCAAGCACATAGCATTCTAATGACTCTCGGATAAGTTTGAAATTATGAGTTAGTACGTTCTATATCAAGTTTATTCTAAGTTATTAGATGACATATGTTCGCATTTTGCAGTAGACGGTGTGTCTATACGTTCATGCCTACAATAAACAAGACTAATTTGTAAATATATGGCTCATATCGAGCGTTGAGTGCACAACGAATGGCATAGAACATTTAACAGTACTGTATGGGAAATATGCATCACTGTACATGCAGTACACGGGGTGGTTGTTGAGGCTGCTGGGTATTTTCCGATGCATGGCTATGATACAGAGACCATTTCTCTTCAAAATACGCCATCATACATTAATTATAAGCACCTCGTTATATATGGTCCTTTGGATGGGAAACCTGTATGAGAAGACTGTGCCACTATTGCTACTGTAGAGGCACTTCGCTGTGTGTGACATTTGCGACTGTAATATGATGCAGTTGGAGACATTTCAGATAATAACACCAAAAGGCACATGCAATATCTAATTACTGAAAACCAACAGTTTAGCTTATATACAATATGCCATGAGCGCACAGATTCCTTGGAAATATCTGACCTTTTGTTTCCGATATTGCTCTGCGGCATAATGACAGCAGCAACTGTCTTCTCATACCACATCCAATGGTAATCCTGATTCACCGTACGATGCAAAGCAGTTTTAAGGCTGACCGCTTGTTCTCATATAAATGCCTCTGACGTAGACATACGCCATCTGCATATAACAATGTGCGTTTCGCCGCTACACGTCACTACAGTACCTTAGTAGTACAATAATTTATGCCAAAGTACCATTGTTGGATAATACTTGCCACTTTTAAACCATTTTAACGCACATATATCACATTTGTAGCTTTAACGTGATAGCAACTCATATCATGACGGTACAGCGTCTACATAATCAAACTCACTGAGTCACTGAGCAAAGTACGTTGTATAAAACGTAGTCTGGGTACAATAGAGTCATTTCCGGAATAAAACCTATATACTTATGGTAGATATAAACTCGCAATCTCCAATTTTATCACTTCTGCACTGCTCATCCAATTAATTTATACAAATGACACACCCTAATCACATGTGACTTATTAGCATCTACGACATGTTCAAATCGTTGAGAGTGAGGCTCAGCCGAATAAACTTTGCACTGGCCGTACAAATATGTTAGATGCATGACTCAAATCTCCTTTACTCCTGCAAACTTCGTCTGGGTAGCAAGATTCAATCGCGCTCGTTCAGTATTTGCATCACATAGTAACTCGGCATTTATTCGACCGAACCTCGGGTAGGTTGTTGGTTGTGATATACGGCATGTAGTATAAGCTTACAACACAGATCAAAGCATTATGCAGCTATAGTAGCTGCTGCCCTTTTTGTATACACAAGTGATGTTACATTATATTTTATATATATCATTCCAGCTATTTATCATCAAAGCCAGGAAAAATTAATAATTTGTTAAAAGAGAATTACGGCTATACACAGTCAAGTCAGTTAAACTATAAATTCTAAACTTAAGTGCTGATAGATATAACCACAATATAACCATTAACACATTATCTAATGAATGTTAGAGTAAGGAAGGTTTAATAGCTGTTAAGAGATTCCAAAGTGTCAGTACGACCGCCTGTACATTTGTAACAGATGCCATCTTTGATACTTAATATCACGCAAAATATCAATTGTTTGTGTCATGATAAATTGTATTAGCCTGATTATGTAATTAAATTGTATTAACCTGATTATGTAATTAAATTGTATTAACCTGATTATGTAATTAAATTGTATTAGCCTGATTATGTATTAACAAGGAAGTGTTACGATACCAATTTGCAACCATTCAGTATCAGCAGTCGAGCAAACCCCTGCGGGTCGGTCTTGCGTAATCGTTCATCACTAGTATCAATAGCAATGCATATATTTTCCATGAGTGAGGTATATAATCGAATTTCTATGTGATTGACTCTACAGTTGCGGATTTATCATAGACAAAATATGATTTTGGATGGAGGTCAATGCATGCAACGTATCTATATTGTCATCATGCATAGGTACAAACACAAAGGCAAATAAGAAATATAACCGACAAGAAAGTCCATATCATTGTCTTTGAATGAACTAACACCAAACCCAAATAATTATATTGTTGCATTTCAATAATTCGTCGGCATGCCGGAGTATTTTGCATAATCAATATTTTCACTGATATTAGCAGCCATCCAATAAACATCTTTTAAAAACCAATTACGCGTGTGGCAGCTAATGTCACTCGAGCCCTATTCAATGGTGACCAATGGTAAGAGTTCAATCATGTAGCGAGTTCAGCGCTATTACTGTAACGATATTTTGCGATCGTTACATGGTTCTTCACACATGTATTGCAGCTTGTAAGACTTATAATTGTTTGCACACAAGACTATAATCAAATACTTGCGGAATATAAAGCGTTGCATCAGCATCTTACAATCACGTTACTGCAGCTAAATATATGATGGATTTGACTCGATATGCACATCAGCTGGAATAAAAAGCAAAACATATATAGCATATCCCGCAATTCAACTAGAAAAGAGCGTGTTTTGTTGACAAGAGGGGCTACATGCATTTATTCAACTAGCACACAAGCGCAAATTATACAAACCATACAAAATCACAAACAATGGTAAAAAAGGGGCTATTATATAGACGGAAACAGCTGGTGTTGTCATTATTTGCTCTGCTATGAAGCTTTATTGACAACATTGTACAGTATAAAGTGACCCTATAGAATTGTTTGGCGTTCCGATTGAAGAATCGGAAATTGTGCGCCAGTATAGCTCATTGGTTGTTTTGTATCTAATGTAGTTCATTCAGTTCATTCTGCATTATGTGCATAAGTTGCAAGTGTTTAACTGCATTCGCTAGCCTCTTGCATAAGTTGCAAGTGTTTAACTGCATTCGCTGATTGGTTTACTGATCTCTGATGATAATGTCGATAATACAATTGTCGCTGTACATTGAACACAATGCGGCTCATGGCAAATACCTGCATATAACAAGTGTAAGACATGATTTCAATCGTGCCACAGTTAAGTTAGAATAACAAAGGCGAGAGCATACGGTGACATTCAATACGCATAACGAATTCCACCTGAATATTGTCTTCCTTAAACGTGCAATTTGGCAACATATACAGCAATGGACATTGTAAAGAACTTATCAGATCTTGTCTAGGAAGTGATCAGGAACTCATGGGTATTCTTCAATCAAGGCGTTATTATATGCAGGAATATATTATGGCCACATCGCATTTTGAGTGCCTCTGCATAATTCAAAAACTCCACCTTTTTACAATTACACACACGTCAGCAAGACAGCGATAGTCCCAAGCAATCAGATTGACGAATGGATGCTCAAGGGATCATGTCCCGAACGGATTGTGTGCATTTCCTACGAGGATGTGGCAATTGCTCCAGTCAAATGCAGTAAATGTCATATTATCTAAGAATGCAAATTGCCGGAAGCTATCTAATAAAAGCCAATTTAATGCCATTTCAATTACCTGCATGCGGAGTAGTTACAGCAATAATGGTGGAACAAACAGTCACTCTCCCTTCCCTCGAAGCTTATTTAGCCACAACAATGAAATACATCATAGGCACTCTCTGTAACCACGGAGTCGTTCTGTATGTGTGCACTCAGAACAAAATATTAAACTTCATCAGGCAATAAACGATACTAGAGAGTGCATATAATGTACCTCATTGTTCCTCTGAATAATGCATACCAGCTAGTACATAAGTGTGGGGCGAACGGGTCAAATAGACACCATGCTGTCGGTGACATATAGCTGTGCATGCAGTGTAGCCTTACTGTTTATTTGAATCGCGTCTCTCTGATTCTGCGCCCAGTGCTTACGTTAACATGCCGTGATAGAGTAGGTGTGCCTAGCATTTTTTTATATAAGCTTACATGAACGCAGGGATATGTTGGCTTGCTCAATTGTTTTTGGAACTTAGATAAGGAGAGCAGCTTCGGTTCATTGTGACTGGAATCTCGCATCACCAATCAATGTGACAGTGTGTTTTCGGTTTTTGTGACCAGGCTCTTGGTTTTCTATTCTTTGACTGTCGCTCTGTATGAATATAAATGGAACATTAGCATCCTAAGTTACAAGGGTTCATATTCCAGTATAATAACAAAGATCTTATACAAAGTTAACTCCTGAAGTCCTATGATTTACTGAGCAAATGAAGAGCCCAGATAGTACTCAAATTCAAGATATATTATTTCAAGATCCATGAAGCATAAATTGAATAATGGTTATGAAAGCTGGCAGAAATGTCATTCGTATACTCAAGCGTCAATATATCGCACCCGAAATGCTATCAACGGACCCCGGGACAGACAAACCTAGAATTAAACGCTGAAAACAGGGTACTCTGCTTTGACGGTAGGCTGCACAACATTGAAGGGGTCCACATTATTGTACTGAATGCCTCCTCACATCCCGTCCACTGTTAAAGATTCGATTGACCGTTTTTTCAATATTTTCTTTGTTTCAATAGTTTAATATTTAATGTACCTCGAATATTTAATAGACCGCCTATGAGAAACATAGAAATAAACCACATCTCAGCTAAGAGATCAGACTAAACAGCGACGAAAAGACATCATTAATCAATACCTGTTGCGCTTGCGACAAATAGTCTGTCATTGCAACCTGCCCCCTCGCGGTCATGCATATAAGCTCACAGCATATGCCCATTCGTAAGCAACTTCTGCCGACTTCACCATTAGCTCGTTGTTATATACAAGCCTGAATTGGGACTTCGTTTGGCGTGTGTTGATATCATTGCCGACATGATCATTAGCTCGTTGCTATATCCATGCCTGTTTAGAATTTGGTATACCGTCCATGACATAGTAAGAAGCCATATATAAACGGAAGTCAGCCACGCACTGGACAGAGCTGAAAGAATTGTCTCAGGTGATATTTTATTTGAACAAATAAAATATATAACAAAGAAGCAAAGCAGACCTGGAAAAGCAGCATCATTTAAGACTCGTCGATTCGAACTCACGAATTATTGCGGATTCCTTTAGATTAAATACAAGATGGGAAGGACAATTTCGTCGGAGTTTCAAAACGAGGAGGAAGAGGTAGGTACGCTTTGCTGGCGGCAGTGGGTGCTTCACTATACTGACCGAGTCTATACATTTATGTGACGCTCCATTGCGTTGTTCACTTTCATACATTTGACGTTCACCTACTTGTTTATGCTGTGTTTAAATTGTGCATAATAACAATATCCCAACTACAGCTTTCTAACTAATTTACTGTTAAGCTTTAGTCTCCAAAACCGCCGTGCCATCGGTCTACATATTATGCATTCTTTCCGTGTAGTTTACCAGTTGTTCTTTGCTATTTAGCTTTTTTTTCCAGAGCAATTGCAATATTTTTAATCGATGCAGGGTTGACTACAAAGGCGTTACTTTGCACGGCTTCACATTTCGTTGGTACACGGTCACATTATTAACAACAATTTGTCTGGGTAAATGTCTGCATCCACAATTTTTATAAGACCACAACTTTGCAACTGCCCAAACGTCCTCCCTTAACTTGCGTGACTTATTATCAATAAACTCACACTGACCAAGTGAGTGTATCACGTGCGGAATATACCACTTAATAGCGCTTGATGTGAAATATGTATTACCACACATGCAGCACATTGCGTGGCGAGCGAGGCTACTGAGTATATTCCTAGGCATCTCTTAGATAAGGTATGGACTGATGTCTTCCTTCCATTGATCTTCCATATACGTGAAGACGCTTTATCGGAATAATACTTCACATGGTGCGTTGGAAGAGAAGTCGGTATAGGGTGCCACTGCTGCGTTAGAGGCAAAATGTCTCCTCTTACGTCTTCGCATGCTACGTTTTGTCAATGAAATCGGAGATATTCGATATTATTGCACTATGCGGCGTGTAATTCCACACCCAATACCTGGTCAATGCAATTCGAGATTATATGAGCAAACAAAAGGTACTTAGAGCAAAGGGCTCAATAACAATATCTTACCTATTGCCTTTTATAATTGCTTTGCTCATTGACGGTTGTAACAGTCCTTTTATATCTCAATAATTCATTGTGCTTATGTACCTTATAATGCAAAGCAGTTTTTAGACTGAGGGGGTGTTGTAATATAAATGTGGCTAATGTAGACATGTGCCATACGGAAATGTACTCCGAAATGGCTTCAAATGTGTCGCTAGACGTCACTGTTGCTCACGTACCACTGTGTGAAAATAAATGCCTCCCATAAATCTTCATGACCACTTATTTTGAGTTTATAGCTCTTAACAGAAACTGGTTTAGTGAAGGTGCACGGACATACCCATGGGCAAACTACGCAGCTGAGTATATTTTGAAACTGATCACGCACACTATCTGAAAAGGATTATTAACGGAGCAATAGCTATATATCGATCGTAATTATAGACCAAGAATCAAATTTGATCACGTTTGGATACTAACATGCTGAAATAATTACACTGACCTCCCAGGCTATGATGGCACATTATACAATTGAAACATGTCCCCCCATCACTTGATATTAATTATTGTCGGCTACGTGTTGAGTGCTACATGTATATGTGCATTGGCCGTGATAGTATGTTAAATTCGAAACTCATGTCTACATTTCACTTACATTTTTCCTTTTCCTAACCGGTGAAAAAGATGTTATTGTGCGCCTTAGGTTTTTTCATCATATATCGACGCTGCCCCATATTTTCAAGCATTTACTTAATACTTATACATTTTGCACGTTACTGGTGTTATGGAAGCTGTCATTCGTCGTTGATATGCAGTATCATTCTCTCGATTTCTCATTGTTTTATACAGACAATACCTAGGTGTTAACGTCTTTAAGCACGTGTAACACCTGTCTTTTACGTACTTAAAATAACGCAGTCAATAAAGACCCGAAGATATCTGCTGTTGAGCAAATTGCATAGTGGATTATGCCATTCATTGAGGTTAAGATCTGAACATTGCTCACTGCCAGGGAATGCACATTGACAAACCTCACCCTAGGAATCATATTAAAAAATAATTAATTGATTTATTTGGATTCTTAGGCAATGTTCTACCACCGGCATCATTGGTTTGCCCACGCGAAACTAACAAAATGGTCTCCTGCAACGTACGCCACTTTACTCTGCTCGCACAAGTTATTCCACTGATATTGGCAGGGGGCGCAGCTTTTTACACTACTTAACTGTAGTCGTGACAAACAGTCCAATTGAGCGCTTATATAATCAAAACTGTTCGCAACATTCACAAGTTTTGTGATTGTAGTTCAATCTAAACACCGTCAGCATCATGGATATTACGAGGATGTCATAATGAACGACTACTTTCGATATAAATGCTACCTTGCTGTAAAATCATCGACGACGTAACATTAATATGATTAGTGTACTGTATGAAAGCAAAACAAATTATACCACATTTTCAAAAAGTGAACAATCCATTATATTGATTGGTTGCTAGTACTTGGTTGCACAAGACACGCTACAACTGTGATTGCACTAGCTAATACTATGGTAGTTACTATTCCCGTCGTTCTTTCGATGTAAGTATAGAATCGTTAATGCGTTACGGAGACGAGTGCTTATGCAATTACTTAATTTGCACTAGAAACATTTTGATTAATAACTTATAATCCAATTTGAGATGAGATTTATCTAAGTATGCTACAAAATGTAGAGCACTTAAGATATTCTCTAGAGCAATTCATTGTTGTGGTGCATTACCTTAGATTTTGCTTAATACATTAGGTAAGAGTAATCGGGCTCTATAAACATACTGTAACAAGTACAGATAAAAGTAACGTCGGCATAAATTGCTTTAGTTATTCCAATGCTCGAACCCATCCATATAGCCAAGTTAATGCCATATGTCATTACATATGTAACACACTATCATAGTGCTGGGTCTTTGTGGATTAGCCGTGTTCAACTATCGCACGGCAAATCAGAATTGATTGTGATATCATACGTGCCAATAATAATTTCTCATTTTTCGGCTGTTGGTTTTCAAATTGTCTCTTATCTTCAAATAACAGCTCGGATGATTATCACTCTTTGAATTGAACACATTATGCGCGGCTTTTGACATTATTTGACATATTCTATAGTATGATTCACAAATAGTACGTTCTTAATTTAATGGGCATATGGCACAAAATAGGATACAGTAAGCAGCGGTTCTTGATGCATTATGCGTTCATATAAATTCCGACTTGCTGTAGCTCCACGTTGATCTTTATATGAAAGCAAGGATTGATCTGTAACAAAGGTGAACCACTCAAACTATGATAGGAATGTTCGGTTATCGATAATGCTGGCTGGCAATCACATATTCGGGATACAATCTTTGTCGTTTAGAGCAGATGTAAAGACCTTTACATAGCTTGTTTATAAAGAAGCAAAGAGCAAAGCCGATTATACCCCAGGTGAATTGTACTCGGCTATGTAATGTGCGCTTACTGATGATTTAGCACCCGCATGGCGTGCAGTGTTGCATATAACGCGCAAAGACAGAATTGCGTGAATGCTATTGTCATGGCAAGGTCAATTCATCATGCCTTGTCACATCCTGATATTTATGTTATACTTAAGAAGCTGTACTTAGCAACGGCTGTATCATATGTTACCATCCTCATTTTATTTGGCCTCTCATAGAAATCATATGTCATAACTTACAACAAGAAGTGGTAAAACGGGCCTAATTCAAACCGTTGAGTACTTTGTCATCCATGTCGGTTTGAACTGGAGATTTGTATCGTTCTAAATGCCATCGGTAGCTGGTGGTATATTTAAGTAAAAAAAACCCCTATTCCAGGTATTGTATTAATTGCTTGCGTATCATGCTATTGGTGATAGCTATTAGTACATGGCTTAAAGTTGATCTGCATGGTGATCAACAACCACGAGGTGCTATGCGAGGGTTGGCTACCTGTAATGAGTGCATATTGTTGGATTAACATTAGCGCAGGACCGGATGACATTTTGATATAGCACGATCCCTCATGATATGCTCAAATACCAACACTCAGCGAGTTGTTCAGAATTTGCATAGAGATATTGCTAAGAAAATGTTACATACATAACTACATCTAAATGGGCTGAAATCTATTTCAACTGCACATGAATACGACGGTCATAATTAAATAAGAAACAACGCAGAGCTGTTGAACGTAGTGAACATATAAAAACACAATAGCGGTTTAGGTTTTGCTGAGTGAACTAGAAATAGCAATGTGCGACTATGATTCGCTACGGATCGCTGTTAATTTTCCCGATTAAAACCACCTAAACACGATAACCGCGTAGGGTGTTGGTGTCAGACATTTACATTATTATACTGAATTGAGCTAGTCCATATCCTTGGCAATGCAGTCAAGGAAAATAAAGGATAAGATATGTGATAACCCCAGGTTAACATCCCTCATGTCATTGTGCCTTAACTCTGCACTTATTAAATTAACATGTTATCTGGCAGTTAAATGTTTTTCCTATTTTGTATTTATCTTTTTGGAATAGAAACATTCAATTGATAGACAAATTTACGGTGCGTAGTTGATCTATGATGTCGCAAATGAGATGAAACTCATGCAATTTGTTTTTGTTTGTGTTTCCGCCGCTGGCATAACAGTAGGGTTTGCATACATTAGAAATGCAAGAGCGTATAATTACGGACCGATAGTAATTGCAATATTGCAGCAGGCTAATTTATTTCACTTCACATGGGTCTGTTTGCATAGCGCTCTCTTTTGGCGTGGCTCTTTGGCTAATAAATATGTTTTTGTCGTAGGGGGATGCTGTTACAGCGATGGCTGACCATTAATTTATCTTCTGGGTTCTAATGGCTCTAAAACAATCGTCATACCAATATAGCTTTCATTATCAGTTTGCTAAAACATATCCGACCCCGATATGTTTTCTGCTCACATGCAACAACAAAGAGATAGAGGTTGGAACCCATGCAATATATTACATTTGGCTTAACGTTAAAAGAGTAGAAGTTATAACAAGTATCACGGAATAAATAACAAATTATTACCTAATTGCATATGATGCAGTTTGGCTTAATTGAGCTTGCCAGATACAATGCAATGATGTTTTTACAATTTGCTTATTTGCCAGTAAGATATTTTATATGCGCTTTCTGTATCAATTGTGTCCACTAAGCATGAAGTGTCATGTTGACACCGGTATGGGCTACCAATAATTTGTACAGCTAGTCTGCAACTAAGTCACGTTTGAATAATGCATTATAAAGCAAACACTCTTGATATATAAAATCGATATCGTCGCATTTAGAATAAGCATATGTATGTTTATCATCAGTACACCTACAAAAGTCACTGGGAAAAGGAAGCTACTATGAAGGACCCATAGTCACCCCGATCATGCATGCGATTATGTACCTAAAGGAATCAGCTTGCCTTGAGCATCGTACCGAATATTCACTAAAAACCAAGCACGTCACTTATGGCGCATATATCAATGCGCTTGCACTGGCACATTGCAGTATATTTCTATTAACATATTGATATATTGCTCTCGTAACAGTAAAGATTCAGCCATGCGGAATAACTGCCTTGTAGCATGCACGTGGAATCAAATGATTAACTTGAAACACAAACAGAGGATAACTGGCTGGTTCCTGAGGCTATAGCGCAACAAAATTGGCCCTGTCAAAACACAACCATTATAACCGTTCGATGGCCCACTGCTATTTATATTGTTGCAAAGTCCGAATAATTATAGATTCTTTGTCAACTAATTACACATGAATCATCAGAAGTTGGTGCTGGCAATACGGTTCAGACTAGAGCAATGTTAACGTTTACGCCAGGATACTGACCAATCGCCGAATAATATTTGCAGCATACATTCATATATTAATGACCAAATATATTTATAAACATATATACATATCTGTGTTAATATATTCGTGCACACATATATATTGATACATATGTATGTATATATAAATCGTAATATATATATATGCAAATGCTTAAATACAAAAATATATAAACAAAAATATATAAACAAAAATATATATATGCATACATTTGTTTATATTCATCATCATATATACAAACGAATGCATATAAATATAGTTATGAATATACATAAACATATATATATAAATATATAGATATGCATATATATATATATATACATAAATATATATATATAATTATATATATATGTATATATATATATATATATATATATATATATATATATATATATATATATATATATATATATATATATATATATATATATATATATATATATATATATATATATATATATATATATATATATATATGTATGTATGTATGTATACCCTTCGTAGACATTTGATTCGTTGAGGGCGTCAGACAATGGGAGTTGAGCTGGATGACGTTTTGTGCGTTTGACAGCTTGATGGCTTTTGTAATTGAACAGTGTAGTTTATTTAAGCTCCGTAAGTCTTAACCTACAAAATACAATGATTATTTACGCGACAAACGTCATAAGCACCCTGATCATGATTACCAAATAACTGCGTTAAAGTAACAGTACATTCTGGTCAAAAATGTATAAATCAACTTGGCATATTAGGTATCGAGTGCTTCGAGTAAAAAAAAAAATTTTCAACGAGGAGCGATGTCTTGGAACATGTGAACGCAGATATCCCGGACTCGTCACTTCATGAGCATCATCATCTCTGCATTGACGTGCCAACCTCACCCATTCGCCTCTTGATGTGCTGGTGTTTGCGTGACTAATGTCTCAGTGTAGCTGCCTTAAAAGTGGCGTTCAGTCCGAATATAATCGAAGTTACTGGCGCCGGATCAGCAACAAATGTTCTCGTAATTAATACCTGCTTGTTTCTTATAAAAGAGAGCAAATGCTTCTGCTTCCACGAACCCGCATATTTACTGCACTGTTAACTTAGTTTTAAGGGATGACTGGGTTTGTTTGAGATTATCCGGCATCGGTGTGGATGCGCCAAACACATACGTAAGAGGTCAAAGGGGGCCCGCAAGATTCTTGCACCTGCAAACTTTGACAACAAAGACACATGTAATTTCGGTCGGTCAGTTTTTCATCAGATGTCGGCTCAGCGTTTATTCAACACAACCCATGGTATGTTTTTGTTGTAATGTACGACATTTAGTGACAGCTTACAACACGGATCAAGGCATTGTGTACTGCACGCGTACTGTACTTATTACTCAGCAGCCATATTAGGATGAACTGTGATAACATATCAATCATGTTGCCAGTTAACCGCTATTGCTGAAAAGATAGATCCTGAATACTTTGTAATCGTTATAAGGGTCTGCCATAGACTATTAATGTTTGTTTTTAGCTGTACGGCGGCATCATGCTTATACCAGCGTCGCATCAACATCTTACAATCATGTAACTGCAGCGAGAAATTTCACGCATTTTACTTGATATGCCCATTGGCTGGAACTATTATACAAAATATACACAGCATATTAAGCAATACAGCTGGATAAGAGCAAAACTTATGCAATCTTGTAATGTTTGGACTCTAAGCAAAAAATGGCAGGAGTACATTGTAATGACAAGAGGGACTTCATACTTTTATTCAACGAGCATACAAGCGCAAATTCTACATTGCATACAAAACATAAACGGCGTGAAAACGGACTTCTTAATTTAAGAAAGGGTCTTGTCTTGTCATTATTTGCTGTATTATAATACTATATTGAAAACATTTAAGAGTATAATGTGACCCTTTAGTATTGTGTACCATTACAGATGAAGAATTGGAAATTTATAGCTTATTGGTTGTTTTGTCACTATTGCAGCCTCTCGCATCAGTCGCTAGTGTTTTACCGCCATCCATTTCTCATATCAATTTTAATCGTACATGGTTGCATGCTTCGCTGCCAGGCAAGATTTATCTATTGCCATAGTTCGTCGATCTCTGATGATGATGTCGTCGATATAATTGTCCCTACACAATGAACGCATTGCTGTCCATGGCAAATATTTGCGTATGTAAGGTGTTAGACGCGAATTTCAATCGCGTCCTCAATCAAGCACGACCTACCAGAGCGAGGGCAAACGGTGAAATTCTGTACACTTTGCGAATTCGACGTAAAAGTTGTCATCCTTAGACGTGCCAATGTGGCAACATATACAGCCATGAAATAAATTTAGGTACTAATACTGTGACATAATTGGCATTCCCCGGGGCTAATAATTTCACAAGAGATGACCTTATAAAATAGCGGCTTCATAGAATTAGTTGTTGGAATATAACAGGAAGTGATCTTGAACTCACGCTATCCCTGCACCAGATGCTGGTATCTCTGTTCTGCAAAACTCCGTGTATATTGCATGGATTGACATCTGTCGGGCATAAACAATCTGCAGTATATTAGAAACCATATTAGCGTAACTTTGCAACCCGTAACTGAACATCGGGTATGCGGCAACCCAAGATATAGTTTGAATCATTATCCCATAACATATTGTCATCTAACACCGCAATGCAATGTGGGGCTTCTATACAGTGGCGTTAATTTGAGCAATTGAATTACCTGCATACAGTGCAATACTAAAATTATATGGCAGAAAAGGAATTGCTGAAATTTATCGTCGTAGCAAGAGTTTAATTGGACGTGATAAATGTACAGTTAGGGTACTGATTGTTTGTAATTTGAACTGTCGATAAAAATATTCTTCGACGCATTGTCTTATCATACAAAAATATTCGCGAATGCTAAATTGAATGATAGCTAGATGATTAATTGATTTATCAAACACAACACGTAAATTCGTCACATTCAAGCGCTACATGATGCTAATGACGTGTGTTTTATCAACTGCACCGGTCGTAAATCATCGTCAATTTGTGAAGAATATCCAACGTTTTTTCCCCGTTTCATCATCTCAGTGAATATCATATTAAAGCATTGATATTGGCCCGGGCACTTGACAATCACCTTTGACCCCATCATATCGAATCATGTCATGTTTGCCATGTTGTAAGGGTTTGTCAAGAGCCAGTACATATATCTGCAACATGAAACTGGTACGAAGTATGTAAGTTTATACGTATTGGCGAGTAAGGGACGAGATGAGTAGGGCATCAGCTTGTTTGAACAGTGATTCATTTGCAAACGCGCGACTAATTAATAAATAATTGATTCACATTGACCGTTGGGTGAATCACGAGTGCCTTAGAACATTCAACAGTGCTGCATGAGAAATATGTATTACTGTACATATATTACACTGCGTGGCTATTGATGCTGCTAGGAATTTTCTGAAGCATCTCTATGATATCGAGAATCGCGTTACTGCAGCGAAATATGTTATGCATTGGATTTGATGTGCCCATCTGCTGGAATATTAAACAAAACATACACAACATATTTCGCAATTCAGCTAGATAAGAGCAAGACTTAAACAACCCCGCAATGTTTGACATCTAAAAAATAAATGGCATGAGTACATGAGCGCAACTTCTATTACAATCCACACAAAAATGTAAACGCTGTAAAATAAGACTATTTGTTATATGGCAATCATCTTGTGTTGTCAATATTTGCTATGTTATTACCATATAATGACAACATTGTACAGTGTAATGTGACCCTAATGTGTCTCTAATGCATCCTATTGCACAATTTTAATCGTACATTGTTGCACGCTTCGCTGCGGGGCGAGATTCATCCATTGCCTTGGTTCATCGATCTGTAATGATGAAGTCGATGATAAAATTTTCGTTGCTCAGTTAACGCTCTGCTGTCCATAGTAATTATTTGCCTTAAAAAATGTTACACACAAGTTTCAATCGTGTCCTCAATTAAGTAAGACCAACCAGAGCGAGAGAATACGTTGACATATCTTTGCTTGGCGAATTCCACAAGTAACGACCTGATTTACGATGACCGTGTAAAATACCGGATGCATAGAATAATATTTGGAACATAATAAAGAACATATGAGAACTTATTTTGGAAGTGATCTTGAACTCAGGGGAATTTATCATTGAAAAGCGACATATTAGTCGACATGAATCGGTCTTGGGGCAGACGTCAATCAAGTAGTTTGCTACCCATCCCCCTTCTCACTTTCTACAATTATATACACGTCAGCACGCAATAGCGTTGTCCCGAAGGGTTCAATTCGCGTCAAACATTTCATGCGAGGATGTGGCAATTGTGCCAGCCAAATGCAGTAAATGTCACATTATGTAAGAATATGGCACCAGAAGCTATCTCATAAAGGCCATCAACCAATCGTAAATGGTTTGTTTTTTTGGCCATGTCAATATGTTACATGCGTAGTAGTCACTGCAATAATGGTAGGACAAACAAACATTCTCCCTTCTCTAGAAAGCTTATTTCGCCATAGCAATGCATAAGCTCGACAGTTCATTGCCCACTCGACAGATAATTCGCCCCTGCATGTGCGCTCTAAACAACTTTGGACGACTGCATCATTAGCTTTCTATATCCACGCCTGATTTTGGACTTCGATTGGCGTCCATGATTCAGTACTAACAAGAAGCCATATGTAATATTTGAAACAACAAAATGCTAAACGCTGAGCGCAGCGACTAGTCAGTATTTATATCATCATTTATTTGCAAACTGCAAAGACCGAGAAAAAAACATACCACGAACATACAGCATCACATGAGGCTAGTGGATACAATTTATATTATGGATTTCGCCAATTCAATGCAGGGTCGGAAGGAAAATTCCGTCGGAGTTACAAAACGAAGAGGAAGAGGTAGATACAATTTGCTGACCGTACTGCGTGCTTCACCATACTGATGGAGTTTTTTATATACTGACTCTCTGATGCGTTGTACACGTTCAACCCATGTAATTAATCTTCGCTATTGTGCTTGTTTCCCAGAGCAATCAGACTGTTTTTAATAGATGCGAGGACGGTTGACGAAGGCGACAATTTGCATGGCTTCACATTCTTTGAAACACTCTCACATAATTGACATCAATTTGTCTTGGTCTATGTGTGTATATGCTATGTTGATATGACCACAATTTTGCACCTGTCTTTACTTTCTCCGTAAACCTGCATGACCAGTTAATTATGAACTCACATTGACCGAGTGAGTGTATCATGAGTGGCATATATCACTTAAAGATGCTGCATGTGAAGGATGAGGGGTTGTTCTCATGTAAATGTTGCTTACAAAGATATATGCTGCGTAGAAATGTGCTCCAAACGTGTCGCTAAACGTCACCGACCGAACGTAATAACTTATGCTCATGTACCACTGTGTGAAAATAACTGCCTCCCATAAATCATAATTACGCACTTATTTTGAGCTTATATCACTTAACAGAACCTGGTTTAGTGAAGACGCAAAGACATACTCACTGGGAATCGATGCCTATTTAGCAACTGACCACGCACGCCGTCCATCTTGATTAAGATTATTCATGAAGCAGTAGTTATATATGCTATGAAGTAACACAACCTAATTAAAAACCCTGCGTCACCCTCATCACTTGATAATAATTAGCGTCTATAGCGTGTTGTGTACCACACATATCTGTGCATTGGCCGGGATATTATGTTTAATTTGAAAATCAAGGCTAAATTTCACTAACATACTTCATTTTGCTCACAGGAAAAACAAGATTTAATTGCACTCGGTAGGTTTTGTCATCATACATTGACGCTCCCTAATTGTTTCAAGCGGTTATTGAACATCGGCGTTACTGTATTGTACTGCTGTTCATCGTCACCTGCAGCTAGCAGATCGGTCTCCTGCTACCTACGCTACTTTTCTCTGATCAGGCCGGCATTCGACATTATTTGACACAATCTGAAGTCAATATTCACCAAACGAACGCTCTCTGAATTATGGAATATGACACGCAATAGGATGCATTAGCACTGTTTCTTGGCAAATTATGCATCATAAAAATTCCGACTTCTCCTCGCTGGCCGTAGCTCCATGTTGTTTTTCATTTAAAACAAGGTTTGACATGCTGCTTAGCATCCGGTCTGTAGCAAAGGTGAACCACTTAGGCCATGATTTAGGCCATGATAGAGAGAGCTGTTCCATCGATAATGCTGTCTTGCCATACAATTTTACGAGATCCAATGTTTGTCGTTTTACGCAGACTTATAGACCTGTGCAAAGCTTGTTCACAAAGAAGCAAAGAGCAAAGCCGATTATTCCCCAGGTGAATTGTCCTCTGCTGTGTTATGTGCACTTACTGATGATGTAGTCCCCGTATGACGTGCTATGACGCATATGTTGTACCACGACAGAATTGAGCGAATGCTTTTTGCATGGCAAGGTCAATTTATCGTTCCTTGTCTCTTCCCGATATTTACGTGATATGTAAGGAGTAGTACCTAGCAGCAGACTTTTTCATTTGTGTACCGTCACTTGATTTTTCCTCTCGTAAAATTATGTGTCATAACTTACAACACGAAGTGGTAAAACGGGCCTAATTAAAACATAGTTACTTTGTCAGCCACGTCGGTTTGTACCTTCGACATCCTACAAACCGGATATCTTTATTACAATGAGTCATCAACACGTAGCGTTGCAAAATGTCAGCCCATGCGGATTTTTAAGCAACATTCTGCAAACAATATAATACCTACAATGATTGCCACGTAGGGTGTTGTTGCAATGATGTCTGACATTTTCGGCCCCTGTCTTCTATTCCATAAATGACAGTTACACTTTTTCGCACCTTGTGAATAGTTCCATGACTGTACTGAATCGAGTTGGCCCACATAAATAGCAATGCAGTCAAGGCAAATATGGGTTAAGATATAGCGATGATAAGGTTTGGTTGGCATACATAAGAAACACAAGAGCGTGTTATTTCAGACTGAATATAATTTATATATTGCAGCAGGCTAACAAACTGCCTGCATTACGTTCTCGTTTGGTGTGGCTCTATGGCTTATGAATATATTTATGTTTTAAGGGATGCTGCTTACAACGACGGCCTAAAATTTGAGTAACTTCTGGGTCTTGATTGATATATTATTCATCCTAACACAGCTTTCAAGTTTCCAAGATACGGAGAAATGATGCCTCTTGCATTTGGCCTATTCGTCAGGAGGATATTTGATATATACGCTCTCCTCAGCCATTTTGTCCATCAAGCATGTAGTGTGATATTTCAAAAGTAGATAGAAAATCACGTGTGATTTGTCTTTCGCCATATTTATGAGTGACAAGTGATTTTTACACCTAATCAAAAAAGCCATCTGTAACTACGAACGCCAAAATAAGGCATTTTAAAGCAAATCCTTCTTATGACTTTTATTGATATCGCCGCATTTAGAATGAGCCTGTAACTGCTTATGATTGCTACACCAACAATAGTCACACGGAGGTGGACATTACACTTAATCGATTGTCACTCCAATCATCTATTGCGATTATGCATTTAAATGAATTCCGCTTGCCTTGAACAACATACCCATGTGTTATCTTGACTCAACATCCAGCATTTAACTCTTTTTGGCACATATATCAATGCGCTACGCGTTTGCACTTGCAGTATATTCCTGCTAACAATGAATGATATATTGCGGTCGTAATAGCGCAAACCAAGCCACTCAGGATGAATGCTTCGTAGCAAGCCAGTGGTATCAGAGAAGAAGATAAACGGGAGGTCTGAAGCACAATAGCGAAGACCCTGTCAAGGCACAACAATTATAACTGATTGATGGCAAACTGCTATTTATGTTGTTGCAAAGACCGGTCAACTTTACATTCTTGGACAGCCTATTAAATTTGAGGCATGTGAAATTGGTGCTGCCAATACTGATTACATCAGGGTAATGTTAACGTCCACACAAGGATGTGATATACTCGCACAAGTTCATTGGCTCATCTTTTACAAATTGTAGCATAATATGCGCAGTATCGCGCATCTTTTACAAATTGTAGCATAATATGCGCAGTATCGCGCATCTTTTACAAATTGTAGCATAATATGCGCAGTATCGCGCATCGTTTACAAATTGTAGCATAATATGCGCAGTATCGCGCATCTTTACAAATTGTAGCATAATATGCGCAGTATCGCGCATCTTTTACAAATTGTAGCATAATATGCGCAGTATCGCGCATCTTTTACAAATTTTAGCATAATATGCGCAGTATCGCGCAGATTTTTATCAGTACTTCAGAACGCTCTGTGCATTGTTTAAAAATAGCATGTGTTTATTTGTTTTCCAAATGCCCATATAAAGCACTTATATATATATCTACTTCGTTGGTTTAAGAACTCACCGTACATGTCTCTTGTTGTGCTGGTGTTAGCGTGACTACTGCTTCTATGACTATAATGATTATCGAAATATGTATTCGTTTTCGTCAAACGTCATAACCAAACCTGTGTGCGTATAGACTGAGCAAATAATGCCGTTAAAGAAGCAATGCATCTGTCCAGTGCCTCGCTTCATTCACCAGTTAATAAAGGAAGAGCCATGTTTTGTGCATGTACGCGTAAATAGCTATTATTCGACACTTACATCCTGCATGTCTCTTGATGTACTGGTGTTCGCGTGCCTACTGCCTTAATAGTTGCGGAGAGCTAGAATACAATCGAATAAAGTGGCGCAAGATCAGCCACTTCATCCCACGACATGTTCTCGGAACTAGTACTTGCTTGTTCCCAATTAAAGGGCGAAAATACTTCTGCTGCCGATTTACTGCACTATAAACATGGTTTTAGGGGCTGGCTGAGAGCATAATGGCTGTTTGAGATCAACCAGCATTGTTGTGGATGTGCGTAGCCCACATATAAGAGGTGACAGCGGGTCTGCAGATGTCATAGCATTGTAGCCGTTATAATGTTAAATTACAGTAATTCGTAGCTATTCATGATTTTCTATAATCATTTTTACGATTTATTTATGAATTGATAGAAATGATTTGCGGATATTACGCATTTGTTTGCAAAGTATAGAATGAAGAAATTACTTTTGTAAATAAATCTGTCACAAGTTCAAGATTGGATTCATTTATTGAGAATCGAAATCATATTCAATACGAAATCACACTTACAATAGTCGTCAGACTGGTCAGGCATCAATTATGTCCGAGACACAATTGTCCCTCTTCGACTCAGGATCAGGTCAAACGATATTAACGTATGATTTTCTACCACATAAAAGACTAGTGTTAATCGAACAAAACACCCTCATTGTACAATGCACTGATTGGAACTTATTTCTAACCAAGGATAACTTGTATGTGTGCGTTACTTTTCAGTTAAGGTTTTGAAAGTAAGCCAACGTTAATTAATCACAAATCCAATTGCTGTGTTTTGAAATATTTAAACCTAAGGCGATACTGCTGAAACCAACGAAGGGTTTAACGAGCTTCTAATAAATATTACAGCATGTTCAGTCCATCTGATGCTTCACACAACCTGGCGAAGCATCAACAACCAACCTCAGTCTCACAATGCTCTGATTTGAGCTCAAGTATATTCATTCAAATGCTCCAAATTCATCACATGACATGCGTTTGTCTCGATGAATAGATGGTGTATGTTCTTCTACTATACCTAAAAAAAGTATCATAAGGGTACAGTGATCTGTATATATGAATTATTAATTGTTTTCAAGCAGCACTTGATTTTTTGTAACATTTATCCAGAATGCCACGCAATGACTCTAAAGTTCTCCAATGAATTTCTTTGCCGGATTGACAGAAAGCTAGTTTATTTTACTTTTCGTATACATGACATCTTTATAGCTATTAAGTCATAGGAAAAACAGGTTCATATCACCAACCATATTGTTCGTAAGCAGGTACTCATTTGCCATGTAAGTATTGCAACATTGGGCTTAAGTGTTCAGATTGTTCCCACAAATTGTAACACATTCGTTCTGTTACATGTACGGTGTGTGCCTGCATCAAAGCTTTGAAGTCATCCAGCAACCGGCAATTACATGTTACTGCGATGTGACAATTTGTAGACCAGCCAGCACCGAAATTGCTGAGTATTTTTCACACGGCATGGAACATAAAAACATATATGGATGAAGAATATGTATACACACACACACACACACACACACACACACACACACACACACATATATATATATATATATATATATATATATATATATATATATATATATATATATATATATATATATATATATATATATATATATATATATATATATGCATATATATATATATATATATATATATATATATATATATATATATATATATATATATATATTTATATATTCATATACATAGGTATACATATTGACATCAGTTTAATTATAAGTGGCCTTGAAGCAAGGTTTATTGAAATATTAGTACCCGCTGACAACATTTCTTATAGCTGGGCCGAAAGTAGGCGGCATGGCCGAATTTGACATGCCAACTTGAACCATATTCTCTGTTTAGGCTTAAAGCCGCTGGTTCAATACGATTCACTTGGCCACGTGCGCATGTACCAGGTTGCGGAAGGTTTGATCATCATTATGGGCCATCGTAATATATACATAAACAAGACAAGGTGGTAGCACCCCTCATTGCCCATCCATAATCTCGGAGGTCTCATCCCGAACTATTTGACTTCCAACTGACCTGACCAAAGGCGATCCGACATAACAGATAGTTGTGCTTTTTAGAAACAATAATAGAAATTCTATGCCTCCTTTAACCATGGGCATAAGCGTTTTGTGAGCCTGTGCGGAACCAAACCGAACTCACAGGTGTTATGTTGACCGACCCCCGCCACGTCTTCTATATTGTAAAAATGCGTCCTACGTTCGCGATAACAAACCATGGAACATTGTTATACATAGTCTATGCTTCATCGCACTTGCCTAACCGGGCAGTTCTTCCCAGCTTTTGACAACATAAACCATATTTTCTTTTGAATGTTTGTTCTTGGGTCGGATACAGCGCACGCTAATGTAACATATCCGTTTTGAACATGACGTATGAGGT
The DNA here is from genome assembly GCA_034190875.2 of Urechis unicinctus. Taxonomy (NCBI): domain Eukaryota; kingdom Metazoa; phylum Annelida; class Polychaeta; order Xenopneusta; family Urechidae; genus Urechis; species Urechis unicinctus. Next base: position 18,737,585 of record CM067355.1, read on the forward strand.
TTGTACACCGATTGTGACTTACTTTACACAGTATTATAACCGTTATGATTCGGCAGTAAGGTTCATAGCGTACTATCCGCTATGACTTATCAAGCAGACCTGACTTCTTCAAATCAGTTTTATTTCTTTTCCCGCTATGATGTATCATCCACGAACGTCGCTCGCGATCACTGGCACCCGGGTTTGTTAGATAACAAATGAATAAAAAGGCCTAACAGAAACTACAACCCCTGTATCATTTAAGGACCAGACAATTGCCGTAAGTCACAAATGGTTACCTCACAGAATGAATAGTTTCCCCGAAGATTAGCTCAAGTATGTCACTGCATTCAATTACGTGATGTTGCATGGTCTTATTCATCCACTCGACGTTCTCGCATGGATATGATTCGGTGACCTGGAAAGCGGCTCATATAATTACTTTCCTGATATTCAGTATCTTTTTACATCGGTTGGGTTTTTATCGATTGGTAAAGCTGTGTTGAACTGGATATCTTCTTCAAGTATTAGGCAACAAGGGTTATATCAGTTTTATGCGGATTTGAACATTCCGCATTACTTACATACTTCCGAACCCAGCCGAATGTAATGTCTCAGTGCTTGAATATTGAAATTAGTCGTGCAGTTATTTACATATCACCCGTCCGACGATGCTAATGACATTGAAACAGGAAAATGGTAGCCTTACCGCAGATCAGCTTCCTGTACACGGGGAGCTTATGACCGATCATCATATAACTATGCCAAAGATCGGATTCTTGATAAAATAATCGGCAATTTGAACCAATTAACGTAATCGTGTTTAAGATCGATACAAATGCAATCAAATTAAAATCAAATTAAACACCAACGTAACGTTCAGCAGGTACTGAAGCATCATCGACAACAGATGAACGATTGCTGTTCATTCTGCTCTATCTAACACTGCAGTGCATTTGTAATACATACACAGATGCAGCACCGATATTGTAATGCAGTCGAATCAGCTTTACGGTTATTCCTCAGTCTATTAGGATAAAGGAATTTTCTGTTCTGTTCTGTAGCATGGTATCGGGGACAGCAATACGTGTAACCGCATCAGGACCAAACTCACAGCAATGCGACTAAGCTGTGTTAATCGCATTTTAAACCCGAACCTGCTGGGCATTGATCCGTAATTGCTAATGGTGTCTGTTTATGTGTGTCTGTGTTCTAGGTGAGTTCGCTGCATTTGATGTACTTTTCTTTTGATACAACCTGATGTCACGAAGGTAGGTTATGATATTGGATTAAGATGAAGGCAAAGTATCCACGTGTCCGCATCAACCGAATGATAGGACTCACCTGTGAACCTACATATCGATTGATAGGACTCACCTATGAACCTACATATCGATTGATAGGACTCACCTGTGAACCTACATATCGATTGATAGGACTCACCTGTGAACCTACATATCGATTGATAGGACTCACCTGTGAACCTACATATCGATTGATAGGACTCACCTGTGAACCTACATATCGATTGATAGGACTCACCTGTGAACTTACATATCGCAATAAATCGGAATGTCCTCTCAAGACATAGCTCCGCTCGAATATGGTAAACAGTTAACCTCGTGAAATGACGCATTGCGTTCTGCTCAAGGCAGTAAGGTTCGAACGATCAGAGTCATGCTTGGGTTTGTTTGTATTGATTGATGCATCACGACTTTACTGCGTTGGTGTGGACATTTGCATTGCTGTAACATAACCTGATTGGTAATAATCGTTTGTTATCATAGACTATATCAGCCGTCTATGAGACTTAACGTATAGTTCACGCGGAATTTCAGAGCCGTTTATTCGGCATTACGGCTGCGTGTATTTTACTATTCTATTTAATCGCGGCGTCTGTAAGTGTGCAAGAGTTTCTAACAAATATATGCATTCTTCACGGTTAATGTGACTGCAACATATGGATATAAATAGACCAACGTTGCACGCATTTATATGCGATTAGTCTATTCTGTGGTTTTTCATTGACTTCATATTTCATGCCGCATCTAATCAATTCGAATCCCTGGGCACTCCGAATGGCTGGCTATGCATTGCGTTGCCTTAAAGATACTTGGTTTCCGTATCGATTGACCACCGCATCATCTTTTATTCTTATGAGAGCACTACACATTCCCTGGATACCACAACATTACGTTGCCAAACACCTGTTCGCGGATTATAATGGTGGCCGCATAGCACATAGTGGTGGGATTAAAATACCTGGTTTACCTGACGTGGAAAACCAGGTGACTTGGTTTACAGCTGAACAAATGTTTCACGTAGTGACTGAACTAAGGTCTGCTTCATCAGCACCTATCGAAAGAAGTGAGCGACGGGGTTCACGTAAAACGTCAGTCAAATGTAACGACCCTGGGCAACAGACTGCGCATCCGGTACCGTCGATAAAGGCAGCAGAGGTTAGCAAAGTGTTATTGAAATATCAATGTCTGCCGCCATGTTCACCTCATTGGTAGGCAAGCCTAAATACACCTACCTTTATAATACCACATCACGGCTTTAAGCTATATTATAAATGCCTGTGGCCTTATGCAAACAATAGAAGAGCTTATCACTTATCAAATATGAAACCAAAGACTCACTGTTGCCTGTTATTGCCTTTACGCGTGATTAGCATCGAGTTTATGGTATTCGCTCGTAATCTTTTGCAATAACAATTTTAACAGCATTCGAGCAGCAAGAAATACGGTGCATTCGCGGTAGGCCAGTTGTGTTTGGTAACTGCGCTGTTTCAAACACATCCACACTTGTTCTCCTTGTAATCAGTCATTATTTATGTCTGTGGAATCGCAAATAACAGTCATTGGTTTGGTATTGCATTATTTGTGCCTTGCGGGTAAAAAACTTCTTTTTTAAGCATTTGTAGCACATTATTTGACGTCGACTCTATGAACGAATAGATGTTCAAACCATCAATATCGTTTATAGAGATCATTTGATCAACATCCGCACGATAGGTAATTATGAAGTCCCGTTTGTCATATACCCAGAGGGGAACAAATGACGCTTATCATATTTTCTTCAATGTTATATAAGCGAACATTCAACTATAGTCCCCGTAAATCGAGTCGTTGCATCAAATGAGCCGCATTATCACCGAACAGGTCAAAACAGCTCATATGTAACGACCACTGTTGTTGGAGCTATCATCGTACATTATGGTGCTTGGCTTTAAGAAATGAAAGTGGGTTTAGGTATATGTGACCACTATACATGAGTTACTATATGCATCACTAGCCTGGATGTACACAACCTATAGCCCGGCACGTAACCAACGAGCAGACAACGTCAAATCTGAACAAAAGGCATACAACAGCGCATAGATGTAAAGCTTGTCAGTGAAGTTAGACATTCCCTCTGTCATGTATCATGATCGTCAGACTGGGATCATCATGTCTGTATCTAATCAACATGCCCCCTACCGACTTCCATGCCTTAAACGTGAAGCAGCACATCAAATATTGGACAGGTCATCGTTAACCTTCTCTCTTGTCTACGATACGCCATAAGGCCAATTCAATGCAAAATCAACAAAATTTGCAGAAATCCGTTTTACTGCTCGTTGATTTAAATCAACTCGTGGCCATTTGTCAGTATTTTTTACAACAATAAAACCTGTGTATCTTCAAAGTATTAATATCCCTCAATCCCCTTGGGTAACATTCCGTCCAAATGCGCACCAAACACCCCGTCTTTATCATTTACATACCGAAGCTGCGTAAGGCTGTCGCCGTTGATGGTTATATAACGCGTGTAATGTGCCAGAAGTGACTCATGACTTGGAATGCACTGACCGAAAAGTATCTCAATAACACGACTACATCGATACATGAGCCGCACCGGGGAGGCAGTTGTGTTGACAAAGGTATAATTTATGATATTCCCATTAGGTCAGGCTTCGAGAAGGCACGAGTTACGAAATGTAATTGTTAAAAGGCCAAAGCCATCTGCTCCCTTACCATCTGATGCGAAATTGCTTGCGTGCCAGGGCCCATTCTATGTTTCCCATTAGAATCTAGTATATATTACCATAATGCCATGACAAATATAATACACAGGCGTTGCATTAGATATATCAACCAACCTAAATAAGGGACTCCCTGTTTGATAATAATATGGTGTACACTCCTCTGACGCTAGTCAGTAATTGCAGACAAAATATTCATCAGCCTAGCTGCTACTCGTTTGAGCAAAATGCCGCTAACAATAATGTTGTTTATGTATGTATGAATATGCAGAAGTGGCGCGGCCATGTAACGAATCGTACTGGGTTCATCTCTGCATGACGTGCATAAGTGCTGTTTGTCAAGTGGTATCGATTTACGTCATATACACCAAGAGGCTGAGAGAGGGTTACTTCGTAAGTAGCCATTAATAAAGCCCTCAGAAATGCATGTATTTCTCATTGGCATTGTCACTATTGATGGCCAATATTACCACAGCATAGGTTGCAGTATTTCAACAGCTTGAATATTTCGAGGTTTTAAATGTATTGATAGCATGTTATAACGTATTTCATCTGAGTCGATGAATCGCCTTATTTTGCTATTGACCTCTGCATTGAACGCGTGATGATGTTTATATGTTGCTGAACAGCACCACAGCAGACATAAGGAGTTGGAAGAGTGGTGGCCGGTATTAAAGCTATAAGTTGATATTGCCCATCGGAAATATCAATCCTTTGATAAGCAGATGGATATGCGGTGATGGTGATATATCTATGATACATAACTGGTATTCACATCTACCCAGCGAACGAAAAAAAAATGTACAAATAGCAGATGAAAAGCTGTAGTTATAAAACATTCTGATATCGGGAAAAAGATTGTAGCGCCATAATAGACTTGTTGTTGGCCTCGGTTTTTGTGCCTGGCCAGGTTGGGCTGAACACTGATTAACTGAGTTTAAATTTATGGGTTGTTTTCCTTCACGCAGATAATGTTTCCTTCTCTGAGAGCTAATTTGCTGTCAGGATGAGTGGTATAATCGAGGCGAGCTACATACCTCCGACTGATATACGCCATTTGTTTGTTTGCCAACCGGTTAAATTGCTTCATACGTTAACCCTAGTGATGTGGCCTGTCAATGCTAATCTTCTTATGCATTGCATGACCAGGCATTCTATGCTATACACTGTACGGGATATATACATCCTTTGAGCACACAAACGCAATTTATCACAGCCCGTGAGTTAGGGCTTGTGAACAGGAAGCCTGTTTCGATGAAACTGAAGCAATGATTTTGGGGTACAAATGTACCTTACGATTCAATGTCGTGATACGCGAATGTTTATAAACAAAGCCTGTCTATTATGCGGCCGAGATGTTTTTTCGATTGTCTTATACCAAACTTATGCAATACAACTGTATAAAAAGACCCCTGTATGACCAAGTAAAATGTTGGAAACAATATCTTATTAAGACATTACTAGGGACGTTTTGCGATCCTTTTATCTAAAGTAGAATGAATTTAGCTGCTGATGATAAAATAATATATATATATATATATATATATATATATATATATATATATATATATATATATATATATATATATATATGTATTTATATATATATATATATGTATATATATATATATATATAATATTATTTATATATATGTATACATATATATATGTATATATAAATATAATATCTATATATATATATTTATATATATATATAAATATAAATGTAGTTATATATATAAGCATATATATATATATAAAATATATTTATATATATATATTTAAGTCGGCAAATATATGTGTATATATATATGTGTATATATTTATATATATATATATATATATATATATATATATATATATATATATATATATGTGTGTGTGTGTGTATATATATGTATACATACACAGAGATGCTCATATATCGGTGTATATATTCATATATTTATATCTACAAATTAATGCAAATATATACATACAGATATATATGTATAAACATATACATACATAAATATATACATATTAATATAGACATTTATATATATATACATGTATAAATATATATATATATATATATACTCACATATTCATATATATATATATATTATATATATATATGAGTGTGTGTGCGTGTGTGTGTGTGTGTGTGTGTGTGTGTGCTACGTGTTTTGTGTACATATGACGCGCCACGTGCAGAGAAGCAGTGTTCGGTGTCCTACTTGTATAGTTTTATAATGGATTATTACTTGCCTGCCACTTTTTATCAGGAGTAATATATTATATGCAGTGCTTAGACATTAACTCGGACTTATTTCAGAAAGGATTAAGTTTTTGTTAATCATGTAATGGTAGCATAAGGGAATATTGTCAAGAATCTAGCTCGACACGGTTACTCATCCAATATTACGGTGTACATATTAGAATGCCTAAAATAAATAAGACCTGAAACAGTCATTGCACAGCAAGCAATGCCAATTCAGCAACTACGCAAGAAGAATATACATTGCCGAATCTAGTCATGCTTATACCTGGTTGGTTCAGGTAGCATGCAGAAGCGTAGTGTTCGCATGTATATCAACTAAGATTAATCCTTTGTGGAGAATGTTAGCATATAACTCAAGTTGGCTATTCGTGGGCCATTCTGCTTTTTCCACGCTTTAGGCAACTGTTTTTAACTTTATGACTTTGTGAAACATGACTGGATGAGTGCAGTATTGAATTTGCAACACATACAGACAGATTTTAAAAGCGCTGTGGTAAGGAATGAAACGTCTTCGTTGTTAAACGGC
>CM067355.1:18749379-18771879 GCA_034190875.2 Urechis unicinctus
ATTGTTGATCGCCAGTTGCGTCTTTTAAACAGCATTTAATCAACAATTCCAATCAATCAGCCCGCTAAATAATCCATTACCGACATAAAAAGCGACCCATGACATTCTTTGCACTATACACCTTCTCTAGCGACCCAGAACCAAGTCGATATCAAGCATCATACTTCGTTTCCAGTGACACTCAGAATTGCTAAGTAGTATTGCGTTGCGCTGAAGATAATTAAGTTCGTATTGATTTCTCTTGCATGTTCGTACATTCCAATAAAAAGGCTGCATGTATACCCTTGGTCAACGACAATGCGTCTCATGAATATCCAACGCGACGAATCATGCTAACCACTTGTTACCGTAACGTCTATGTGGTAGCTTAGCACACTGTGGTAGTCATGCAGTGCATTGTGTACAGGTCACCTGTAATCGAATACTGATACTTACTACGATAATTATATTGGTACTACAGCAATAACCCTTACCTGTCCTAAGCCATAAGCCCCCTCATATGTGGCTTCCATCGATCAAACTGTATCTTGATAAGAATGCTATGCAACGTTATGTCGATATGGTATGCTGATTGGACGTGCAGAATGATATGTTTGGTAGTTACGCTGATGGATCTACATAATAATGAGCTCATGATGATCACCATCCTAACCGTTATGATCACTAGTTACGATGATTTAATACCATCGTTCCTGTCCTCTGGTGGGTCATGGTTGTTATCGAGTTTAGTTATCATCTGTAATCTACTATGCAAGGATACACACGATTGCCGATATCTCCGGCACTTGCTGCCACAAAAGTATCATATCAGAGAAAGGCTTAAGATTTGGCAACTACGGTGAACATCACGCACAACAGTTATATTTCACGCTACACATCCGCCTTTCTGCCTATATCTCAAATAAGCCAATGCAGCATTGAAATATATCAAGCACCTACTGATATTCCGCAGTACCACATACAAGTGATTTGACAGAAAATATCTCATTTGCTTGTCATGCACTAACCCAGCAAAGCTTCAGGTTCGTTAATATCTTGACCGTTTTGATACCAATCCCCGATGCTGTTATTTGCAAGGACAATGGAATCCGTTACCGTAAGTCATGCCTAGACGTTTGCTCCCAAGGGACCATTCCATAATTGCCTCTACCATCAGAACAGCTGTATTCCACTATACCTAACTTCTATAATGAGCACAAACGGCAAACGCTATGCTTTATTTGTTTGTATTTTTAGTGTGTCGTTGTTGACTTGTAGTTCTATGGAGTCCTTATCCGAGTACCCGCAAAAACGATGGAAGCTTGTTTATCTTCTGTATAATTCACGTGGCAGTATTACAACATGTACCTCACCGGCTGTATACCTGCGTGCATCTTGGTCAATTATTTAAAACTCTACATTCGGACCATTGTTTCGCGCATATTGCCGCTTTCCTTGAAAGGCTTTTGTAAAATCCATTGCAATGCAGTATTCTAACGACAGTTTATTGATTAGTACTAGGTGAAAATTTGCATAACATTGGTGTGCAGCAAAGCGAGTACATAAGTGTTCTATGTCAACAGTGATAGTGGTATCGATTTGTGACATCAACATAAAGGGGCGCGAAAGTGGCTTTGTCTGTGGCATGTCGATGTCACATCCATGTAGTCACCATCGGTAGCTAGTTCACTAATGCGCTAGCTTCCGACAATTAATGATATAAGCATTATAACTTTAATACCAGTGCATAGCAATCGACAATATTACTATGTGGCATATTGTGGGAGGCTCTCAGGCAAATTCTCATACGAACAGGACCCGGATATACACGAGGAAGATGACTTTTAAAGACAGCAACGGTGGTCATCAGCTGGCACACCTGCAATCATCGCTAACCAATCCTGAGGTGAGGTGCCGTGGAATGCATGGAATGCGATTTTAGATGGTTGACAATGTTGTTATTTTCCATATCAACATGACTGCGGAACAGTGAATTTGCATTTAACACCGGAATTTTAACTATTTAGTTTGCACTGCTTACTACTAAGTTACAATCAATACCGACCTATATATAAGGCAGAGCAATTATTTCTGTCAATACTTTAATCTAATTATATCCTATAGAATGATCAATGATATTGAGAAGAATATGGACGCTAGTGCCGAATGCAGATAGTTTTCCCATCACCGACATACTACCGCTGCTGCCAATCGCTAGAAATGTGCAAGGTTCACCAGCAATCTGAAACATGTTAATGTTATCAACCAGTCTTAACCTTATTCCGCTCAACGCGACCCGGATGTGCATGCAATACGCGGGTAAGGGTCAAGGGTCAAATGCACCCCCTGAATATGAAGCTGTAATGCATGATCCTATTAGTGTGTAGACAACTAAGTCACGTGATAGTGGCGGTTGCCTTGGGATTAAACCGCACGCGTTATCGCGATGCAACAATTTTATTTCGCCTTCAAATCAATTTTCTTGTTGATTTAGGAGAGCTCTTCCCTTTATGTCAACAGAAAAAAACAGTAAATATTGGCTAATTGTTCTCAAGAATTAGTGCGTATACTTAATAATTCACAGCTCCTATCATGTAACATCACGCGATTAATTTGTTGGGGTTTTTACTGAATGGATTTCGCTCAGCCAGTCAACACTCAATAGTTTAATAGAGCGCCTCGTCCGTCACTTGCATCCAGCGTATTGGTCGTCGAAGGCCCTGTCGAGTTCCGTCGCGTATGTGCCCTGTTTTTTACCGGTCGGAATTCTGACTATTGCTTAGAGCTTTCTACTATAAGAAATATTGCCTGACATATATTGAAATAACGTAGGTGCTTGTCGCCATTGATATCATTATTAATTGGCGAGTGACATTTAAAGTAAGTTGCATTTTATCCTGTCTGCCTCCCGCTGCATATACCGATAGGTGTGGAATTCATGCGTGCAAAGTCTGTATTATCCGTGAACCATTGCTCGAGTTTTTGGTGGACCATACATCGTCAAAGTCAGAATATGATAACTTAGCGTTGAATATCGTAGGAGAATTTCTGAACATATCAGCTCTGGCCATACTTTTTCATTACAATAATTGTACTACAAGAGCACGACGCGTCAAATTGTGTTTGTCTCATTATTGTCGCTGTAATATTAAAATCAAATGTATCATTTGGAAACTATTCTATTCTAATTTGTGGCGTTTTGTAAACATGTCGTAATGTATCTGAAGCAATAAGGTCAGTAAAAACTTGAATTGAGCATTAACATCCTTGACACACCCCATGTATAAGTAGCTTTGCTTTGGCCGACTAGTATTTCAGATAATTGGCGATTGTCATTAACAAGGCATGTCACCTCTTCAATTCACTAGGTCCGTTGGTTCATTGCTCTTAGGATAACAGCACGGCAGCATACAGCACACCGCGGTTGGATTATTTATACTTGGTGACCCACGAGTGCGAATTGAGTTTCAATTGTTGGTATCGCAAGATATGTTTCATGTAGGGACATATCCAAGGACTCGTCAATCCATATATAGTGAAAGTAGTGAGCGCCGATGCTCCAGAAAAACGTCCGTCAAATGCTCGACATATGGAAGACTGATTCAACTACCGTCGCTTAATGCTCTAGAGGTAAATCTTATGCTACGAGCTTACATACGCCAGCTGTAATGTGTACATATATATATATATATATATATATATATATATATATATACACACACAAATATATATATATATATATATATATATATATATATATATATATATATATATATATATGTGTGTGTGTGTGTGTGTGTGTGTGTGTGTGTGTGTGTGTGTGTGTGTGTGTGTGTGTGTGTGTGTGTGTGTGTGTGTGTGTGTGTGTGTGTGTATATACATACACATAGGGAGTGACGCGGTAGTTATATCCTTTTGATAGATTTTGGGTTTGGCTCATATTTGCGGATTGAACGTTCTTAAATGAAAATATTACTAAACACCAATGGCAGATAGCGAAAACGAGTATGTGAGGCTTGTGCAATAATAATTAAAAGTATCTGGCTCGCCATACAACGGTACATTCTACAACATTTGTGCAATCCTCAATATGTGATAACATAGAGGCAACTGTCATCGCGATATCACCTCGGCATTGAAGGTAACGTTAAACCCTATTATTACAATTGCCTATCGACTGCACCTATAAATTGGTAATATTACTAGTATTGTCACTTACATTTTATTACTTGGTGGAATGGTGGAATGGAAAATAAAAATGAACAAGGAAGCCATAAATACTGTTTGCGTGAGAAAGCAAGGTCAGTGTAATTAAAAGAAGAATGATTCGGTATGGATGCATTGTTGATGAAAGCTAATGTCAGCAATGAACTTTGCAATACTGTATATATCAAAATAGGCTGACCAGGCATGATAGACTAACGTATACTCAATAGCACATCAACTGTTGAATTGTCGTATTTTGTTGGGGCATACGAAGCATGTTCGTTCTTTGGTTTCTTGTATGAGAACTCGATTGATCATTGCAATCAGCTGATAGATCCATGTGATACTTGTGCTGAGAAGATCAACGAGCACGGCGTAAACTTACTATATTTGCGGTAAATAGATATGAGGGCTCGTCCCTAGCACATATATCAAGTTTTTTATGGATCAAATTACATCGTGCTTAAGCTTTATATATATATATATATATATATATATATATATATATATATATATATATATATATATATATATATATATATATATAATATATATATATATCTATATATATATATATATATATATATATATAGTGGGGGTGGGGGTTGGGGGGGGGGGGGGAGGGTGCGGGGGGGGTGGGGGTGGTGGGTGGGTGGAGGGGGGTGGGGGGGGGGGGGGGGTGTGGGGGTTGGGTGTGGGTGGGTGGGGGGGGGGGTGGGGTTGGGGGGGGGCGACGGGGGTGGGGGTGGGGGGGGATGGGGGGGTGGGGGGGGGGGGTGGGGGGGGGGGGGTGTGGGGGGGGGGGGGGGGTGCGGTGGTGGGGGTGCCGCGGGGGGGGGGGGGGGTGGAGGGGGGGGGGGGGGGGGGGGGTGGGGGGGGGTGGGGGTCGGGGGGGGGTGGTGAGGGGGTTGGGGGTGGGGGGGGGGGGGGGGGTGGGGGGGGGGGGGGGGGGGGGGGGGCGGGGGTGGTGGGAGGGGGGGGGGGGGGGGTGGGGGGCGGGGGGGGGGGGGCGGTGGGGCGGTGCGGGGGGGAGCGGGGCGTGGGTGGGTGGGGGGGGGGGGGTGGGTGGGGGGGGGGGGGGGGGGAGGGGGTGTGGCGGGGGGGGGGGGGGGGGGGAGTTGGGTGTCGGGTGAGGGGGGGGGAGGTGGGTTGGGGGGGGGGGGGGCTTCGTGGGGTGGGGAGGGGGGGGCGAGGGAGGGGGGGGGTGGGGGGGGGGGGGGGGGGGGGGGGGGGGTGGGGGTGGGGTAGGCGCGGGGGGGGGGGTGGGGGGGGGGTGGGGGGGGGGTGGGTGGGGGGGGGGTGGGGGGGGGGGGGGGGGGGTGGAGGCGTGGTGGGGGGGGGGGGGAGGGGGTGGTGGGGGGGGGGGTGTCGGGGGGTGGTGGGGGGGTGAGGGGGGGGGGGGGGGGGGGGGTGGGGGGGGGGGGGGGGGGGGGGGGGGTGGGGGTAGGGGGGGGGGTGGGGGGGTGGGGGGGGGGGCGGGGGGTGTGGCGGGGGGGGGGGTGGGGGTGTGGGGGGGGTGGGGGTGGGTGTGGTTTGGGGGTTGTGGGGGTGGGGGGGGTGGGTGGGTGGGGGGGTGGGGGGGGGGTGGGTGGGGGGGGGGGGTGGGTGGGGGGCGGGGGGCGGGGGGGGGGGGGGGGGTGCTGTGGCGGTGGGGGGGGGGGTGTGGTGGGTGGGGGGGGGGAGGGGGGGTGTGTGGTGGGGGGGGCGTGGTTGGGTGGGGGAGGGGGGGCTGGGGTGGGGGTATGGGGGGGGGGGGGGGGGGGGCGGGGTGGTTGGGGGTGGGGGGGTGGGGGGTGTTAGCGGGGGGTGGAGGGGAGGGGGTGCGGTGGGGGGGGGGGGGTGTGGGGGGGGGTGGGGGGGGGGGGGGTGGGGGGGGGGGGGGGGGGTGGGGGTTGAGTAGGGTTGAGTGGGGGGGGGGGGGGGGTGGGGGGGGGGGGGGGGGGGGGGGTGGGTTTGGTGGGGGTGGGGGGGGGGGGGGGGGGGTGTGGGGGGGGGGTGGGGGGGGGTGTGGTGGGGAGGGGGGGGGGGGGGGGGAGGGGTGGCGGGGGGTTGGGGGGGGGGGGCCGGGGTGGGGGGGGGGTGGGGGGGGGCGGTGGGGGGTGCGTGGGGGGGGTGGGGGGAGCGGGGGGGGGTGTGGGGGGCGGAGTGGGGGGGGCTGGGGGGGGGGGGGCGGTGGGGGGGGGGGGGGGGGGGGGGGGTGCTTGGGGTGTGGGGGGGGTGGGGGGGTGGGTGGGGGGGTGGGATGGGAGGGGGCTGGGCGTTGAGTGGGGGGGGGGGGGGGGGGGGGGGGGGGGGGGTGGGGGGGTGGTGGGGGGGGGGGTGGGTGGGGGGGGGGGGGGCGGGGGGGGGCGAGCCGGGGGTGGGGGGGGGCGGGGGGGCGGGGGGGGTCGGGGGGGGGGGGGAGGGGGGGTGGAGGGGGTGAGGGTGGGGTGGGGGGGTTGGGGTGGGGGGGGGGGGTGGGTGGGGTGGGGTGGTGGTGGGGGGGGGGAGGGGTAGGCGGGGGGGGGGGGTGGGGGGGGGGGGGGGTGTTGGTGGGGGGGTGGGGGGGGGGGGGTGGGGGGGGTGGGGGGGGGGGGGGGGGGGTGTGGGGGTGGGGGGGGGGTGGGGGTGGGGAGAGGGGGGGGGGTGCGGGGGGTGGGGGCTGGGGGGGGTGGGTGGGGGGGGGGGGGGGGGGGGGGGTGTGGGAGGGGTGGTGGGAGGGGAGGGTGGGGGTGGGGGGGGTGGGGGGGGGGGGGGGGGGGAGGGTGGGGGGGGGGGGGGGGTGTTCGGGGGGGGGGGGGGTGGGGGGGTGTGGGATGGGGGGTGGGGGAGGGGGGGGTGGGGTGGGGGGGGGGGGGTGGGGGGGGTGGGGGGGGGGGGGGGGGTTTATATATATATCTATATATATATATATATATATATATATATATATATATATATATATATATATATATATATATATATGTATGTATATATAAATATATATATATAAATGTAGCAGGGTGCTTTTATGATGACCCCCTACTTATTGGGATGGACATATTGTCAAAAACTTTTTCATGGAGCAATCCTAGATGGCCTTCACGATGAACGAGTTCCATTTCGTAATTTCAAGCGGCTTAATGCGCAACTACCAGTGCTTCGAGCTATATTGTTCAGTATGACTTGTACCCTACAGCATTCGACATGAAAGGATGGCAGCATTCTATATTGAACGATTTCAATATGATACCGTAATCAATGCTAGGGGAAGTGGAGATGCTATCATGGTTAAAAGGAATCCATGAAGCTCTCAGCTACAGTACTTAAGTAACCAGGGAAAACATGCTCGATGAATGACTTTGACCCCGAGCCTATTAGCAATGGCTTTGATACGGCATTCATCCCCCTGCCGGGAAGCAGTAGCATAATGGCGCTTTTGAACCGCAGCTTTGGGTGCAGCCATCGTTGTCGGTTACTATAGATCAATTAATTCACGGTGCAAGTTCAGCCAAACATTGCATAGAATGCCTTCCCATCCGGGTAGTTGATGTTGATAAGCTACACTAGTTACGATACCTGAAGCAGCTACAAATTCTTCAATAATGCAGACTGTCACATATTGATTCTGGGACAACCATGCGACACAGCGAAAAGAGGGCTAGCCACCATCGTTCAGTGCTTGCACTATTCCATAGTCATTTTTTTGTGTGCAACATAACGTTTCCGACGCTGACTTGTCAAAGACGTTTTAAATTATTTAAAATGCAATATAAAGCAGATTCGAACGGTATTATAGTATTGTTCTATCCTGTGCAGCGCCGTGTTCTTGTGATACTGTTTTATGTTCATACGAGGTTAAAATTTGCATGACTTTGGTATTGCATGTCACCTGTCGTATCAACATAAGATGCATTGTGTCAACATTGACGGTAGCATCGACCGGCGACTTTTTAGGATAACGGATGGGGTATCATCTGCCTATCACTTAAGCATTTCGACAGGTAGACCTCACACATTAGTGCAACCAGCCTCATCCGTACAACATTGCTTATCCTCATCAGCGTACAGTTTAAATTAGCCTTTTGGAATATATTCGGGTATTCAAAATCCAGACACTTCAAGTGAATGACCTACATTCGTGGATCATGCTGCATATTGTAGGTGACACCCAGCCATACTCTGATTCTGTTTGGCCGCTGAGACATTCACGAAGTATGTCTTACAACGAAACAAAAAAGCGCATTCAGTCATCACAGTTGCCGTCGTTGACTGATCTCGAGGTAAGATTATGACTTTTAATTAACGCTCGTTCAGAGCAGCATCGTAAAACATTAAAGTTTTCGCGTCACGTGACACGCTGGAAACTACCAAACTACGCTGAAACATCCCCGCGTAAGCATAACAATTCTTTTTTTCACTAGGGAACCGTTTACGTCTCTATTTACCATGATAGCTGCCATTCAAATGTAACAGTGTGCTGCTTTTTACGCGAAGTGATGTGGGGCTTATGTTATAAATATAAAGCTGATTTACATGAAACTTCTTCAGCGGCCACCAGCCGCTTTTAATTGCTTGCAAGCACCGCATTGCCCGTTCACATTCGGCGAAAACCTAGCTTTAAGGTTACAAACAGCAAATCATATAAACGTACAATTTCATGGGCACGTTGTCTCTAGAATAGTGCCATCTCTTCTTAGGCTTTTACCTTTGAAAGGACTTAATCACCTTTAGGATAATAAGTCACCTCAGCCACTTGCCTTCTTAACATTACTCAGCAAATGTTTATTGCTAGCCCCTGGCAGGAAGAACAAAGCTAACGACACACACTGCCTTATAAGACAGAGCATAAAGACAATCCCATTTGTTGATGAAGTGGCTTTTGCTCAGTTAATTGTGTCACAAGAGTTAGGACAACGACACGCCACCGGGATTTACATATTTGATGATTTTAGTCCCATAACAATAAAGCCGCTTTGCATGTTCCAATTATCTCAATGACATCCATCATTTGCCCCATTTTCTCTTCTGTTGTTAACTTTGAGAATCCTACAAGCATAATATGTCATGGGGACCTTTGTGGGGTTTAGAGATAACAGCGTTATTACTTGTTTTACAGTACCTTGTGTGATGCTGCTCTATAAAGAGATGGTATTTCAAAAAATATCCAGAACATTGTCAGAAAAGACATCAGTCATGCTTAATGTAGTGAAGCCAACAGCTTCTTCCACCATTGGCATGCACGAAAATACCAGGCAGTTTAGCAATTCAAAACGAGGATTTAAGCCCATAAGCTTGACAGGTGATATCGAAGATCGCGTAAAGGCAAATCAGCTGCCAACTCTCAGGCAAATCGAGGTAAGATGCAATTGAGTTCAACGGGTAAGTGTCCAGTAACAGTGATCTAACGTATAAAGAACTTATTCTTCATGTTAATATTCCCCACCAAAAAGCGGAAACTATTCGGCTGAAGGATCTCTCAGATAACAAATTTTAAACAAAAGGGTGTTTTTGTGAGGCTTTTTGGTTCCCGATTTGGGTTTCTTAACGTAAAATCTGGGCTATGATATGCTTACTGATGAGCTTATTATGTCATTGAGTTGTGTATCTTCGTGCAATATTCCCAGCATTTTTTATCGGAAAAAAAAACCAACCCACCGGGGATCTCATACCAACCCTGAATTAGTGCTGTTCTCCACGTATTCAACAACTTTCAGAGGCCGAAAGAGAGTCAACGGGTACGATAACGTTGAAATCCGTACTCGTGCGGTCAAAACCTTGTTCAAAGCAATCGTTATTTCAAATGCTTGATCTCGCCCAAGTCATGGAGTGTGTCGTAGGTATCGGTGCATCTTCACATCGAGAGACCTCCGAAACCTGGTTTTATGTCCTCAAGTAATCACCATTTACGCCATGCAGGTATTGTTTCCGCTTAGGGTATTTACCCGTTAAATCAGGTGGTTAGAGTTCTCAAAGCTTCCCTCCTCTGTCCCATTATTCTTGGCTCATACAACACTTTCTACCTGCTTATCCAGTGGACGCACCATTCCACTGCAATAGGACCCTTCTATCACGTTGTATGTCGCGCATCCCGCTTAGCTATCCCGGTATGGTGTAATACACATATTTCACGCTAACTTTATTACACACTTGCATATCCTGTTACCGCACATCAAAAACGCCGCCGCCAAAAGTGCGCAGTCAACGTTGACCAGGGGCCGTTCAACACCTACGAAACTAGCGTTGTGGTGCGTTATGCGTTACGGAGAGAAGTGAATGTGTGAGGGGCGGGTGGGTAATGTCTAAGATGCTAGCGTCTAGTGTTGAGGTTGGGGGAAAGTGGAGGTGTCGGATAGGCTGGTTTGGTAAGGGTGTGGCAGCAGGGAAGTACCATTGCGATATGGAGACTGAGAACCGAAGAGGCCTCATGCGTGACTCTCAGGGCATCCGCCAAATCAACCATCGTGAAAGTTTCGCACTTTTTTGGCATATATTAATAATCTTCCGTTTGAAAGTAACCCCTTTAATTGTCGCTTATCTGCTGAGCCGTCTGGTTCGACGGATCTACATCATTACTGCCTCCTAACGAAGATGGAGTGAGCCGTCTGGTTCGACGGATCTACTTCATTACTGCCTCCTAGTGAAGATGGAGTGGGCCGTCTGGTTCGACGGATCTACATCATTACTGCCTCCTAGTGAAGATGGAGTGAGACGTCTGGTTCGACGGATCTACTTCATTACTGCCTCCTAGTGAAGATGGAGTGAGCCGTCTGGTTCGACGGATCTACATCATTACTGCCCCCCAACGAAGATGGAGTGAGCCGTCTGGTTCGACGGATCTACTTCATTACTGCCTCCTAGTGAAGATGGAGTGGGCCGTCTGGTTCGACGGATCTACTTCATTACTGTCTCCTAGTGAAGATGGAGTGGGCCGTCTGGTTCGACGGGATCTACTTCATTACTGCCTCCTAGTGAAGATGGAGTGAGCCGTCTGGTTCGACGGATCTACATCATTACTGCCCATAACGAAGATGGAGTGAGCCGTCTGGTTCGACGGATCTACTTCATTACTGCCTCCTAGTGAAGATGGACTGAGCCGTCTGGTTCGACGGATCTACTTCATTACTGCCTCCTAGTGAAGATGGAGTGAGCCGTCTGGTTCGACGGATCTACTTCATTACTGCCTCCTAACGAAGATGGAGTGAGCCGTCTGGTTCGACGGATCTACTTCATTACTGCCTCCTAGTGAAGATGGAGTGAGCCGTCTGGTTCGACGGATCTACTTCATTACTGCCCCCCAACGAAGATGGAGTGAGCCGTCTGGTTCGACGGATCTACTTCATTACTGCCTCCTAGTGAAGATGGAGTGGGCCGTCTGGTTCGACGGATCTACTTCATTACTGTCTCCTAGTGAAGATGGAGTGGGCCGTCTGGTTCGACGGATCTACTTCATTACTGCCTCCTAGTGAAGATGGAGTGAGCCGTCTGGTTCGACGGATCTACATCATTACTGCCCCCCAACGAAGATGGAGTGAGCCGTCTGGTTCGACGGATCTACTTCATTTTGCCTCCTAGTGAAGATGGAATGAGCCGTCTGGTTCGACGGATCTACTTCATTACTGTCTCCTACTGTAGATGGAATGAGCCGTCTGGTTCAAAATATCACCACTGTGACAATCTCAAAAATCATCTCTCTAGTGATCACTACTTGATTATTGCCTCTACGATAAGTTCCCCCCCCCCCCCCCCCCGTGCCACCTTAATTATTGCCACTTTAATATCGCCTCTTTAATAAACACCCTCTGATTATTGCCTTTATGATAATCACCGGATTGTTAGTCATCATTATATTAATCATATCTCGAGTGATTACCCCTTTCTTTATAGCCTTAATGACAATTGTTATTTTGATAAATATCCTAACGCGCAAGTAATTTAAATCAACACATAGGATAACGCAGTGTTCGCTCTTTATTGAGGGATATCAGCTTCACTCACTGGGTATTAAGCAGTGGTGCATGAGCTACATTGGCGCGATGAGAATTGGTTAAGCCGCCGTATCGGTCGTCCAACAGGTGTAATCAAAGAGGGTGGTAGACTATTTACCCGTTGCATCAAACCATGTACACATAATGAGAGCAGGTGTGAACCGTTCACAAAACGAGTGATCAAGAAATATGAACAAATGTTCTTTATTATTCAGGCAGATAATCTGAACGGAATGACGGCAGAGCTACGCCTCTTTATTACAAGTTATAAGCAGCTATTCATAGATTCGCCTTGTATCTCCATTTGCCTCTGAGATGCGTCATTATCGAGTCTTTCTGTCGATGTCGTCAGAATACCGGAGTGTGTGGTGTTCTCATAACGTGTAATAAAAGTCGTTATGATAAGATTCAAATATAGACAAGATCATAATGTACCTTCTCCGGCGTTGCGCTCACAAGGCTCTGTTCCTATATATCGAAAGACTAACCACAAGTAGTGCTCCGAATTTATCCAGTGTGCATATTCATTTCAATAAAAGCGTGTATCAATCCAATCGGTATATGATATATTCAAAGTAACGATTAACATTAGGTTACATGGCACTGTACACGCATTACAAATAGACGCCCAACAGGAGTCTGTTGACGGTCAAGAATGAAATCCTATAATAGCGTGCTCGACAAAACGCCGGAATTTTGCTATTGAATATTTGCGATGTCAATAATTGCCTTATCGGTCGATCAATAATATTCTCATTCTGTTTCAGGTGAGTGTTTCAATCATATCATAATAAAGGAGAATAAGTTCAATGGTAGCAAATCGCAGTCCTGATGTCATATCCTGTATTAAACAGTGGGATAAGGCCGCGATTGAAGCTTACTGAATTATGCTCCGTGCTTTAAAATGTGAGCGAACCATTTTGGGCTATCTCACATCATCGCAGACTTGAGTGAATTATAGATATATATAGATATATATAGAGATATATATATATATATATATATATATATATATATATATATATATATATATATATATATAGAGAGATAGATATATAGAGAGAGAGAGAGATCTCATCTCTCTAGAGAGAGAGAGATCTCTCTCTCTAGAGATAGATCTCTCTAGGGAGAGAGAGAGAGAGATATAGATTTTAGATATATCTATATCTTTATATATATCCCTAGAGAGATCTATACATATATATAGATCTATATAGATATATATCTCTCTCTATCTATATATATATATATCTATATATATATATATATATATATATATATATATATATATATATATATATATATATATCTATATATATATCATATATTCATCTTGTATATTGATCGTCATATCCGTTCCGTGTCGATTATATAACGAGTCGCGACGCTCCGGACGTTGACTCCATCCCAGAAGCCTCCCCCACACAGCACGTGAGCCGATGTGCGTGATTACAAATAAAAAGAACAGTGTTGTCAAGGTGATTTGTTATCTTCTGTAAAACATCCGGGAGGAGGGGTTTGGGATGTCAGAGGACCCATTTGTGAATTATATACGTATAAATAAACACATATTTGAGTCGCTACTTGTGATAAATTCTGTCCATCTAACCCTAATCGTGCTGATGAAGCTGCTTACAAATAAATCCAGCCCCTTTACTTCAGGTCAGGAATTGTATCATTCATATATGCAATCTGTTGGCGTATGCTTGAGAAGCTAAGTGTCCGCACTAAATTAGAACGGACCATACAAAGCAACGTATATGGTTACGCATATCCTGTTCATTCTCTGCAGTCTTTGTTATTAAAACGCTGGGCACCTGTCGTGTAAATGACATGAAACACTTGCATTGCTACTGCACGAATATATATTACGCCTATAGGGCAGTCGCGAAGTTACATGATATAAACCGCCAGCAGAAAACATCTCATCGTAGCCGATTTCAAACATCCTACAGGCGCAAATCCCTCAGTTGCTGACATCATTATATTGAAGCAGAAGACACGCAGTGACGCGCCGCCATGCATCATGCGTGAATTATGAATAGCTTACAAACTAGATTTTGCTGCACAAAGTAACACTGTCAAGTTAAGTACTTCACATATGTGTATTGTAAAACCCAAATTTGCCATTTTGAAAGCTTCTATGGACCTGCTTGATACATAGTAGCACTATACATCCCTGAATTTAGCTTTCAAAAATATATTTGAGTAGTTTGAAGCCAGCTAACTGTGAAGCGTATCACGTTAACTGATGTATTAGATGGTGTGAGTGGTGGAACTAATTGTGGTAAATAAGTAGTTTATAATAAAGCCAGCATCATAAAGTTTTTGCAGAATTCTGTTGTGGTTGGGATGCTTGGAGGAAGCAATAGGAAGCTGGCTGTTACATCCTATTTAGTGAACTCCCTGTTCAAATAGCGCAGCCACACACCATTGGATAAAGCACCTGTTATAAATAACTCACATTCCGGCAACATATCGGGTCCAAATCGTCACAAAACGTGATCCAAGTTATATATTCATCTGATGAGCGTGACAGAATCCCGTCGACGTGAAGCAAAGGTGCGTGGGTGTTTGATGGTGATATATTGCAGCAATAAAAACCCGCCGCCTTATGTTGTTGACACAACTATGCTTGCATTATATAAATAATTTTTCATGCGATAGTACAAAGGGCTGTGATGTGTGTTTTTCGGGCTGAAGTGGCCTCCGCACGTCGATTCACTTGTGTAAACATATCAATGATATTTTTTATTGCTTTATTCGACAGCGATTGTAAATAATGTGCCTCTTACAGATGATTCATGTGTGTTTTATGATAGCCATTTATCTGCAAACCGGTGCCACAGGCAATTGTCTAATAAATATAACCAGATATATTTCCTCTTCTAAATGGTCACATTTGGACTTCACATGTAGTTGAAAGAGAAACAGGCGATATCTTTGAATATATAAACATAATCATGGCTATATGGGCCATTTGACAGAGCAAACAATACTTTCCATTTCCGTCTATCATCTCCACCATTATCAGCCTGAGAAAACGGAACATTTCCACTCCTATTTAAGCCCCACAGCGTTTCGAGAAACAAAACTGTGCGATAGCAGGGCTTCCGTTTTGTCAGCTTATAGCGATATATTGATGTGATTATAGACCAACCGTACAGTAAAACGACACCTGTATCATGACGATAAAATAAAGATTTATTTAAATACTAATCACGGGTGAGCAAAAGATCTGATTCAATTGCATTAGCGAGCGCACTCCTAGTCTGGTAAAGTCAGCTACATGCATGGGACAAACGATCATCTCCGACATGCTAGTCGAGATTTTAAATGTACCTTCACACATATTTGAGTTTCGCTAACTTGTGTATAAATTCTGTCCAGCTAACCCTATATGTTTCGTGCTGATGAAGCTGCTTACAAATAAATCCAGCCCCTTTACTTCAGGTCAGGAATTGTATCATTCATATATGCAATCTGTTGGCGTATGCTTGAGAAGCTAAGTGTCCGCACTAAATTAGAACGGACCATACAAAGCAACGTATATGGTTACGCATATCCTGTTCATTCTCTGCAGTCTTTGTTATTAAAACGCTGGGCACCTGTCGTGTAAATGACATGAAACACTTGCATTGCTACTGCACGAATATATATTACGCCTATAGGGCAGTCGCGAAGTTACATGATATAAACCGCCAACAGAAAACATCTCATCGTAGCCGATTTCAAACATCCTACAGGCGCAAATCCCTCAGTTGCTGACATCATTATATTGAAGCAGAAGACACGCAGTGACGCGCCGCCATGCATCATGCGTGAATTATGAATTGCTTACAAACTAGATTTTGCTGCACAAAGTAACACTGTCAAGTTAAGTACTTCATATATGTGTATTGTAAAACCCACATTTGCCATTTTGAAAGCTTCTAAGGACCTGCTTGATACATAGTAGCACTATACATCCCTGTATTCAGCTTTCAAAAATATATTTGAGTAGTTTGAAGCCAGCTAACTGTGAAGCGTATCACGTTAACTGATGTATTAGATTGGTGAAGTGGTGGAACTAATTGTGGTAAATAAGTAGTTTATAATAAAGCCAGCATCATAAAGTTTTTGCAGAATTCTGTTGTGGTTGGGATACTTGGAGGAAGCAATAGGAAGCTGGCTGTTACATCCTATTTAGTGAACTCCCTGTTCAAATAGCGCAGCCACACACCATTGGATAAAGCACCTGTTATAAATAACTCACATTCCGGCAACATATCGGGTCCAAATCGTCACAAAGGTGATCCAAGTTATATATTTCATCTGATGAGCGTGACAGAATCCCGTCGACGTGAAGCAAAGGTGCGTGGGTGTTTGATGGTGATATATTGCAGCAATAAAAACCCGCCGCCTTATGTTGTTGACACAACTATGCTTGCATTATATAAATAATTTTTCATGCGATAGTACAAAGGCTGTGATGTGTGTTTTGCGGGCTGAAGTGGCCTCCGCACGTCGATTCACTTGTGTAAACATATCAAGGATATTTTTTATTGCTTTATTCGACAGCGATTGTAAATAATGTGCCTCTTACAGATGATTCATGCGTGTTTTATGATAGCCATTTATCTGAAAACCGGTGCCACAGGCAATTGTCTAATAAATATAACCAGATATATTTCCTCTTCTAAATGGTCACATTTGGACTTCACATGGAGTTGAAAGAGAAACAGGCGATATCTTTGAATATATAAACATAATCATGGCTATATGGGCCATTTGACAGAGCAAACAATACTTTCCATTTCCGTCTATCATCTCCACCATTATCAGCCTGAGAAAACGGAACACTTCCACTCCTATTTAAGCCCCACAGCGTTTCGAGAAACAAAACTGTGCGATAGTAGGGCTTAGGTTTTGTCAGCTTATAGCGATATATTGATGTGATTATAGACCAACCGTACAGTAAAACGACACCTGTATCATGACGATAAAATAAAGATTTATTTAAATACTAATCACGGGTGAGCAAAAGATCTGATTCAATTGCATTAGCGCGAGCGCACTCCTAGTCTGGTAAAGTCAGCTACATGCATGGGACAAACGATCATCTCCGACATGCTAGTCGAGATTTTAAATGTACCTTCACACTATTTCATTTATATATATATATATATATATATATATATATATATATATATATATATATATAGATAGATATAGAGATATATATATATATAGATATATATATATATATATAGATATATATCTCTATATATATATATCTATATATAGATCTCTATCTAGAATCTATATATATATATATATATATATATATATATATATATATATCTAGATATATATATATATATATATATATATCCTATATATATCTATATATATATATATATATATATATATATACATATACAATCAATTTATCGATCCAGCATGATAAATCATAAACTTGGATCGTAATTCTATCTATTGGCCATGCGCGCAAATTACTGCTGGAATGTTCCGCTGACTTTGAACTAACGTTCCATTTCTTGAAATGGGTTCCGTAGATTACATTCCATGTTTCTTTGCTGCAAATGGCCTTGTCTAACAATGGCTTCCGCAATCAAGGCAGCACTTGCCTCTATAAACATTTGCACTTTCCATTATTAGTGCAAAGTTTCGCATACCCAATTCCCTACGTTATAATTACCGATTCACACATCCTAGTGTAATCATAAAGTTTAAAGGGTCTGATTAATTCTGATATGTCTCTATCGGAGTTAGTCTTTAACTGCTATTCATGCCATATCATTTGATGAATATTATGAATTGATTTCGTTCATGTTTTCAAATAAAAGGACCATTTTTGAAGGGCACTATATTAACGTAATTACTATCAATGAATCGAATTGTGACTTAATAAGTCATTAGCTGGAGCAGCCCCTTACGCTTAAAACCGAGTATCTTCTGCTGGAGCTCATATGTTAAAATTCTGGTGGTGTTGCATAACACAGGTCTTGGTATGCTGTTTTCGCCATCACTGACCATATTTTTATTATATATTGAATATACGAGTAGGTTTATATTACAATTCAAACCTCGCCATCACACGTTGATGTATGGAATTGTTTTTTCAAATTACATCTGCCGTTTCCAGAATGCATTATTGTTATAAAATGAGGCCCCAAGTAATTAATAAGCAGTTGTTTGTCGCGAATATGGAAGGATGTTTACTTATTCAGACAAGTCCTCTCTTGGGTTTGGTGCAAATTATGAAATTGATCTGCTTGTGTTTTTGTGTATATATAACTGATCCAAGGGCGCTGTATTAACACCTGCATTGTCATGGAATGTAATATGGAGTTATGTAAGTGTTAAGTGAGATAAGGGTATACTCTCTTTCATTAATAGACCTGGTATCTTCTGAAGGAGCCGACAAATCAATCCCTATTGTTTCGGTACACCGGTGATCTAGCCGTTCTGTGCTATTTTCATCATGAATTGCCATAGACTACATTGGTTCGGAATATACCAGTAAGTTCATATCCCCCTCAACCTATCAAGTACAAGCTGACGCGTAGAATAGTTTCCTAATTACACCTGTCGTATCCAGGATCCACTATGTTTACAACATGGCGGCTCGCGTAATTATTAAGCTGTTGTTTGTCACGCTTTGCAGTAATGTAATATCAACTATTGCCTGGAGTAAAAATAGGCACAACGGCAAAAAGAAAGGAGATTGTCACGATGTGCAGTACAGTCGCTCACTTATACACTTAATGGTACGGCTACTCGACTGATGCCCCGAGGCAGCCTTATGGCTCAACAACAATGCAATGGTCCGAACTAGTTGTATACGGGCAGAGACGCAAAGGCTTATGGAAAGACATGTACGTCACACAGTCGACCAATAGACAATCATTGCCCGAATACATATGCCTACAGAAATTGGATAGATAACCTGTGGTATTATGGTATATGTTATATGTTTAGCTCCAGCTGTCAGCATGGATAATTAGCAAAAATAACCTGAAACGAATTTGAAGCCATTCAATTGATCAAGCTATCTTTTGTGCTACCTTAATATGCTTCATTCTCCCCAATTGTAATAATCCTAAAAGATATGGGTCACCGCATTCCACCTATATCATAGACCATTAAGGCCGATTTAATTGACTGAAGCTCGGATTACATAGACTGCAATAAGCGTTCACAGAAAGCAAGGTTATAAATGCCGAGGCATTGACAACGCAAGAAATTAGCATAACTTATGACAAAAGACTATGTGAAGAATATGCGATTTCGTCAGGCATATAAACCAGGCAATGTCCGACGTGTGCACAATGAGACGTCCATTTTCATCATGCCTACATCTAATTTATTAACCCATTCGACCTCTGATATTTCCTTTAATAAATTAGCAGTGCAACTCAAATGACTCACGATTTACGCTATCGATCTCTGCTTGTTGTTTATTTTTGTTCTACGGAACACAAGCCGCCCATAAAACTGATAAATAAGTTGAACTGTACAGTTCCAAAGACTGAATACTTTTGGAAAATCTGTTGAAAAGTAATGTTGCAGCCTCGTTGAAAATGATTCCGAGGACTCCATAACCTCTAATATATCTCAATGTGTGACATGTGATATGTCGCGCATTTTTTCCGGCCGTAAACAAAATCTGATCTGCTAATGAAAGAGTCATGACCTTTTATACTGCGACCCAGGTATTCCAACCAAGCATCGATGAGACTGTTAAGACGTCGTCGCACTAATTCATCGACTACATATTTTTAAATGGGTCGATTTCCCGTCACACATAATAGCTAGGGGGCTTAAACTCAACTGCAATATTGGAGTGCATTCCATGAATTGATAGATACAACGGTACTACATAAATCTTGATTCAAGCATTGCTTTCCGAGTCGCTCGCTTGCTCGTGTATTTGATGGTAATAATGTCATGAGCATTGCTTCGAGGATTGTATGTCGGGGCCTCGCCTTCAGACAAGTTTCCCTCGCACTTGACGCTAAAACATCTATGCATATGTAATTGCCCTTTTAACCGAAATGAACACCACAATAATAGAGGCGGCATCATTGCCGCCTGATTTATGATTGCGTAGTTCACAACCAGTTGGGTGTTAAGTGCATGTATAGCTAAGGTAATTATTATAATTACCACTGATTACCGATTGTTGACAGGGTCAAGTCTAGCGAGAGAAGTACAATTATTTGACGGCGTATTTTACCTCTCAGTATGATGTTCACAGGTGATACTTTAAAATCCTCACTCGAAGCTGTTGCATTACCGCTCTATGTTGTGATCCAACTCTGAAACTCTCAAATAAAGGATATCCGTTTATCAGCGGGAAGGTGACTTTTACGGCGTACCAAAGTGGATTAGCAGGTCGCGTGGTTGTGATTGTTGTACAACAGTTATGATGGCTTCACGATCAGTCTTCAGCCAAATTAACCGTAAAAAGAAAAACAGCAACTTATGCATTGACGAGACCCGAGAAGGCAGAACTCCGTGGCAGGTACGCTCTTATCGAATTTCAAATGCCAAGATGGCATTCGCAGGTTTCGTGCGATAATTATGCGCGTCGAATGCGAGTAATGCTTCTATTCTTCGTTGAATGTTCTAAAAGATAATATGAACTATGATTGGTGATGCTTTAGTGACTAATTAACATCGCTGTGCACAGACACCGCCCGTGCTTGAAGCTTTATGTTTGACAAAGATTCATATATACTTCGTTGTGCATACAAACCAGCCCACAGATCATGATGCTATATGGTTTTTGCCGCACGTAGCGAAGTCCGTATAGTTACGCAATCCGCTCATGGAGGTTACTGGTTGATAATTATACCCGATTATAATTTTATTGAAACGTTTTGGGTTGAATGATATTTTCGCACGCGTTGTTGGTCGCCAATACAATCCATAGGTGCAAAGGCTGATAGTGATATTTTGCTCTTTATACAAAGACAGCGTTGTCCCTTTCATCATCTGTGTAAGACAGTCAATTATTACGTCACAGCAACGCAATCATGGATAGAGGATTCTCTAAGTGATGGCAGACAGCAAAAATTGATGTTGTCTCAATGAGCAAGTAGAGCGAATCATAGGTTGCCTAACAACATATATGTATAAATATATAAATATATATATATAAATATATATTGTACTATTAACCATGTATAAACCCTGTTGCAAAAGTGGGCGGACGAGGAGGAGGGATAGGGCTTGTTTGTACATAAACGCGTAACATATACCATCACATATGCGTCCATATGCACGAATCGCCCACAATTATTGACATTCATCAACTGAAATATAAAGTAATCTCCACATTTACGATTAACTATGAACAGTAATGAACGGTTTTTGTCCAAAGTGCAGCCAATATACAGATCCACCATCCTTTATGAATGTATGAAAATAATGTTAGCTGGATGTGAGCTGGGAAGGGTGGAGTTTATCAACTTCAACATATGTGATGAATATTAGGAGTGCCGTTATGATTATATGTGACTTGTGTCCGACGTCATAGGGCCATATGTTTCTGGCGTCCGAACCATTGATGGTTAAAGGTCAAGAACGATAAACTTCACATTGAATTCTGAACATTTTGATGCAAAGCATTCATGGTAGTCCTTATGAAGCAGAATATGATGATGCATATCGCTGCATTAATTGCGTGTCATTTCCTGTTATTTTCTGATTGCCTCTGTATACACGCGATGTTTTTTGCACGCACTTAATTGACGAACGAGATGTTAATAAAAAAGTG
Source organism: Urechis unicinctus (assembly GCA_034190875.2). Taxonomy (NCBI): domain Eukaryota; kingdom Metazoa; phylum Annelida; class Polychaeta; order Xenopneusta; family Urechidae; genus Urechis; species Urechis unicinctus. Next base: position 18,771,298 of record CM067355.1, read on the forward strand.
TTTTTGTTCAATTAAATCGGCAGCAAGGGGTAATTCTTTTGAAGCAAATCTCGCTTGAAATTCCGTCCTTATAATTATTGATTATTAAGTGAATCAGCGTAGCACTGCAGATTTGTAAAGGGACTCAATATCTGCTTTGAACTTTGCAAAGCTGATTAGTGATTATGAGCGATAAAGCAGCGCCATAATCAGCTAAATCAATAGGTTCAAGGCTTGATATCTGTTTTGCTGTGTGGTGATAGAATGTCGGCTGTCGCACACAAATAAATGCAGGTACGGGTGAATCCAGGGGTATAACTTTCAGTGTATGGCGAGACGGTATGCCTTTATACCATAATGCAAAGGTTTACCAAAATTTGATTATGCATTATGCATTTGCGGCCAGTTTTTCTGATGCGAAATATTTTCGTTGGTTATGTGGCAACTGCAGCTCCAAGTCAAACAGAGCATTTCGCGTGGATTTAAGAGACGCTATGACAAGACGCTATAACAATACGCTTCGGCTCACAGGTGGCGTATATATATATATATATATATATATATATATATATATATATATATATATATATATATATATATATA
>CM067355.1:18776879-18904379 GCA_034190875.2 Urechis unicinctus
TCTTACCTGATGACGCTCCGCTCTCAAGTGTGTGACTGCATCCTCGTCGCAGCCACAAATAAAACACAGGTATACGGATTACTCAGCTTGTGACCCACGCAGCTTCTTAAATCATAAGATATAAGGCGGACTTGGTCATATAACCACTACAAATTGTCCCATTACAACAACCGCCAAGGAGATATAATCTGAGGTGATCACTGTGAAATGTCTCACCAGGAATCGCTCATAATGAAGGTGACACCTGAGAAAGTAGTCACAAAAGAGGATGCTGCCATAGAATGGACGACCCCATGGCAGGTGAGAAATTATTTAACGTTAGAAGACGTTATCCTTGTGATTCATCTACGCCGTTCGCTTTGCTTTTTACATTCTGACATCACATAGTGAAGATTGGTGTGTAGGATTCGTATGTTCTTTCGATTGTGGGTGCATGGCGATAAATCAACGGTGTAAAATGTCCAGTCTTTGTATATGGGTTAGTTTATCATAGATTCCGTCGGATACCCTAAAGTCTTTCTTCTGACATAAATGACATTATTCAGCTCGCAGTTACTCGATCACGATTTGTAGCGTGATAATACAATGATAGCTACTCTACCCGATTGGACATGTAACATGTACCTTGATTCGATTAAATATGCCAATAATTATTCTGGTTCAGCAGGCGGCTCATGGCATTAGCTATTGAATCAAACTACCAGATCGGAAACAGCTGGCATTGCTGGCACGTTTTTAGCCTGACTTAACACTGAGTTGTGCTGTTTTATGCATTCATGTTGGACAAACGTTTATCTAGGTAAGACCAGTTAGGTGTATAATCTACATTATGAAATTTCATTGATGCTCCATTCGATAGATATCTATCATCATAATCGTGTTGCAGCACACTCTTGGGCGTGATTTTGTGATCGGTTGTCATCTCTAATCCCTGGATGCAATTGCTATCAGCATTGTATAGCGTACTTTACGTAATATTTTAGCAAATGTATTTTTTATTTCTGTCATTTACAGAGTGAAAATATTATTTCCCCAGTATCACAATTATTCTATCACAATTTACATGTCAGGCAACAAATGTGAAAAGGTAAACGTTCATCAATTGTACCGTGCCAGTATCGGAACATTGTATTCTGGTTGAAGAGAACAATACAGGTTATTGAGAGCACGACACAGTGTTTGTAGCATCAAATATGAATCTTCTCTGTGTCGGTTTAATGAAACCGGACGTAGTATATATTATATAAGTAACAAAATTGTTGCTTCTTTATTCTAATAATTCGATCGGAGAACATATACTGAGTAAATTTACGAACCCGATGTTTTCACAGCCCATTTTACAATGTGCAGCAATGTATCACTTATACCATTTACACGGGAGAGGTATTGCTGGTCGCACTCTGTATTCCATAGAGGCTGGGCTTTTTAGGTAGTTAATTGCGAGATAACAGGATAAAAGTTGAATTTGGCGAAAAACTATTGATCACTATCTATGAGATATAGACTAATGTAGTATGGCATATAAGTCGGTTCTGTTATTTACTCTAATGACCTTTCTACCTTCGTCCACCTGTGCCACGTTTCGCACCAGCTGCCGTTAATGATGGGAGATAACCCACATTAAGGCGATCTATATTCAGCGTTGATGCTCTCGCTCCCCGTTTTATAGAGGCATGATTTCGTGGTTGTGACCCCGCATAACGTTTATCTACCAATATAAACTGATAGGTTGAAGAAAAGTTAGTGTGATAGCACGGGGTGTCGTCATTGTTACCCTCGACGAACAAGCTGTCATCAACCTTGAAGATGTTATCAAGTAGATCAATATATTGTCGAAATGCAGCACGTAATGTGCTGATTTAAGTTTGTTGAAGGTTGCGTTACTGAATCAACCAAAAGGAGAGCGGCTCGTTTTGTAAATTAATAATTCAAATGGAACAGACCAACTTATTTGCGATGTCTTAATGCTTGCTACAATATAACGTCCGATATATTTGTACAAAGTATATTTGTAGACGTATACATTGTATTTGTATGACAGTGCCGTCTTATACCAGTTGATATCCTTCGAACGCTCACGACAGGGTGTAGTAAAGTGAACATTCACGCCTACCCATGAACAATCAATTATTTGTCATTAGACTTGCGCGACAGCCTTTTCTTAAGATTTTCGATATATCTCATTTGTTTTATTTTCGTAATAAGTATGTCACGCTCTGGCTTTCATTTATCTCCACTTTCCCTCACAAAGTAAATGCACTGCTATAGACCAGTTATGTACGACGTATTCATAACATATTTCGTACAGCTGCATCGATCAGGCCGGTGTAAGTGGCTACCCTTCTGATGTATCTGCAATCTTGAACGTGCTTTTTTAATATGATTTAACAATATCATATTTTGCCATAATTAAGCAAGATCACACGACACATGACGAACTGCAACAAGAATGGCATGATTCTGCCATTTTGAGCAGCAAATGACAAACAGACGACTCACGGCATTATTAGGCACCTGATGTTTTTGGTTTTTATGAATGGACAGCTAACTTAACATCAATTGCGACGCTGAAGGCCCTCAAGATTCATATTATGGTCATAGAAAAACAAAGATGCTGCATTATTTGTGAAAATAATCCATGGCTCCTATGGAAACCGTTCTCAGAGTATTTGATATACAGAATATACATTCGGTTGGACGGAATGAATCTCCATTATATTTATCAAATGGCATTGCAGAATGCGGAACGTGTAAAGATGCTGTTCGCTGGCGGAATATAGTTTGGTTAAAGAACCAAATCATAGCCTCTGTATCCGGATCATTATCGATTCATGCGAGTTTAAACAAAGAGAGAGCTAAACAATCACAGCCAGCATTAACTATGGAGACTTTTGGCAGCACTGCAATGGAAACATATCACTATCATTTATAATTGTGTATGATTTTCATGGAAAACGTTAACGCTGTGTGATTGGGTTATATCAATCAATGACGCAAGGACCGATTATGTTGTTATGAACCTTTGCAGGATTATTGCTCCCGTGATACCATATTCTTCGTAGCAGAAACAAACTCCCCTTGGACACAATTTAGCTTATTATATCGGCGAGCATTTTGTTTAAAAAAGGTATCGACTGATCAACACTAGAACCTTATATAGTGGACCATACCTTGATAAATAAATGAGTTATAACTAATTTATTGATAACAGTCATATTCCAATACAATGTTTAAGAAACACCACCAACTAGAAAATGATGGAATCGAATGCAAGCATTATTATGTTCTTTGGGTTACTAATATCAAATTAGTTTATGTGCTAAAAATAACTTTTTCTATCTTGTTCATTAATCGGAAATATGGTTTGCTTTCACTGCTGGAAGTGAACCAAATCAAAATATCTCCGGCCGGGACATGCACCGGAAATTTAGCGATGTGTACGAGCTATTCCGGTAAATGAGCTGAAAAACGATATCAATGGTCGTGATAAACATTAATTTTCCAGGTGTGGAAACGTTAACACGCTGATGAGTTTGGTCGCGTTCTACTCAGCATTGGCAGCAACATGCATGCTGATGTTTGCCGTTACTAGAATAGGCACCCATGCTTTACCGGCACATTTTCCTTGTTACAGATTCATGTTTTTTCATTTTATGCGACCCCTTTTTCTATTCTGCATGAGTCACAACATCATGCATAGGCTAATGCATACAAACGTCATAATCTTCAAAGCAGGCCAATATAAGTGTGTGTCACAAACAATAGTCCATAAGGTATTTATTCTAGAGGTGGTGTTTACACTTTTCTTGTGAACAACATCGTAGTTAACTGTTACGCTTGTGGAAGGGTATTGATAAGATAATACAATTATGCTCTATTACCGCATACCAAATACTAAGAGCAGCAATTTTCTCTCCTGGATATTGTAAATAGAGTTTTATCAATAAAATAACAGAGGTGATCCCTGTGTATTATGTTGCGCTGCAGCCTTAGCTGTTAAGCATAAATCCTGGTTATTCCATAAATCTGATAATGCAGACATTTCAAACCATACTGGTAACTACCGTGTCCACAATTAATTAATTAAGCTCGGCGAGAATGCACCTTTGTTCGTGCTCTATTGTCCCTAAATAGCCTAATACTACGGCGTAGCAAGCCTAATGATATACACATAAATCATTAATGTGTAATCCCCTCCATGAGCATTAATTATCACCTGATTCGAACTGATGCGCACATTGTGAGTCAACCGCGTGTCTGGTTGCTGCTTTCCTTCTCATTGGCAGAGTAGTTACTTGTATATGCCTAAAAGTGTAGTGACTAGCGGATTGAAATTAATAATCCGATGTCAAACATTTAAGTTATTACATGTAATAGTTCATATCTGCCCTATTGTCTCTTAGTAGAGTAGCTTTGCGACATGGCTAGCCAGTTGGCAAAATCAGCAGTCAATACGATGCTTGTGTAGTAATGAGCATCAGGTAACAGTAATTGTCTTCTAGTATACGACCCGATTAGTGCCATTTCACAAACAATTTGTGTTGCTGATTACCTTAGCATTGACAGCGATGTATATGCTTAAGAAGGTACTGGCCAATGTAAATATATATATACTACTCAGCATAGATCGCATAATAAATACACAAAGCTGTTACAAATCTTTTTACTTGCTAAATCAATTCACAGAGAAAATAACCCGTATATCTTTGTTTTGGAAAGGCGCGCTCACAAACAGGTCCAAGGTAAATAGTTTGAATGCCCTGCGTTATTCAAGCCAACCGTCTCTTTAACTGTGATGAAGATTATATATAACTTTGATCATACAAAAATCGCACATATCGATATTGACTAACAATAAATATATGAACCATCACCTTGTGCAAAATATGTTCTCATCGATCTGGTCAAGTAACGTTATATGAGGCAAAATATTTATGGCAGCTTTCTGAGATGAAAAACAACTGTTGCTTCGTGGACTTGCGCGTGCATGCTCAAATAACTCCTTCAGCTTCTTATATTTCGGTTCGATTGCTGAGTGTTTAAATCAAATACACATATCATTTTCTTAGACCTGTCGCGGACATTAAAAGAAACAAATTCGGCAGCTCTGTTTATGCTTACAAAAATACATATTAACTGATATTGGAATGTGAATGAAGAGATTTGTTATTGTGACAATTCTACGCATGGTTACTGAATATGTTTGTAGAACAATTTAGCGATAAGTACCGGGTAGTTCTAATGCGTTTGTGTTTGATAATCGTACATTGTGTGGCACCAATCACAATCTGCAAACAAAAATAAATCCTGGTGCACACATACCAAGTATCACGCACCTAATCAACTAATATAGAATGTACAAATGACGTCAACAGAATCTTGTAGATTTATCATAGTTAGTATGCTGCTCCATACTAGACTAATTAGCGGCTAATTTTGCAGTCACAGTGCCGTTAGCACCGGTGGTGAATGTTGAAGGAAATAATTACACATAAAAGGACCACAAAAAAAACCGGTGCACTTTTACAAACAGGGTCAAGGAATATTTTGGATATAACGAAGTCAGTAGTACTGTGGTACGCTGAGTAGTCAACTTTACAATACAAGTGTAAAATTGTGATAACATTTGTATCTGCCTGTACGCGTTTTATAATGTTAATCGCTAATCAGTATTGGCTGTCATCAGAAGCTACTATGCCATACGACAATATTCTACCCATATAAAAGAACGGTCTTGGCTACAAGAGTAATCAATAATTTCGAGAAATATTTATATGTAGCAGTTTTACCTCAAAATGCATCAATAGCGGGTCCTGATCGAAATACATTTTAGCATCAAACTGAGCAAATGTTTATCACACAGGACCCAAATCTTAGCTTAATTGTGTGGTGTCGTTATAGGTGCGACGATGTATCTAATGACTAGAGTGCATGGTTACGGTAACAAACAGCTAATATCTCAATATTTGTATTCGACATTCTTTGTTTTAATCCATAATTATTATTCAAAACGATCATTCTAAGCTTGCCGACGATTTGGAATCAATGATTTATTTTGCTTCAATCCTATCAGATGAAGCAGTTCTCTTGATAAATCCCGAACGCATTGCGTAAATTATTTCTTCATCGTCTACAATTTTCATTCTAGCAAAACAGGAAGCCTAATGATAGTTTAACTTTCACAGCATATTTGGTCGGCCGTTATTATAAAATAAACGGTGCTTTTATGTTGATGTATACAAATTGGATTGAAGAGGACGTGGGAGAGTGCATACACACACGCGCAACCTGCAGTGAATCCTCCTTGTCAGCCAAACAAACTATAAACACATAGAGTTATAATTACGACAGCCCACGTTGGTCTGAGCTACGACTTCGTGTCGGTATCCACACGTATCAGCTCGAGGATCGTTCGAAATAAGCATGTATTGCAGTGTACTCGACATTTGTTGTTACATGTCTGAGCGATGATATCATTAACATCTTAACACTGCGACTGGTTGCCGTAAAACAACTGAACGGTGTTGTGATAGGTCTTTCGATTGACACCAGAGAAGATGTCTGTCTTGCATTTGGCCTTGCAAGTATATATTTCCCTTAATATAAAACCCTATGGTCAAAAATTCACAAAGCATACGTGTTTTAGAATGCTGATGTGACTCCATTTGCCAATCGGACACAACACATCAAATATGTACGCATGTCACGTACAAACACCACCAATTCACTTGCGTAGGCAGTTAAGAGTTCTGCAATATTTTCGCGCCCTTCATATTACTAAACAGCCAATATAGTATTGGCGGATTCATGCATGATCATCAAAACATACAAAGATGGGTAAATATAGATAGTGCGCGCTGGAATATCGATGCACATAACAGCTGTACCTATCTTCATGCATAATACATCATCAATTGGCAACTGTTCTCCTGCCCTGATGGATGCTATGACTCGGAAATATTTTCGAAAACTTGAAATTTGATGCCCTTTACATTACTCGTCAATGAAAACCATGGCCATAGCGAGTTTAATAAAGTTGGTGGTAGAATATAAAAGGCATGATGCAACGCTTGGGTACAGGTAGGCACGTATAAAATGCTACGCAACGCTATTTATTTGGAACTCAACGTCATGAAAAACTTCAGGGTAGCTGTGAGGATCGTTTGATCGATGAAATTCCGGTGCAATGCGCACTGTAGAAAATTGGAAAAGTTTAATTAATGTTCCATTGGATGACTTGTTCACACACAACACTGTTCGTATTGCCACTGTGCTATTCAAAATAAACAGTACAGGCGTATGCAACTAGACGCCAAACTTTAGTCATTCTCTTAGCGGTCAAAAATGATAGCGTGCTCGATATAACGCCGGAATCTTCTTATTCAATGTTTGTGCTGTCAATAAACGATTAATCGGTTGATCATTAATATATCTATTTTGTTTCAGGTGAGTGTTTCGACTATATATCAATGACGAGAGGTAAGGGGTAATCCCTGAGTAGCGAATCACGGTTCCGTCCTGCCAAACCTGTCATGCTCTGTATAAAAGAGTCAGCTAAAGCAGCGATTTATGCTTGCTGAATGATGCTCAATACATGGAACTGTGAGTAAAACATCCTTGGTTATCTCACATCATTGCTGACTTACGTGACTTGTTCTGTATTAAATTGAACATATTAAGATCACATGACATGAGGCCGCATCAATAGTATTTATCTATAAGCGCTAGTTGCATTATCAAAAATACACATACGCAGTGACATCCAAAAGATAAAATTAATTTCCTCTTCTTATATTACGATGCACGCATATATATATATATATATATATATATATATATATATATATATATATATATATATATATATATATATATATATATATATATATATATACATAAATATATATATACATAAATATATGCATATATACACATCTGTTTATATACAAATGTACTGTGAAGTTGCGTATATAAATATATATATACATATATATATATATATCTATATTATATATATATATATCTGTTTATATATGTACTGTATATATATATATATATATATTTGAGTTAGTATCTATATTTACAAATGTATTGTGAAGTTAAGTCATAAGGGGGCTGGTAGAGGTAGAATGGGACGGTAAGTATGCTTACTGTCCATGATTTTTTGGCGAAGTTAAGTCATACTGGCATAAATGGGACGGTACGTATGCTTTTTGATTTTGGCGAATCACATACGCATAAATACGTTTTTGAGTCGCTACCTTGTGCAACTCCGCCGCTCTAAGCAAACCAACGTTAATGTATATGCCTGACGATATTGGATACACGGCTGATATTACGTCAACCGCATCGTATATGCGTAAGACAATATTGGGCTGAGTGTACAAAATACAGTTTCATAGAAAATGAAGTTTTGGCGAATAATTATAACCTTTACTTTTGACCAGGTGTTAAATTATTCATTAATGAAATGCTGTTTGCTAAGGCTAGGGAAGCCAAGTGCCCAAACTAAATCATAAATGACTATACAAAGAAGCAAAGATGGCTACGCATATTTTGTTAATTATCGGCAGTATTTGTTATTATAGTGCTTGGCAATTCAGATGCCACCGGTCCAGTCAATGCATTTAACGACACCATGTATATTTACCACACCTGGGTCATTCACGTGGGTATACGATATTCACCCTTGCTGCAAAAGCAAGCTAGATCATTGTATATGGTTTTTAACACCCCGCAGTCGCCATACCTTGATTGTTGGCATTACTCGATTGAAGGAGATGACGAGCATTGCTGCGCCGCAAAGCAGCATCATTGCTGTATGCCGTAGCCATTGCTTACAAACTGCTCTGTGCGGCACAACGTTGCAATATCAAGTGAGCTACTTCACATGTGTGTATTTTGAAACCAAAATTTGCCATTTTGGTAGCTTTTATTGACTCGCTTACACTTGATATAGAGAAGCGATATACATCCCCGTAATCAGTTTTCTAAACACTAGTCTATCAGTTCGAGGAAATACAACTTGAAAGATGTCGCCTTTACTGACGTGTTTGATTGGTGCGGTGGAAGTGCTGACTATGATAAATGTGTAGTTTATAATAAATTCAGCATCGAAAACCTTTTGCGTAACGTGGTGGTGGTTCGCAGGCTAGGAGGTATCGACGAAAGGCTTGCTCTTACGTACCATTTTGTTTACTCTCTGTCAAAAAAGCGCAGCCACACGCCATAGATAAAGCAACTATTATAACTTACTCACATTCCGGAAAAAATCGTTACAGACGTGATCCAAGATAAATTCCCTGTCCCCTGATGAGCGTAACATAATCCCGTCGACGTGAAGCAAATGTGCGTGGGTATTTGCTGGTGATATATATTGCAGCAATAAAACCCCCGTAAATAGCCTTATGTTATACAAGTACAAAAGCTGTGATTGGTTATTCGACAGCGATTGTAAATAATGTGCCTCTTACAGATGATTCATGCACGTTTTATGGTATCCGTTTATCTACAAACTGGTGCCACAGGCAATTGTCTAATACATATAACCAGATGTATTTCCTCTTACAAAGGCTCACATTTAGACTTCACATGCTATTTATCTCTGAGTTGAAAGAGAAAAAGGCAATATCTTTGAATATACATCCGTAATCTTGGCTCGTGAATGTATCAAAGACTGCCGTATGGACCATTTGACTGAGCAAACAATTCTCCCCATTTCAGCATGAGAAAACGGAACATTTCGATTGCGAAATATCTACTCCTCTTTCAGCCACTAGGCGTTTCGAGGAACAAAATTGCGCATCACACGTTGATGTATGGAATTGTTTTTCAAATTACATCCGCCGCTTCCAGAATCCACTATTTTTAGATCATGACGCCGCAAGATATTAATAAGCAGTTGTTTGTCACAATGATTCATGGATGTTTACTAATTCAGATTGTTCTCACTGGGGTTTGCTGGTACGCTGCTATTCATGCCATAACATTTGGTGGTAATTATAAAATTGATCTGTGTGTGTATTTTAGTATATATAACTGTTCCAAAAACGCTGTATTAACACGAACACTGTCATGGAATCTCATCTGGAGTTATGCAAGTGTACAGGGATATTAGTGTCCACTTTCTTTCACCTAAAAACTCATGATCTTCTGCAGGAGCCCACAATTGAAACAACCATTGTTGCGGTACACCAATGATTTTGTCGTACTGTGTTATTTCCACCTTGAATTCCCATAAACTTCATTTGTTCGGAATATACCAGAAGGTTCATATCCCCCTCAACCCATCGTAGTACAAGTCGATGCATGGAACGATTTCTAAATTACACATGTCGTATCATGAATCCACAATTGTTACAACTTGCCGGCTCGCGTAATTAACAAGCTGTTGTTTGTCACGATTTGTAGTGCAGAAAAATGTAATATCAACTACTGTCTGGAGTAACAATATGCGCAACGGCATCAGGAACGAATCAACGTGTTTCAAAACATCTCCCATATTCCCAAGGCGTCACGACGTGAAGTACAGTCGGTCACTTATACACTTGACGTTACGGTTACTCGACTGATGCCCCGAGGCTGCCTTATGGCTCGACATTAATGCAATGATCCTCGTTTTAGAAATAAAACCTTACTACTTGCATACGGAATCGGACGCAGAGGCACATAAATAGATAAATGCGGAACACAATCGACTGCCAGACCTAACGATCATTGAGGGAACACACGTGTTTGCAGAAATTTTAGCTCGAGCTGTCAGCATGGATAAGCAGCTAAAATAAAGTGAAACGAATTTGAAAACACTGGATTGATCTGGTTATCATTTTCTCAACTTCACCAACTGCCTCAATGAATAGCTGAGCAGCACTGTGATATGCTTAATTGTGCATGTCACTCTTTATATTCTCAAGTGTCGTTATTCTACATTACAGGCAAACGCCGCATTTCAACTACATAACTGGACAACCTGATTGAATGATGTGCAGATTACATAGACTGCAATAAGTCTTCACAGAGAACAAAGTACTGAATGTCGAGGCATCGACAACGCATATAATTAGCATAACTTATGACGAAGGACTATATGGAGTTCACGCGATTTCGTAAGGCATATTAACCGAGCGCTAATGAGACGTCAGTTTTCATCATACTTACCTGTACGGTATACACTTATTCCATCGTCAGGGAATCCCATTGATAAATGAGCTGTGCTGCTCAAAAGACTTGTTATCGATACACGCTTGTTCTTGATTTTCGTAAATATGTTTAAAAACAATTTTGCAACCTCTCACATATGTCACTTCTTGTCAACGCTAAAGAGTCATTGAATCTCTGAATTATAGCTTGATACGACAGTTAAGGAGCCTGACAGGTGCACAACTGTGTACATCCTGCTATGTCAGTAACCAGCTATCTCGTGAGGCTCGACCAAATTGATTCCAAGGACGCAGTCACCTCTAATATATCAAATGAACTATGATCAATGCTTACCGTATCATAATTGAAGGTTTCCTCTGCCTTGTGTGCCGTGTGAGATATCCCGCACCTGTACCGGCCGTTCATAAAACCTGCTCTGGCTAATGAAAGAGCCATGAGCGCTTAGACTGTGACCCAGGTATATCAACAAAGTATTGATGAGGCTGTTCAGGTGTAGTCCCAATAATTCATCGCCAAAATCCTTTTAAAGCGGTCAATTTGCCGCTTACACATGGGTGGTCAAGGCATAAAATCACCGCAACTGCAATAAAGGTGTGTGTTTCATTAATATTTAGACACAACGGCATCACATCAATCAGCATTTAAGCATTGCATACCGAGTCGCACGTTTGTCAAGCATTTCGCGGCAATAACGTCCTAAGCATTGTGTCGATAAATTGGTCATACGTGGTTGAGAACACTCCATGTATTACGGCGCCTCGCCGCAAGACATGCTTCCCTCGAACTTGACGCTTAAAAACTTATGCATATGTAATTACCCTTTAAACCGAAATGAACTTCGAAACGATTGTAAAGGCGGCACCATTACAGCTTGATTTATGATTGCGTAGTCCACGACCAGCAAGGTGTAAGGTGCATTTCAAGCTAAGGCTTAATTATAATCACCACTAATCATCTACAGGGTCTAGTCTCGTGAGAGTTGTACAATCTTTGTCAGCTGATTTTCCTGTCAGTATGAGGTTCACAGATGATACTTTAAAATTCTCAAACGTAGCTTTTGCGTTACCACATAATGTTGTCCAACTCTTAAATGCATCATGAATACCATCTTTAATGAAGGATATCTGTCATCAACGCCATCGTGACTTATAAGGCACACCCAATTGGTTGGCAGAGCGCGTTGGTTTCATTGCTGTATAACAGTACGACGGCTTCATGATCAGCCTACAGCCAAATTAACCTTAATAAGAGAAGCAACAACTTCTGCATTGACGAGATAACAGAAGGAAGAACTCCTTGGCAGGTACGTTCATCTCGATTTGCATGTGTCATGATGACGTTTAAATGTTTGTGTAGCAATTATGCCCGTCGAAGGAGAGTGGTGCTTCTATCTCCGTTGAATTGTTTAACAGATCATACGAACTGTGTTTGGTAATGCTTCAGTCGTTACTTAACATTGCGGCACGTAGAAACCGTTTGTGCTTGCAGCTTTATCTTCGACAAAGATGAATATATATTTCGTTGTGCTTGCAAACCAGGCTACAAATAATGATGTTAAATGGTCTTTGCCACATATTGTGAAATCCGCATAGTCGCTCATTTCGCTCATGGGGGGCACTGGTTGATATCCATACCATCAAAAACGTTATAGAAACCTTATTAGTTTTAATGATATTCTCGCACGTGTTCCTGGTCGCCCATACCATGAATAGGTATGACAATTGAGAGTGATATTTGGTTTTTCGTACAAAGGCACCATTATCCACTACATCATCTGTGCAAGACAGCCATTTAATATTCTCGCATGTGCTTCTGGTCGCCGATACCATGAATAGGTGCGAAGGCTCACACTGATATCGGCTTCTTTATACAAAAGCACCATTATCCCCTATATCATCTGTGCAAGACAGCCATTTATTACGTCACAGCAACGCATTCATGGAAAGAGGATGGCACTCGACATTTTGTAAGTGATGGCGGACATCCACAATTGGCGTTGTCTCATGGCGCTAGCAGTGTTATTTTTTAGTTGCCTAATCTATATATACACATCGAGGGACAATTCAATCATTGCAATAGCTCGACCACGCAAACGATAATGCAGTTGACGACAACAAATCTGGCATACGTTATCACAACAAGCAAGATATGGTTGCAGAATTAATCTTGCTGCTTTTGTTTCATCGTCAATCTTATCAGTATACCATGGCGGTTATTTTTGATTTGTACCGGCAAAATATGCTTTAACAATAACCATGGAACATTTCAAATAGAAATCATTGTGTTTCACCAGTCTTGTCCGGAACATGGACACATCGAATTGCACCATAAATTGTTGTTGGATATATAAGAGCCCTTGTATTTGCGTCTTGTTCAGACGTAGCAGAGCATATGCCAAAATTGGCCGACCGGCGAACGTAAAACTACCTTATGCGACATTAAAAGGCCAAACGTGAGTCCAAAGCTGGCATTACTTGCTGATTTATGTTTACTCGTAAGATTCATATTATAGCGACTGTAGTGTTGATCGAACAATGATGCTGTGGGTGTACTATCAACCATGCATAAACCCTCTTGAAAAAAACGGGCGGAGGAGGACGAGGTATAGGGCTTGCTTGTACATGTACTCGTAACAGATAGTACCCCATATTCGTCCATAAGCATGAATCCTTAGGGTCATTAGTGACAATCATCAACTGATGTCCAATATGACCTCATCATTAACTATTTCCTTCGAATAGTTATGAACGGTTTTAGGCGCGAGTCCAGCCAATATACTGATCAATCACCCATATGAAGGTATGAAAAAATGCTTTTTAATGGATGTGTGCTTGGAAGGAAAGAGTTCATCATCTTCAACATTTGAGATGTCGGCACAGCTCTGTCTCGAATTATTTTGATTGGTTATACAATTCGTTTAATCGGTAAAATTCAATGAACAAAGTTAATGAAACCGTGACAGGACACATTGCCAGTTCTCTGTATTAATTCATTCGTTGAATATAAAGAGGACCGCTATGGTTTTACAAGACATTTGTCGGACGTCATAGGGCAATTATTCCTGGTGTCCTAAGTCGGCTGCCAGGGAAATTCTTTTGCAGCAACTCTCGAGTACCATTCTGTCATTACAATTATCTATTATTAAGTGAATCAGTATTGCTTAATATAATGTTTGCTATATGATGATAGAGTGTCCACTGTCACAAATAAATGCAGATATGGGTGAATCCTGGGGGATGGCATGTGTTGTTGCTCTGCCTCTCTAGCATAATATAGTACGGTCGGCAGAATGTGTTTGTCCCATCATGCGGAGGTTAGATTATATTTGACTATACATTTGCGGTCGGAAATTTGGATGCAAAATATGTTCTCCGTTAAGTGGTTCAAATACATACCACAATGCACTACATCCTACATTACGTCGAATGCTCTGCTATGCCGTGTCACGAATAACTATATAAACTGACGAAGATGCGTTTTTGTTTCTCCAGTTCGGCATGAGCGGTTTGTCAATGAGTGTTAAGTGTCACTTTCAAAAGCATTTGTTATGTCGTACATCAATGAGCACCAGGGGGCGCGGATATGAAGTTATTCATTCAGCAGTATTAGAGGCAGACAGGCCTTCAACAGTTCGTTTAAATCGATTTGCTTTTAATGCTGTGGCAAACGATATGAACGTTCCAAAACCGTCACCATCTGTTGTTTTAGTGCCGTTCTCCTAGAGGAATACTGCAATGTGGGCAGCGGTTCTGCAGTGTATGGTGGGAGGGTGTGTGGATGTAAGAAATGTGGTTTGGGATTTCTGGCGGAGTTCTTTTTATAGTTCACACCTACATCACATATCTGTTCAGAAATACGAACTTGCCCGAACTAGATACAATTGACGGAAAAGCGCTAATATTTATCATTATTGGATACCTCTGAATCTGTGTGGCACTTGCGACTTGCCTTTTGTGATTTGCTCCAGGTAAGTGAGAACGTTGCCCGCTCAATACTTAACTAAGCCAGTAGCAACATTCATAATCAATTGGTAAACTAGCACCCATTATATTCCTCAGATTTCCGCACCTGTTAAAATAAGTGCTTTAATCAAGAAACGTGGTTACTTCACAGAAAAAAATGTGCACTTTACTACGTGCAATAATTCAACATATCCTGCTATATACCTGAGTAGTCTAATATTAATGTGCAGCTGATATTGTTTCGACCCACTCCTTGTTGTCACTGAGACAGACTTGCACATACAATAGTCCTGTTTGTTTGGTCATTCGAAGCTCGGTTGACTTATATATCACCTTATCTGCTCAATTGATCACAATCAATGCTTACCGTAGGACTTAGCGGTTAATTCGCATCTGGATGACGTTAATCTACCCTGGGATGGCAAAATCATTTTGGGAATAAATTTTGAGATGGATGTATTCTGTTTCACTGCGTAGCCATCGAAATATTCATAGTATACAGTTCAGGCAAACCAAATCATTGTCGTATATATGTACAAAAATATAGCCATAGTGCGCTAAATGAATATATCAGTATGAAATTCAACGCTCTGCGAGATACACACCTATATGCTATATGTGGCAAAATATGGTTCCTCTTGTAGAATGCTATTCTTTTATCAGTTACACAGCTCATGGCCGAAAACGACTCATATACGTCAACTTATCATTAACCACACAATGCCTGCTAACGTTTAATTTATTTTAAAATCTGCGCGGCTTTGTTTATCCGTCTTATCTATTGCAGACTACATATATATATATATATATATATATATATATATATATATATATATATATATATATATATATATATATATATATATATATATATATATATATATATATATATATATATTATATATATATATATATATATATATATATATATATATTAAATGTTGTCATTTATGTGAGTATTGTAACTTTTTAAATTTTGTTCAAAGATTCGTTGTATGTACAAGTAAAGCCCATCTGGTTTCATATTCGACATGTCCGTTGTTACAGTAACCGTTAGTTTTTGCACAACAAAGACTCGATCAACGCCGTGAATGACAGCAGCATGGTATCTAAATGAGCCTCGTGGATTGCGCCCGTCATCAAATAGAGTTGTTGACATCCCTCCATGACAGGTAGTGAAGCAATAACACCAGATATATGTCCATATCAACTGAACCCTCGTGCATTTGGATACCAGCAGAAACATCGTCAAGTGCGTAGTAGCTGCACCAAGACATAAGTACAACGTGAGCATTGCACGTCAGCGACTTATTAGACTGGATTGTATTATTCCCTGTTACCCTACGTAA
This sequence comes from Urechis unicinctus, assembly GCA_034190875.2. NCBI lineage: Eukaryota > Metazoa > Annelida > Polychaeta > Xenopneusta > Urechidae > Urechis > Urechis unicinctus. Next base: position 18,793,351 of record CM067355.1, read on the forward strand.
AGCCCTCTTTTCCGTTACCTAACACAAGGGTTTGGGTGTAGCTATTTGTTAGTAAAGTATTGTTCACTTAAGACTGGATTTAAGCCGGTATGGAAGTGAATATGTCATAACAAGAGGTAACCGCACATGCTATGGCCACAACGAAATATCAAATTGACACACAAGTAACAAAAGTATCATGTTATAAGGTCGTTTCGGCAACAGAGTGGACAGATCCATGGGAGGTGAGGTGTTACGCTGATATGCAATATTAGCCATACTTGTTTGCCTTTGGAGTATTTTCCTAAGACGATTGATTTAGCTTGACGGCCATTCATTCGGTTCCGTCAGTTATTGTTTGTTTCTTCGTTGGCACCTCGCATCGAATCTCAATACCAGTAGTGCATATAGTTTACGGTGATGCTTGGGTGCGTTACGCATATCTAGAATGATATTGCCACCTGTGCAAGTTGCGCAATCTATACGCCAGGCGTTGAGAACCCTTTAGGCGGTGACATTGAAGGGATGCTGTTCATGGTCTAGAGTTATCACCGCCCATCGACAAACCGGCCTCATGTTGCAAACGGCGTAATAGTTCAGCTTATCGTGTGATCGGGTAAACTTGCTCAAGGCCTTCTTCAAAAATCTGTAGGATACTTTCAATGGGTGCAAATGACACAAACACTATCAATTGGCTGTATTCCGTCTCATTTCCAAGAACGACAGAAGCTTAGCATTGCTTACTTGTTGGAATAGTTGCGTTTGGAAGACATATTCATGATTCATCGACCTAATGGTACAACAAGCCTTCACAACTAACTCGCTAAAATGGCATATCCCTACGGTATTCGCAAACAAAATATGAGGTAGTCGCTAAGCCAGCTGTATATAGCATTAAATTACCAAAAAGAAGATTATTAAATACGCATCAAATAGAACAATCGAACAATGTGACCACCGGCATTTATCAACCTTAATTTAATGAGAGCTTTCACTGTGAAATCTTATTTTATCTTGGTTTCCAAACCAACGTTGTAACTGTTCACATCCGACGTTTCATATAAATTATATGTAATATGTCACAAGTGCACAAAAATTTGGCAAATGTTGGCACAGACTGAACAATACTCACTTGCAAGAGTGAATATATTGCATGACATGTGCTGCTCTCGCACATATTCACTTGATCTGCCCATAATGCATGAGGTGATTATATATACTTTTTTCGATGATGACATCACATTTTAATATCAAGTGTAAGGCAAAGCAGCAACAATTCTGAACACTATTCACTACACATTTGTTGTGATGTACGGAGAGAAATGATAGACAAGAAAGAAAGTTAGCCAGATAGTACCAAGGCCATGTAAGGCCATGTAATGTGAACACACACACACACACACAATGGCACTTTGTGCGGGAAAGCATTATGCACATACAAACAAGCAAAACACACACACACACACACACACACACACACACACACACACACACACACACACACACACACACACACACACACACACACACACACACACACACACACACACACACATATAGAGATCTCTAGGAGAGATCTCTATAGATCTCTTTCTAGATCCCTATATCTAGAGAGATAGATATAGAGAGAGATTCTAGATAGATATATATTTATAAATATAGAGATAAATATATATATATATCCCCCATAGATATATATACAGATATATATATATAGATATCTATAATAGATATATATCTATAATATATATATATATATATATATATCTATATATATATATATATATATATAAATATATTTTATATATATATATATGTATACATATATATATACATATACTCTATATCTATATATATATATTCAAATATATCATATATATATATATATATATATATATATATATATATATATATATAATTAATGCTTTTTATGCTTGAATGAAATCAGTAAAAATAGCCTCTGCACAGACCCAATATGTGTCATGCATATCTGTTTTTCCTTTGATGGTACGTAATTTCTTATTTCGCGACTACTTCATTACCACTATCCAATAACTCAAGGCATCAAGTGCAAGGAGCCACGTGCGACGTGGAGAGGTTTCGTAGAATTAATTTCTAGTTTGAATAGCAGCTCGCCAATTCCACAGGCCATGCTGGTTTATCCTACGTCATGGTCTATATGCCTCTAGTCATTTGTGGTGCTAGCCTCAAGCTTGTATACGTAATAACAACATACACTGAGATGGACTCTTAGACGACCCTACCCAGCTGATTATCCCGAAGTGCTTCCTATGAGTTACTGTAATAATTGCTGTATACGTTTGATCACTGGCATCGCTTTGTCTTATGTGCGGATTGTTGGCGTATTTAACCTTAATTGTTTTACTCGAGTCAGTATGTATACACTGACATATGCGCGAGGGTCTTTACATCGAACTGCAACTTCCACTGGGATGTGTGTAATCTGCTGCTCGATCGTGAATTGCCTTTCCCGTAGGTTCGCACTACGTATGTGAAAGGAAAAACATAACTAGGCTACGACTGCATTAGGGATTGTTTAACTAGGCTACGATTGCATTAGGGATTGTTTAACTAGGCTACGATTGCATTAGGGATTGTTTAACTAGGCTACGATTGCATTAGGGATTGTTTAACTAGGCTGGTATTGCATTAGGGATTGTTCGAAATAGACGGCAGGTTTTAATTGTAAGTGTATGGTGGAGACAAATTCATAGAGTTCAATATCTGCACCGCATTGACGTTGCGATTTATTTATAAAGAAACAATGTGCGACATGGGATGATGCGTAGTTCTACAGAAAAATTTCACGGTGGAATCTAAATATACATTGACAAATATATTATCTCATTACAACTATTTTTAGTTTCTTTTTCTGGTCTATACGCTCTAAGAGACAGAAGTGGTTTGTCAAGAAATATCTATTTTAACCAAAGCAGCAGGCAATTATCAAGTACACGTTCTTGATATGAATCAACCATTTGCATGGCACCGTTGGAAGCTTAAGAAGCAATTTTCTACTTCAGATTATTTGGATTGCATTCGTCAATTTCCTCTTTAATATCTATCGCTGATTTGCTCTTATCACACAGGCTATTCCTGGCGGTATGGAAAGCTTTGCCTTAACAACGTATCCTGTAAGTCTCTATTATAATATAAAATCTGCTTTGACAATGATTTGCAGATATTTGTTATGGAGGACGTAGAATAGCGCAAAACCCAGTCAGCCAAACGAATTTTAATCCCTTCCAGTATAAGTAGCGACCATAACACGTTGGGCCGTTCCTTAACTAATATAGCAGCCTACATATCAACTCACGTCTAACTAAGCAATTGGGGTTTGCAACTTATAGCTCGATGATCGTTCGAAAAGTGTATATATGTTATTTGTCGGTCGTTGAATGAGACGTACTGGTGACTACTATATGTTCAAACAGTATAAGCCAACTGCTTCATTGATTGGGCAACAAGGTTGATAACAACAAAGTCCTCTGTGTTCGTCGCGGGGTACCTTGTTGCAGCGGACAGCACAACTCAAGGTATTTAAGCAACAGACAGTTCGCAGATTCTTAAACAACATGGCGTGTGTCAGCGTCTCGCTATATCTTATCTCACGACGCTCCGCTCTGAAGTGTTTGTCTGCATCGTATAACCCTGTAAACCTTGCCGTCGCAGATATAAATAAAGCCTAGGGATAACAGTGACTCAGCTTGCGACTGGCGCCGCCTCTTGAATCATAGGATATAAAGAAGACTTGGACTACTACATATCTACTCATTTCAGCAGCTGCCGAGAGATATAACCAGAGGTAATCACAGTGAAACTTCTCACCAGAAATCACTCATAATGAGGTTGATACATGAGAAAGTAGTCACAAATGGGATGCTGCCGTCGAATCGACGACCCCATGACTGTATAACAATATGCTACGTTAGGAGTTATCCGTGTTATCCGTGCTGTTTGCATTGTTGTTGTACATTCAGATATCTCATGGCTATGGAGACAACCGTATAGTGAAGATTGGTGTGTAGAATTCCAATGGGCTTTAGATTGTTGCTTAATTGCGATAAAATAAGGGTGTACAATATCATCATATCAATGTCCAATCTTTGAATATGGTTTAGTGTATCATGGCTTCCGTCGGACACCCATGTCGGATAAGTATTTCTTCTGACATAATTGACTCTATTAAACATGGCGTAAATTATTCGGATAGAGCAAGTGGCTCACGATTACTGGCGTGATCATAAAATGGTAACTACTGTACTTGATTGGACATTTAACATGCACCTTGTCTCACATAATTCTATTAAACACGCTTATTTATTGTGGTTTAGCAAGCAGCTCAAGGCAATATGTGTGATATGGCATTAGCTATTGAATCAAATTACCAGAACAGAAACTTCATTTGATATTAGCCGGCATTAATGGGCTTCAAGGTATCCATGTTTTTGTTAACCTGACTTAACACCGAGATATGCTGATTTATAATGTTATGTTGGACAAACGTTTATCTTGGTACGACCCGTTACGCGTATGTGCTACATTATAAAATGATATTAATGCTCCATTCGATCGATATCTGTCATCACAATCATGGGGACAGCACGTTCTTGGACGTTATCTATGATTGGATATCATCTGTCACCCCTCGTTTAACTGCTAGCAGCATGCCACAGCGCAATTCTTGTAGTATGTTAGCAAATTGGTTATATATTTCTATCATTATAAAGTGAAAACTACGTTAACCAATCTTCACAAATATTCAATCAACATGTTAGACAGCAAATGTGCTAATGTGAATGCCTATCGATTGTACCGTGCCAGTAAATGTACATTGTAATATGATAGAAAAGAACAAGACCAGGTTATCGAGTGTTTGTAAAACAAAATATTGTTGATGTAAAGAGGGAGCAAAAGACCAGATAAGAAAAGCTGATGGTAATGCATCTTCTCGATGCCAGATTAACGAAATCGGACGTAATACAAATTCGATAATTAACTCAATTGCTGCTTCGTAATGATAAACTATTCAATCGGAAGACAGATACCTAGTAAATGTACGATAAAAATTATGTTTTTACGGCCCATGATACAACATGCAGTAACGTATCACTGACACCTAAAACACGGGGTACTTGTGGCTGGTTGCGCTCCATATTGCATAGAGACTGGGCTTTTTAAGTAGATAATTGCGAGATAACAGGGTAAAAACTAAATTCGACGGTTTTGTGTGAAAAATACATATCACAATCTGTGAAATATAGACTTATGTAGGATGACATATAACTGGGTTCTGTCATTTACGTTTCTACCTTCGTCCACCTGTGCCACGTTTTGAGATAAAATGTGCGAACTAAACGATGTTTCATCAAGTAAGCAGACATCTTACTCAGTCATATGTTGACCTTGGGCGGGGAGGTAGCAGTAGATAGTACAAGAAGTGATGATGTTCTAATGTTGCTGTGGACAAATGCATACGCTGTGCACCAGCTGCCGGTAATGATGCGAGATAACCTGTGTTACGGCGAGCTATAATCAGAGTTGAAGCTCTCGCAGTCCGTGGTTATTCATGGTGTAATCAATCGACTTTGAATGTCGTAGCGCACAGAGCTTCTTTGTGGAAAACATATAACGGATCTGCTCTATGTGTACGCCATACAACCTTCGATATAAATAAATATCATGATTGCAACACCGAGCCGTTCTATACTGTGACATTTCATTCAGAATGACACGAAATAACAAGTTACATGAAGGATACAATAAAACATTGGTGTATATGCTGCTGTGTTCTCGTAAACAGCTGTTACCCGTACTATGATAGTATTCTCATAATTAAATTGCATGCACAATAGCAAATCTGAACCATGACAAATGCTTTGTGACAAGTTCGACAGTACATGAGCAATCAGACAAACTTAGTATATTGGTAAGCTCTGCCATGGAAGTTTTGAGGCATATAATCATCGCAGTATCGAGTTCGTAGTTGGATTGCACGTCAAGTTCACAGCACGGTGCGTCGAGTTTTTAATGATAGTGATCAACTGTACTGGCTGCATTCTACCATTGGTAATGTTATTGACTGCCAATTTTTATGAATCACAAATATGACCCCAAACTTAAGTTTTCCGAAATCTCAAGAGAGTAGCTAGTTGAACATGATTAGCGAGCGCACATAAGAGGTAGTTTTTGATCTTTGGATGCCATCGACTTAAACATATCTTCGCAACCGATTTCATTTGAACAATGTACGGAGAGTTGAACGATCAACGTTAGGCTGTGATTCGAACAGCCATTTTCTAGATTTGGCGGATGGTAGTATTTTGGGCTTCTAAGAAATCCTCGGGTGGAATATAGTTTGGTTAAAGAACCAAATCATACCCTCTGCGAGTTTAAACAAAGAGAGAGCTAAACAATCACAGCCAGCATTAACTATGTAGACCTTTGGCAGCACGGCAATGGAAAAATATCACAATGATTCAATATGGTATATGACATTAACGCTGTATGATTGGTTTATAAAATATCAGTTTTATGCGTTTGCTGACACTCTCGTATCAATCAATGTCACCAGGACGGACGACAAATTACGCGGCCGGGAACCATACCAGAAAAATTGCTCCCGGGATAATATATTCTTCGTAGCAATTACTCCCGTTAGACACAATTAATATTATTATAGCGGTAAGCATTTTGGATAAAATGGATATCGATTCATCAACACAAGAACCTTCATATAACGTGGAACCTTGACATATTATTGAGCTATAACTCTTATATTGATAAAATATTCTGGTGTAATATTGAAGAACCACCACCTTCCAAGAAAGCGATAGAATCGATCGCGAGCATTTCGTTATCATTTTGATTACGGATATCGAATTAATTTATATGCTAAAAATACTGATACCTTTTGTTATTGTGTTAATTAACAGGAAATATGGTTTGCTTTCATGGCTGGTAAGAGAACATACGCCGGAAATTAATGGCTGAACTGAAGCCGCTTCGACCCAAACATAAGCTCCATCAATTATAATACCCATTTAGTAACATCGACTTCCTTCGACGACAAATTAGCTGGAACCGATATCAATATTCGTGACATACGCTAATTACTCTGGATGAAGAAACTTAACACGCTGATGGGTTGGTCGAATTCTTTCTTAGCATGTACCGTAACAACCATGAATAGGCACCCGTGCTTTACCGGCACATTTTCCCTGTGAGAAATTCATGTTCTGTTGATGTTAATGTGACCTCTTTTTTAAGCAGCAGCTGATCTATTCTGCCAACATCTCAACAATATGCGTAGGTTAATGCATACAAACGTCATAATTGGTTATGCAGACCAATATCAGGATGTGTCATAGGCAGTATGTTACAGGGTATTTATTCTGCAGTGGACATTGAGTAATTGTTATCACAACTGGTAGCCGATAGTCTCATCGCCACGCAACTGGAGGTCGTGTTACCACTTCCCTTGTCAACAACAGCGAAGTTATCTATTCCGTTTTAAGAAAGGTACTAACAAGAGAATGAAATTATTCTGCGCATATATCACATAGCAAATGCTAAGAGCAGCAGCGTCTCTTCTGGATATGGTAACCATAGTTTTATCAATTAGGTAACATTGGTGGTCCCGGTGTATTAAGGAGTACCGTAGCTTAAACTGTTAAGCATGAATCCTTCATATTCCCTAAATCTGATATTGCAGACATATGAAACCATACTTTTATCAGTTTTTCTAACATACGGGTCCACAATAAATTAATTAAGGTCTGCGAGGTTGCACCTAATATCCTCCTTTAGTGTCCCAAAACAGCCTAATATTACGGTACGGCAAGCCTTATTATATAATAAACAAGTCATTAAGGTGCATTCATCTCGATGAACATCAATAAACTGTTATCACTTGATTCGATGCACCCATTGCCATTCAACCACAGATCCGGTTTCTGTTTCCCTTCTCATTGACACAGTAGTGCACTCTATATGTCTGTATGGGTAGTGACCAGCGGATCAAAATACGCATTTATCTTATCATATATGTTATAATAAATTATAAGAACTGTAAATCTTCTCCTAGTTGTAGTTGATTAACCACTGTTCTTTTTTTTTTACTTTCATCAACGCGGGTTATATGTGTATATATAGCTTGATGCATGTCTCTGTTACATAAAGGCACCTACAAAATGCAACAGGCTGCTGACACGTGCGCCGTTGTGCGTGATAGCAATTAAAACGTTTTGTGTCGGTAAGTCATATGGGGCTTGTATAGAGGGTATTGGCAAATTAGAGGAGAAATGACATACGCATAAACACTCATTTGAGTCGCTACGATTTGCGTCGGTAAGTCATATCGGGCTGGTATAGAGGGTATTGGCAAATTAGAGGAGAAATGACATACGCATAAACACTCATTTGAGTCGCTACGATTTGCGGTTCCGCGCCTCCAAGCACACCACCGTTTAAAGATTTGCCTGTCGACACCTCTTGATGGAATTACGCGACGGATATAACGTCAACCGCATGATATATGCGTAAGACAATATTTTGAACCTCCATGCAAATAATTCTAACACCCTGAACTTTAGGCCAGGATATTGGTCATCCATATATGATATCTTGCTAGTTTAGGCTAGCGTTCAAACAAAATGAGAAACGACTTCACAAAGCAACAAAGATGGCTGCGCATATCCTGCTAATTATCTGCAGTCTTTGTTATTATAGCGCTTGCCATTTGAGATGTCTCCTCTCGTGTCAATGACATGATGCATTTGAGTCACGAAATCACGTATATTTACCATGCCTTAGGCAGTCACGAAGTTATATGATATATATATATATATATATATATATATATATATATATATATATATATATATATATATATATATATATATATATATATATATATATATATATATATATATATATACCCTTGATTTTGCATGGTTTTCAGCATACCATAGATACATATCCCTCGATTGTTGACGTAACTCGATTGAAGCATGAGACAAGCATTGATACGTCACTGCGCAGAATATCTGCTGTATGCCGTGTATCATTACTGCACAAAGCAGCGCAGTCAAGTAAGCTACTTCTAATACGTGTATTGTAAAACCCCAATTTACCATTTTGGAAACGTCTATGAAATTGCTTACACTTTTTCTATAGAAGCAATATACATCCCTGAAATCAGTTTGCAAAAAGATATTCTAGCAGTTTGAGGCAAATTAAAAGTGAAGCGTATCACGTATACTGATGTGTTAGATTTGTGTAGTTGTAGAACTGACTGTGGTAAATATGTAGCTTCAAATACTGCAAGAGTCGAAAAGCTTTTGCGTAATATGGTGGTGGTACGCAGGCTAGGAGAGAGCAATACGAAGGTAGCTCTTACGTGCTATTTCAGACTAAACTGCGCAACTATTTGGCATTGCATGGAGCAACTGTTTTAACTATCTCGCATTCCGGGTAGGGCTTAATCGTAACAAAAGTGATTAAGGTATAACTCATTCATATCCACTGATGTATGTAACAGAATCCCTTCGACGCCAAGCAATGGTGCTCGGGTGCTTGTTGATGATCTATTACAGCAATACAATCTCCGTAAACAGCCTTATTTCAAATATGTAATCATGCTTTGATTATTGAAATTATATTCCAAAGTACAAAGGCTTTGATGTGTGTTTTGTGGGCGAAGTGGCCTCTATATTGTCCTCTGTTGACTTGTGTAAACAAATCAAGGATATCTTTGACTGCTTTATTCGACATTGACTGTAAATAATGTACCTCTTATAGATAGGGCTGAGCGAATCATGCGCGTTTTATGATAGTCATTTATCTGCAAACTGGGCCCCCAGACAATTGGCTAATACATATAACCAGGTGTATTTCCTCTTCGAAATGGTCACATTTGCACTTCACATGCTATTACTCTCGGAGTTGAAAGAGAAACAGGCAATATCTTTGAATATCCAACCGTAATCGTGGCTCGTTAATCTATCGAAGACTGCCATATGGACCATTCAACTGAGCAAACAATACTTTCCATTTCCGTCTTCGTATCTATTTTAGCCCCACAGCGTTTCGAGGAACAAAATTGCGCGATTAATGTGGTTTTTTGTCAGTTCATAGCGATATACTGAGGTGATTATAGACCAACCAAGCAGTAAAACGACACCGGTATAATGACGATTAGAAAATGCTTCATTTTAAATATGATCACGGATGAGCGAATTTACTTTATATTGATGCATTAGTTAGCGCAGTTCTCGTCTTGTAATGTCAGCCACATGCCAAGGTTTACACTAGTGGCAAACTTTACTTTGGAACGAATAAGGTACTGAATATTAATATATGTGAGACGCAGTGCTGTAATTAACTTCAAGATTCCCGGGACGTCAAAATTCGCACACACTGTGCATAGGGGACAAAGCATTGTTCCCGACTCACAGTTCGATATTTGTTAGTGTACTTGTCGGTAGTAACACTATTTTTATTATATATATATTCAAGCAATAAATCAATCAAGCATGATAAAAAGTAACCTTTGAGCGTTATTATATTTATCGACCATGCGAGCAAATTAATGCTGGGAAGTTCTGTTGACTTTTAATTAGCGTTCGTTTTCTTAATTTTGGTTATGCAGATTATATTTCATGTTTCTTAGCTACAAATGGCCTTGCCTTACAGTGAATTCCGCAATCAAGGCAGAACGGGCATCTACACACATTTGCACCTTTCCTTATTAGTGCAAAGCATAGTTATCCAAATTTACTACTGGTTGTAGTAACTACCAGTTCACACAACGTGGTGTAATCATAACGTAGGTTTAAGGACTTTACTAATTCCGACATGTCTCTATCGGGCTTAGTCCTTTCACTGCTACTCATGCCATATCATCTGATGAATATTATACAATTGATGCGCTTGTGCTTTCAAATGCATCGATATTTTTGAAAGGCACTACATTAGCACAATTATCATCATGGAATTGAATGTGTGCCCTTATATTTGTCAGCTAAAGGATGACTACGCTTACAAACCCAGTTACTTCTGTTGGAGCTCATACGCTAAAGAGCAGCTGTATCATACAACCAGTTATCTTACCTTGTTGCGCCGTTTTCTCCATTAATTGCCATAGTTATCCGAGCATACGAGTAGGTTTATATTCCCCTGTAAACCTCGGCTTCACGCAGTGATGTATGTATTTGTTTTTCATATCACATCTGCCGTTTCCAGAATCCACTTATTTTATAACATGACGCCCCGAGTAATTAGTAAGTGGTTGTTTGTGGCGAAGATTCAAGGATGTTAACTAGTTCAGACTGTCCTCTTTGGCGTTTGCTCATTCACTGCTACTCATATCATTATCAGTTGGTTCAAATGCTGATCTGTTTGTGTATTTTGGCATATATATAACTGTTCCAAGGGCATCTCTCAAACTCTAACAGAATCTTTTCAGTGTTTAGTGTTATCTGATTAGTGTTTAGTGAGGTTAGGGGAAAAATTTACACTTGAAAGCCTATAATTTTCTGCAAGAGCCCATAATTGATAGACCCGTGAGTTAATCGCACTGTGTTATGTCCACCATGAATTTCCATTTGCTTGGTATATATATTTGGAAGGTTCATATTCCCCTCAACCCTATGCAGTACATGCTGATGTATGAAATGGTTTCCAAATTGCACCTGTCGTATCCAGAATCTACTAGTTTTACAACGTGACGGCTCACGCAATTAATAAGCTGGTTTTTTTGTCACGCTCTGTAGTGCAGATTAACTTTATATTAACTATTGCCTGGAGTAACAAGATGCACAACGGCAAAAGGAAAGAATCAACGTGATACAAAACAGCTTTTATTTTCTCAACATGATGTGGCAAATGGACGCTTGTAAGCTTGATGGTAAGGTAACTCGACTGATGCCCCGAGGCAGCTTTATAACTCGATATTAACCTTACTAGTTTTATAATGGCAAGAATAGACATACACGTAGCACAATTGACTACTCGACTGAACAGTCATTGCACGAATACGCGTGTTTACAGAAATTGAATGGATAACCTTTGGAATTATGGTACATTTTATATGTGAAGATCAAGCTGGATGATGCTGCATTGTACAACTTACACTCCATGTTCCCAAGGGTAGTAATCCTACACGATATGGGTCAAGTAATCAGCAATCACCGCATTTCACCTACATTATAGACCATTAAGGCCGACTTGATTGAATGGCGTGCAGATTACAAAGGCTGCAATATGCTTCACAGAAAACATAGCATTGAATACCAATTTGCTTTGATTGATTCATTCGTAGTTGTTATATTGTTCTCTGATACGCAAGCTGCTCCTGAAATGGACATAAATTGATTGAACAGGTCAGTTTAAAAGACTAAATATTGTTGAAAAATATGTTCAAAAATAATGTTGCAACCTCTCATATATTTTGTCAACGCTAGCAAGTTAACAAATCTCTGAATAATAGCTTGATACAACAGTTAACGAGCCCAGTAGATTACTGCGGTGCACAACTGTATATACCCTACTTTATAAGGACCAAGCAATCCGATTAGGCTCGTGAAAATTGATTGCAAGGAGGCCATAACCTCTTATGTACGAAATAAAATATTGTCAAAGCTTATTTTATCATAATTGAAGGTTCCCTCTGCCTTGTGTGGCGTGTGATATGTCATGCGTCTGTTCCGGCTGTTAACAAAACCTGATCTGCTAATGAAAGAGCCATGAGCATTTACTCAGGTTTTCAAACAAAGCACCCATGAGGCTGTACCGATCTCGTCCCAATGATGCATAGAAAATATCGTCAATGTGTCAATTTGTCGCTACACATGTGAGCTAGGTGCTTATTAAAACTCATCGTAGTATTGTGGTGTGTTCCATTAATATGTATCACAGCGGTATTACATATTTCAGCGTAAAAACATTGTATCCTGAGTCGCACGCCAGTTCAAGCATTCCGCGGCAATAATGACAAAAGCAATGGGAGCATACGAGGTTGAGTTCACTCAAGACATGCATCCCTCGCACTCGACGCTTAAACACTTATGCAGATGTAATTGCCCTTTGTACCGAAATGAGCTTTGACACGCCACAGAGACGGTATCAGTGCAGCTTGATCACCTGTAAGATGATAGGTGCATACATATTAAGCTAAGACTATTATTATAAATAACACTTATTTTCTCTTGCGAGAGTTTTGCGATTATTTGTCGGATTATAGTACCTGTCATTACGGGTGATACTTTGTAATCCGCTAACGTAGCTGTTGCATTACCGCTCTGTGTTGCCATTATAACGCCTTCACCAACGAAGGATGTCCGTCATCAACGCTATCATGATTAAAAATGCAAATTTGATTGGCAGGAGGCGCATTTGTTTGATTGTTGTACAAAAAGTATGATGGCTTCAGTCAAATTTACAGTAATAAATGAAACAGCAAATTCTGCATTGACGAGACCAGAGAAGGAAAAACTCATATCGATTTTTAAGTGTCACGATGTCGTTCACAGGTTTGTGTGGAAATCATGCATGTCGAAAAGGATTAATGCTTCTATCTTTGTTGAATGTTCTAACAGATGATATGAACTATGGTTGGTGAAGCTTAAGTCGCTTAATAACATCGTTGTCCACAGAAACCGTCCATGTTTGAAGCTTTATATTAGACAAAGATAAATATATACTTCGTTGCGTAAACACGCCAATATAGTCTTTACCACGCCTAGTGAAAACCGTATGGTTGCGCATTCTCTTCATGGTTGGCACTGGTTAATATCCATACCCTACGAAAACGTTTATAAAAACCTTTTGATTTAATATTCTCGCATGTGCTTCTGGTCGCCGATACCATGAATAGGTGCGAAGGCTCACACTGATATCGGCTTCTTTATACAAAAGCACCATTATCCCCTATATCATCTGTGCAAGACAGCCATTTATTACGTCACAGCAACGCATTCATGGAAAGAGGATGGCACTCGACATTCAGTAAGTGATGGCGGACATCCACAATTGGCGTTGTCTCATGGCGCCAGCAGAGTGAATCATAGGTTGCCTAACTATATATATATACATATCAAGGGACACATATCAGTCATTGCAATAGCTTGACCGCGCAAACGAGTCAAAGAAGTTGACGACAACTAATCTGCTATACGTGATCACAAAAAGAAACACCTGATTGCCGAATTAATCTTGCCACCAATCTTATCATTATGGCATGACTGCTATTTTGTTTTTGTGCAGGCAAGATATGCTTCAACAATAACCACGGAACATTACTAATATCAAGCACTGTTTACATTAGTCTTGTCCGGAACACGGACACATCGATTTGCAATATAAATTGTTGAAGGATATATCAGTACTCTTGTATTTGCGTCTTGTTCATCCGAAGCGGAGCATATAAAGGAATTTTGCCGACCGACAAACATAATTACCTTATGCGACATAAAAAGGCAAAACGTGAGTCCAAGGCTGACGCAGTTGTCGATTGGAGCGAGCCGTGGCCGGTGAGTAAAGAATATAATGACCCATTGCATTCATGATATGTTATTTTAGTTTTTAAATGCTTAATTATAACACAACCATTACTCATTTCGCAGTATGAAATTAAAAATTGTTACAGCAGGTCGCATTACGCTTAAATGATGCGCCCCTCGGGTAGAAATACATTTCTCTCCATATTAATAATCAAATATTGAACCGCATTGTCCACAAACCATACGCTGTAAAACACTCATAGAGCTTACAACCTGTGCATTCTTCTTTTCTTTGCTGATTTATGTTTACTCGTAACATTCATGTTATAGCGATTGTAAAATTGATAAAAAAAATGATGCTTTGAGCGTCCTATCAACCATGCAACAACCCCCGTGAAAAAGTGGGCGGGCGAGGAGGAGGAATAGGGCTTGCTTGTACATATACTCGTAGCATATATCATCTCATATTTGTCCATGTGAATGTGTCACTCACGGTTATTGACATTCATCAACTGATATCTTAAGCAACCTCCACATTAACTATTTACATTGAATAGTAATGAACGGCTTTAGTCGCTAGTCCAGCCTATATACTTAACCACCACCCATATGAAAGTATAAAAACTAGCTGGATGTATATCAACTCATACATCTGTGATATTGGCACTGTATGATTCGGTTCAGCTGTGTCGCGATATAATTTGATTCATTGTACAATTCATTTGAACAGTAAAAGTCAATGAACATAGTTAATGAAACTGTGACAGTACGCATTGACTCCAGTTCTCCGTATAAAGTCGCTCGTTGATTATTAAGTGGGCCGCTATAGTTTTACTTTTGTCGGAAGTCATAGGATTATTACACCTGGTGCCCGAAGTCAGTTTCTAGGGGAATTCGTTTGAAGCAAATTTCGTGTACAATTTTGTCCTTACGATTATTTGATTATTAAGCGAATCAGTATGGCGCTGCATATTTTTGATGGAACTCTGCTTTGAACTTCGCAAAGCTGATTAGTAATTATGAACGATAAAGCAGTGCCATAAATAGCTTAATCAATCGGTTCAAGGCCTAATATCAGCTTTTCTATGTGATGATAGAGTGTCCACTGCATGCTGGATGCCGGTACAGGTGAATCCCTGGGTATAGCAATCAGGGCATGGTTGGGTGATATGCTGTGTTGCTCTGCCTCTCTAGCATAATATAGTACGGTCGGCCGAAAGACATTTATTCAGCAGCATTTACTGAGGACATCAATAATTTGCTTACGGAACATTGCGACTTCAAAGACAAAACGCGTACTTTACTTTACGCTATAATTCCACATATCCTGCACTGACGCACCTGAGAGCCTTAAATAAATGCGTCGAGAACCAATCTACATAAGCAACAGCTGATATTCTTTCGATGCACTTGGATGTGTCACTATAACAGGCTTGCACTTACCATATTCCTGTTTATTGGGTCATTCGATGCGCGGTAGACTAATATATCATGTTATCTACTCAAATGATCACAATCCATGCTAACCCTAAGACCTTTAATTCTTATCTGGCTGACGTATATCTACAATGGCATGGCAATTATCATTTTTGGCACAAAGTTTTATATGACTGTATTCTGCTCCACCATTGTGCCGTCGAAATATTCATAGCATACGATTGAGGCAAACCAAATAAATGTCGTATATTTGTACATACGTATAACCATAGTGCGCTTATCAAATATATATGTACAAAATTCAACGCTCTGCGAGATACACGCCAACATCCATGCTGCATGTAGCAAGATGTGATTCAATTGGAGGAATGCTATTCTTATACCAGTTACACGGCTCGCCTTCAAATATGACAGATGTACGATTATTTACCATAAACTCTACTTAGCGCAGTGCCTGCTAACGTTTAATTTATTGTAAAATCTGTGTGGCACTTTTTATCCGTCCAATCTATTGTAGACTGCATTACGTTCATTAGATATAGCCTTACATAGCATTTGATGCGCCACAAACGACGTTACAGTAACCGCAAAAAAATACCAATTTCGTGTAAAATAAACCCACCAAGTGCCAGTTGCGGGCATGATATAATGATTTGATGCAGTACATTAAATGAGGATTCTTAGTTGTGCAGGGTGATATTTATTATACGCTCAGAAAGGGCTGAGCGCAATCATATCAATGACGCTTACGATATTCATCACAAGTTATGCATGTGCGTCCTCTGCAAACATAATTATTCTTGAAACACGGCTGTGTGCAGAGCAAGTAGACTTTGTGCAATTAAATATGCCTCTCGATCCACGCTGTAATTAACAGTAGAATAGGATCTAAATGAGCTTGGTTGATTGCGCCCTTCAGCACACAGGCGTATTGACATCCCTCCAAGCCAGGGAGCGAGTCAATAACGCCAGATAGATGTTCATATCAACTGAGCCCTTGTGCACTTGGTACAAGAAGAAACATCGTCAACAGGCAAGGGCGGAGTTGTTGCACCAGACACAGGTGCAACCTGAGCATTGCACGTCAGTGACTTATTAAACTCGATTGTAATAGTCGCTGTTACCAAAGGTAAAGCCTTATCTTTTGTTACCTTACAAAAGGGTTTGGATGTAGCTTTCTGTTTGTGAGGTATTGTTCGTCTGGGAAGCCCTTCATATTCATGATAAGCATACAGAAGACGACGAATTGCTTCACAAATATCGGTCTCTGAGGGTACCTTGTATGGATGTATGGTGACTTCAGGCGACGTTGACAAAGCGGCAATTCACCGAAAGCTGGATTTTAGCCGGTATGGATATGAATATGTCATAACAAGAGGGAGCCTCACATGCAATGAAAACAACGAAATATAAGATCGACCAAGAAGTAACGAAACCATCACATGATAAGGTTGTTGAAGGAAAAGAGTGGACAGACCCATGGGAGGTGAGGTGCTACGCTTTATGTTTCGATATAAGTGACATGCAATATTAGCAATGCTGGTTTGCTTCTGAAGTATTTTAAAAAGGCGATTGATGCAGCATGGCGTCGAGTCTTTGGTCATGCGTTCTTTTAGTTATTGTTATGTTATGTCTTTGGCACCTCGCATCGAATCGAAATGCCAGTAATGCATATAATTTACGTTGATGCTTGGGAATATGCCCCGTATATCCGATGCTGTATAACATACAACTGATAGATTTATCATATGTTATGCTTTATAAACCACAGGTTGAATATCATTCATTGAAAAGCTTTTAATGGTGTCACCATTGTAGTGAAACTGAAAGTTAAATACCTATTAGATATCGTAGGTGAATAGATATTTGAAGCCAGTAATTAATTATTTGAGGTTGATGCCGCGTGTGCTAGTGCAACATCACACGCTTGCATAACCTTCATGGACCGTATTAATCACATATTCTGTTATATACGCTGTGTCGGATTTATCTAAGCGCAAAACGCTGCAACTATCTGATTTATGTTCTCCTGGCATTATGGTGAACTGATTCTTCAAGTGGTAAAGTCAGTTCCAAAGTGAAACGCCATGGATGGCTGCTGTAGCTGACACTGTTTTAAAAAAGTATTGTGTAGATATTCTTGCCACATCTTTATATATGAACGGCTCCTATAGAATAAATCTCTTGGTCAAAATGTGCTAGAACTTTAGTCAGCCACATTGTGTAGCTCTTTTAACGTGTAGTTCCACATAAAATTGAAGCTTGATTCTAAAAATACATCAACAAATATAGTTTCTCATTACTATTTTTGGTATTATTTTGGCCTATACGCAGTAAGTGCTATACCCAGAAATATCCATTTAAGCTAGACCGGTAGTCCTATTTCAACAACATGCTCTTGATATGAATCAACCATTTACATTGTATCGCCGATATTTTTTGAGGTAATTTTCTACCCCAGATTTGATCGAATCCCGTGCGACACTCTTTTTGAAGTCCACTTATTCTACCACTGATTGGCACATATCACGCAGACTACCCTTAGAGCCCCGATAATTAGCATTCACAACATATCCTCTAGGTCCCTATAGTAATATAAATGCTGCTCTGACGATGATTGGCACAAATTGGATTTGAAGGATGTGGGATATGCGTACATACAGCCTTAACCCGCGGTGAGGCCTATTGGGCTGCCAGTGAAATGATAATCACATCCATCAACAGTGTTGACCAGGACATGTTGATCCGTATCCTATCTATAAAAGCAGCCTATACATTAACTAACCTAGAGGTCCGCAAATTACAGCTCGATTATCGTTCGCAAAGTGCTTTCATATGCTGTAACACAATTCTTAATGATAACCTGGGCACTAACATCCTAACCCTTTACCATAGGAACTAACTATTGTCACCATCTAAACAATTAATACACGTTCTGCAGCGAGCGACATTTACATAGCTAAACCTTGCTCACCTAAGCTGTTGATGTGTACACATACTGCTAGGTTGAGCTTGGAACACCTTGGCTGAGCTCGCAGGCATTGGGCGTGATATGGTTTTGTATGTGGGCGCCTCACGACACTAGGCTGCAAACAGTTAGTTGACGATGGGTGACTGAGACGTAAAGGCAGTACTATGTGATCAAACAGTGTCAGCCCACTGCTTCACCGTTGTGACAACAAAGGTCACTAACAATATAGTCCTCTGTGTTGGTCTGGGGGTGCTTAGGCAATCATGTCGCGGAGATTATAACAACATTGCGTGTGTCACCGTCGCGCTACACCTAACTAGATGACGCTCTGCTCTGAAGTGTTTGTCTGCATCGGATATACACATGTAAACCTACTCGTCCTTGCCACACAAAAAAACACAGGTATAAGAGTGACTCAGCTTACTTACGATGCAGCTTGTTGATTCATAGGATATTAAAAAGACTTGGTCAGATGACCTCTACAGATGTTTCATTACAACAGCCGCCAAGGAGTCACCACCAGAGGTTAACATAGTGAAATATCTCACCAGGAATCACTCATAATGAAGTTGACACCTGAGAAAGTAGTCACAAAAGAGGATGCTGCCGTGGAATGGACGACCCCATGGCAGGTGAAACATTACGTTACGTTAGAAGTTGCGACAAAAATGTTATTCATGCTGTAGTCATTACTTATTATATTCTGAAATTTCATGGCGATGTGGCCTTGATAAGCGGTAGGGAACCACATAGTGAAGATTGGTGTGTAGAATTCAAATTTGCGCCAGATAGTTAGTTCATAGCGACAAAGCGAAGATGTACAATATTATCTGATCAATGTCCAATCTTTGAATATGGTTTTGTTTATCATGGCTTCCGTCAGATGCCCGAAAGCCCTTATTCTTACAAAAAAGACATCATCAAACATGTCGGAAATTATTCAGCTAGAGCAAGTAGCTCATGATGATTGGCGTTATGATAAAATATTAACTACTCTACCTGATTTTACATTTTACATATGCCTTGTCTCACATCAATGATGCAATTAAACACGGCGCTCATGGGAACCGTTCTCAGAGTATTTGTTATGCAGAATATATAATCGGTTGCACAGAGTGAAACTCCATTATATTTATGGGATGGCATTGCAGCAGGCTGAGTGTGTAAAATTGTTGTACACTATGGTACAATTATTGTTGTTCCTGCAAACACCACTGGGTACGTTTTGAAGCGTGAAATAAACGAAACGTGCATTTTACGCGCTTATACTGCAACGTTTACCAATAGAATGAAATCTGAATGTGACTTATTGCTTGACAGTAATAGTACGTCGCAAGGCTACCAAACAACGTTGTGACGATTGTTATTACTTTGAACGTGTTGCAATGATGATATGTATGTATATGGAAGGCTGTACTGATACACACATATATCATGTGGGCGATATGTTTTCCACAAAGCAGCTCTTTGTAGTACGACATTCAAATAGCTCTTTTGAGCCATGTGGAGCTTGCGCTGCCTCTTGGTTCTCGTAGATGGCATTTCCAATGTAGAAAATTCGATGATAAGACCTTACATTCACGATGTCAATTTTATAGGCAATCATTATTATGTATCGCATTAGAGTCGCAGGAATCGCATCAACTTTTGAATATGCATAATCGCCTAAAATGTGCGAGGCGATTAACTTTTCTGACTAAATTCCAATATGGCGGCGACCCCCTGTTATCATGCTGGATAAAGGAGAGGAAAAGGCAACTAGGTCGGAAAGTTATAAGGTATAAGTCTAGTATAAACTGACTCACCTGTGAAATGTATTATCAGGCAGAGGATGGTATGACAAAAACTTAGCAAATTTCCGCGCGGTCGTTAACGACAAGGTAATGCAAGAGACCGGCTGTTGACAACCACTAGAATTCGGAGTAGAATTTCTCCGAAAAGTTAGAAATCAATCGAATATCAAGTGTTCGCCCGGAGATTTGTTGTAAAAAAACCATATTTGTTAAATTCAGTCAATACTCTCACCGTTGGTGGCTTTAAATTCTGACCAGTTCATATTTGTTACGCGATAAGTGATGATAAATTAAGCATGTTTGTCAATCTACCGATAAACGGTGGGTTTACCTGTTAGACCAACTAGGGAGTATCCGATCGAAGTTTGGTCTCTTGGGCTTCATTCAATGTAAATTTATTGCACCTCGAATTCTGTAAGTTAATTAGCGGGATGGAGGGACAATTTGCTATATAGAAAGAGTCAACACTTTTTCACTGTGCTTTGTTTCTAAAATAGCAATTATTAATCACGTGCTGACACGCTCGTATCAATCAATGCCGCCAGGATTGACAACCAACCAACCTGTCTTTGCCCACAGAAGCATACATGCTCCCGCGAGATTTTGTCCGCAAAGCGATAGTGATATTCATCACAGAGAGCACATGAACCTAGCTTATAGATTTGCCTCATATCATGTTTCAGTTAAATCGGAAACTTCGTGCTTGTGTGTTGATTGATCGCAAATACTGTTTGTTTTTGTGACTGATAAATAAAAAAACCTTCGAATAGGTTAAAAACTTTTCCTATCCGTCGGGCAAAATAACTTGATATCAGAGAAATCCATAATGTAGGTTCACTAGCGCTATCGCTCTGTGGACATGTCGCAGAATACATAACGTTACTGTTCTGAAACAGTGGGATTAGAACAACGAATTACAATAACAGCAGCCATAAATATATCCGTAAACAAATACTTAGACACTGATGTTGACATGTGAATGACTTGAAGTTATTAGATATTGTAACATTTATGCGGCGTACCCGAAGTAACTTGTAACGAATTATTTTTTGTTATTGAATATGTTATTTTGCTTTACAAAATGTAAAGTAAAAGCATTCTGTATGGAACAATGTCATGATTACTTCAGCTTAGTTCTGATGATTTTGTGCTTGATTAAAGTGCGTTGCATGGCACTAGTAGAAAAATATTCTAAGTGAAGCTCTTCCTGGCGCAAGTTGACCCAATTGCAGGTATCCCTTTATATGAAAATAAAAAATGCTCAATTGACGTTTATTACTTGTTCTTAATTTTGAATCCGTATGAAGTGGCACCACATTGGACCAGTTAATGGTTAACTTTTGCAGTCACAAAGTCGCAAGCACTAGTGGGTTAATGTGCAAGGGGATCAGAACCCAACTAAGAACCAACAGAAATTGCCGACGCAGGGCAAAAAAGCATTTCAAACAACTAATAGGGTCAGGGAATATTTTGTCACTATCTGAGTCAGTAGAATGCAGGTAAGTTAAGGAGTAAACGTCGACAAAAACGTGTAAAGTTTTGTTAAAATGTGCCGAAGTTAATGCTTACACGTATCATTTGGCACTTTAGTTTTGTAACTTAATATTTACTGCCAATTTTGTGCATAGGCCTATAGGCGTCAGGATATAAGTAAATATTAAAGGACAGGGACGGCCTTAGTCGCAAGAGTGATCGATACTTTTCATATGTAGTGCTTAAGTGTAGTGCCGCAACTGAGTCCAAATCTACATTTATTGACATAATTTATCATCACAACCATTTTGTGATATTTTTGTGCATTCGCGCTGGTTGATTTAAACATCGGCTAGTCGGATGAGGCTATGTACATAGAGCGATCTAAATCATCCCATCTGGTAAATAAGGGATAATCAATAGTAAACCATCGCATATATCGCGGGTCCTAATGAAGTAGACATTAACATCAAGCTGAGCAAATTGCTATCAGACAGGGCATTGATCTTTGCTTAGTAATGTGATGATATACCATGGCTTGTGGCATAACTACACTTGACAATGCATGAGAGTGCGTAAACGGACGAATCCCGAGTATTTCATTCAAGGCTGATATTACACGATATTCAAGCATTCTATTAACACTGTAAAATAGCATCCTCGGCACTATTCTCCTCATCCCACCATTTTAAGGCTCAAGGCATTTACAATTGTTCTCAAGGATGCTTTTTTTGGTATGCTTTGAACTTATAACGCCACAGGTCACAGCAATATTTTGTTCGGGTTTTTTTCGACGGAACAAACGGCTTACCAAATGATTTTGCAAATGAAATGTTGTCCTTTGTTGCTTGTCTATTGCACTATTTCGTATGTCAAACAGCATTGAACAAAACTTTTAAGATAACAGATCGATGACATGATACATTGGTATGGGTATTTGCTGTTACACAAATATGTACGCAATGTGCAACAGCCATTCTTGACCAGTACTTTACAATGTTGTGTTTACTTCAAGTTTGTTACGCTAGTTTACTTCCAACAGTTTCTAGTGATGAATTATATACACCTGTTATTTTGGTTGTAACTAAGCTGAGAAATAGCTCCGACTTCAATGAAATAGAAGATTCGCATCGCATCGCCATGTCTTATTGAGACTTGCGCAGTTGTATCTTTTAACAAAATTGCGTGTTCACAAACACCTAGTACCTTAATAATTGCATGCGACATTTATCGTTTTAGTCCATAATCATCCTCGAAATCGAGCATGCGCATAGCCATGGTGATACAAGTGTTAAGCGTATCGGCGACTTGGAATCAATCCGCCAGTTTGCTCCACTCTTATCAAAGGTGGCAGTTCTATACCTTAGATATTAGAGGTGAAGCATTGCGTGTTTCTTCGATTAAACTTCTATAATTTTCACCGCGTTTTCAGCCTCATAAAACAGTCTAGCAATATAGGAAGCTTTTACCTAATCATAGTTTGCTTTCATAGCATATCCTGTTGGTCGTTACCATAATATAAATGGTGCTTTGATGGTGATTTATGCAAATTGGTTTTGGGGGAGATGGGATAATGCATAGGCACAAAAGCATCCCACGGTGGATCCTCCTTGTCAGCTAAACAAATTATAACCATACATGCTAATAGGTACGACAGATCTTTACAATAACAGCCTGAACCACAACTTACAGTTGAGATCCACGCGTATCAACCTTATGATCGTTGAAAGGGGCACGTATTGCCATATGCACGGCATTAGCTCTTACATGATTCTGAACGATAATTAAGGCATTAACATCATGATACTGCGTTTCATGTTTATAACAAAACTTGATGCTATTGTGATAGTTCAATTAACTTGCATACACTATAGGAACGTTTATCACTCTCATATTCCCTATTTGGCGAGACGCTGTGTCAACTACTGGCAAAATCATACATCTGAAATATTACCAATTTTTGGAGCTTTAGATGTTAGCGATGAACAAATCCGAAACCGAAAGTAGCTGTGAATGTATTACGGGTGTCGTGATGCATGCAGTTTGGAATGGTAAATATGAAGCAGTCATTTAAAAAAGCAGACTGTATAAACCAGATAAAGCGGCCCGTATAGTGGCTTTAAGCGTCTATGAACGCCGGTTGCGACGTATTTTTTGTTATGAACAAACAGCAAAGACCAAGTATATATATATGTATATATTTGGTGTCTGGATTATTATTGATTTATGCATGTTTGAACGGAAACTTACAACAAAAAACCCTAGCCAACATCATCGATGCAGACTAGTGGTAACACGAAATTTTAAATAAGGCCCGGTCAAAATAAAAAATATTTTTTGTTGCTTTCATATTTACAGTTTTCACTGACGGTCGGAACGGTGATGACCTTTCTGCCTTTTGCCTTGCATGTGCATTTATTGCGTGATACAATACCCTATTATCAAAAGTCGCAAACCATATCCGATTAATTAAGGTGTTTTGAATCGGCTTGCAACTCGATCACAACACAGCACATATGTACGCATCTAAAATAACAAGTCCATCCTTGCATAAAAACAATTACTTAAATCCGTCGTGGAGACATTCCCTTCCAGAGTGAAGGTAGTGAGTCAATTCTGGCATAGGTTCCTCGAAAAAAATAGCAATCCAGTGATTGACCACAATTCTATCCAAAAAAAACTCCACTGAGTTTGTAACGAAAGACTCGCAATGTATTAGCAGCGGGAAGGACTTTTGTTGTACCGCATATATACCTTGTTTGAAGTTTTGCAATATGCATGCGCCCTAGATATGAGTCAATAACCATGGAGTCATTGATATAGGCATGCATGCTCATCAGTAAATAAGAAGATGGGTAATATAGATAGCGCATTTATAATACTCTATAAATTTAAGATAGAATTTCTTATCAAAATGCAAAAATAATAACATTACATAAATAGGCAAGGGTTTATTCCACCGTGATGGATACTATAACTCAATGTTTAAACAATCCAACTCAGATATTTTCGTGGATGTCACTCACATAACTCTTGTGTAATAAAAAATCATTGTGTAGGCTAGTTTAATGTAGTTGACTGTAAAATGTACACAGCTTGGTTCAAGGCTCTTTGACAGATGTTATGTTACGATAAATTTCGGGAACACAATGTAGTGACAACTTCGGAGTAGGTGTGATGATTTGTTTGATGCACACACATTGCATTTTGAACTGGCATAAATTTCTTAAGCTATTTTAATTACCGTGCTACTAGAATCATCTGCATGCAAATGGCATTTTATATGAAAATCCAACAGCAATTTTTACGCAAATAACATAATGTAAATTTATAGACATAATTACGTTGCTTTGAGGTATGAGTTTGCATATGGCAACGCTGGATTTTTATTCAATGTTTCGCTGATAACCTATAGCTGACTACCTACGACAGATTCGTAGCCAGGAAAACAATGCTTAAATCGGCTATTAGAAAGGTTTCATACTGCCAAGTTTTATTTATTCAAGATTATTAGAGGAAATGGTGACTTTTAATAGTCAACATATCCCCCCCCCCACCAAGCATACTGCTTTTGTGACCACTCTTCCGACACCGCAGCTATCGATATGTGCACATGCTGCCCTGGTGAGCTTGGAAAACCTGTACCAGAATTACAGGCGTCGTTTTGCGGTTTAGCTTAATGTGGCGCTTACACCACGACAAAATGCTAAAACCAGTAATTTGAGGGTCGGTGATAGAGACGTAGTTGACAATACTATATGTTTAAACAATATACACCGAATCCATTATTGGTGAGACAACACAGAACATATGAGTTCTCTCTATTGGTCGTGTAGTGCTTAGTTGATGCACCCGGTACCCTAGGGTATAGTGTCAGATGGATTTAATCAACATTGCCAGTGTCAGCTCGCGCTATACCTTACCTGATTACATTCGACCCGGAAGTGTTTGTCTGCATCATATAACCCTGTCAACCCACGCGTCGCAGCCACAAATAAAGCACAGGGATAAGAGGGACGTTGCTTGCGACTGAGGCAGCCCCTTGAATCATAGGAAATTAAGCAAACTGGAAATAGGTGACATCTACATATCTATCCATTACAGCAGCTGCCGAGGAGATATATCCTTAGGATATCACAGTGAAATGACTCACCAGGATGTTCTTGTAAGGAGACTGACACCTGTGAACGTAGTCGCAAATGAAGATGCTGCTGTAGAATGGACGAACCCATGGCAGGTATGAAAACACATTGAGGTTGCGAAGAAAAGCGTATTCATGTAGTACATATATGATGTAAACATAGGTATTCTCATGTAATAGAATGGATTGTTTATTATTGACAAATGTACGGGATTCAGATGCGTTCCAGTTTGAAAACGCAATATTTGTATATAGTGCAGTTAAGTATGAGTGGTGTTAAATCCCCCTAAGCGCTTCGCTTCGCGCAAATGATGTCTTTAAACATGACGGAAGCATATTCAAATAGAGGTGGGATACGAAAATAGATATTATGCTCAACTACCCTATCAGAAACCATTTTCCGTATTTGTCTCACGTGACTTATTTGATGTAACACATGAGACACTATTCTTATAAAGCAATTTGCGTTTTAAAAACAAAACTACAAGCCCAACTTTCGGACCAGAAACTTCATTGGATATACGGCACTTCCCGGTACGCATGTATTTTTGAGCCTTAAGTTAAATGGATTCATACAGTGTTTTGATTGTCACCTTCCCCTAGGGGCATTTGCCCACAACGCACGAACATTTTTCCCGCATTCCGAATCGAGACGTTTTGCAAAGTCAGTCTATACTGCGTCTTCTATCAGAGTTACAACAGCATTTTACTAAAACTTGTTTTACTGTATCTAGTCGTTCCGCGCGCCTGTGGTGGTTATGTAAACTTCCGGTATGCTGTGGAAAACGGCCGACTGAAATGCATCATTGAGCTGTGTCAAAGCATTTACACACATACCTCGTTTTTGTTCGGATTGTGATTATTTAAATTATTGAGGTTATAAATGCGCAATACATCATGATGAAAAAATGTTCTGAATATCTTAGATGTGTTGCCAAGCCGTTGCAGTGAAGGCAAAATGTGCGATTTAGTCCGTACATTTGATTACAGTTATAACAACATAAAGCATTTGAATAGTGCTCTGTAATGTGATTATAGGCAACTTCATTTACATAGGCGGCTCGACGCCGACAAGATCATTATATATGATAAGGAAAACCTTACGTACATCTGCAACAACATTATTCGGACTTGTGGAGTTTTGTGGGTAATGCAAACAGAAATATACAGCACCATTCATTGCTGTTTATGATGCGCTCACTGGCGACAACTTTGTCTTGCTACCGGACGTTATCGCATGCATATAATGTATTATATCAAGCGGAAGCGCATGATTCCATCGATTTTAAAAATATAACCGCATCGAGCCTATTTTCTATTGGATAAATAAGAGGTATAGGCATACTGATTACGTTTTAAATAACAATATTAATTTTTGCTTCCCTTAAATAATGTTTGATCAACAAATATGCTGTGTTGCAGAGCTTATTTTATAACTTAGTAACACTTTTATTTGACTATATTCGGATTTATTTCAAGTATAACCGTACAAAACGTGGAACGTAGTGCATGTCAGCTCATAGTTTGATTTACAAGTTAACATATATGTTGTGTAAAGCTCGCAGATGGTGTTTTACGGAGCGACATCGGCGTTCACAGTTTGTTTTGCTGCTTAGTAGGGGGTGTACGTCCGTTATGCTCCAGGAGTTTTTAACGTGTTGTAGCTTATGGTGTCTGAATGATTCACAACATGATGCTAGCAACCGTGATTAGGCAGCTGATGAATGTGGTGCTTCGATGTTTCACCGGCCTGAGCGCACTGAATTATTTGTGTGATAGGCTTTAGGTGAGAGGCACCCCACGATGGTGAACATTGCCATCGTTATGGCACTATTTTACAAGCAGTTTGCAGCGTGAATGCTAAGTGATACTTTTGTTAGCTTAGTAGCCTCGTGAAAGGCATAATTCGATGCAGTGAACAATACGGAGCAGTTTTCTGAAAGCACAATGTCAAAGAATTCTGACACAGAAAGAGCATGTCGACATTTAGGTTTTCTATTTTCCCGAAAGTTCTGCACTAGGCTGAGACGACGAAAATCCTAGGTGTGGTGTTCGTTTTCATAGTGTAAAATTGCTCTCGAGAATCTGCGGAAGCAGTTTGCCTCACCATAACTGTACTCCAGCGGCAGATATGTGCTAAAATGAAACAATCAGGGCTATATTTATAAACCTTTGATTTGTATGGTTTTTTTTATTAAACATGGTTGCGAAGATTTTAAGGTTTTTGTACTTATAAGTTGTTTACAAAGTAGAGACATCTTATGGACAATAGAATGATAATAATTTATTTTACCATCTACACCTACTCAACTAAAATGAATCAATGACAATGATGAATCATCTGATCTGCATATGGGTCGTTTGAAACCCACACACCCATATATAATTGCAAGCTAACGACTCATGCATCAAACATGCTATGCAACTTTGCCCGCTTCAAAATTAATTGGGGTTTGCCTTTCTATATTCATTATCACTTACTTTTGCTATGGTACAATGCTATGGTTATAATTACTGTCAAGGATTATATTTCAATTAGACGCTCTACTTCAAAAAAGATCCATGAGACTAGTAACTTGTAGATTTTTTCAAAACACATTGCAGTTGCTACGCTTTTAAATACTTTCCTTGTTGGATATGTTTGAGTTTATGTGACCGTCAGGCGACTTGAACGTCTGTTTCGACTGTGGTATGATTTCAAACATATGCCATAGAACCGTTAGATAATACACCCTGGGAATTACTATGACTCATGCATATAGATGACCAAAACATGTTATGACATGAAAAGTTTGTATTTAAGTGATGTTTTCGAAAATAAGCGTCATATACGGAAAATAGTTTGTGAGCCCATATAAACCATAAATATCATAACTTGTTTTTGTTGCGCAAAATCATCAACCTGTGTGTAAAAAGCATAGTATGTTGCAAACAATATGGACATGGTCTTTTTCGCGTTTCACTAACCGTGAATGCTGCTGACCTACCGTGTTAACGCGCATTTTAAATGTTGCATATGAGCGTCATTATGTTCCACAGATTCAGATATTGGATTGGTTTCTTAGCAATAATCAATTGAGCCAGTTTACATCGGCTTTGTTGCAGAGGCATGTATCATCTGTAAAACGTATCTATTGCGTGTAGAGAAGCCGTTTCAATAAAAATAGGCAAATAATCTGAAATGAACTCCTAACTCAGTGCAATTAATATGCATTATAGTTTCACCAATGTATCAAGTATCAATTATTGCCCCGGCTTTCCGATATTTGTGGAGTGTGGATCGTTTGTCTCATAATTGTTCTCCAATGACCCATAAAACTATTTACGAATCGTTAAGCATTCGTTGCAAGCAATTGCTGATACATCTCGCCTTTGGAGAAAGCTGAGAACATCGTGTGGTGTGTGCAATATTCAGACAATAAGTCTTGGGGCTGACATTTTCAATTAACAGGTTGATTTCTGCGTAAACAAATAAGGTGTGGTAACGATTAGCAATAAAACGTCAGGCTAATAACTTTTGCATCAAGCCTATGATCGACACTGCGTTTATAATTGTTCCTTCCCCGTAGGATTAATATTTGGCGCTGGTAGGTAAAGGTTTATGCCGCTATGAGTTTAATGTTCCTACTCATAGCCAGTTGGGGGCCTGGTGCTATTCATAGCAAACTGCCTGTATGATTGCGTAATTGTATTGTGCCTCCAAGATCTAAGCAAAGATCTTGAATTTCTGGGACCACATTAGATGGCCGCAAAAACGTTTAACATGTGTTGAAAAGGACGTTTCGTAATCACATCTTACCTGTTAACAAACATTGTTGACTTCTCTCTATTCATATTTCACTAGGCATTGTCTCCATTGCGTATCCTTGCAAACAAGGGATGGTTTCATTGCTTTCTTATTGTTTCAACGGTGTTTGTGGACGTTGGGTACGTATGGTATGTATGATATATTGGAGTGATCGGTTAAATCCTGTTGGACATATTATACTTTGTTTTATTTCTACCCCGAGTTGTTCCTTCAGACAATTCGGTCGAGTAGACTACAGTGTAATGTTACTCTGGGCACATCCACAATGAAACAGTGGAGATCCATACATGTCATTCAGTTGGTGGCTGCTGTAGAATAAACAACACAAATGCAGGTGGGAAATCTCAGTGAAGCTTTGCTTAGCTGGCAATATAGGTCGAAATGTGTCCCAGTTGGGACTATCAAAACCAATCGTTCCCAGATCGAGCATTTGTGTTATATCAGCACTCTACTTGTACAGTTGTCACGCATTTATTCAAGCTTAGCAGTGGGAAAGGAATTAAAGAAAGTGACTGTCTTCAATTGAATATATAGCATGTTGCAGTTATGTAGCAGATAATGCCAACAATTAAGCTGTTTAAAAACTGGAGCGATTGAAAGATTTGGAAGGTGCTGCATTCTAACAGCTTTTATCATTTGATTTATTCACTTAGTCACTTAAGAAGAATCAACATTTTATGTTCCTCTCTTGGGCTAACAGTGAACCATGGTTAAAGATATTTCCGAAATAGAGCATGATGTCGAGTAAAGTATTCACAATCACTTTATAACTGTTTCTAAACCTTTGCCCTGCATCGTTAATTTTACGTGATATATGTGATTGATGTCTCCCCTTGTTTTTAGCATTATAGCACATGACGAACATAATAAAGACGATATTTGAAATATCGCTATGGTTGGGCTTTATCATTAATCATTCGTTATATATGCTAAATCTCGCATGCTAAATGCGTAATAAACTTTGTATTTGATAGAATATTATCAACACTGTTGCAGCATGTTAGCCATAGTTTCAATTGAGTATTGGGATATCTCTTACCCTATAAATTGTTCGAACAAATGCTATTTTCGTTCAAATATGTGTATTAGAGGGATCGCACCTGTATTGTCAGGGAGCATGAGATAGCAAAGCCTAAGGGAAGTATTGTGGCTTATTTTCATGCTGTGATTAGCACAATAGACTTAAAACCGTAATATCACGCCTAAAATAATTGCTTTATGTTGATACATCTGAACAATGGTTTAGTTGGTTTCGTGACATATAAGTGGATTATGTGTATTGTTTCAATGAAGTATTTCAACATAATTCGGCTACAAAGACTGTAATGAAACAAATGCCACCATTCTGATGGTAACGTAACTACAGACAAAAAAACACGTAAACTGTTATAAAAGGATGGTTGATCTCTTCCTTATAACCCTATTCTTGTTGCACAGCAATAGCGGCTAAAGCTATTTGGTCCTACAAAATTAGTTCTGTATTAAAGTGTCCGCAAACATACCAATTATTGTTCAACAAAAAATAGGATGTGTAATTGCTAGCACATTTTCAGCCCTTGCTACCCTAAGTGTAAGCGGTAACTGTTTTGGAACGAATAATAAAAGACGTAGCGACCACACCGCTTATCCATCTCCCCCCGGATATTGCATGCAAAAACTACACATGCTGCGCCAATGCGACTGCAGTTTTCAATAGATGACTTTTGCTATCAGCGCTTTTTCACTGTGATTTGCTTTCATTACGTGTGTTAGAAATTGACATCGCAAGGGATCAATGTAAAGCAATTAAATATTTAACTGAGATTATGATTATGGCAAAGATAACAAACGCGAAATTTTTACTAAGTCGAATATCACAGGCATATGTGTACCAATTTACAGCGATTATAACTGTTTGAGTTAATGTTGCTACGGCACTTCATGCTTAATCGTTTTCAGTATAAACCTTAACACCATTAGTTGCTGTATTTTCAATACATGACACCATAATCCATTGTTGCTTGATGCCAATCACACCGAAACACATAGCATAGTTATATTGATAAACAAACACTTACTCAGCCTTAGCCGCCCTGTTTGTTAATGGTGTCTCTTGCTCTTCTAGATAAGGTGATTAAGACAAAGAGTCGGATAAACCATTACCATATATAAAAGCTGACCCATCGTGGACTTGGCCGTGTATGTACAACAATAAGCAGGCGAACGATGAGCACCCGTTGCAAGTATGATCTACTAATATCTGTAAACGCATTAACATAGTAAAGGACAACGTAAAGGGCACTCCCATTGATCATCCTTCTAGACGAGTACCATGAATGTCTGGTTTGCGAGTTTAAGGGTTGAAGCCGAGAACCCTATGTTGGCCTACATGCTCTATTTGTTTATCATTTTGCAGTGACTGATATATTTAATATATCATATCGGAAGGACTACGAGTGTTGATATAACAGGATGATATCCAAAGAATGAGTGGTAATTAAACAGACTAGTAAGCCATTGTTGCCAGTTTGTGCTCATAAATTCACACAGCTTGTGTTGCATTGCGCTGTCTTTTTCACCTTAACTGGAGATATGCGGGAAGCTCCATATAGTCTGCATAAACCATGCGGTTTAGTACTAAGTTACGTTTATTCCGCGGTTTCTGCTTCAGACATGCATATGATGTCTGCCGTGCTATAATCGCTGTTATATTGCAATAGGTCGAACGGCGTCAGTCCGTGGCGGCAGACGAGGGTAAATATGCGTGACCCTGTGCTTCGTCGTATAGACGCTTGTTTTGTTTCCATCCATCTTGTTTAACCCCATTGGCTGCCTACATGACGCTGAAAGCTACTCAAAACGGTTGACAATTCAATAAAGGTTGATCACAATGCATAGGACCTGTTAATGCATAAACTTTAATGTCTGAAATATAATGGCGCTAAGGCAGAGTTAGCTGCACTCGAATTGTTGCTTTGACAATATGCATATGTTTAACTGTTTAACTTGCACCGCATCCAGCTTAAAGTTTCCTCTATTACATTCGTAAACGTGGCTAAATATCGTTAAGTTTAAGAGGGAAGAGGAATATATAGGGATAAATTACTGGGTGTATACATAGTGTTTGTAATAACATGTTTCTGCTCTAGTTACGTATTTTCCCGCAATGAAAATCGTAGTATAAATGTCAAGAAATGACAACTTCGGCTTTGAATAAATGGATTTGCGTACGGTGAACTTAGTTTTAGGCCATGATTATAGCAAAGTTAATCCATCGAGCTAGTCTATATGAACGAGATAACAATGATGGTTTGTATATGAGCCTGACACTGACCATGTTAAAAAGATTTACCAACTGTTTGTATTGTCTATATTTTGAACCCAGTTGTTCACCTAGTCAAACTTACAATGGCATGCAGTAGGTGAGAACGTATGGTCACAATGATATATGTTTTGCATGATATCGTCCATTAGCCTCCGTGCTTGTAGCTCTACGCGCAATAGTTTTCACCAATTACCGCATACATTACGGTTGTTGAGCAGGATATTTTGATAAGCACAACCCATGTTGCCATCTCAGCAAGTCCATATTGTCAATGAAATAATTCATCCCTTGTCAGCAAGTGCCAAATGCTCCGGTAATAACTATATCGCATAGTATTATTGTGTTACATGCTTGCAATTGTACATGAGCCATCAGCCTTGACTCTCGAGAATAGTTCGCATCGTGAATGGCAGATAACTACACATATATCGAACGAGAATGATCATGCGTAGGATTAAATGTACTTTGGGTAGTTTGACATCACGGTTAATACTCGGCTGGTACTCGGACGAAGCATTTCCTTTGCACACTAACAAGATATTAATCTCTTTATAAATAACCTCCGCGATATAATACAAGGTTAGCTTACCTACAATGAAGTTCCTTTTAAACTTCATACTGAGTGTCGGCAACGTGATACTACGTGTCGGCAACTTGATACTGCGTGTCTGCAACTTGATACTGCGTGTCGGCAACTTGATACTGCGTGTCTGCAACTTGATACTGCGTGTCTGCAACTTGATACTGCGTATCGGCAACGTGATACTGCGTGTCTGCAACTTGATACTGCGTGTCGGCAACTTGATACTGCGTGTCTGCAACTTGATACTGCGTGGCGGCAACTTGATACTGCGTGTCTGCAATTTGATAGTGCGTATCGGCAGCGTGATATTACGTGTCTGCAAGTTGATACTGGGTGTTTAGAAACAATGAGCCGATTGAAGGGTGCATATACAATTTAATGGCTGTCTGTGAGGTTTATACGTATTATCACGCATTTAAGCTCATGTGCTTGATTAGGGATTATAATGGGGAAATCCAATACATGTGTCTGATTTCATATGAACGTGACCTTAGCCCCCCTGTTAGAGGTATTCCCACGAGTTATTTTGTATGCGACCATCCAATTGGCTTGGTTTGCCAGCAATACATGTGCCACATAAAGCCCAGTTTGAGTTCCGCATTTAGTACCATTTGATGGTTTGAAACCTATAGGTAACGTTATTTATATGCATCTCTGTTCATCCGAAATACATGATTAAGTTATGTGTTAGTTCGCTAAAGAACTATTGAGAACTAGTACTATTCAGGGGATTCGCTAAATGTGAACACACATAGTCGCAATGAACCATGACATAGTCGCAACATGGTTTTATCAACAATCTGACTCTGGCGAAACATAACTTTGTTCGTCCTACAATCTAGAATTCTCGCCGTAGCAACATATGCACTGACCTAACGGTATCGGATTTATGATGCTTAAAGTGCAAGTAATGGGTAAAATATGAATTTTCGGGATCTTATAGAACGCGATTTTCTGATCAATAATTCGCAGTTCTTTTTTCGATCCGACGCGTAGTAAACAAGAAATAAGCAAAAACAAACAACACATTCCGGAACTTCCCGACCACACACCGAAGATGAACGAAGGCGCTGTGACGTCATATGTCACCAGAAGATCTATGTTACCACGGACGCCGTTTCTATTCGCGAACTAGCTGTCGTACTAATTTATCGCTATTTACAGAAACTCATAAGCGTTTTTGTATCCATGGTTTCTTGAGAATCTGTAAGTATACTCATCCTTACAATTCCCATATGAAAGTCGAATTAGAATTCATTAGTTATGTTTCCGTACTGATTTTGAAAACAGAATTTGCACTTGCCTGTTGACAAAATTGACATGGCCGGTAGTGATCAGTGTGGGGCGTCTCAAGTTTTATAAGGCTGTTTCACAGATAACATATAGATTTGTCTCGTCAGGCTGCAATATGTAGATGTATGCTAGCCTGACAGTAGCTTACAATTGTCCTAAACAATCCTCGGACGATGCCCAGTGCTCAGTGAGTCAGTTCTGGCCTACTGTCAAATTTGCTTCATATAACTTTACCCTTATGTCTTCCAGTCTGTATCATCATTGTGCGAATATGTGAGTACCAGTACTGCAATAATTCGCATCTAGGGCCTCAAACGAAGCATGTCATTTCTTTTGGATGACCAAGGACTCCGGTTGGACTGCATCATCACCGATAGGCACACGAGTATCAATAAGTACATCCGTGATGACCAATGAACCAGGTGCACTTGCTGAAATGTATGACTACCCTGACAAGGAGGAGGCTGAGAGGCAGCATATGGAGAGGTTTCTTCTTTTTAGATGAGTCATGTAGTAAGGTATCTAAAGGTGATGATGAATGATGGTGGTGGTAGTGATGGGGTAGGGGAGGGGTGGTGATGGAGTTGATGGTGGTGGCCTAAGCATTATATTGGTGGTTGGCCGATTGATATTTGCTTGTTTACAAGTAATATCTAAGCTCTGTTTATTTTTCAGCTTTGGCTTCAGCTAAGTCAAGCTTGTAACATTTAATTTTACCTATCTGTTAACAAGTGCACAAGGACATAACTATTTCTTATCATCATACTTACAAAATAAATGGTAAATATTGGGGTTAAAATTCACTTTGAACATCAAAGGTCATTTCAAACTGGTGGTGTAAGATGACGAACAAACATTGGAGTTTAAGATCCTATCGCCCAAATGGCACCACCGTGCATAGCACACAGTGGGATTTGAACTTGCCACATTTGGGAAACTAGACAAACACCCACCCTGCTAGACCACAGTTGTGGACCTATCATCTTAAACATCATTGGTGAGGTAACCGCCACAATATGACCTCTGATGTTGAAAGTGATGTTAAAAACAACAATATTAACCATTTTTATTTTCAAATCATCCAGCATGTGTATGGCTTTATGACTTAATTTGAATGTTAAATGGGTCTGAGGTAAGCTAAGCTGTGGTGAAACTCAAACACTGTTATATGATTCCTCTTTGTGGCTTGCTGAGAATTAATTTTGTAAATATATATGTTGGACTGGTGTATATATTTTGCCATTTTCTATTGAATAAGACATTGTTGGTATTTGTGAGCAGAATTGCATAAGCATTATTTGTATAATGTGCCCGCAAAATTTAATCATGATGATTGAGAGGTGCAATGGCACAGGATATAAAAAATATCCTGCAAAAATTATTAAACAACTGTTAACATACTGTTATTTGAGTGATAAAATATCTTTAGTACGAGATACAGGATACAGGAACAAGATGCCCTGCAGGTATGTCATGATTTTGGAATTGATGCTTCCTATCATTTTTATGCATATGGTATAATAAATTAGGTGGACTGGCCTTAACAATTTTTGTTGCTGGTTGTCATCAGCATGTAGTATCATCATAGCTGAATGTAAATAACAGAATAAGACACATAATGCTTTTTTGTCCCTTTACTATTGTCATGCTGGCATACATAAATGTGAACCTTGGGAAATCATCGCTAATTTTGGTTTTATCAACAATCTGACTCTGGCGAAACATAACTTTGTTCGTCCTACAATCTAGAATTCTCGCCGTAGCAACATATGCACTGACCTAACGGTATCGGATTTATGATGCTTAAAGTGCAAGTAATGGGTAAAATATGAATTTTCGGGATCTTATAGAACGCGATTTTCTGATCAATAATTCGCAGTTCTTTTTTTCGATCCGACGCGTAGTAAACAAGAAATAAGCAAAAAACAAACAACACATTCCGAACTTCCCCGACCACACACCGAAGATGAACGAAGGCGCTGTGACGTCATATGTCACCAGAAGATCTATGTTACCACGGACGCCGTTTCTATTCGCGAACTAGCTGTCGTACTAATTTATCGCTATTTACAGAAACTCATAAGCGTTTTTGTATCCATGGTTTCTTGAGAATCTGTAAGTATACTCATCCTTACAATTCCCTATATGAAAGTCGAATTAGAATTCATTAGTTATGTTTCCGTACTGATTTTGAAAACAGAATTTGCACTTGCCTGTTGACAAAATTGACATGGCCGGTAGTGATCAGTGTGGGGCGTCTCAAGTTTTATAAGGCTGTTTCACAGATAACATATAGATTTGTCTCGTCAGGCTGCAATATGTAGATGTATGCTAGCCTGACAGTAGCTTACAATTGGTCCTAAACAATCCTCGGACGATGCCCAGTGCTCAGTGAGTCAGTTCTGGCCTACTGTCAAATTTGCTTCATATAACTTTACCCTTATGTCTTCCAGTCTGTATCATCATTGTGCGAATATGTGAGTACCAGTACTGCAATAATTCGCATCTAGGGCCTCAAACGAAGCATGTCATTTCTTTTGGATGACCAAGGACTCGGTTGGACTGCATCATCACCGATAGGCACACGAGTATCAATAAGTACATCCGTGATGACCAATGAACCAGGTGCACTTGCTGAAATGTATGACTACCCTGACAAGGAGGAGGCTGAGAGGCAGCATATGGAGAGGTTTTTCTTCTTTAGATGAGTCATGTAGTAAGGTATCTAAAGGGTGATGATGAATGATGGTGGTGGTAGTGATGGGGTAGGGGGGAGGGGGGGTGATGGAGTTGATGGTGGTGGCCTAAGCATTATATATGGTGGTGGTTGGCCGATTGATATTTGCTTGTTTACAAGTAATATCTAAGCTCTGTTTATTTTTCAGCTTTGGCTTCAGCTAAGTCAAGCTTGTAACATTTAATTTTACCTATCTGTTAACAAGTGCACAAGGACATAACTATTTCTTATCATCATACTTACAAAATAAATGGTAAATATTGGGGTTAAAATTCACTTTGAACATCAAAGGTCATTTCAAACTGGTGGTGTAAGATGACGAACAAACATTGGAGTTTAAGATCCTATCGCCCAAATGGCACCACCGTGCATAGCACACAGTGGGATTTGAACTTGCCACATTTGGGAAACTAGACAAACACCCACCCTGCTAGACCACAGTTGTGGACCTATCATCTTAAACATCATTGGTGAGGTAACCGCCACAATATGACCTCTGATGTTGAAAGTGATGTTAAACAACAATATTAACCATTTTTATTTTCAAATCATCCAGCATGTGTATGGCTTTATGACTTAATTTGAATGTTAAATGGGTCTGAGGTAAGCTAAGCTGTGGTGAAACTCAAAACACTGTTATATGATTCCTCTTTGTGGCTTGCTGAGAATTAATTTTGTAAATATATATGTTGGACTGGTGTATATATTTTGCCATTTCTATTGAATAAGACATTGTTGGTATTTGTGAGCAGAATTTGCATAAGCATTATTTGTATAATGTGCCCGCAAAATTTAATCATGATGATTGATGTGCAATGGCACAGGATATATAAAATATCCTGCAAAAATTATTAAACAACTGTTAACATACTGTTATTTGAGTGATAAAATATCTTTAGTACGAGATACAGGATACAGGAACAAGATGCCCTGCAGGTATGTCATGATTTTGGAATTGATGCTTCCTATCATTTTATGCATATGGTATAATAAATTAGGTGGACTGGCCTTAACTGAATTTTGTTGCTGGTTGTCATCAGCATGTAGTATCATCATAGCTGAATGTAAATAACAGAATAAGACACATAATGCTTTTTTGTCCCTTTATTATTGTAATGCTGGCAGTTTGAAACCAACATAAACTGATTCACCCTTGGGAAATCATCTCTAATTTTAAGTACAGAACAAGCTGGGAGTGGCACTCTATGATGTCTGCCTAGATTACCCCATCACCACTGTACCAACTGCCGATATGCAGTGAATCGGAATAACCTGCAATAAAAAGAGTACATGAATATTTTTCATCAGTTATCATCTGAACCAGACCATTTTTAAGTATATTCACTCATGCTGAGTAGTAACTTTCTTCTTGTACCTCTGGATATAAGCACTATATGCTATTTCTAGTGTCGAGGGACGCAGGAACCCTGAGACAAATCCTGGGTGTGCTGTAATACAGGACGCACTCATAGATTACTTTCTCGAGAACTTGTGGAATTTCCTGGCAGCATTTACTCTCTGCTACTGTAATCATTGGCCCACATGAGCACCTAGTACAGAACATAATTACAATGAATAACTAGCTTTTCAGCAAACAAAAAATTGACATAAAACATGAATAAGAAGATGACTTGAAGCAAGACTTAAGGACAACTGTAAAGTAAAGAGAAAAATATCTGCAAAGATTGTTTGGACTGAAATGTGCCAATACCAAGTGCTGTTACCCAGTCGGCTCAAGTCCTCTTCTTTTTGAGGAGAATTTGCAGGCCTTGTCTTAGCTGGAGGTTCAAATCTGCATGCCTGTATGCCCCCCTTAGGTTCCTAGTTCCTCTTCTTGGTGAGACAAACACTCACTGCTGTAATCCAGCTCATCGCTTCCGGAGTTGTCTGTACATGAGGAAGATGAGGACATTTTGCTCCCTTGACATATAATAAAAGCAAAGTATAATGGCAGTTATGCACTGTACTAGGTGTAAGTAATAAATATAAAACTAATAAGGACAAGATAAAGTATGTATTATTGAGGTTGGTACCCCAGGTAATTCAAAGAACTAGTGTAAGGCCTTGAACTCTTTAAAGGCCT
Source organism: Urechis unicinctus (assembly GCA_034190875.2). Classification (NCBI taxonomy): domain Eukaryota; kingdom Metazoa; phylum Annelida; class Polychaeta; order Xenopneusta; family Urechidae; genus Urechis; species Urechis unicinctus. The sequence goes on from CM067355.1 coordinate 18,833,475, forward strand.
ATGATATATGTAGTCATAAACATGTCACTGAACTTGGATCCTGTACAATTCACTGGAGAGGTATATTCAATTGTAACAGCTTATCCCTGATAGGTCTCGGTTCCCAAAACCAGTGCCAATATTTAAAATAAAATTGATATTTTCTGTTGTCAAGGAGAATATAAATTATTGAAATTTTATTCAATTTATAGCAAAAGCGAAATATCGAGTGAAATCCCCATTTAATGTAGTATCAGTTTTCATTTGCGATTAAATCAAATAAAAGCACAAGAAAATATATTCTCCGTAACAGGACAGGCAAATGGTGAATCAATCATTGATAACCATTAAACGGGCCTGAAATCGAGGTGCAGACCTCTGTTCCAGTACTGCCTGTATTATCGCTCGGTCCCCTTTGGTTGACGTTTTCACCCAACATAATAGAAGTTTATCACAATTTAATGTATTCTAGGCGAACAAAGTACTCCATGCCACATTAAATGATGTGATTCGTTGCGGTATATGATGTACATGATGACGGTATAAAATACGATTATGCTCACACCTACCACAGTTCCCATGTAAACAAACGAGGAAATGACTGCGCTATCCGGCTGGACGGTGACATATGACGTCACAAACTCAGGAGCCAATGGCCGTCGTTTTTTGCGCTTATGCCAAAACGGTCCGAAAAATCGATGGAAATATTGAAAAAAAAAACACACAAAACGACATCTATGGACTTTGTCGGAAACGTCTTTCACAGGCTGAAATACATCTAATTCCACTTTGATTAGGGATTCGAAAATAGACGTTACTTGCACTTTAAGCTTCAGATAGATCAATACCATGTTACTTTATTGAAGCTGCCATGGGTCTTAAAAACAAAATCTGGCAGTATGGTGTTTACTAATATGATTGCATTTAGTAAGAAACTACCATCTGTTCGGTCGGGGTCTTTCATGGATGAGCTACTTCCAGTTTTTTTATAGACCTCACCATTCCATCGAGGCATTGGTACTAAACGTTTGTGATTACTTTGGCCTTTGAGCTCTAAAATAGCCCGTATTAGTGGCAATAATGTCACTAAAAACAAACATACAGGAACTAATTATTTTCCTTGCGATACCAGATGAAGGCTCTAGCTTTATACCGATCCAGTGCCTCAATAAACTTCCAGAAAGTCGTGTGAACGACAGTACCGAACATATAATAATAGTTGACAAAATTTTCCATGTGAATACATTAACAATACATTGTAAAACAGTTACTATAATAACTTTGTAGATTATTTTGAAAGTGTACATTATTGGGTATTTTGGTTCTAACAAGTCAAATCGACCTAATATATATGTAGCAGTAGAGTATGTGGAAATCATCGCTTGAAATAAGAACCATGGAAATAGAACTATAAGGAAATTATGCTAATGGGATTAGTTGAGCATCTTTACTTCCAATATGTGCGATCCTGATTTTTGCCCTTTTAGAATGATTACGATCGATTGAAAACTGCACACTCCGGCGGAGAAACAAAAACACGACCGATAGCTATCCGTCCATTCAGCTTAGATAAAGGATGTTTAATGTTAAAGCAGCCATTATGTTAAGTGAAATACTTAAAAGGGGTTGGCTCTTAATTACACCCATGATTTATTGGAGCAAACCGTCGTTGGCCTTAATAATGCCAGGCTAAAACAAATAAATCGGCTCTGATAACGCATGTTACGTCCGTCAATGCGGGTTTGTTTATGACCAATATGGCAGGGACTGCTCCAAAGGTATGGCGGCGAGGGAAGCTATTCACAATTTATTATGTTGCATAAATGTCAGGTTATTCATCTGTATTTCCGATCATCTTTGACGTACATCGAGCACCTGCCTATCTTAGCTTACAATGTGTTCGTATGACATGGCGAATGTTTTATTGTAGTAATAGTGGAAAAGCCACATAAAAACGGTCGTTCAAATGAAGTTGCTGATATGATTGTTAGGTTGCATGAGTTGTTGATATTATTTCTATCTTGTATGAATTAAGGACTTTTCATACATACATTGTATTTCTGAGCACTGCGTCGACAACTTCTAATTAGTGCTGCTACCGAGGGCATGGCTGAGCCTACAAGCATCTGGTAGGGTATTTTATATAATGGCTGCTAACATCGCAACTGGATGCCAGCGGCAATATGTGGTGAACTGGATTATTGCGCATCTTCGCCTAATATGCATGCGCTAACTCATCATTTGTGCGTCTAGCTATTAGATATCCAATCAATGTGGAAATTACAGTGCTTCTCAGCCGGTCTTTGCTGGTCAGTTGCAGCAGCAGGCTCACTTTGTTATGTCACAGCGAATATAATTCACAAATCATGTTATTCACATGCATGAATATAATTCACAAAGGCATCATACTATATCTGACCTGTTGACGCGCAGCTGTTCAAGGGTAGGTTGGCTAAGTTACTTTGCTGTTGCTTACTTTTTCTGCTTAGCTGACACTGCACCCTTGATCTATGGATAGCAATGGGCCTTGAATATCGCCGGAATGGGGACCCATCAATCAAATTCGTAGGAAATTTATTCGAAGGATATCATAATGCTATGTCCCATTGGATACGCTCGCAATGAATTTGTCCCCTGAGAAAATGGCATATAGAGATTATGCCGCTGTAGAATGGGGACCCATCAATCAAATTCGTAGGAAATTTATTCGAAGGATATCATAATGCTATGTCCCATTGGATACGCTCGCAATGAATTTGTCCCCTGAGAAAATGGCTTATAGAGATTATGGCGCTGTACAATGGACAACTCCATAGCAGGTATGAAAACATTAATTATCGATTTAATAACCCTGGATGTTATGTTAAAGACTCATAGCTACATGAATAACGATCAGGGGTAACTCAAAGTGCAGATGCGGTGTCAAATGTTACTTGTATTGTTTGATCCCTAACGCGCAGGGGTGTATGATGTCATCCTTTACATGGCTTATCATCAAATGGAACGTTTACACACAAGCCCTCGAACTAGCGGTGAGTTTCAATTAACGCTGAAAGAATAACAAAGACCATTACGTCTGTCAATTCATCACATTCAACATATTTCTTTAATCGATGATTTTGCAATGCGGAATGACTAGAGTCAATCGGAAAAACGTTGAGTTTGGTAACTTGGCTCTCCAAGAATGCCTGACATTGCTAATGAAATATTTTCGACCTATTTATATGTCAGATGAAAGCCAATTGAAGATACTTAAGATGAAGTGTCACACAGCAAACTTGACCCGTTCGCCTATGCACATACCCGGTATAAAACGAGCAGTTTATAAAGGGATACATTTAAACCTCTTGGTAGAGTTACACCTTGCTATGAAATGACTGTTGACTAGATCACAGATGTAGCGAGAAACCATTTTATCATACCATCATAATGGAATGTTGATAGTATATACTGGCAATGCCCGGTTAAGTAAATGTCTTTTTCAATAACACCATGTGTCATTCTGCTATTTACTATGATCTGTATTTAATTTCTATGGGATTTCAAGACAAAATAGTCGGTCTTAAGAAGCAGTGATTTAATCAACCATTCTTTATCACTTCAGTCACCTTGGGTCAGAGAGGCATCCGCTATAAGTGAAAGCACAAATACGCTAACATAGTCATGTACCCTTGTGGCCTTGCAGTCATCGAGTTTAAACGCTAATCAATTGAATTATTTGCATTCAGCACGTGGTCCAATTGTGTTGTCAAGGTATGTGACAAAAAAACTGTACAAAACCTTGGACTGCTGTCTTGTGCATTTGTGCTAGGAGCAAGGTAATGCACAAAATTGATCGCTATGATTATTCGGGAACTACATTTTAACACAAGCTCCAAGGACTAGATAAAGCTAATTCGCTGTTAACAAAGATTTATTACCAAACAAGATTAGCAAGTGCACTTTTAGTTGGTATAACATTTGCTTGATGTAGATATATATTGAAGGGTTCCATAACTATGGGCATAGTACATCCTTGTCGGATGGAAAAATGATTGGGGTTGAAAATAGATAAATCCATTATATTTTTCCGCTCATTTGTGCATCATTTCAAACGTGTTCACGCAAAACGGATGTTAATTAGAACATAGACTGCGTACATTGAATTTCGCATCTCCGATTATATCAGTGACATTTGACAGGGCTGTCACAAGGCCAAATATCTGAAGGGCCCGGGATCTCCGGCATAAAATTCCCATGTGTCCCAGCCCTCAAATCAAGGGTACACTGGACATTTTACGAGGCCCACACTGGTCAACAACACAAATATTGTAAGAAATTCTTCAATTGTGGTGAGCCCGTGGCTTCTTTATTCAATAGGTGAATTATCATCAAATATGATGGACAGTTTATTGAGTATATATGTTCGGCACGCGTTCAAAAGGACTGGCATCATCACAGGCTCGGGGTTACCAAGCTTCCAAGCAGCCAATCTTTCTTCCTGATGGGCCCGTAAACTTTGAGTCGGTAAGCTAGCATCCTTGGTCACAACCGCATGTTAAATATCTTCCCGCTCCCACCCTTGCCTCCCCATATAACCAGCCGCATTTCGCATCTTCACCTCAACGTAATTTCCTCTCCCCAACCCCTTCCTCATCCCAATTATTTAAATAATTTTTTTGGTACATGATGCCCCAGCAGTAATGAATCCGGCCAAACAATCCCCGGAGCCGTAGCTCGTGCTACCAAAGTGTTTTATAGCGAACGGAAGGATATTCGTTGAATTTAACATACCGTCCCTTATCGTGCATGGGACTATTCTACCGTGGTAAATAAACGTCCGGCTAGGATGCCCAGTAGATTGCGATCATTTATTGGCTTCATAGCTTAAATGTATTTTCTGTTATAATTGATTTGTCAAGCATGATCTGACAACAGCCTACAGTAGAAACGCAATTCAAGTTACATTAAATGCTTCCTCTGTCTTTGGGTTGGCAGAACAGTGAGCAATTTCATTATTTTTACTCTTCTGGTTATGGAACCTCATAATGGTAGTATTTGTATCTTAATTGCATTAACGTATATCAACTAAACTCACCTTTTTCGGCCATTCCGACCTACGAGTGCAACTGTTAACGGTACATTGCATTCCTAAGGTAGAGCAGCTAAAAGCAGCGATATGAGCGCCTTTTACTGAATTTGCTTACGCACGCTAGCAGCTATTTGCATATACTATTATGTTCAAAATGGTTTCAAGTTGCGTCCTCGTGCCAAGCATCTATTCCATGTGTGATTTTGCGGTAATTGAATTTATGATTCATGTTATAGTCATTTTGCGTGAGCATGGTCGTTTTGTCTGAATATGTGTTCTCCAGTGACACATTAAACTATATACAAATAACTTATAACTGCTGAGCTAAGCAGCTTTTAGCAAAAAACTGAAAAAACATGATGTTCGGGTGCATCGCCTTTATAATAGGGTGTGTTTGGTGTCTAGACATAGTGCATTGATATATATATATATATATATATATATATATATATATATATATATATATATATAATATATATATATATATATATATATATATATATATATATATATATATATATATATATATATATATATAAATGACAGTCAGCCATGACATTGTTAAACGCGACATACACTGATATTTCAAGGCATAATGCAAAATATGTCTATCAAATACACGCATTATAGGCCTGACCTAACAATATAACAGTGGTGCTTCCAATTACCCTTCTCTGCTTAGGATAGTTGCTTTGGGTGTACCTGATCAAAGGGAACGACCAAAGTTAGCAGTTGCCCCAAATAACACATTGGTGAATGTCGGATTGCATTGGAGTTTTCGACCGCGTAAGCGGCTGCTCTTTCAACTAACGCACCGATGTGCCACGCATACAGAAAATAATGTACTAGCTTAGTGCAGCCGTTCCCAGCGTGCAGACAGGGACGCGGGGCATTTAATTAATGCTTTGCCTGATGAAACCAAAGTGAATACTTGAATGCAAATAATCCTGCTGACTGGCGTTCATCAGCGGGCAGCGTGCTAGTAAGTGCAGATCGCACCCCGCCGTCAATGTTACTCTATGAGGGCAATGCATTAATTGTGCTATGAATAAGTCAATTACTGTCTATCATTTTCTTGGCCGTAGCCAAGGGCCACCTTATAGGTTAGCATTCCATATTTGTTGAACAGGACAAGAACAATATTGCGAGGGCTGCCGTCACAGTGTTTTAGCTGCGTTTCCTGTTCACGAATAACGGTTCTATATATATTTGACCGTTGTCATGACCGCTTTATATTCGAAATTATTACACGTACAGTCTTGCAAACAATGATTGGTCTTCATTTGTAGGTTTGCGAGCACGCTTCTATATATGAGCCCAGCAAAGCGTCTATGCTTCATAGGTGTTTCGCTTAGTAAACATTTTCCAGAAGATAAGTTAGCTATTCTGCTGATAAATGTGACATGAACATATTAGGGATTAAAATAACGAACAGCTATATTGATGATATGTTGGTATTTGAATCGCTTTCGTTATCAGTTTTTGATTATGCTGCATAAAAAATGAACAAGAGAACCACCGAGATCGATGTTCAAATATGCTTTATAACACATGTATGCTTGCATGGTAACATATTTGCTGGTTAGTGTCGTAAAGACACGGGCGTACAATTTACAAAACTAGCTTTCGAATGTTAGGGGAAAACTTTATTATTCTATTTCCTCTTGTCTGATATTTTCCTAAATTCTATTTGGTTGCACTTTGCAACCACTTAGGAATATTTTGCGATAGACCCATGCCGTCTTGTCAGAAAATACATCGACAGTGCTCTAATAAAGTATTCAAAATAGCCCAGGCACGGAAAGGCTAGATTGAACACCAGCTACCGTTCTTTATGCAGCTAATACAGAGCCGTCTGTTAAGTGGTAGTCATACAACAATGGCCGGATGCAATGCTACCTAACAATATGTAGGCGATTATTACTCCCTTCATTATTTCTAGTACATAGCCACAACCCATGCCGGTGCTATGATCTCAACAACCACCAACGATACATCGTATGTAAATATAACATCAACTGCCGCAATAGTACTACTGTTAGAATTACTCTACATATTAGCACAATTTCAAGAGAAACACCTTATGCAGTTGTTAAGCCCCAACTAATTTTATAAAAGTCATGATCTGATGTAATTCGTAAAAATCCGACAGATAAAAAACTTTTTCGACCTAAAGACAAGTTCATATTGTATGCATATAAAGTTTATAACAATTATGCACGGATTATCTTCTTATGTACATGCACACATGAACTGCCGATGATATTGGGGAGATATTTCTTATTAAGTAATTAATCATTGTAGCTTCTGCGCTGACACAATGCTCAGACATTAGTGACGACATAACTAGCATCACCTTCTATACTCAATAGCAGTACATGAAGCTACACTATATGTCAAATCAATCTGCATTTGCATTTAAAATAACTGACGGCTTGCCTTTTGTAATGTGTGCTAAAATATCCCTAATGCAAGTCAAAATTAAACTTGAGATTTATTGCAGATCGATGCGTCGAATCGATGTTTCTTCGTCAGGCAGTAGCATAACATATTTCAAATGGGCATAACAAAAATAGCATGGCTAGAAAGATACATCTAAACATACAATTTTAGAAAAGGAAAATATATGTACTGTATTGGTCCAATATCTAACATGTTGCATATGTTTTGTTACACAAGGCTACGCGCCCTCTTCGCCTGCTGTTGCTCTCCAGTATGCATGGAAAAATGAAAATAAATATACTTTCATGTTCCTCACAATCAGATTTTAACAATCAAATATCTCACGAACATGTGTGTTTAACATTCTTTAATTAACAATGCGTTCTGAGTACAATATTCGTTCAATAGACAGTCCTATTTTCATTGCCTGATTGTCTTGGGTACAATCCGCGCCATACATTGTGTCTTGCTGTTAGGTTACGCTATATATTTCGCTCTGGTGCAAAGGCACATGCTCTCGCACGAGTATTATCGTCTGGAAAGGATGATGTATATACAGGAATATAACGATGCCTCACTCATATCACCTTATTAAATGGATACATGGGTCATTCCCCAGTAATGTGTTGCCACAGACCGGAAAGACATGAAAAGTAAAGTTTCTCAAGATGATAGCCAGTAAAAGTAATTGTACTTATTTGTTCATTTACCCATCCAACAACGAGCTTTCTACGTTTTATTGATGAAAATTCCAAGACTGTCATTATTTTGGAGGATAGAAATTAAATAAATCATGTCACAGACATGTTAACTTGAATTAATAACCTTGACAAAACTGCATTAAAATGTATTGATTGCATCTTAGTTTTTAATAAAATGGTAAAAAAAAGACTGCCACAAACGGGACATCGATTAAAGTCTCAGACGGGACATTTGTCCGCTGTCTATTTTAATGTAATCCTAGGTATGCTTACCATGAAAATTTGTGATAATGTAATGATGAACTTGATTTGTTTATACGTAACCGAAAAAAAGCAATTAGGCAATGCATTTTACATTATTCATTTGGTAAAAAACATGTACAATTTACATTAGGTTCCAACTAACTACTTCCTTAAAGACCGACCGACCTTACATGCATCCCCGGAGCAATACAAATTATAATCTGCTATAGAGTGTCTTAATCGATTCACACCAGCCCAGCGATTTGTCCCGTTGATATCGATTTTACTTAGTGCCGTTTATCAAGTCCTTAAAATGGTACCTCCAAAGGGCATCTAACCGAGACAATGACAGTCGGTGCTCCACCTCATCGGACAGAGCATGGGATACATCAGGAATAATGGGGTAAAAGTGTTCTTCTTTGATCCAGCTGCCCTCAGTAAGAACACCTTGAGCTCAGTCTCCAAAACCTCTTCCACATGGCATGATCAATATCCCGTGATAAGCCCACAATGTAAAAAGGCCGACTATGCAAAAAGTCACCACAGACATTGATATACTATGCAACTTGTCTCGGGGTTACAACTTTCTCTGGTTCCCAATTCAAGACAAGAGAAAGTAGAATTTCTAGAATAGGCAATGGTGGTGTGGTTTATTGGTTGGCTTCACAAAGTAGAAGGACTGGGTACATTGCAGCGGCTTGTACTCTGTCCAGTGGGTGCGGATATGATTGGAGTCCTCAGCCTTTTCTGCCTCTTATACTCTCTGTCCTCCCTCTTTGTTCTTTCAGGCACCATATAACACACTAATGGTGGTATGCCGTTAGACCCTATACTTACCTTAACTCTTTGTTCTTTCATAGGTATCTTCATATTCTTTCAGTTCAGCTCTGTACTTTCTAGTTCAGTCAAGGCTTTTGCAACTAACAGTAGCTGAGGTCATATGATTCCACAGTCAACATTGTCTTACCTTATATAGATGGTAAGAGCTTGATCCCCAACAATAGCTGATAAAAGGTGTGAGAGCATTTTCTCACACTTTGTGCACACGTAAGAAATTTATGAGATGATTTTTATATACCTTGGATACAAATCAGAGAGTTGTGAGATGATTTTCATGCACCTTGAAAGAACCAGATAGTTGTGAGAGCAGATTTACACACCTAGGACAGAAAGGAGTGAGAGGAATTTTTGCACACCTTGTATGATCTAGAGTGTTGAAGAAGTAGTTAGAAAAGAACAGTTCCATTCATCAATATGCTCAATGCATATTTGTTACCAAATTCTGCTCTGAGGTACACAAAATTAAATTTATTACAATAAATGTCCTATTAGCATGCAACAAGTACTTGAAGCATACAGTTATAGTGTCCCGTCTGTGACAAAAATTGAAATACCTTAAAAATATATGCAAAATGTATTGAACAGGAAAAATAAACTATTGTTTATGCAAAGGTCATATGAATAAACAAAAAGTTTGATTTTATTGGAATGTTTGTTTTTGTGTTCAACAAAAATACTTATTGGTCCAAATTGTCACAGACGGGACATTTCAAAAATAAAGTGCTCAACAACATTTCACCAACAATCTAGGGGCAAAATGGAAATGTTGATAAAGTTAAATTATTGAAAAAATGTTAAATTTAGTGATTATTGGTTTTTATTATTTGTTCCGTTAGTGACTTAATTTGTCTCAAATTTAACTTCATACCCATAATTAACTAGATATTTACATATCCAGTCAAAGAAGAGTTAGAGTCCAATCATTTGATATGTAAACTGTCTAAATTAGTAAGTGTGAGGTTATTATCAGTAACATAGCATTTTTGTGTCCTCATTACTGTGGAATGACCCTCATTGTTTACAATACTGAGCAGACCCATCCTCTTTATCTGGTCTGCTCCTCGGGCGTTATGTACACTGGGAATTCTCATAGGATAAACTGTCAATTGCAGGAGCATCTGCCAGCATCAATGAACCAGTAGCAATCAGCAATCATAATTTTCATGGCGGGATGTCGTCGCGGATGCACCATCAGTGCACCCATTGATGTTTCCCCTCCATTAATTGACGCACGCCGATGCATTTGGCTGAAAGATAAATGGTTCTTACACATTGCATTTGTAAGCTAAGGCTCCAAACGTTCGCTATTCTCATCTTTCTAAGCATCTGCCCTCCGTTAGCTAGCATGAACCATTATCCTAGTTGCTGTCATTGCATGTAACGGCCCCACAGTACAGCCTGGTTTGCCAAACAACGGTGCGCACCAGCATCAACTGTAGCTTAATCGTGAAGAAATTGTTAGCCTCGCGGCAGATCCATAAGCAGCAGAGCATTTAATGCATAACATGAAAAACACCAGATATCAGATGTCATATAAGGTGAATGGTGTACATACTTCTCTGTTAATGACAAATATTGCATAAGACACAAATGATCGCTGATTTAAATTATTGCAATTATGTGCAGGTAGCTGTTAGAAAATGCTATTACGTAGGAGACATTTACACTGATAAATTGTCAAAATCTGCTCTGATCAAGCGGGCAACATTCCTTTGGCGAACCCGATGTTACTTTATAGTGATTTATTTCAGATTCACTTCGTGGTACGATTACAGAAGTTCCGGGAAGCGATGTAAGCCTGTTCAAGATAATGGTCCAAGCATAAGCTTACACATAAACATAACAGGCAACTTATCCGCAAAATATGTTTTTGTGGACGCGCTGTTTCCGATCAAAAAGTGGACATTATTATAGGTATTTATTACTTATCAGTCAGTAAAGATAAGTGTAGTGACAAAGGTGCCTTTAAAGGTGTAGGGAATTGCAAACAATCTTCTGAACACTACCTTTGTTACCAGAGACTGCGTGAATATATCGCGCGCCAGTTCATGGCCTGATTATACGACAGTTGTGCTTAAGACTCACACCATTGTCAGTTGGTGTGAGTGATTCAGTTTTGTCGGAATCATTGATCCCCGGCGTCCCATTGGACTGTATGTGAAGATTAAAAACGTCACTACGGATAGAGCTGCCGCGGAGTGGTCAACGCCATGGCAGGTCCGATGTAGCTGTGCTTAACATGCAACACAAGTCAATATTTGTTGCAATTGTGACTATCGTTCCAACCACGTCATATATCAAGTAGAGTACTAACAATAAGTCCGGTAAAGCACTTTGCATGTGCCTCACAGAATCATATCTGCTTAAGTGCAAATCAATTGAATGGCGACAATGCATTAAGTACTAACAAACGGCTTACTGTCTCATCTTTGTGCTTCCTTTAGCTTTGTGGAATCATCCAACCGGACTTACATACAAAGCTACTTGTAACCAAAAATAAGGTGCCGAAAATTTCATAGAGATGCATGGACACTTTCTCAGACTAGTCCAAGTACATTTAATATTTTATCTCGGTTTATTCGTGATAGTATTTAATTATTTTTTTTAATCATTGATACGTTGAGCAGTTTTAAAGTTCATATTATCTTATATCTCTCTCATGTTTTAATCAAGCATTCATTCAGGCTTAGCAGCGATTAATGAATTAACCTTAATGGAATGTTAAATAACATACATCATTAATCAGATGACTGTCAGCTACGTCTTTCAAAACAGCAGTAATATATTTTACAGTGGATGCACTCACATAACAAAACATACGTTCGCCCATAAATCACTACTTCGAAGACGGAAATGACCGTTCGCTGTCTATAAGACCGTTTGTACGGCTACGTTGGAAGGCCGTCAAGCAGTTGCTGTTTTGCATGTCGAGATACAATTGGTGCATCCGTGTTATAATAGAAGTGAGTTGTCACATCATGCCTACGCCCGCATATTATTGACCAACACATGACTACATATTTATCGAAGTGGTTTTCAATCTTTCAAACATTACAAAGAATGTGTTGTCATTGCATCATTGAGGCAGGTATATACAACAAATGGCTTGTTGTCCAGCTTTTTTTTCTGTATAATTTCATACTACAAATGAAATCGAATTTCCAAGCAACTGCCTCAATTCTGAGAATTGGTTTATATGAGAGATTAGATGTGGTTATCCTAAAAAACCCGCACTCATATTCTAAGCCGAATGAGTGTCTTGAACGCCTACCAGATGAACTAGCTTAGACGGTTTACAATGAGAACCTGTCAGTATAGAGGAGCGCTCCCGGCAATCTTCATGTGCTCTTACTATTTTGAGCTCAAGTGGCTCAAGTCATTCTTGGCAGTTTTGCTTCCTGCGTTGTAGTTGCATGATTATATTTTTGTAAACAGGGCGTCAACTGCGCGAATATGGCGGTCATGGCCAAATATTGATTAAACCGTCGAGTCAGCAGCATATCATAAGGTATATACATGGTGCCATCAAAATGACAAACTACGTAATCCGGTCGAGTTGTATGTTTGAAGGGGCATGCTAACAATATTATCAATACTTACTGAATCATTGCTGTACATTGCACGCACGGTACGTATATCAAGTTCTTAATGATTTCCCATCGTATTTGCATGAAAATGCATCTATTGTCTTGCTTCCTTACACGTACAGATGATTGGTATAGGTTTGTATTTAATTTATAACATATCTGCACACACCATGTCATACTGTATCATAACCTCCACGTATCCCCGCCCGGAGTAACATTCAAAATATAACGAATATTCTGTAAATGACGACATGTTTATATTTGTGTTACTGCGACAATAAGTATTATATCCTATCTAAGACATATTCCCGATGTACAGATATTTCGTCTTGCATTACAAAAATTTCCTAACATATCATGCCAGGTGTAACATATTTGTGTCAGACACCAGGCTTTTCCGCAGAAAATGACAATATTGAATCCTATTGAGCAGCGGCACTATCTGGGTGATACGTCAATGCCTGACAGTTGGAATAATAACAAAATGCTGGCTTTGCAATGTACTTGTTTGCTCATATTTATGTTATCGCCATATCGGTCTTATAATGGAAACTTCATGTTATGGTATAATTTGCTAATATTTGCTACAATATAAGTCTGGCAATGATTTCAGCTCTAACTAATGCAATTGCTGTGTTATCATATGTGTATAAAATGAAACAAACGCCATGATAAAATGGCGCACAGCAAAACAAACTTCACGTTTAATACATTACATTAAGTCATCTGTTTTTGCAAACCACGCGAGAATGGAGCCATTGGAGAAAATGTGAGGTTCTATGAGGGAACAGTTTATGCGCGTTTCGAATATGAGTGTTTATTAGAGGTTAAGCTTCTGTTAGTCGATAATCTGGTGAATTCTAAGTGGTACAGAGAACAATGTATGCACACATCTCAAAGCCTAATGGAATTGCACTACTACATACCCTGAAACAAAAGTCGTTGTACGTATATTTTGTGGTACGGTATATAGCATTTGCATTATGTTTATGTCGGATATCGCGCGCCATATATCTCTCTCTTTCAAAAACCTAAAGTTACCCTCTAGGCTATGATTCAGGGACTAAAGCTCATACATAGCCTGCCATTTACCTGGGTGACAAGCACATGTTCCGCGAAATTGCCGCTCATGTTCATGAATATCAAATTCTTGTTCGACGGGACTAACGAATTGTTTATGTGCTTGTTGACAACACTGCCAGCCATCTATTTTGCAGTAATGTTTTGCCTTGGGCAATGATTGCCAACGTTTGACTGCAAATACTCGTTGCTGAAATTGACATAAAGGGGAATAAACCAGTTTTATATCAATAAATAATAAATAGTGTTTGTACTGCTTAAAATGGACGACGCTCTCAATACAGTCACATACAGCAGACTGCTGCATGGTTAGTGAAGGTTATGTCGTTGCAGAAATCACAGCGTCTAGAAAACAATAGTAGTGATATATATCTCGTATCGTGCTGGCGAGTACAAATTGTATTATGAAATGTATCGGAACCGTATTGTTCTAATAAGAGTAGAAGTCAATGATAGTCATTATGTTATCTGCTATCAAATGCATTTGACGACCCTCTGACTATGCTTTATTCATATCGGGTCGACTCTTGCAGAGTAATATGTTGGTGAACTGCTGTATAAACTTTTCAGCTTAAATGCTTAATAACTTTGCACAACAAAACTGTACCAAATAATATTAGAGCAGCAGCTTTTATGCACCCACGAGGTCCTACGCCGTTAGCTTTCATTAATATATAATGTACGGATCTTAGGAACGCATATAAGCACGTCAACATACAAATTGATCCCAGAAATACTAAATCAATGGTCGTCTTATACCATCCCTTATTGCCAACATGAACACCAATCGTTTATATATGTGCAAAATATTTTACGCTATTCGTTTGCCGGTATCGCTTGAATCTAATATTTCGCTTGTTGTTTTGTTGCAGGTGAGTTTATCTTCTGAATTCATAATATTGCAAGAATACGTATACAACGGTGGTGAAGGCGAGCAGTACGTCAACACCAGATGATACACTCATACAATATTCAATTAAGACTTTGAATCTTGGTGAGGTAAGTTCTTTATAGTTGTTTGGCTTGGCGTAGGAATCAAATTGGTTAAACACACTCAAGGGTAGCTAATACTAGCGTTAATGGTCAAAGTCAAAATACAACGTACATGAAGCGATAAGTATGACATCCTGTCGTCTTTAAGGGCACACTGACAGCAATTGCATGGCGGTCTCTGTATCATTACTTATCGTGTTGGCTTCTGCCTAATAGATGTTGATACTGAATTGGCTTAATAGCTTAAATGTATTTCCTTGTAATGATTGTGTTGTCGAGCATATTTTGACAGCAGACAACAAAAGGCAAGCAATTCTAGCTACATTAAATGTTTTTAATTCTATCATTGTTCTCCCTCTCCTGGTTATACTATCCCTTGGAGCTAGTATTTGTCGTATTAATTGCATTAACTTCTGTCAATCGTATTCATCTTTGTTTGTTTTTCAGGCTTTAAAATGTAAATATTAAAGGCACATTGTACTCTAAAACAATAGCATAAGCGCCTATGGCTGAATATACTCACGCACGGTTGCAGATGTTTGCATATGCTGTTACATTCAAAAACGGTCTCAGGTAGTGCCATTGTGTCGAGCATCTTTGTCAACCGTGATTTTGCGGCAAAAGAGTTTCATGTTATTGTTATTTTGCGTGAGTACGGTCCCAAATGTGTTCTCCAGCGACCCATTGAATTATATATACAGAAAGCAAGGTTTAATAATGCTGAATGGAGTGTCTTACCCTTGTCGGTCTGTTGATGAATACAAGAATTAGCATAAATAACCATATAGACAGCAAACCATTAGACTGACACACTTAGACATGACGTGCATTGCTACATCAAAGTATTATTTATCATATATCTGGCAGAGATAAGCATTCTATTTCTGGCCTATTACTAATAACATAATATACCGGCAATAAGGCTTAAAATCACCCTTCTCTTCGAATAACAAAGCACGCAATAATGATTGTTGGTGGCGATTTTCATACCTGTGAAACAAGCAAATGTGGACTTGGATATGTGCTTCACATTTCAATTTTCTCCGACGTGCATACTACACAAAATCACCGATGCTTATGATAAGGAATGGCTCACAGCAGTCATATACCTCCTTTGATTCGACTGTGACTGCCTGGATCACTACCGGTGTTGGGTTTTGTGGGTGTGCCTGATCACAGGGAACGACCGAAGTTACAGTTTACCATGTGGAGGTGAATGCCCAAAATAACACAATTCATGGAACATTGGTAAATGTGTTTTCTATCTCATAACACACTGATGTGCCGCACATACAGAATAGAGTTCATTTCCAAGCTAAGCACAACTTAGATCTTGCAGACATGTATGCAGGGCACTAAATTGATACAAAAGATCACCACCACCATCCCCCCCCCCCCACCCTCGTCAATGTACTTTCATGAGGGCAATGCCTTATATGTGCTGCGAATATGTCAATTACTGTCAATCATTTATTTTACCGTTTTTTACCAGCACCAGAGCAGCATTGCAAGTGCTGACGTTACTACCTGCATTACCTGTTAACGAATAATCGCTCTATATATTTGACTGCTGGCCTGACTGCAGCATATTTGAAGTAATCATGCGTACTGACCCAATTGTCTTGAAAACAATGAGATCAATACGTAATATAACTCTAATGCGACATTTAAACCCACCTATACTGAGACAGAGAGACAATACTGAAAATAGAGAAATGCAAAAGGTGAGAGAGCCATGAAATGGAGGAGAATAACATATGCCAAAACGTATTTCCTAATGCCATGCGTTGGAATCTTTACACTACGCCAAGCAGCCACCCTGTAATCATGCAGTGCTAATTGTGTATGATCTGTTTGTAGTATGACCTTCCACTTATAACAGATATATGTATCAACCACTGCAAAATGTAAAAATAAGATATTTACGGTTCTCTCTCAATGACAAATGGAATGACAAAAATCATACAGGACAGACCTTTTTATACAGTTTCTATTAAAGTTTAACTTGCGCTAAAACGCAGGCAATTCTTTTTCGAGTCACATCAGGCTCCTACGGGTGCAATCATTAATGTCAGCTTCTGTGAGCGAACAAATCTGTCTTCTTAACGAACCTTTCTAAATAGATTACTAGAGTAATTTTTATATATGTCTTCAATATTAGGCTATAAAAAGGCCAGGAAGAAGAAATTAGAAATGTAACAATAAGTATTCTTATATCAGACAGCTTCGGTAAATATAATTGTAAAAATAAATTGAAAATTTTGTCGGACATGCATCACAAAAACACGACTTCCATGGGTTTAACAGGCCCGTTCGTTGAGCATTTTTGACACAACAATTTCGACACTCGTGACGAATGCACAATGGTTGAGGCACCAGGGTCCGATGGTACAAGTTACAAATAAAGTAAGTTCATATCCAGTCGGTGGTAAATAAGGCGCACTTCTTTCTATCCGTCAGCCTTTTGGCTGTGCATTGCATGAGTCGCACATTGTTGTTTATCTACATCACATGGTACCCAACATAGCACACCATCTGGGAATCAAAAGCGAATGAAAAGGATTACATAACTGCGTTGCACAATGAATGTGCATTAACTGTCGATATTTTCAACAACAAAACAATAATTGTATCTGATTGATGCACATGATCATTTATCATTAATCCCTTATGAACAGATATTAATCACCCTGGGCTCTTATCTCAGCTGTGATATGTAGTGAGAATATCACATTCACGCGCCCTGCCATGCATAGATACTAAGTAACAGATGAATCTGGGTTAACCCAATCAGGGTTCTTCTAAGCGTTCTATGATCATCATATTATAACACCGGCAATACAATGTGTTCTACAGTATCATTAACAGTCTGATAACTGCTTTCTACAGTTTAATTAACAGGCTGATAAGTGACCATAATTCTGTAAGTAAGCAACATCATATGTCGTGTTGATCATTTCTGGTCCTTAATTTCGGTAACAATTATCGTTTTGTTTGCATAATGGCGGTGTTGGTTTGTTTTGTATGAATCTTTTTTAAGGCTCCTTGAATAATGACAGGGGCACTATTTGTTTTCACAAGTTTTATGCACAGTACACCGCTCAGGTGTGTGAGCAAGCTTCCAAATGTGAGCTCAACACTGCCCAGCATAAGCTTCCCTGCAGCATAAAGAGCATCTAGGCTTCATACGTGTTTCGCTTAGTAAACATTTTCCAGAAGGTTAATTAGCTGTTTTGCGGATAAATATGACATGAATACATTTAGGGTTAAGAATGACGTACAGCTATATTGATGATATGCTGGGATTTGGATGTTGTTCGTTATCAGCTTTTGATTATGCTAAATGAAATGATAATGAGTCATTTTATTTCAGCTTACGAACGTTTACCAGGACATTTTTTCCCGCTTGCTCTCAGTGATTAACGTATGTTAATTTTCCTTTGCATCCTATATGAGAGAAACA
The DNA here is from genome assembly GCA_034190875.2 of Urechis unicinctus. Lineage (NCBI taxonomy): Eukaryota > Metazoa > Annelida > Polychaeta > Xenopneusta > Urechidae > Urechis > Urechis unicinctus. The sequence continues at coordinate 18,851,874 of CM067355.1, forward strand.
CCGGGGTCGACGTTCACATTTGCTTGATAACACGTTACATACATGGTAACATATGCATTGTAACTGAATATGGTAGTGAGGACCCACATGTATAATTTACTAAACTAGCTCCCGCATGTTGGGGGAAAACTCACCTAATATTCTTTAAACTCTTCTCTGTTATTTTCCTATATTCTCTTTAGTTGTACCTTGCAACAACTCAGGAATATTTTGCGATGACCCATGAGTCGGGGAAAAGAGTCAGATAAGAATGATAATGGAGACGGTATTTGAAAGGCAAATGGTTCGTTGTCCAGTCGATAAACCTTACGGACAATATATAATGATCCAACATATAGGTTTTGAAAAATCGGAAATATCAAGACATAATCCGATTTTTGCATCAAATGCTTTGCGTTGCAGCTTGTTTAAATTAGCCTGTGATACTAAAGGCATCCATAAAAGGAGCACTATTTCATCAGGAGCAACGGATGAACTAATATATTGTTTATCAGTACCGCTTGAATGTACTGTCTGATACATTACCATTGCGTTGCTAATGCATATTAACAAAATGTCTCAATTTATTGAACATTGCTTGCATCTTGTGGTTAATAATCACTGCTATAAGACTTAGCTTTAACATGCATCCTTGCTGCCATCGTGTCCGAGCATTCACCAACAATGCGCAAATAAATAAGTTCATCATAGTTCATGTAGTTTGTAGAGACTGGTTTGAAAAAGTACGGTGCGCACCAACATCAACTGTTGCTGACTCATTGCGAATTTGTTTGCCCAAGCACCGGCAGATTTATACACAGTAGAGATTTCAATCTAAACATTAACGAACCATTGTCTGATCGTGTACAAGCACGGAATGCATACAAAGAAGACAAAATGAGCGAATGTAAGTACCTCTAATATCAAGTGCAATCTAAGGTGAATTGACAAATTATGGTGTACGTACTTCTCTGTTAATGACAGATATTGAAAAACACAAACACTCCGTTGCTGGGGGTAGCAATTACAAAATGTCATTACGTCGTGGACATTTACTCCGACAAATCGATTAAAACTGCTCTGATCAAGCGGGTAGCATTAATCTTGCGATCCTCTCGTCGTTGTATTGTGATTTGTATTGGATTATCTTCGTGATAAGGTTATGAAAGTTCGGCCAGCTATATAAGCGGTTTTAGGGATACTGGACCATTTACAAGCGTGCACATAGACATAACAAGCAACGATCAATAATTTGGTTCTGCAGCAGTGGGTGCATCATTTTAATGCGGCGTAATCAAATTACATATGTACATTTATATATATATATATATATATATATATATATATATATATATATATATAAATATCTATAACATATGTATATATACATATATATTTATATATACATGTATAAATATATATATATATAAATATAAATATACATATATATAAATATGTATTTATATATGTGTATGTGTATATATATATATATATATGTATATCTATATATATATATATATATATATATATATATATATATATATATATATATATATATATATATATATATATATATATATATATATATATTCATACACATATAAAGTGTAAGCATTATTGCGACTCAGCCGACCATACTATATCTTTGTGCGATTTGACGGCCCTGTTACTGGTCGTACTTGTTATTGAGAGGAATTGTTGCATTCTTCTAACATTTGCGAGCAGCACGGTGATTTATACCATACATACATATGTATCGGAGCATAGCAATCATTCCTACGCACTATTCAGCCAGCTATGCATTGCGCTGGCGCATAATTGTTGACACGGTATTGTTACAATTATAGGAGCGCTTAGTATTATCACCAATGCGTCCTGCTATTGCATGCATCAATCGACCGATTTGTTAGCCTGGGGTAATTCATGTGCTCCACTTGTCGATAAATATACAGTATTCACCTCGAATGACAGATAACCTGTGACATATATTTCGACAATTCTGTCTGAGCACCGGGTGACAACAATAATATGCTGTTTAGTACACAGACAATTTATATGCTAGTCGCGCGTGCAACTAGAAGCCCATATTGGAACATTGCAGGAAATGCACTTCCTTACCTTCGGATAATGGAACCGCAATTAATGGATGTCATGTAGTCAACACTATACCTCCGCAAGACAGGAGCTAATGAGCTAATGGGTAGTTAGATTATTACGGTCCTATCGCATCGTTAAATAGGACATTATATACCTCCGACTTAATAATATTGTCAACCTATAAATCAACCTAATAGAACTGAAATTTTATTCAAGCTTCATAAGATAAATTCAAGCAGTGAAGAAATAGCATTATGAAGATAGCTCATATTGCGAGCATCGAAATGAAGTAAACAGGGACGATGCCCGGCATCCAGTGATATGATTAGGTATGTTTAGTACTTCATATTTATGTATTCATTAGTACTTCATACTAGTGTGAATAATAGATCAGCACTGATATATAGTCCAATGCAAACTCTAGTCTGTCTAGTAGCCACTTACGTAGAACACAAGGTTACGGTACATTGTATATAATAAGTAGTTAACCAGGTGCAAATCAGCACACGTTTGAAAGCGCAACGTGGGAATATAACAGTGTCCCAATCTACATCCCTTTGATTAAGCAGTCATATCTGATGCCTGTCATAGGTACCTAATCTGCCTGAGAATATAGTTAGTATACTTCGTCCAAATACTTGTGAATGAGCCCTGTAAATTCGTTTTGATTAAGGTTAGTTTTGCAATATCTCGTCATGTATAAATATTGTATTTGCAACAATAAGCTGTACTGCATCTTCGCCCCGATTTAAAGAAATGTTAGGTATGTCTGTTATTGAAACCTTTGTCGGTAAAATACCAAATACAAACATAACACGATATGGCTGTCTTCTGTATATTGCGTCACTGCTTAAACAATTGCACAGCATAGCCTCTCCGGGTTGACTCGACACATGTTAGTTCAGCATCATGTCTTACTGCACTGCTTTGCGTGCACACTCTCTGTCAACTTATTTACCTTGATGGTATCATTCAGCTGATATAGGTACAAGCAAAGAACGTACGCACATGTATACCCTGTAGAAGAGCAATTAACACATTTACAGTTGAATAATACACATTTAGTGCAAAATCTCAGAGGTATGTTACCATCAAGAGTTAAAACAACTTTTGAAGTTATGCGCTGTGTACATTATAGCCTAATGATTGCTGCTTTGATCAGTAAATTGAATTTACGAGGATACAATTGCCATGATACAATTGTTTCGCTGCGCATATGAATGAATGGTTAGATCTGCTGCGTAGATAATGGCACTATCAGTCCCTGATGTCGGCAGGCGGGATTATCCCGACAACTCTTTGCTGTTGATTTACTGCACAATTTCGTGTGTCTCTTACAAATATCTTCCCCATACAGGACATGGCTACTAGAAACTCAATACATCTTCGTCTTTTAACCTACTCTAGGGAATACAAATGTAACATAGGACAATTTATTTTAGATAACAAGAATAGATTTGCGTTTCGATGACAGAGGACTACACGATATTGATGCTATATAAAGTCGTTGAATTCCGTGCGCATAGACTGCTGAAAATAGGCTCATTTTACAGTAAATGTATCTTGCAATAATAGTGTGCACATCTTCCACGCATCATATTATATATTGCTTATCGGAAATCGATGATATAGAATATTTATCGACGTTTTTAATTGGTAAGCAAACCAAATGATATAGTTCCTGACAAGGTGGATTATTCTTTACAACTGGGACCTGTATTGTTTGCATCACGTACTATCAAGCTGCTCAGTTACCCAAAGTTTCCTGAAATATATGCGTATGTTCAATAATTGTGTACAACGATGGGTTATAGCACTGCCTGTTCGTTTTTCCCGATGCATTGTACGTTTAAATATATATATATATATATATATATATATATATATATAGAGATATAGATATATATATATAGATATATATATATATATATATATATATATAGGAGAGATATAGAGAGATATATATATATATATATATATGTAATATATATATATATATATATATATATATCTATATATATATATATATATATATATATATATATATATATATATATATATATATATATATATATCTATATCTATATATATATCTCTATATCTATATATATATATATATATATATATATATATATATATATCCGTATGCAACGCAGTCATTACATCACGCAACGTGGACTGGATGATTAAAATTGATTGCATGTCGCGACAATAATTGAGTTATATCGTATCTCAATGAGCGTTTCACATTGATGATTTAGGAGGCGCCCACAGCGATTAAATTGTTACCTGTCCAGTTTCTGTGCCCAATGTTGTGTTTGATGCCAGCATATTCGAATTTTGCTTTGCACGGCTAGTTAATAAATATGTGCCTGGTCGGAATCAATTTTTGTTGCGGAACTACAACAACGTTGCAAAATACAGCCTATTCACACTTCCTTCATGATGCTGCATTAAAAGTTATAAACAAGTGCCTCGCTTCTGATAGCTATAATCAACTAGCAAATTATGGACAATGCCGACAATTTGAATTCGATTCGCTTATACTTATCTTATATTGTGGGCATTCAGTTTATTCGAACAGCTTATCTGAACCTAACAGACAATATCGCTTGGCTCGCATGGACGATAACTAGGCCATATTATGGATACATAATTTGCTAAAATATAGAAATAATTGTGGAACAGCAGGGAAAAGAGTCATGCCATCTACCATAAAAACCATCAACAGCGCATAGCCTGTTGAGAAACAACTAGAAACGTTCCTTTCAGCACGATATGAAGTTATCATACATGTTACTGTCTTACCCTGTTAACTAACCGTTTGGCTTTTACAAAGTTGTTCACAGGGGTAGATGGTGTATTGGTTTCAAAGCCTTATTGTTGTGCATATTAAGACACTAGTCCGCATCATGCAGGCACTCCTTATTACATGGAATGCTACTTCTGTCATTAGGTCGGAGATAGACTTCACTCATTACAAGTATGTAGTAGAACAAGACGCTTTCGAAACATCAACTCTTTTTTTCCGCCCAATTTGTTTGTGCTTATGCGCTTTTATATATTCCTGGCCTGATTTTACGGAAGTTTTGCTTATAAATATCATCCTAGCCAGATAGCGTGAGTAAGTCCGTTTTGTCCGAATCATTGATCCCCGGCGTCTCCTTGAACTATATGTAAAGATTACAATGACTTGCACTGCTGAGACAATGGACCTTTGGACCCTGACTGTTTAACGTGCCCGGTCTGGTTTTCTAGACAATTGATTTTTCAGATGCATCGATCCTAATATAGGACAAGAAACAGTTTAGCGTTTGAACAGCTCATTAACTCCAATGGATAATATCAGTTCAAATAATTGGCTACTGACAGTTACTGACATTATTTATGTAACTGACGTTCTGCCGTCGCAATTGCTGGCGAGGTGTATATGTGTTTTAAGCTACAATTTGTTATATGCAAACCGCCGAATGTTACAAACTCATTACTGATACTAATGTTATGGACCCTCGCGCCATTCAGCTTCTTTGATTAAACTTCGGTCTATTGAATAGGCAATGTAAACAGTTCAGCCGCCAGATGAGAGTTCCTGAAATCGTACACCTGATGGACAATAGGTTAATGCATGATGCCAGGTTCGCTCGCCGGAACGTTAATGTTGTGTGCGGGGAGCTAATAGAGAATAACGTAATGAGTGCATCATATTACACCACGGAAAATAGACGCCACAATAAGGTATTGTTGTAGCATGTGACATTATAATTATGGGGTTGAACGGCTGATATGATTACCAAGTGAACCACCTTGTATGCCGGCTTCTGTGAGTAAACAGATCAGTCTTCTGATAGATCTATGCAGTAATTACATATGTTTCGTCAATCATATTGCATCAAAAGGCCGGGACGAATGAATGACTACCCACGGGAATGTGAAATACATCAAACAGCATCGGTGAATTTAATTGTAAATTGATGTTGGACTGCATGTTAGACATGCATTATCCTCTTACACGCCTTCCCTGAGTTCTAAATGCCCGTTCATTGTGCATTTTTGACACAACAATTTCAACGCTCGTAATTATCGGATATTCTTCATTGCCAACCAACGTTTTGCCTTTCGATTGCATGAGTCGCTCATTAATAAATATCTACATCGCATGCTGTAGAACCTAGCACACCATCTGGGAATCGAAAACGGATGAAAAGGAACTGCGTTAATTACATAACTGCATTGCACGATAGATGTGCATTTACTTAAGCCATTGGTTGGTAACAGTAATTGTATCATGTTGCGTCCACGTGATTATTCATCGTGGATCCAATATGAACAAATATTGATCACCATTGACTACAATTTCAGCCGTGATATGCCATGTATATCATGTCATGTGTCAGTTTGATCTTTCAAGTCCTAAACCCCGATGTCTATTATCGATTTGTCTGTATTACGGCAGTGTTGATGTGTTTTGTTGGCACCTGGTTTTAAGTTCCTTAGATAATGACCGGGCAATATTTGTTTTATATATGTAGCATAATATACAGCCGGCTGTACCACGGCAGTCACACAATAATGGCCGGATACAAGGCTACTAAACAATATGTATGCGATAATTACTATTTCTAGTATATAACAACAACCATTGTCAGTGCTATAATCTCACCAACCGGGGGTGCTAAGGAGTATGTAAATCAAACATCAACTACTGTTACAATACAACTGTTAGAATAATATATAAGCACAACATTCAGGAGCTACACCTTATAGCATTAAAAGAAGGATGTAACTTGCAACTTTTAGAATACAAAAAACGTTTGCACTTGTAGTGTATAGATCCGATATCTAGTGTGTTGGATATATTTCGTTACAATAGGCTGCTAGGCAAGCAACACGTCCTCCTGGCATGTTGTTGCACTCCAATGTGCATAGCAAAATAAAAATGAATATACTTTCATGTTCCTCGCAATCAGATTAAGCAATCACATATCTCTAGAACGTGTAATTGTATCAATTAACAGCGCCTCCTGGGAACCATGGACGTTCAGTCAGTCAGTCCTATTTTTTATTTGGACAGTCAGTCCGATTTTCATTGTCCGATTGTCTTGGGAAAATCCTGGCTATACATTGTAGCATGCTGTTAGGAGACGCCATTTATTTCGTCTGGTGTAAGAGCGCATGCTCTCTCACGCTCTCTCTTTGCCATCTGGTAGGAGCATGTATATGCAAGAACAGCTCTATATTATCTTCATTACGAAGATTACATTCTTGACAATAATGAACAGAACAATAATCTCCTCTCTGGTCGGGTCTTCACTCGTTATTAACAACAGAGAGCCTCGGTGGGTACAATACCAATTGCTGGAGCATCTGCCAGCATCAGTCAACCAGTGGCCATCAGCAATCAGAATTTTCTTTGTGGGATTTCGTCGCCGTTGCACCATCGAAGCACCCATTGATGTTTATCCTTCTGTAATTAATGATAAAGTTGCTGGTTGAAGAATAATTTTTTCTTATAGATCGTAACTAAATACACTATGGCTCTAAATGCTCGTAAATGTCATTGTCGCCGTTAACTAGCATAAATCATTATCCTAGATAGATAATTGTTATCATTAAGATATGTATTATGGGAAATGCCCCCTGTCTACAGCCTGGATCGCAAAAGAACAGTGCACACACCTATGTAGCTTTCTCATGACACCATTATTAGTAGCTGTATAGGCAGCAGAGGATTTAAACAAAAAAGACCATTGTTATACCGTGCATAAGCATGGAATGCATAAGTAGAAAACTAATTGAGCTAATAATTGGGTTATAGTGTATGAAATTCAAAAATCAGTGTGCGATCACAAGTGAAAATATGATGTACGAACTGCTCTGTCGATGACTGACATATATTGTATAGGACACAAACGCTGATTCGGATTATTACATTTGGGTGCAGGTAGCAGCTGCAAAATGTTTTTACGTCTGGAACATTAACGCTGATAAATTGAGGAAAACTTCCCTGATCAAGTTGGTGGCATAAATCTGGCCATCCATACGTCACTTTATTGTGATTTATTTCAGATTCACTTCGTGATACGATTACGGACGTTGCGGCTAGCTATGTAAGCGTGTTAAGGGATATTGGTCTATGCATAAGCTTCAACATAAACATGACAAGCAACTTAGCGGTCTCTTCATTTGTTCTGAAGCATTGCGTGCATCATTTAAGGGTGACGTTATCACATATATACATGTATATTAACATATATATATATATATATATATATATATATCTTTATTTACATCTATTTATATATCTATATTATATACACAAATATATATGCATATATTTTTATATAATGGATATATATATACTTATCTTGATATATATTTACACATACACACAAATATATATATATATATATATATATATGAATATATATATTTATATATATATATATGTATATATATAAATATATATATTTATATATATATGTATATAGATTTATTAATATACATATATATCAATATATATATATATACATATATATTTATATATATATTTTATATATATATGTATCTATATATATATATATATATATATATATATATATATATATATATATATATATATATATATATATATATATATCTCTATTTATATATATATATATATATTTATTTCTATTGTAGCCATTATTGCTGTACATTGAACATAGTGCGATTTGGCGGCATGGGTACTGCTGCACTTGAATGATTTCTGGCTGGTTTTCACCTTCTAAGAATTATTTAATGACAAGTCGCTGGTTAAAAAGTACTTGTTGCATTCTTATAACATATGCGAGAAATACGGCATTTTATACCAGGCATACGTGCGTTTCGGGGCATAAAAATAATTGCTGCGCACTAATCAGCTAGCTATGCACAACGCTGGTGAAGAAATATTTCCTCGGTTATGATGAAGCGACAACCTATGATTTGCTGAACGCTAATTACCGGGGCTGTCAGTGTTTTTACCAATACTACCTACCGTTGTATCAACCGATTTCTAATATTTGGGTAATTACTGTATCTGTCAATGTATAATATTCACATCTTTTAGATAGCCCGTGTTATATTTATCGACACATCTGGCTCAACACCGAGTGACCAAAACCGTATGCTGTTTTGTAGACAGTCAATCTATATGCGCGTAAGAACTCATATAGTAACATTATAGGAAATGCGCTTCCTTGCCATCGGACAATGAAACCGCAATTAATGGATGCCATGACAGAAGTTAATTGGCAAATGATTGGGTAGCTTATTACGATCCTATGGCGCCATTCGATGAGACATTAATGATATTACCAATTAACAAATTAAAGGAATAGAATTGATAAATTGCACGCTTGATAAGTTAAATTTTAGCAGCTGGGAATAGCAGTATGAAGATAGTTCTAATTGAATGAGTCCAAATGTGGCAATAGGGGAAGTTGCCCGGCAACTGCTAATATGATTATATGTAAATTTTCGTATTGTTTATAATATTTCATACTAATGTGACGGAAGAACCAGCGCTGCTCAAGCACTCATATATAGACCGATACAAACTCTTGTCTGTCTAGCAGCCACTAACATAGAACACCTCTGTAGGGCTCACATGCGTGGGGCGTGGTTTAGCTAACGGTGGCTGCTTACATCGAGACAGGAAGCTAGAAACTGTGAGTAGGCGACGGGTGAATGTGGCGCACATAAAACCAGCATGCGGTTGCTGCATTATTTGTGTGTCAGGCTGCTGAAGAGTGATATCGCATAAAGGTGACGATCGCCATAGCTATTTCACAGGACTCTAGTGGTTAGTTTTAGCAGCAGCAAGGTTACTGTACAATATCACGGGATACTTATTTTACCAATGCGTGAGTCTGCATTGCACTACACTTTACAGGCGGACGCATGCTCTTGTAACGCTTGTTCAAGATGTCGCAGGTGTGGCTAAAGAACATATTATAGAGGAAGTTCGTTACGAGCTGCCACTGCCTACTGAATCATAGGGTAGTAACGGACTTAAAATCGCGAAAAAAGGATATCTTAAGGAAATAAAATCGGAGGTGATGACGTTCTAATGTCTCAATTCGACGCACTCACAATGAAGGTGACACCTGAGAAAGTAGTCACGAAAGAGGATTCTGCTGACGAATGGACCATGCCATGGCAGGTAAGAATGTACCATATAATAGTGAGAGTTATACCATGTAGTATGCAATAATGATCGCATTCGGAAATATCATTTTCACTTCCATACGCTATTGCAGTGGTTATTGTGGTTAATATCTGCATTATTACGGAAGTGAACATGTGGTTGTCTCGGCCAGGTGTCCAAGATGTTCGATGTCGTTCGTCATTGCCACAACCTGGTAGAACATAACGTTACCTTGTTGATGTTTTAGGTACTTCTCGAACACTACTTAGCGTAAATATCCCGAAGCACCTTTTTATCATTAGATTGCTTTTGATGTTAGTACCACTTGGACGATGAATAATTATGTCCCCTGTATGTTCACCAAGATGTATAATCTAATTCAATGTTTTACCCTTATGTATAACGAACAAGGCGCTAGCAGGATGCAAACCTGATGTTCCATCCACATTGCATATCACTGTGCGATAAATAAGGAAACATCAGCTTTTACCGGCAAGCGCAACCGCATTAAACCGGCCAAAAACTTGTATGTATGAATTTAGAGATGTTTAAACTGATAAAATTATGAGATTTTGTATTCCCGACAATCAATTTCGCTTAGTACGTACCTATTGCTTTGAATAATCCAGTGATATGATGAAAAGTTAAGAAATTGCAAACCAGTACACACTCGAAAGTGCAGAGTGGGAATTTTGCACGAGATGTATCACACTGTATATCCATTTTTGATCACGCAGTCTGCTAAAGAACACATTTGATATGATTTACAATCCTTCTATGCGCAGCCCTATAAATTGGTTGTGATATACAATCAATATCGCGTCTTTTTAAATATTGCATTTGCAGCGATAAGCTGCAATGCATTATCGCTCCAATTTAAAGAAGTGTTAGTTATGTCTGCCTGTTAGTAAAATGCCTTGTCTGTAAAAGACCTAACATAAACATTACGCGATGTGGCTGTCTTCTGTTTATTGCGTCTTTGCTTGAGAAATGGCACAGAATAGTCTATCAGGGTCGACTTGGTGCATGTTCATTCAGCACCATCTTTTACTCAAGCCCGCGCTGCATTGCGTACACACTCTATGTCAACCTATTTACCTTGATGGTATCATTCAGCTGCTATGAAAACAAGCAAAGAGCTGACCCAATTGTGTACCCTCGTAGAAGAGCCGTTTTAAAATTCACATTTGATGATGGCGATGCCATATTGAATTATGCACATATAGTGCAAAACCTCAAAGGAGAATTATCATCAAGGTTTGGGAAAGAAGTCCGAAATGCAGGAGAAGGATAAAACTTAGAGCAGTTATGCGCTTTGTACACCGGAGCCCAAAGATGGATGCTTTGATCAGTAAATCGAATTAACCACCATGATGCCATCGTTCCGCTGCGAACGCCAATAGAAAGTGTCACATCTGCTGAGAGGATAAGTACACTATCAGTCCATAATGTTGGCAGGTGGGATTAAGGAAATGTAGTATCCTCACAAGGCTTTGCTGTTGATTTACCGTACAAATCAATGTGTCTCTTACGCATATCTTCCCCGTACAGGACATGGCTACTCGGAATTCTATACATCTTCGTCGTTTAACTTACTTTAGGGAATACTAATGTGATATGGGATATATTCATTCAAGATAACTAGGATAGATTTGGTGTTCGATGACAGTAGATTACACGTTATAGATGCGATATAAAGTCATCGAGTTCCTGGCGGTAAGACTGAAAATGGGTCGATTTTGATCTTGCAATGATATCAATCACATTTGTATCATGTCATATTATATATTTCACAAATGAAAATCATGAAAGTGGATATTTACACCACCCGACGTGAACATGGGGACACTGTTGGCAACTTTTGTATCAACTATTCGTTCAACCCTCCACAGTCCCCATTAAATGTAAACCAAATAGACTGATGTATTTCCTGACTGACAATCAAATTTGGGAAAATTTTTAAAACTGGTTCGTGAATATATGTTTGTGCCTCACTTGCTCTATAGCTGTTTATTTCCCAATGTCATGATGAAACACCAAGGAAGTGCATGTTTGATAATGTTGTACAACACACAAGGTAAATCGAATGATTTAGATTGATTATATATAGCGACACTAATTGAGTAAATTACGCATCTCAAACAAAGTGTACTACTAACAGTGTGCGTGGATTTTGTATGCGCATACAGCGATTACATTGCTACCTGTTTAGTTTCCCTGGCCAGCATTGGTTTTAAAGGCCGCATATTAATACTCTACACGACAGGTTTATGAATATGTGCTCAGTCGGATTCATTTTCGTGTAGCGATATAAGTGCCTTGAAGAGTGACGTGAACACTACCATTATTACCAGTGACTGCGTTGATATATCACGCATCATTCATTGCCTGATTACACGGCAGTTGTGCTTAAGATTCACATTATTATCAGTTGGCGTGAGTAGGTCCGGATCGTTGATCCCCGGCGTCTCATTGGACTACGTGTTAAGATCACAATGGCTTACACTGGCTAAGACAATGGGTCTTTAAAGGCAGCTCAGGCCACCAACCGTTTAATGTGACTTATCTGGGTTTTAGATGATTGTTTATTGATATATACAGTTTCGCTAGTCAGAACATTAATGTTTTGTGCGGGGAGGTAATAGTGAGTGACGTCTTGCATGCTAATCTTTTAAGCTGACGTTTAGCAGGGGGCGGGATGTTGATGGCGTGGACCACATTTCGTCAACAATATACTTGTATAGGTGCATCGCGCTGCTGGTGCTGATAAATGTCTGCGATTGTAAGCCGCTTTTGTATGACCAGACCACCTCGCCACGGAAAGGCAGAGAATCCTTTCGTTGCGGAGGACGACAGAAGCGATGCATGTATTGCATTGTCACATCTTACCTGTTAACGCTTGCTGTTGATTACCCGCTCCAGGTTTTTGAAAGACGGTTGTCACAGCCGGAATATTCAAAGTAATTACTGGCGCGTCGTTGCGAATAGGTCAGATGTCACAGCGTAGCTCAGCTTAACGTGCAACATGGTTCAATATTTGATTGCGATGGTGACTATCATTCCATCCAAGTCATGTATCGAATATGGCTAACCATGAGTCCGGTAGAGCACTTTGCATATGCCTCACAGAAAGACATCAGCTTCTGTGCTAATCGACTAAATGACGACTATGCACTAATAATTAACAAACAGCTTACTTTCTCGTCTTTGTAACTCATTTGGCTTAGTAGAATCATCCAACTGGACTAACATAAGGGACCTATCATAAACAAAACTAAGGTGCCACAACTTCCATAGAGATGCATACACACTTACTCGGACTAGTCCAAGTAGTGCCACGTAGCTGCCGATGATGTATGCTCTATAAAATGCATTCATGCTGTAAGCTCGGCATATTCTTGATTTTTGTAAATTAATTTTGCCGTCGATCATTGATACTTTGCCCAGTTTTAAAATTGCAAAATTCGACAAATCCGTTATCTATCTCATGTTTAGTCATGAAGTCATTCAGGCTTAGCAGCGAGTAATTAATTAGCTCGCCTAAGCTGAGTATGAAATAGCATGTTTTCATTTATCATATGACTCTCTCAGGTACGCCGTAATTAGGTTCACAGTAGTATCCGCTCACACGACAATACGTCCTCCCTTACGTCAACATTACGAAACACTTTTGTTCGTCGCTGCGTTTGGAGGCAGCAGTTGTTTTGCGTGTCGTGTAATATCTTTTCGTCCATGTTTTAAAAGAGTAGCGCTGCTACATCGCTATTGACTATTACATTACTACATATCGTCAAAGCGGTTTTCAATCTTGTAAACTTTCAAGCATTTGTTTGACACTTTAAAGATTGCAATGAGTTAAACTTTGTCTACTGCAATGTGTACAACCGATAGGTTCAGTACAGGAGATAATCGCAACCGCGAAGCAGTTTTATGCCTAAGTGAAGTTTGCATTGGCAAGTCAACTTATCCGCAAAAGTAGGTATATGTCAAACCGGATTTTTAATACAACTGCCTCAATTTGGTTTATATGAGTAATAAGTGCGGCTTACATGGACCACCCACACTCATATTCTTAGCCGGAAGAGCGGATTGAACGCCTACCAGATAAACTGGCTTAGACGGTAAACACCAATTACCTCCCAGCAATCTGCATAGACTCTTACTATTTTGAGCTCAAGTGGCTCAAGTCATCTTGGCAGTTATCTGCGCAAATATCACGGTCATAGGCATATATTGATTGGATGGTGGCAGTATCATCCCCGTGAATCTAGGTGCTTAGATGAAAGGTCTGCTTACGGTCGATTATTTCTCATTAAGACCATGGCCGATTCATCACCGGAAGGTGATTGTATATTTGTTTGTCAATGCTGTGTTACAAAAATGATAGTGCCACTAACTGGTAAAACCAGAAGGTGGCGTAATGGTATCTGTGTTTGTCTAACTTTCTCCTGTCCATGCGCGTTTGTTCATGTACAAATCGAATATGGATTTTCATCTCAGCTTAAGCTTCTCTAGTGGAACAGAGAACAATGTAATCACACATCTCAAACCCTAATTGAATTGTACTACTACAGGCCCTGAAACAAAAGGCGTTGTTTGTCAGTTTCAGGGTACGTATATAGCATCATGCTCATGTCGGCTATCGCGTGCCACATACCTCTCTCTTTCAAAATCCCAACATTTCCCTTCAGGCTATGATTCAGTGACAGATGATCACAGCCGCTTGTTTACCTGGGTGACAAGCACATGTTCTGCAAAATTGCCGCTCATGTTCATGAATATCAAAATCTTGTTCTGCAGGACTTCAGAAACTGACAGTGTATGTGTGCTTGTTGACAACACTAGCAAAACGTTGTGTTGCTGTGAGATTTTCCCCCGGCCAACACTCGACTGCAAACACTCGTTGTTGAAACTGCCGTGACGGAGAATAAACCTGTTTTATATCTAAGAATAATGCAGTCCCAACAATTTGCATTTAGGCCATATGCTAGTACATCTTATGAATGGTGTTTGTATTGCGTAAATTGGAAGATGGTCTCAAAGCGGTCATACTCGGCTTGTTGCGTGGTTAGTGAAGGTTATGTCGTTGCAGGAATCACAGCGTCTAGAATACAATAACAATGTAACATAGCAAGCGATATGTCTCTCGGGTCGTGCTGGCGATAACAAATCGCATATTATGTTAACTATGCTAATTAGATAATGTCCCGGTACTTTATTGTTCTGATAACAGCAGTAGTCAATGGTGGTGATCGTTTTGGAAGGTAGCACTCCCTGTAAATCTTAGATAATTACACTGGACGATTATCAAGGTTGACGTCATGCAAACCAGTACTTCTAGGTGTCTACATCAGCATACGGTTAAAGAAGATCGCACAGCCTTAGTCAGATATCAATTGCTTGGTCGAAACAATTTGATCGTGTGGTATTTTTAGGTTAAGGACGGATCATCTGTTAATATCTTGAATGATGCTGCATTCCGTGCATAGTTCGAACGCCTTTAAAGTTTGACCAATGTGTTTGTCACTGAATACTGACGAGCTGCTTTTCATTAAGACCGAGGGTAATATATTTCCGTAAATCAGCCGACAGTTTACCAATGATATATTTCAAGTGGCATTTCGGGTTTTCCATCACTATATTCAAAATATACTTGAATATATATGAGTGATTGGCAGTTAGCTTTCTGAACAACTTATTAATTTCAACGATCTTCATAGAATGTATGAATATTTGATTGTGTTGATATGATTGTGTAGTTCAACGGTCACAGAAGATTCACAACATGCAGTTTGATATCACTGTTGGTGGCTAACCTGCTGTCGGTCACATAAAAGGGTAGAATTTCAATTTCTAATATTTTCGCGGTGGTTTGAGAATTTAATTGGTTATTAAATTGTTTCCTGTTGTTCAGGGTAGCTGAAAACACTACACTATCTATTTGATAATATTTTTTTCTAATAAACGGCTGTAATTGGACGTACATTTCTTCCCCGCCGAGGCTGATCATAAAAAGCAAAAATATACTAACAACTGCTACTAAATGCAGCCCTGTAATATATGGTTGGAATAGTTCTGTGCTAATCTTACGTGACAGATATATACGATTCATAACGTAATGTTGATATACCAACCACCGGACGAAATGGTGTTTCTATACCACAAATTCTCGCCTGGGATAAACTGATGGTGGTTTAATTGAGATATAATACTCCCGTGGTGCATGCATCAGTTACTTGAGACTTGCGTATGAGGTATCATGTGAATAATATTTCGATTCGCCATATTCCAGCCTAGAACTACCACAAACACCTTAATCAGAATCTTTGTGAAGATTTGGCATTTTACGACCTAAGTTGTGGCTTGATTTTGGTTTGGATTCGGTGATTCTTTATTGTTACTTAATTAAAGTGCAAGTAACGTCTATTTTCGAATCCCTAATCAAAGTTAAATAAGGTGTATTTCAGCCTGTGAAAGACGTTTCCGACAATATTTTCGTCCATAGATGTCGTTTTGTGTGTTTTTTTTCAATATTTCCATCGATTTTTCGTACCGTTTTGGCATATGCGCAAAAAACGACGGCCATTGGCTCCTGAGTTTGTGACGTCATATGTCACCGTCCAGCCGGATAGCGCAGTCATTTCCTCGTTTGTTTACATGGGAACTGTGGTAGGTGTGAGCATAATCGTATTTTATACCGTCATCATGTACATCATATACCGCAACGAATCACATCATTTAATGTGGCATGGAGTACTTGTTCGCCTAGAATACATTAAATTGTGATAAACTTCTATTATGTTGGGTGAAAACGTCAACCAAAGGGGACCGAGCGATAATACAGGCAGTACTGGAACAGAGGTCTGCACTCTCGATTTCAGGCCCGTTTAATGGTTATCAATGATTGATTCACCATTTGCCTGTCCTGTTACGGAGAATATCTTTTCTTGTGCTTTTATTTGATTTAATCGCAAATGAAAACTGATACTACATTAAATGGGGATTTCACTCGATATTTCGTTTTTGCTATAAATTGAATAAAATTTCAATAATTTATATTCTCCTTGACAACAGAAAATATCAATTTTATTTTAAATATTGGCACTGGTTTTGGGAACCGAGACCTATCAGGGATAAGCTGTTACAATTGAATATACCTCTCCAGTGAATTGTACAGGATCCAAGTTCAGTGACATGTTTATGACTACATATATCATAGGCCTTTAAAGAGTTCAAGGCCTTACACTAGTTCTTTGATTTATCTGGGGTACCAACCTCAATAATACATGCTTTATCTTGTCCTTATTAGTTCTATATTTATTACTTACACCTAGTACAGTGCATAACTGCCATTATACTTTGCTTTTATTATATGTCAAGGGAGCAAAATGTCCTCATCTTCCTCATATACAGACAACTCCGGAAGCGATGACCTGGATTACAGCAGTGAGTGTTCGTCTCACCAAGAAGAGGAACTAGGAACCTAAGGGGGGCATACAGATATGCAGATTTGAACCTCCAGCTAAGACAAGGCCTGCAAATTCTCCTCAAAAAGAAGAGGACTTGAGCCGACTGGGTAATAGCACTTGGTATTGGCACATTTCAGTCCAAATAATCTTTTCAGATATTTTTCTCTTTACTTTACAGTTGTCCTTAAGTCTTGCTTCAAGTCATCTTCTTATTCATGTTTTATGTCAATTTTTTGTTTGCTGAAAAGCTAGTTATTCATTGTAATTATGTTCTGTACTAGGTGCTCATGTGGGCCAATGATTACAGTAGCAGAGAGTAAATGCTGCCAGGAAATTCCACAAGTTTTCGAGAAAGTAAAATCTATGGGCGCGTCCTGTATTACAGCACACCCAGGATTTGTCTCAGGGTTCCTGTGTCCCTCGACACTAGAAATAGCATATAGTGCTTATATCCAGAGGTACAAGAAGAAAGTTACTACTCAGCATGAGTGAATATACTTAAAAATGGTCTGGTTCAGATGATAACTGATGAAAAATATTCATGTACTCTTTTTATTGCAGGTTATTCCGATTCACTGCATATCGGCAGTTGGAACAGTGGTGATGGGGTAATCTAGGCAGACATCATACAGTGCCACTGCCAGCTTGTGCTGTACTTAGAGATGATTTCCCAAGGGTGAATCAGTTTATGTTGGTTTCAAACTGCCAGCATTACAATAATAAAGGGACAAAAAATCATTATGTGTCTTATTCTGTTATTTACATTAAGCTATGATGATACTTCACGCTGATGACAACCAGCAACAAAATTCAGTTAAGGCCAGTCCACCTAATTTATTATACCATATGCATAAAATGATAGGAAGCATCAATTCCAAAATCATGACATACCTGCAGGGCATCTTGTTCCTGTATCCTGTATCTCGTACAAAAGATATTTTATCACTCAAATAACAGTATGTTAACAGTCGTTTAATAATTTTTGCAGGATATTTTATATATCCTGTGCCATTGCACATCAATCATCATGATTAAATTTCGCGGGCACATTATACAAATAATGCTTATGCAATTCTGCTCACAAATACCACAAATGTCTGGTTCTTATTCACTTGTCTGTGATAATAGAAATGGCAAAATATATACACCAGTCCAACATATATATTTACAAAATTAATTCTCAGCAAGCCACAAAGAGGAATCATATAACAGTGTTTGAGTTTCACCACAGCTTAGCTTACCTTAGACCCATTTAACATTCAAATTAAGTCATAAAGCCATACACATGCTGGATGATTTGAAAATAAAAATGGTTAATATTGTTGTTTAACATCACTTTCACCATCAGAGGTCATATTGTGGCGGTTACCTCACCAATGATGTTTAAGATGATAGGTCCACACACTGTGGTCTAGCAGGGTGGGGTGTTGGTCTAGTTTCCCGAATGTGGCAAGTTCAAATCCCACTGTGTGCTATGCACGGTGGTGCCATTTGGGCGATAGGATCTTAAACTCCAATGTTTGTTCGTCATCTTACACCACCAGTTTGAAATGACCTTTGATGTTCAAAGTGAATTTTAACCCCAATATTTACCATTTATTTTGTAAGTATGATGATAAGAAATAGTTATGTCCTTGTGCACTTGTTAACAGATAGGTAAAATTAAATGTTACTAGCTTGACTTAGCTGAAGCCAAAGCTGAAAAATAAACAGAGCTTAGATATGACTTGTAAACAAGCAAATATCAATCGGCCAACCACCAACATAATGCTTAGGCCACCACCATCAACTCCATCACCACCCCTCCCCTACCCCATCACTACCACCACCATCATTCATCATCACCTTTAGATACCTTACTACATGACTCATCTAAAGAAGAAACCTCTCCATATGCTGCCTCTCAGCCTCCTCCTTGTCAGGGTAGTCATACATTTCAGCAAGTGCACCTGGTTCATTGGTCATCACGGATGTACTTATTGATACTCGTGTGCCTATCGGTGATGATGCAGTCCAACTGGAGTCCTTGGTCATCCAAACGAAATGACATGCTTCGTTTGAGGCTCTAGATGCGAATTATTGCAGTACTGGTACTCACATATTCGCACAATGATGATACAGACTGGAAGACATAAGGGTAAAGTTATATGAAGCAAATTTGACAGTAGGCCAGAACTGACTCACTGAGCACTGGGCATCGTCCGAGGATTGTTTAGGACAAGTGTAAGCTACTGTCAGGCTAGCATACATCTACATATTGCAGCCTGACGAGACAAATCTATATGTTATCTGTGAAACAGCCTTATAAAACTTGAGCCGCCCCACACTGATCACTACCGGCCATGTCAATTTTGTCAACGGGCAAGTGCAAATTCTGTTTTCAAAATCAGTACGGAAACATAACTAACGAATTCTAATTCGACTTTCATATGGGAAATGTAAGGATGAGTATACTTACAGATTCTCAAAAAACCATGGATACACAAAAAAACGCTGATGAGTTTCTGTAAATAGCGATAAATTAGTACGACAGCTAGTTCGCGAATAGAAACGGCGTCCGTGGTAACATAGATCTTCTGGTGACATATGACGTCACAGCGCCTTCGTTCATCTTCGGTGTGTGGTCGGGAAGTTCCGGAATCTGTTGTTTGTTTTTGCTTATTTCTTGTTTACTACGCGTCGGATCGAAAAAAGAACTGCAAATTATTGATCAGAAAATCGCGTTCTATAAGATCCCGAAAATTCATATTTTACCCATTACTTGCACTTTAAGTAGGTGGTCAAAATAACTATATCGTGTATGTACAATGGCGAGCAATGTAACAGCAACCACCTGGGTCTCTGAAGATTGCAAATACCATATATTTGACGATAATATGTGAACTCGTGAACTATTGGAAAACCTGAGTATAAGTTAAGTAGCAATGTTGCCGCGATGCAGCTGCTACCCAGGACAATGAAGCTCATAAGTAACAAAGAATTGTATGCATTGGTATATAAACGATAAAGATAGAAATCCAGCTTAGGCGCTAATGTAAATATTATGAACGTCGATCCTATTGGCTATAGTCAGCGACAATTGTGATTGATGATTGTCATTTTACGCAAACAAATACCAATGCAATATATTTTAATCATGCAATGTGTACAATAGACGTACGGACTTTGGAAAAGGGAATAATTTAACAAAGCGTCATTGATATTTCCCCTCACAAAAACAAGAATGCATTTAGCTCTCCATGCACTGCAAATAGGGTGCTATCCGAATAATGAGTGATGCATTCCGTGTTGTTAGATAATTCATGCTAGCAAATATGTCACCGCAGATTGAATGTACAACACTGTTTTTACGCCAACTGCATAATAAACAATCTGTCATTATTACCAGCTTGCGGGAAATATTGATACATTTACATTGATATAAACCAAGAATATGAGCTAAAGCTAGTTGAAACAGCATCTGTGTTTTTAACAACAGTTGGTGAAAATTGCAGTTTGTGTTTCAATTAGGGTCAACGACATTGGTATCAGACTATTTATAGCATTGATTGTGTCAAAACGAGATCGTGCGCCGCTGTATTTGGACGTTCGTTTGAAGCCTTTTCTCTGGATTCATCTTCATTCAGGAAAAATGGACACAAGAAAAATTGATACTGCAGGCAGCATAGTGATTGTTTGACCTGCAGTGAACATGAAAGATAGGCCAGTGAAAAATGTAGATCGGATTAGTTTTTAAAAACGGAAACTGCAACCTGCGACTTACGTTAGAAAGCTTTCATCGCATATTCAGCACATGCTTGCCAAAGGCGAAATAATTAAGCCATTATTTAAATGCACTATTGCCTACTTATTACGAAACAGGTGCATGTCGAACTATGCCTTAAAGCACCACGACACAAAATACCATGCAAATCATGTGTCTTTCATATATTCGATAGCGTGGCTAACTTGGTTGTAACACGGTAAAGGTGTTGACGAGGTGTTGAATGTGCTGTTAACGAGCAACGAAGATGAGTGGTTAAAAATGGAGTGGTAGAGATATTCATGGAGGCTCGAACAGTGCCGACATACGCCTCAGCTTACCCAACAGGTGCTGCTCTTTACCTGCGTGCAGCTGTTGTACAAATAAAACTAATACTGCTTTAAGGAGTTTCATCTGACAAGTTCGATTTGCTTACTGCCGTTGCAAATTTCAAAGAATGATATAGGCTGCAATGATGCATAACAAACGAGATAGGTCAAAAGCTTGGGCTTCGGCTATTTTACCACCCACGAGAACTGGTGCAACCCTAACCCAAATACGTCTGATGCCTTTAAGTGATTTAAAGCGATAAGTTTTCGCTAGAAACAAGCTGTAGAATTTGATTTTAAAACAACTCTCAAATTTGCTAGATGTTTGGGAAGACAGTTCAATGCATTCATCTCACCGCGTACCGTACCGTGTAGCTCAGCTTTTATACGTAGAAGGTGTTAAAGTAACTACTAAACTACAGCAGCGGGTGCAACAATCGCATATTTTGTTATATAAACAAACCAGGCTGACGTATTCTAAATGTTTCTGATATAATGCATGCAAGTGTATTCTGCTACCATTGATATCGGCGCAGCTGCAATCAAATTAGATTTATATCCGAAAGCAGATCAGCTCCAGTACATGCATTCCTCGGCTGCCTTTGTGACAAACCTACAGATAATCATATAAACACCTTCTTCTGTTTTCTTCTTATCCTCGTCATATGTTTTCGACCATACACGGTATGCTCATGCATCGCGAAGACAGGCACATACCTTATATAGCTAGCCATCAATGAAGGGGTACAAGATGATTTGGATAGATATCAATGAATTAATTTTGATATCGATGTCACAATTACCAAAACTGATTATTACGAATGATTAGATTTTTTCTTTCCTCGATGCATTCATAAGCTTTACATTATAATCATTTAGAGCACAAGCTATAGGTAACTTCTCAAGTCAATAGACACTCACCTCATGCCAAGCGCGTGCATGTATCGTGTCCTGGTTAAATTGTTTTGTGTTTTGAATGTGCAAACAAAAAATGCTTAGTATTTCGCGCGCAGTTATTCAGCGGTATCATTTGAATTCACGGTCACTTATTCATAAACATGCACGTTCCGTATATAAGGGTAGATTTATTATATAATAGATTTTCATTCTGTCCTTTTGTGCTTGAACATTTATACTAACCTTTAGGTTCCTGAAAACCAAGAGGCTAAATCCGTTACGGCTTCCTTCATTCATCATCGGCATTCGTATGCGCAGTGCCAGACATTGTATCGGTCACGGTGCATATTTGTTTCGGTGGATTGACCGGAATAGTAAGTCCTATAGATTTCGTTGAGTGATTTGCTCTAAAGCATATTACTGCTGATGGATGTGGCATATTCGATACAATATATCCCCACCATTTATGATGACTATACATATATATTGCCTGATACAGTCTCTGTGTAGGTGCTGCAGCATTCTCTGCTTGCCATTTAAGCGATTAGTTTCGTCATGACCTGCTAGCTGATGTTGACGGAAAAATTTGTTGCTTTGTATTGAGCATATTTGCGAACATACTCTGTGATTTGCTGCCCACCATATTACTGCTTGTTGCTATTGCCTTGCCACAAATATAACATATTCCCAACATAAATGAATATTTATAATCAGAAGCATGACACGAACAATAATATATCTTGAGTAATCCTGGCACAATCCTTTGCGAAAGTAAACCCGATATAAAGCGCGATAAATTAGACTTACAGAGGAACATAGAAATTAATATGATATAACCCACAAAATGATGTATTTAATCGAGAATTAAGGGATATGAATACACGTAATGTTTATTTATATGTATGCAAGTTTAAATATTGGCAACTATTTAAACAGCCAATAAATCTGTCCGTACCTTTACTCGTCAAAATGTATCGACATTCAGACAACTGTCAAACACATGCCACTGCCTGGGTTACTTTGGCAAACGTAGTCACCGAATATGGGACACAACGAAACACTAACCCTCTCGGACTCAGCGACTCAGCAAGGCTGTTTAACAAGCCCTTTGGGAGATGATCCTTTTAAGCAAATCAATATTGACATGCGTATTTGTCACAGAGGGGGCTGTTTAAGGCCTCTGAGGTTGCTCTGTAGCGTCATTAAAGCTAACGCTGGTATTTTGCTGTGATTAATGACCGACACATTTACTGTGTTTCCTGGCAGGAAAACGTATGATTCAATGGTTTATACAGTTCAGCCAACACACCTAAGCATCAGCGACTTTCGCTATTGCGTGAATCAATATATTGTTCATTGTGTACCGGAGAAACACATCTTAAGTGATGAAATGAGTATTTGATGAATTGTTTTAAGAGGATCTGCAAACGCCGAGATCAGCTCACCATGGCATTTGCATAGCGTTATTTATTTTTGTCCATAATTATCAACAGGCAATGATCTGTGCAATCATAAGTCACTTTACCACATTGAGAAGGGAACTACGTCTATCAGCGAGGAGGCCGAAAGCATAATACACTTGTAATAACTCACCCAACGAAATTACAATTGCATGGAGTATGCTTCTGTTAATGCGTCTGTACTGTTTTCAATGGCTGTTAATCGTGATGTGAAGATTTCAGGTGTGACGTAACTTCCGGAACATATGGCGTATGACGTAATATATCATCATATCATCTGGCGCAAAATATAAGACTGCTTTTATCATGTGTCAAAATCTCTCCTGTTTGTGGCTAAATGTGGACCTGTCGCACTGTGAAATTACATAATTATAACTGAAGGTGTTCGAAAGAAGCCACGTGTGCTACCACATCTCAATAGGTTCCCAGCATTCTTCTGATAGAAAAACCTTTACGTACTGACTGGGGCTGTAGGTTGTCGTTTGATATAATTATATAGCACAGCAATGGAGCTTCATGACTGTGGTGAAGACTTTCCGATGCGCTACGACGTACATTTTACGTCCGTAAGTGCGCGTAAGAGTCGCAATATTTTAGCAACAAGCAGTCCTTCTCGTATAACCATTGTGCACAATGCAGGGTGATTCATCGTCTAGAAATTCACGCTGATCCGATAGCCTATTCGCATGGTGGACGGTATTCACTCGCAATGTTTAGACGTTTAGGGGGTTATGATAACGTTGTTTATACCTCAGGCCGCGATGTACTTCTCAATATGCCTACACTACGCTTCCAGGTGAATGACAGAAGTATGTTAGAAAGCCCGTGTGTATCCCATGATATGTGATGCAAGCGCTTGCTATAACTTAGCTGTATGGCGGTTTGTTGATAATGGTTTGGGCAAGGTGTTGTTGTGATAGACGTACGGCAATGTGCGTTTGGCACTTCTACTGGAATGATTATTCCTAAAGTGACGTCTGAAACTCATATGTGCTCGCGTAGTTCGATGCATACCTTCTAATGACACAAGACAATGTTGAGTTTGCATTCATTTGTGCTATGACCAAATATGTGAAGCTTAGCACGGTTGTTCTTGAAAGTGATGAAGTATTACAAAATCATTGATTTTAATACAGACGGATATATTCTCTTGATAACAATGACAATGTACGATATTTATAAATGAATAAACCTTATGTACTCATTTATCTGACGAAACAGTGCGTGTCGTGCGGTTCATTATCTTGTCAAACCCGCAACAGACCATGCGACCAAATATCAACATCACTTACATTGTATATGGCCACGATGGGCACACGGGTTACACACGGGGTTGATCATTTGTTATATGGAGTACTTGCCTGTTTGGGATTCCGCCCCTATGTCATACAATAGTTTGGATATTAGTAAGCTGAAGCACAGCCACTCTCAAGTCATGAATACATACAGCTTCATCATCAGGCTTGGTGCGAGCCTGACATGATATTTCAAGCGGAAAGGCTAGGTTCACTAACTGTTTGCGATGAATCAC
Organism: Urechis unicinctus; assembly: GCA_034190875.2. NCBI lineage: Eukaryota > Metazoa > Annelida > Polychaeta > Xenopneusta > Urechidae > Urechis > Urechis unicinctus. Next base: position 18,877,545 of record CM067355.1, read on the forward strand.
ATTTCCTCAAAGCTGGTAAATTGATTCATTTCAAATTCCGACGTTGACATGAGCGTTAGTGAATACCGGTTCCATATGCACAACAAGCTATCACAGAGCCAATTTAAACGACTATGAGTGAATTGATACTTCTATCCATCGAGCGAAATGTACAACACTGTACCTTTGATCAGCAATACTGTTCTAGAAACGAAAAACATGTTGCTCTTATTAGGTAATGTAAACCTAATCTAAGGGGTGTCAGTCATAATTCTACTTATGATATAATGAAATATGTCCACATTGTTGTATTTTTATCACTTTTTTTATTGCACGGGGAGGCAGTTAACACCCCCCCTCTATTTAAGCCAATTCATTGTTCTGTCGAAATGTGACATGCTATGTCGTACTCTTGTGTCATTAGCCATCCCCAGTAAGTTATCATTCATGCAAATTAAGCGGGTATATTAACCCCGTTGTTCAACTCTTACAATGTCCACATTGGACATGTGGTATTTCACATAACAGTCTGGCAGCTCGTATTAAGTGATGCAGCTCAACGAATGAATGAAAAGGTGACGTGAATGTAGTAGGTACCTTAAATACAGCACCACTTAAGCACTTGGATCATGTGAGTTGAGCGCAGTTTGATAAATACCGTAAATTATTTGTAAACCGGATGTTCGGCGCCTTGACAGCTGGTTACCTACAATACAGGCGTTTACCATACTAAGTAGATTTGTTTGGATTCAATTGTTGTAATCTTTTTTCTGTGCCAATTGGGCTATCCTTTTAGTTTTCATCAGCAATTTGTCAGGACCACTGTAGGTTGATATGATCATATGAGGTTCGATACCGTTATTGAGTCAGTTGTTCTCCCAATGAAATATTAATAATTGGCAATCACGTTCCCAATGACAGTAGAGTACATACATATGAAAAGCAAATACTGTTCAATCATCATTACATTGGGTTCAATAAAGTGAATGGGCTACATAAGTACGAAATAGCTTCCTAATAAGCAAACGTGTGACGGGATCATAAATGTATTCAAGTGAGTGCATGAACTTCATAACCGACGGAAAGTTTTTTTAACCGACTCTGCACATATGGGGAGTGTTAGCAAATACGACTTATGCAAAATATGTTATATAAATTAAAGTCTGTATTTGATCATTACTTAAGTGATTGACTGCGTACAAATTTTCCGACATCAATTCTACATGATGTAAAGGTCAAGTCCATATAAATTTCACTAAAATGATATCTTTAGCATTTTCATTTTTTAATAATCGGTAGTTTTGGTTATTGTGTGTGCAATCGTGATGGGTACACAATGTTTAGATGCTTTTGAGCACACAATGGTACGTTGGCTCAAGATATATTTTATTAGCCCCTATTGTTGTCGCAATAGGTTGAATAGTAGATGTGTAGGAAGGCGTGTATGCACTACAGGATACACGATTGAAGCGCTCGTTTTGATTACCATTCCAATACTTGCATATATAATGTAGTCGACCGGGAAGCATGCTTTATCCTTTGCAGCATTAGCTGAGTACAATATATCAAATTGAACATTAAGATGGATACAATTGTGCGTCTGCAATCTTTCATGATCTGCGATCATCAAGCTTGCAACAAGACCATAAAGAGGTCTCTCGGCACACTTACGGAACCATTGGCAGACAAAGCATGTCAGTGCTTTGATTATGTCTGCTATCATCGTCCTCTATTTAAGAGCTTTTAGATCAGAAGCACGCTTGCGGGTAGGTTAACATTAATCTCTGCCTGCATTGATAACGCCGATCTGTCTTCATCTATGCTTTGCTATCTATAGGACATTGTTTAAAGGATGGCAACACAACATGCAATTATCAATGCAATAACTCTTGCCATGATATTGCGAACAGTTGTTCAAAACTATAAAAGGTAAAATACAAATGTTTCACGAATCTTCTAAATAGTAACATAGCTAACCGTACAAGATGTAACGCCTCCCATTAACGAAGTCGGAACACAAAGCATGCGGTTAGTAACAGACGCCACTTAGCAAATATACAAGGTCCTATCATGCCATTCTATATAACCAAAACAAAAATAATCGAAAAACAAAAGTCAAACCTCATTATATCAATGAATATCGTTCTACACATTTGCAGCACGTGTAATTACATATTATGTCATCATCGGTGTTGATCATTTGCACGCGATGGTGAATGCCGGATTTTTACAAATGATGCTCGCCCATAGAAAAATGGCCTACTTTCGGATCCCTATTAATCTGTAGCTGAAGTAACACACGACTGGTTCAGTATGAACTCTCCGAATCTTTCAGTCTTTATATTTGCCTGTTAAGAAACATTTCATAGCGATATTGCATCCATCTGCATTCGTGCAGCTTAAGGACACGAGATTAAGATGAACACAGATGTACCCTACTACTCTACATCACGACCTGAATTGAGATTTCGACCTTCATTTGTTAATTTCTATAATCAGGCTTCAGTGTTGCACATAAAAACAAGTATAACTCTGGGTGCTACTATCAAATCATCCTATTTATCATATGATACTGAATTTCATGAGCTACTAAAATCATAATGTCCGTTTTCAACGAAACTGGTCAAATTAAAGGCATACTTTCGTTATATACTCTCCGTTGATTGTTGTACATGCAAATAGAACGGGATTTTTACAGAATCAACTTGGGTCACGTGATTTATTTAGTAACGACCAGTTGATTGACATCCGTGAGGTCGATCAATGAAGAAATGAATACATCGCATTACACCAATTGTGTTTAGTGAGTTACATCTAACACCACTATGGCTACATGCTGCGCGTGTGTTAAATAAGTAATGGCATTTGGCATAACTAGGCTATATTGTGGATATATTGCTTACTGAAATAACGAAACTAAACTTAGTACAGCAAAGGTAATGCGTCGGCAGTCATTATTAAGTCATCTCCTGTAAAAAAACAACCACCAAAGTGGCAGCGCATAGCCAGTTGAGAAAGCAACGAGACATCTTCTTTAAAGCGTTATACGTCGTGAGCATACACGTTGCCCTCCTCCCATGTTGACATGCCGATTGGTCCATGGGGAAGTTAAGTTCATAGTTAAAGATGTTTAGACTATAGATGAGGTGTATATGATCTATTGGTTTCAAAGCCTTATTGTTGTAATTATATAGCTGAGTATATTTTGACCCTAGCCCGCACCAGGCAGGCAATCCTAATTACATGGGATACTTCCGCTGTCAATCGGCGGAGATTTAAACAACATCGTGTAATTCCGTATCTTAGCTACACTTTACAGAGGAACAAGTTGGTTTCACTGCATAGAAAATGAAAACAGATAATATGCACAAAAGACTTCTGTGTGCACGAACTGTTCACATACAAAAAAGGTGACATTGTTATCGGTGCAAGTTACTATATAGGTAGTGAGGCTTAGTGTAGCGATATAGGTGCCTTGAAGGGTGTAGGGAATTACGAACCATCGTCTGAACACTACCATTATTACCAGCGACTGCGTTGATATATCACGCATCAATTCATGGCCTTATTATACGGCAGTTGTGCTTAAGACTCCCATTAATATCAGTTGGCGTGAGTGAGTCAGTTTTGTCCGAATCATTGATCCCCGGCGTCCCATTCGACTATATGTGAAGATCTCAATGGCTTACACTTACAAAGGCAATGGGTCTTTAGAGACAACTTAGGCCACCAACCGTTTTATGTGACTTATCTGGGTTTTAGATGATTGTTTATTGATAAATACAGTTTCACTAGTCAGAACATTAATGTTTTGTGCGGTGAGGTAATAGTGAGTGACGTCTTGCATGTTAATCTTTTAAGCTGACGTTTAGCAGGGGGCGGGATGTTGATGGCATGGACCACATTCCGTCAACAATATACTTGTATAGGTGCATCGCTCTGCTGGTGCTGATAAGTGTCTGCGATTGTAAGCCGCTTTTGCATGGCCAGACCACCTCGCCACGGAAAGGCAGAGAATCCTTTCGTTGCGGAGGACGACAGAAGATATGCATGAGTATTGCATTGTCACGTCTTACCTGTTGACGCTTGTTATTGATTAACTGCTCCAGGTATTTGAAAGACGGTTGTCACAGCCGGAGTATTCAAAGTAATTACCGGCGCGTCGTTATAAATAGGTCTGATATCACGGTGTAGCTAAGCTTAACGTGCAGCATGGTTCAATATTTGATTGCGATGGTGACTATCATTCCAACCAAGTCATGTATCGAATATAGATAGAGCACTTTGCATATGCCTCACAGAAAAAAAGGCTAATCGACTGAATGATGATTATGCACTTGCAATCAAAAAACAGCTTACTTTCTCGTCTTTGTACTTCCTTTGGTTTAGTAGAATCATCCAACCGGACTTACATAAGGGACCTATCATAAACAAAACTAAGGTGCCACAACTTCCATAGAGATGCATACACACTTACTCGGACTAGTCCAAGTAGTGCCACGTAGCTGTCGATGATGTATGCTCTATAAAATGCCTGCATGCTGCAAGCTCAGCATAGTCTTAATTTTTGTAAATTAATTTTGCCGTCGATCATTGATACTTTGCGCAGTTTTCAAATTGCAGAATTCGACAAATCTCATATCTCTCTCATGTTTAGTCAAGCATTCATTCAGGCTTAGCAGCGAGTAATTAATTAGCTCGCCTAAGCTGAGTATGAAATAGCATATAGTCATTTATCATATGACTCTGTCAGGTACGCCGTAATTAGGTTCACAGTAGTATCCGCTCACATGACAATACGGCCTCCCTTACGTCAATATTACGAAAACATTTTGTTCGTCGCTGCGTTTGGAGGCAGTAGTTGTTAAGCGTGTCATGATAATATATTTTCGTCCATGTTATAAAAGAGTAGCGCTGCTACTTCGCTATTGACTATTACATTGCTACACATCGTCAAGTTGGTTTTCAATCTGCAAACTTTCAAGCATTTGTTTGTCGCCTTAAATCTTGAAATGAGTTAAATTCTGTCTACTGCAATGTGTACCACCGATAGGTTCAATACAGGAGATAATCTCAACCGCGAAACAGTCTTATGCGTAAGTGTAGTTTGCATTGGCAAGTCAACCTATCCGTCTGAATCGCTGTATTGCCTCATCTATCGTGGAGGCAGGTATATACAACAAATGGATTGTTATACAGCTAATTGTATTTGAATAATTCGAGCATATATTTCCAGCTAATGAAGGCATATGTCAAACCAGATTTTCAAACAACTGCCTCAATTTAAAAAAATTGGTTTATATGAGTAATTAAGTGCGGCTTACATGGACCACCCACACTCATATTCTTAGCCGGATGAGCTGCTTGAACGCTTACCAGATAAACTGGCTTAGACGGTAAATACCAATTACCTCCCAGCAATCGGCATAGACTCTTACTATTTTGAGCTCAAGTGGCTCAAGTCAATCTTGGCAGTTGTGCTTCATTCGTTGTGGTAACAGCATGATATTTATATAAACAGGGTGTTATCTGTGCATATATCACGGTCATAGGCATATATTGATTGGATGGTGGCAGTATCATCCCCGAGAAACTAGGAGTGTAGATGAAAGGTCAGCTTACGGTCGATTATTTCTCATTAAGACCATGGCCAATTTATCACCGGAAGATGATTGTACATTTGTTTGTCAATGCTGTGTTACACAAATGATAGTGCCACTAACGGGTAAAACCAGAAGGTGGCGTAATGGTATCTGTGTTTGTCTAACTTTCTCCTGTCCATGCGCGTTTGTTCATGTGCATATTGAATATGGGTTTTCATCTCAGGTTAAGTTTCTGTCAGTCGACAATCTGGTGAATTTTGTTGTGGTACAGAGCACAATGTATGCGCACATCTCAAACCCTAATTGAATTGTACTACTACATACCCTGAAACAAAAGGCGTTGTTTGTATATTTTTAGGGTACGGTATATAGCATTTGCATTATACTCATGTCGGATATAGCGTGTCATATACCTTTATCTTTCAAAATCCTAACATTTCCCTTCAGGCTTTGATTCAGTGACAGATGATCACAGCCGCTTGTTTACCTGGGTGACAAGCACATGTTCCGCAAAATTGCCGCTCATGTTTATGAATATCAAAATCTTGTCTTTCAGTACTAAAGAAACTGGCTGTGGGAGTGTGCTTGTTGACAACACTAGCAAACCGTTGTGTTGCTGTGAGATTTTGCCCTGGTCAACACTCGACTGCAAACACTCGTTGTTGAAATTGCCGTGAAGGAGAATAAACCTGTGTTATATCTACAGGGGGTCCCAACGATTTGCATTTGCTAGTACATCTTGTGAATGGTGTTTGTATTGCGTAAATCGGATGATGGTCTCAATGCGGTCATGATCGGCTTGTTGCGTGGATAGTGAAGTTATGCGTAATAAGAATCACAGCGTCTAAAAAACAATAACAATGTAACATAGCAAGCGATATGTTTTTGGGTCGTGCTGGCGATAACAAATCGCACATTATGTTAACTATGCTAATTAGATAATGTTCCGGTAATTTATTGCTCTGATAACAGCAGTAGTCAATGATGGCAATATGTTACCTGTTATCAACTGAGTAATTCGCAGGTAAAGCACGCCTTTGACGATGTTTTAATCAGGTCGTGCGATATTGGTAGATTGATGTATAAACGTATCCATGGAAATTTGTGATAACTTTGCACACCAAAATTATATCACTAAATAATACAGTAGTTGCTCAATGACCCCAAGAGATCCTTCACTATTATTCGTCATTAATATAGAATGTACGGATTATGTCACCTCAAATAAACATATCAACATAAAAACACCAACATATCAATTTTAGTCCAATACTATACCTCAATTGCCAACAAGAAAACGAATCTCCAATCTATGTGCAAAATATGATATGCTAAATATCTGCCGGTATTGCATAAATGTAATATTTCTTTTGTTGTTTCGCTGCTGGTGAGTGTCTCTACTGAATTCATTATATTGCAAGAATATATATAAAACGTGGGTGAAGGGAAATAGAACGTCAATACAACATGATACGTTCACATGATATTCAATTCTTGCTGTGAATCTTAGTGAGGTAAATGTTTTTATAGTCGTTGTGTTGTAACCAAATTGGCTTACCACACCCAAAGATGGCTAATATTATCGTCAATGGCCACAAAACAATGTACACACAATGATAAGCATGGCACCCTGCTGGCGATACTGTCACATTGACAGCAATGACAGAGCGGTCCGTATCTTTTAGATTTTGATACCGATGTCATCTTTGTGGCACGGTTTGGTGGATGAGTTTAAATTTGGTGTATGTAATATTATAGCTAATTGCCAAAACTATATTATTGGTTTTATTTGTAAGCGCACTTTAGATATATATTTGACAGACCAAAAGCCATATTTGCATTAGGCGATGGCAAACATGCTGACCGCCATTAGGAGGTTAGCATGCAAGTTGCTTTCAATTGATATATGAAACATTAGGGGCTTAATCGTGAATAAAAGGCACAAGGAGATCAGGCTATTGACAATGAATAGATGATTTACAATTTTATTCAGGGGCAAATAGCGGCCAAAGTAAATTAATCATCAGATGCAATTCTGAATTTGCGAATAAAATCATGACTTGGTTGATTGTCGTTTCATAGCGATGTGTGAATGACTCATGCGTTGCTATTGAACATGTTAGAGAAATGACAGTAATGAAAGCATGTGACCTTACATTAGTGCTCTGGATGTATGATGTGCCGATACACTGCCACTATATATTGTTTTGTGTATCTACAAGATACTACCTTCTATTTTGTGGCGTTATGCTAAACGTACATTGCTTTCCTTGGAGTAAATAATACATTTGTTCAATCATTGACTGTGGCGGTGAAAATGGCGTTTTTACATTGTTTATCGTCGCAGAATGCTGTTTTCATAAATTGAAGCCAAGGTGTGGTAATTTCATAGAAAATGTTTAGTGATATCTACGAAGTAGCCATTTATTAGTATCCGGGACACATGGCTTTCTCACCATCACCCACAGCTAGGCAGCTAAAAAAAACCATAATACTTGTGAACAAACGTATCGGCACAAGGAGAGAAAATGATTACTGCCTGTCATAACTCATTTGTGTAACTGCAACAACACGCAAATAAACATTTACTTTACCGGCATGGGTTGATGAGCAGTGCGTAGAATGGTTTTGCATTGTTAAATCGCTACTGTTGATGCATGTTAAGCATTGACCAGGACGTTGCTGAACGCCTGCAAGGTAGTAACACATAATAATTTAGAATAAATATGCAGGTGGTGATGGTTTTGGTGTGTAGCACACCCTGTACAGCTTATTTAATTACCCTGGACGTAATCAAGGTTAAAATCCTGCAAACCAGTACTTCTAGGTGTCTACACCAGCATACGGTTAAAAAAGATCCCATTTCATATCCTTCCGCTGCTTACAAGGTTGTGGTTTGTTTTTACGATGCGAACGTCACTTGCTACACAATGGCTAAAGAGCGAGCAACCGTAAATTGTAATACACCTTGACAGAATACGCAGAAGGGCTCCCTACGGTAAGCTGCCTCATTTTGAGGTTGTTGTGAGCATTTTCATGTCAACATATCTATCTGAATCCTCATGTAGAAATGTAATTACGTGGTATAGATGCGTAAATCGGTTCACATTGAATATGTGTAAAGAGTTTTTGCTTTCAATGATCATGTCTTGCGAGGTTCAAAGCGCATACGATGGTATTAATTCAATTGAAGCATTGATTTTGTCATTGTTTTACCAACATTATGGCTCGAAGCGGCTGTCGTTTATTACTTATTCGGTTGCTGCTGACAATGAGTGGTAGAACCCACCATCATTAGATGACAATTAATCGATCCTTGTACGAAAAACAAAGCTATCCACAGCCTTAGTCAGATATCGATTGATTGGTCGAAGTCATTTTATCGTGTGGCATTGTTAGGTTAAGGACGGATCATCTGTTTATATCTTAAACGATGCCGCATTCCGTACATAGCTCGAACGCCTTGACAAATGTGTTTGTCACTGAATACTGACGAGCTGCTTTTCATTAAGACCGAGGGTAATATATTGCCGTTAATCAGCCGACAGTTTGCCATCGATATATTTCAAGTGGCATTTCGGGTTATCCATCACCATATTCAAAATATACTTGAAAACATAGGAGTGATTGGCAGTTAGATTTCTGAACAACTTATTCATTTCAAAGATCTTCATAGAATGCATGAATATTTGCGTATGTTGGTTTGATTGCGTAGTTCAACGATCACAGACGATTCACAACATGCAGTTTGAGATTACTGTTGGTGACTAACCTGCCTTCTGTCTCATAAAAGGATAGAATTTCAATTTCCGATATTTTTGCGGTGGTTTTGCGATTAAATTGGTTATTAATTTCCCTGTAGTTCAGAGTAGCTAAAAACTGATATTGTTATATAATTTTTATTATCTATATAATAATATGTTTGTCTGATAAACAGCAGAAATTGGACGTACATTTCTTTGATATGGCTTTGATCCTGATCCTTATATTCTACTACTTAGATGCCGTTTCATTGCATCATTTCCCCGCCGCAGCTATACTAAAAACAACTGCTGGATGTAGCCCTGTAATATATGATTGGAATAGTTTTCTGCTAATCTTACGTGACAGATATATACAATTCATTACGTAACGTTATTATACTAACCACCGGAAGAAATGGCATTTCTATACGATAAGTTCTCACCTGGGATGAACTGATGGCGTTTTAATTGAAATATAATACTCCCGTGGTGCATGCATCAGTTACTTGAGACTTGAGTATGAGGTAGCATGTGAATAATATAATCGATTCACCATATTCCAGCCTAGACCTACCACGAACACCTTAATCAGTATCGTTATGAAAATTTGGCATTTTACTTCTCATGAATACCTTATTCGGCCGAAGTGGTGGCTTGATTATGTTTGGATTCGGTGATTCTTTATTGTTACTTGATAAGGTGGGTAGTCGAAATAACTATATCGTGTATGTACAATGGCGAGCAATGTAACAATAACCACCTGGGTCTCTGAAGATTGCAAACACCATATATTTGACGATAATATGTGAACTCGTGAGCTATTGGAAAACGTGAGTATAAGTTAAGTAGCAATGTTGCCACGAAGCAGCTGCTACCTAGGACATTGAAGCTCATAAGCAACAAAGAATTGTATGCATTGGTATATACAACAACTAACCCAGCTTAGTTGTTGTAAATATTATGAACGTCGATCCTATTGGCCATTGTCAGCGACAATTGTGATTGATGCTTGTGATTTTACGCAAACAAATACCAATGCAGTACATTTTAACCATTCACTGGGCATAATATCTGTACGGATCTTTGAAAAATCGGAGTATTTTAACAAAGCGTCATTGATATTTCCCCTCACAAAAACAAGATTGCATTAAGCTCCCCATGCACTGCAAGCAGGGTGCTATCCGAAAAACGAGTGATGCAATCGCGTGTTGTAAGATCATTCATGCTAGCAAATATGTCACCACTGACTTAATCTTCCCCACTGTTTTTTACGCCATCTACATAACGAACAACCTGTCATTATTACCAGCTAACGGGAGATATTGATACATTCACATTGATATAAATCAAGCATGTGAGCTAAAGCTAATTGAAACAGCAAGCCTGCATAGGCATATGAAACGAGCTTGCTGCGGAAGTCCATTCACTGACTGTAAGTCTAAACGTTTTTAGCATATGTGTTTAACACCTGTTTATGGAAATCGCAGTTGGTCCCTTGTGTTCCAATTAGGCTCAACGACATTGGTATCAGACTATTTATAGCATTTATTATGTCTAAACGTGATGCTTGCCAGAGGCGAAATAAATGAGCCATCATTTAAATGTACTATTGCCTACTTATTGCGAAATAGGCGGATGTCGAACTATGCTCTAAAGCATACAAAATATCATGCAAATCATGTGTCTTTCTTGGATAGCATGGCTAAATTTGTTGCAACATGGTAAATGTTTTGACAATGTGTTGAGTGCGCTGTTAACAAGCAACGAAGATGAGCGGTTAAAAAACGAACTGGGGTGGAAGAGATCATCATGGAAACCGTAATACGCCTCAGCGCTTACCCAATAGGGGCTGCTCTTTACCTGCGCGCAGCTGTTGTAAAAATAACTTTAGCTTGTTTTATGACATACGACATTCATCTGAAAAGTTCGATTTGCGTACTGCCATTGCGAAGTTCATAAAATGATTTGGGTTACAATGATGCATAACAAACGAGATAGGTCTTAAGCTTATGCCTCAGCTATTTCACCACCCCCGATAATTTGTGCAACTGACCCAAATATGTCTAATGGCTTTTAAGTGCTTTAAAGCGATAAGTGTTAGCTAGAAACAAGCTGTAGAATTTGATTTTAAAACAACACTCTCAAATTTACTAGATGTCTGGGAAGACAGTTCATGTATGCACCCATCACAATTGATTGAAAACTAAATCAAACAATGCATACATTACACAATGTACATTGTCAATACGAATGTCATAGTAGCTTAGCTTATAAAAGTAGAAGGTGTTAAACAAACTAACAAGCTGCTGCAGCGGGTGCCACAAGCGCATATTTTGTTATATAAATAAACCAGGCTGACGTTTTCAAATTGCTTCTGATATAATGCATGCAAGCCTATACTGTTGCATCGACGCAGCTGCAATCAACTCCAATTCATGCATGTCTCGACTGCCTTTGTGACCAATATACAGATTATTATATAAACAACTTCTTTTTTTCTTCCTATGCTCGTAACATGTTTTCGACCATAAACGGCATGGTTTGCGTCTAATAAACCTAACAACAGTGTTTTGTCAAGATCATAACGACGCAAATTAATCTGTCATCCATATAGATGAGGCATCGCAGAAGATCAGTCGGTGTCCAGGCCAGGTGATCCCGAGGAAGTCATTTAACGGAATGTATTGAACGCGCTCACCCCTTTGGTAAACGTTATTGTTGACCGCATTACAGTCGCCTAAGCACGAAATGACGCATGGTCACTGTGACGTGCGTTTGCAAGAGATTGGGCCATGTGTCACAGACGTTTTATTGTGTTCCTTAGTCTCTTGTTGGTTGGTTGTTGCGGTGTAGGCTAAGTGTATGTGTTTAAGTTATGTCAAGGAAACTCATTGACTTTAAGTTCATTCTATATACATATTGGGGGTACTACAATGTCATCATTCCAAGTGCATGGGTTACAACTGCCAAATATATCAAGATTTTATGCAATCAATTACATTCTACCAGAATTGCATGATAAATGTGAATGCTGTGTAAGCCTAATTCGCTTTGCAGTTTCAGATTACAATATTAACGCGCCAAATGGAATAGGATTCGTGCAGAAGACAAAAACGCAGTGCTTACTCTACCTTTGGCCCAATGATTGACTGTGTAATATATTCCGCAAAACCAACGATATCAATATTCCATGAATATAAATGAGAAACTTCTTCCTTATCGATGAGCAGTGACCGATCATGTAAAGGTGCAATATTGCACGTTGTAGGCATTGATAAGCTTGTCTTCAACAGAGTGAGCTATCTGCTGGCGACGGATATCATAGGTTTTGACAAACGTGACTAATAAAACTGATATTCTGCATGTTAATAACGATTCGACATAATCATATTCGAGGATCGAGCGAAAATGAACACAACTGCATTCGTAGTTAACAGATCGGTTTGCTTCCCGTTCGCATATTCCCGTCAAAAAGTTCGGCAGGGCCGACAACTCTTTATCCAGTACAACTCTTTATCCGTCGACATACATATAATCGTAGTGCTTATGTTAGTGCAGTATTTGTACACAGCATATCAGAGCAGCACTTTCAGCAGATGCAAATGAAACGCAATTGCCATTTATCAATGTGGGTAAAAAGCGCTTTATAAGGCGCCTTATGTGTCAAAAGCTGATACCTCTGATGATGTTATTTCGATTTTAATCAACATGATATATATCGCTGCGGCTTACTAAAAGCATTGATATACAAGCTATCGCGTACAATGTTCATGTGAACGATATTCCAGGCTTTGAGATGTAAGTTTAATGCATATTTGGATACCCCTGTGAATTAGTCGCTGTGACTAGATATACAAAACCTTGTATTGCGTTTGGTGAACGGTCCGGTGGTTAAAGAAGCTTAGTTAATGCTACCAGTTGACACCTGGTGATGGATATAATATGAACGACGTCGAAGATATTCACTACCCGCTATCATCATGCCTCTTATGCTTGGTTTCGGCAGATGGCCTCCAAACAAACACAATAGCCCGCGACTATCAGTAGAAATGTGTTACCTGTCGGCGAGACCAACACATATGTAGATTCTCTTTAGACTATGCTCAGCATTAGCAAATGGATTTTAATATGGTTTCGGTTCATGAAGTCGAGTTAATAAATTTATTGGTGCTGCGATGCGCATTGCAATTGCAATGCAATTAATGAGTGAACCACGATAGCCAAGTCGAATTTGTGGAAACACGTGGGCGACGAGAAATAGGTTTGTCATTCATAATATGAATGCGAGGTATCGGGTGGGGATGAATTAGCGCCCGATTTGAATGTTATAATGCATCTCGGTGCCCTTTCAACCTTTGCCCATCGGCAAACATTTTAGGTGTTGGCGAATCCATGCACACTTCAAGCACCATCACAATCTAGGCCAACTTGTACGATACATTTCACTATCGATACGTTATGTGTGCATTAACAATGAGAGGCCAGAGGCCAACATTGGTTATCGACAGTCGTATATTTAACATATTTCAGCCTATTTGCTTTTCAGAACCGTACCTCCTAGTATAATAACCACAATTACATCGTGATAGGTCAGTCGATGAGTTTATGGCCTTGTTTGCACGCAAACGTGATCCTGCGTTTCCTGACTTAGATGACTGTTTTGCTCCAACGACTCATGTTTCACTTTGTTATGGCCGCTAAGAGCACTAGACGACAGCGGACAACTCAATTAACAGTAACAGTGACGTATACACGTGGTAGACACATTAACTTTGAAAGCATGCCCTCAAGGCAGGGAATGGGTTGCGCTAATGCAAGGTCACCTATAGTCAGATTGGTAAACACCTGAGACGGTATGGCATATAGTTAATGATAATAATGGTTTATTGTCTCAAATAATACAAATACAACAACAACAACAGTTTTACAGATTTAACATCAAGTGTATTGAGACAAATCGATACTGGAACAACAGTAAACTGTTGTTTTAGTTTCCTCAATTAATGACAGAAATAAATAACAGCTGAAAGAAAGAAAAAAAAAGGAAAACAAATATATACTTATTCAATGATATAATGTCACATAAATATATAGATATATTGCTATTAAATGGAGGATATAATGTACAGGAATAATTGGTCCTTAAATATATGACAGCCCTTATTGATTTCAATATTATTAGAAATATGTGGCCATATAAGCGATTTTTGCTTTAATGTTGTACGACAACAAGGAATTCTACATCCTGATGATTGCCTAGTGTGATAACCATGTACAGTATCGTTAGTTATGAACATATTAAATAGAGTTTCAGGGAACAAGTTTAATCTATAATTGAACATTAATACAGAATATCTTAGAGGGTGCAGATTAAAAATATTTAAGATTTTACATAGTACAAATAACTCAAGTGTATGTGCTCTGAATTCTGTATTACATATGATTCTTACAGCACGCTTTTGTAGTAAATGTAACTTCATAAAATATTTATGAGCTGCACTTCCCCAGATTAGATTACAATATGTCAAATACGGATAGATTAATGTATAATACATATTGATAAGAGTCTCTCTGTTTAATTTATTTCAACCTTTTTGGGAATACCAACATTTTTCGATACTTTATTTAAGAATAAATTATATATAACTAGACGATTGCAGTTGATTGTCTATAACAACACTGAGAAAACCTGTTGTGTTCACAGTATCAAGTATAGTATCATCAATAACTATTTTGTTGATTCTATTTCTGATATTTCTATTACAAGAAAAGGTCATGGTTTGTGTCTTTTTTACGTTCAATGTTAGGCGGTTAACATGCAACCAATTAACAACTTTCTTAAGCTCAATGTTAAATTCATATTCAATCTTATATCATTTTTTATCAAATTTGTATCATCAGCAAACATAACTTAAATCATTAACATATAACACAAAAAGTATGGGTCCCAGGACAGAACCCTAATATTTTTTTGTTTCTGAGAGTATTCCATTATATTTTACACACTGATTTCTATTATTCGGACAGCCCTACTCACTAAGGCAAGACATGAAAAGCATAATCGGCATGTGAAATATACCTGTCATGCCTAGAAGTATGTCGGCTAACAACTTTTTTTACATTTCTAAGATATGTAATATATTATTCGTACTTAGCTTCATAATGTATTCAAGGAATTGTCCATTTGCAGTGCAATTAATATTAATCATTGCGCAACAATGAGTTTTGCGGAGGCATAATATATTACATTCATTAAAGCTACGGTTTACTTAAGTGAATGTTGTCATCAACCACGAGCTGGTTTGCGCGGAATTGTCCATTCGCTTTGCAATCAGCATATTTACGAGAAGCATACTTGAAAACAGTGTCCGTGGATCGATGCCCAAAATCTCCCGACTGGTTGTTGTGGCACATTAGACAAATTACGGTCTCAGCTTTTATGATCTGCGATATTAAATCATATGACAAGATACATACGTTGCCTTGAACAAATATGGCACGATCCACATGTCAGTGCGCCGGCATTTTCGTTTAGCCCTCAAGGTGATTTAAGACCGGACAAATCACATGCACGCATGTTATCAGTACAATTTGTGTGTCGTGACATAGCAACATCGGTTACGACCACACTACTGTAGTCAATGGGACGGGGTGCTCGTGATGGCAACGCAATATGTCGCTGATAAAGATGGAAATCCTACAATTTGGTATCGGAACTTACGCTTTCCCCCTATGTTAGTGGCGTGAGACCTCAGGCCTTTACAAATGCGTAGGAGGCCACAAAAATACGTTATGATGTAATTGATAAATCAGCTTAATCTGTGGTTCGTCTCGTCTTACGAACTGATCTCAATGGCGATAAGTTGCAACGTCAAGTTTCTTAGGGCACATCACAAGGTGCATTGTTAACATATTACGTATACCAACCACTCCCACAGAGAGGTCGGGTATATTTTATCGTCATTGAAAGTGATGCATTGGCCTACTTCTGTCATGTGTATAATACCCATTCTACTTTCGTGGAAAAATATGGATATGTCTCGGTAATAATATGTTAGATTGCCCCAAAGAAGGCACGTGTACTGCTAGATCTTAATATTCTCTCTGTTTTTATTGAACTAACACACTATGACTGTAGATTTCTGGCCGATACAACTATAACGCTGACACACGGAGCTTTATATTGACAACATTGGATGCGCTTGGTGCAGGATCAATGCCATTCAAGCAAACTACTTATGCCTCTATAAATGATGCAACCAAAAATGCAGCCATTTTCCATTGTTCTGTACAGTTGCTTTATAAGCCAGCTATGTTTGAATTACGTGAATGGTTTCAGCAGAGATATGACATTTTATATGTAAGACAAACGTAGCTTGCATCTTTCTCTTTTAAAAAAATGCATTATTTGACAAAATGGTTGCTGATCCTGGCTTGTCTATATTATAAAAGAGCAATAATAAGAAAAAGCCGGTTGATTTCACACTGTTCAAATAAACATATATGCAAATCATATACAGATATATGCAAAGAAAGGGTTCACAGTTAGTTATCATTCATGCAAATCAAATCGATAAATTCACCCCAAGTGGTTCACTCATATCCCCTAACATTCAAGCTGCTCGTCATCAGCGGTTAGGCTCAACAACATATTGGAAAGGTCATGTTACACGAATGATACAACCTCTCTTGAATACAGCTCAACCTCTATGCAATGATGGCGTTATTTAATAGCATCTCTATATCAGCCGTAAGGTAATTTGTTAACGCATTGGTTGACGCCTGGAGCGTATAACATATTAAATACAGGTATTTACGTGGTATGAAGTACCCGTCAGGTTTCAACTGTGTGAATTATGAAAATAGCCTTCTGATCAGTACCAGCCATTAACGTTTGACCGAAGGTGATTGTTAAACCGAGTGTGGAATGTGGGTGGGGGTGGGGGTTGGGCGGTAGTCACCGCAGGCAAATTGATAATGTAGGAGCTGAAGTTCTGATATGTCTTGCAATATCTCAAATGCGTAGCTCAATTACCAGCATATTCACATCAGGTACAGAATCATTTATGCAAGTTTGACACCTTGTGCCCTTAAAAGGAAAACTGCATATGCAATGGGTACCATTCCCATGTGATCGATTTAGAGTCTCAACTCATGTACACCATTTATGGTCAGCAGACACTGTGTAAATGAAAAGAGTGTACAATGGAAAGAAAATCCCAATATCAAGCACCTGGCCTCGATGATGTGTAATCAAAGATTAATATAATTCACCTGTGAAAGATAGCCAGTCTTGTCAGTAATGGCTAGTTTGTGCCCCTGATGGCTGGTTGGGTGCTATGAGGTGGGGAAGTTTATGCTATTAATGCGACTTCCAGCAGGGATTTCAAGCCATGTACCCACAGCGCCAGAACAGCCGTTGTACAGCGCTCCGTCAATGGAACTATAAAGAGGACAAAGACCGCCTACTGTCATCAGGTCTCATTGTCCTGACTGTAGCGGCAGGCTACCTAACACGCACTCCACCCTCGTGTCGCTATGAGGACGAAGGCAGCAAAGCGTAGAAAGATGTCTCACTTTCGTGCCATACCTATAGGAGTTTGCTAATCAGTGATGCACTCATACCTGAAGATTTTCACGAGTTTGTTGCCAGTGTCGCCCAACACATTCGAATGCTTTTTTCGTTATACTATATTGCTCAACTATCCAGATTGGAATATCGATGCTTACTACAAACGGTATAATTTGGAACATATATTTGGATGAGTTACTTCGGATGAATATCGTTTTACATCTGTCACAACACAGTGGCTGGTGCTACTATTGAAAATGACATTGATACCTGATAAAGCAGCCACAAGAGACAATGCTGCAATTGAATGGACAACTCCATGGCAGGTAAGAAGACACATAAAGTCTCGCTACAGCGAGCTTCATATGTTTCAGCCGTGGTGTTCATTTGAATCTTTGTTTTGGCTCATGCATCGCGAAGGCAGGCACATACCTTATATAGCTAGCCATCAATGAAGGGGTACGGAATAATTTGGACAGATATCAATGAATTATTATGTGCATGTTTAAAAAATTTTGATGTCTCAATTACCAAAACAGAAAATTACGAATGATTAGGTTTTATCGTTCCCCGACGCATACATAACCTCAACAGGATAATCAATTAGAGCACAAGCTATAGGTAACTTCTCAAGTCAATAGACATTCACCTCATGCCTGGAAATACGAGCACATGCATGTATTATGGCCGGATGTAATTTTGTTCGCTTTAAGTAAACTAACGAGAAATGCTTAGTATTTCGTGTGCAGTTATTAAGCGGTTTCATTTGAATTCACGGTCACTTATTGTTGAATATACACTTTCAGTATATAGGGGTAGATTAGCAATATTATAGATTCTCATTCTGTCCTTTTGTTTTCGAACATATGTACTAACCTATAGGTTCCTGAAAACCAAGAAGCAAAATCTGTTATGGTTTCCTTCATTCATCAACGGCATTTGTACGCGCAGTGCCAGACATTGTATCGGTCTTAAATGCATATTTTTTTTCGGTGGATTCACAGGATGTCAGCCTATTCATGTTTGAATACTACACCTGATTGTATTGCCAACAATTAAATCGTGATAGGGCATGGGTTGCTATTCATGGCATTATCCTAATAAGTCGATAGTTTTGCTGCCATGCCTCTTGTTTCACCTCGTTATTAACGTAAAGAGCACCTCATTACTGCAGACAAATCAGTCAACTAGTAACCCCTATAGATTTCGTTGAGTGATTTGCTGTAAAGCATATTACTACTTATGGATTTGGCACATTCGATACGCAAAATCCCCAGCACTTATGATGACGATACATATATATTGCCTGATACAGTCCCTTTGTTGGTGCTGCAGCATTCTCTGCTTGCCATTTAAGCGGCTTAATTTCGTCATCACCTGCTAGCTGGTGTTGATGGAAACATTTGTTGCTATGTATTGAGCATATTTGCGAACATATTCAGTGATTTGCTGCCAAAACATATTACTGCTTGTTGCCATTGCCATGTCAAAAATATAACATATTCCCAACATTAATGAATATTTATAATCAGCAACATGACACCAATAATTTACTTTGAGTAATCATGGCACAATCCACTGTGGACGTTATCCCGATATAAAGCGTGATAAATTAGACTTACAGAGTCACATAGAGATTCATATGATATAACACACAACAATGATGTTTTTTATCGAGCATTTAGTGATATGAATACACGTAGTTTTTATTTATATGTATGCCAGTTTAGACATTGGCAACTATTTAAACAGCCAATCAATCGGTCCGAATCTTAACTCGTCAAAATGTATCGTCATTCAGACAACTGTCAAATACATGCCACTGCCTGGGTTACTTTGGCAAACGTAATCATCGAATATGGGACACAATGAAACACGAACCCTCTCGGACTCAGCAACTTAGCAAGGCAGTTTAATAAGCCCCATGGGAGATGATCCTTTTAAGCAAATCAATATTTACATACGTATTTGTCACAGAAGGGGCGGTTTAATGCCTCTGTGATTGCTCTGTAGCGTCATTGAAGCTAACGCTGGTACTTTGCTGTGATTAATGACCGACACATTTAGTGTGTTTCCTGGCAGGAAAACGTATGATTCAATGGTTAATACATTTCAGCAAACAAACCTAAGCATCGGTGGTTTTCGCTATTGCGTGAATTAATATATTGTCCATTGTGAACCGGTGAAACACATCTTAAGTGATGATTTAAGTGATTGATGAATTGTTTTAAGAGGATCTGCAAACGCCGAGATCAGCTCACCATGGCATTTGCATAGCGTTATTTATCGATATGCATAATTATCAATAGGCAACAATCTCTGCAATCATAAGTCACTTTACCATATTAAGCAGGGAACTATGGCTGAACATGGGTCCATTATATCGCTAGATAGTTAAACGGCTATCAGCGAGGAGGCCGAAAGCGTAATACACTTGTAATAACTCACCCAACGAAATCAAAATTGTATGGAGTATGCTTCTGTTGATAGGTCTGTACTGTTTTCAATGGTTGTAAATCGTGATATGAAGATTTGCGGTGTGACATGCGTAACTTCCGGAACATATGACGTATGACATGAATATATCATCATATAAGTCAGCAAAATCTCTCCTGTTTGTGCCTAAATGTAGACCTGTCGCCGTGTGAAATTACATAATTATAACTGAAGGTGTTCGAAAGAAGCCACGTGTGCTACCACATCTCAATAGGTTCCCAGCATTCTGCTGATAGAAAAACCTTAACCTACTCACTAGGGTTGTAGGTTTTCGCTTGATATAATTATAAAGCACATATAATTATGGAGCTTCAGGACTGTGAGGAAGACTTTAAGATGCGCTACGATGTACATTATACATCCGTTAGTGCGCATATAAGTCACAATATTTTAGTAACAAATATTCCTTCTCGTTAAACCATCGTGCGCAATGCAGGGTGATTCATCGTCTAGAAATTCACGCTGATCCGATTGCCTGTTCGCATGGTGGACGGTATTCACTCACAATGTTTAGACGCTTAGGGGGTTATGATCTCGTTGTTTATACCTCAGGCCGCATTGCACTTCTCCTTCTCAATATGTCTACACTACGCTTCCATTAAATTGAATGACAGAAGTATGTTAGAAAGCCGTGTGTATCCCTTTGATACGTGGTGCACGCGTTCGCTACAATTTCTGGAAATCGTTAGGTCAAGGTATTGTTGTCATAGACGTACGGCAATGTATTTGACACTTCTACTGGAATGATTATTCCGAAAGTGACGTCTGAAACTCATATGTGCTCGCGTAGTTCGATGCATACCTTCTAATGACACAAGACAATGTTGAGTTTGCATTCATTTGTGCTATGACCAAATATGTGAAGCTTAGCACGGTTGTTCGTGAAAGTGATTTCGTGTTACAAAATCATTGATTTTAACACAGACTGATATAGTATCTTGATAACAATGACAATGTACGATATTTATAAATGAATAAACCTTATGTACTCGTTGATCTTGCGAAACAGTGCGTGACATGCGGTTCATTATCGCGTCTAACCCGCAGCATTCTTAAGACCATGCAACCAAAAATACAACATCATTTACGTTATATATGGCCACGATGGGCACACACGGAGGTGATAATTTTTTATGAGGTGTACATGCCTGTTTGGGATTCCGCCCCTATGTCATGCAATCATTTGGATATTAGTATGCTGAAAGCAGAACCACTCTCAAGTCATGAATACATACAGCCTCATCATCAGGCTTGGTGCCTGACATGATATTTCAAGCGGAAAGGCTGGGTTCACTAACTGTTTGAGATGAATCACATTTCCTCAAAGCTGGTAAATTGGTTCATTTCAAATTCCGACGTTGACATGAGCGTTAGTGAATACCGGTTCTATATGCACAACAAGCTATCACAGTGCTAATTAAAACGACTATGGGTGAATTGATACTTCTATCCATCGAGCGGAACGTACAACACTGCACCTTTGATCAGCAATACTGCTGTAGCCAGCTCCATCAGTTCTAGAAATGCAAAACATGTTGCTCTTATTAGGTAATGTAAACCTAATCTAAGGGGTGTCAGTCATAATTGCACTTATAATATGAAAGATGTCCTCATTGTTGTGTATTAATCACTTTTGTTTTGTATGGGTAGGCAGGTACCACCATCTTTCATGTCGTAATATTGTATCAGTTGCAATTTTGAAAAACGGGCAATTTTAGCTAGAATAACGTGGCTGCTGGCACAAAACTTGTCCTCCAATAGATTTAACGTGTACTCATTTGCCATCTATTTGTAATTAGTCAGAAATTAACCTAGCACCAAATTACAATGTTTGATGTTATTATTTAATCAACGCAACGATCAATTCCATCTGTTTTTTTTTACAGTTCCTATCGAGCGCCTTAAATGCATCTTTTATGTTATCAGCAAAACCTACCAAATTATCAGCTTATGCTTTAATGTCACCCTCCCCAGTAAGTTATCATTCATGCAAATTAAGCGGGTATCCTCCTGTTGTTCAGCCCTTGAAGTGTCCGCAACGGACTTGTGGTGTATAACATAACAGTCTAGCGGCTCGTAATCAGTAATGCAGCTCACTAACGAATGCAAAGGTGACGCGAATGATACTAGCTACCTTAAATACAGCACCACTTAAGCGCTTGGATCATGATAGTTGATCGCTGATGTATAACTGCCGGGAGGTTATTTGTAAACCGGAGGTTCGGCGCCTTGACGTTTGTGCGCCTACAATACAGGCGTCTACCAAACTAAATGGATTTGTTGGGATTCAATTATATGATTTATAAGCATTATAAAGATATAAACTTCATTGGCTTTTATCTTCATTACTTCTTGTCTGTGCCAATTAGGCAATCCTTTTATTTTTCATCAGCAATTTGTCAGCACCACTGTAGGTTGATATAATCAAATAGTAGCTCATTTGAGGTTCAATACTGTAATGAAGTCTTCATAATTAATTACCTCCCGATCGGTTTTTCTTCAAATGAAATATCAATAATTGGCAATAACGTTCCCAATGACAGTAGAGTTGTTCATCAACTGTTTTGGTGATGATACATACATATGAAAAGCAAATACTGTTCAACCATTATTACATTGGGTTCAATACAGTGAATAGGCTACATAAGTACGAAATAGCTTCCTCATTAACAAACGTGTGAAGGGATCATAAATATATTCAAGTGAGTGCATGAACTTTCATAACCGACGGAGAGTGTTTTAACTGACTCCACAAATTAGCAAATACGACATATGCAAACTATGTTATATAAATTAAAGTCTGGTTTTGATCATTGCTTAAGTGTTTGACTGCGTACGAACTTTCCGACATCAATTCTTAATGATGACGAAGTCCTTATAAACATTGTAAAGATTTCTGTAAAATGATATGTTTAGCATTTGCATGCTTTAATAATCGGTAGCTTTGGTTATTGTGTGTGCAAGCTGCATACGTACACAATGTACCTGCCTGGTACGTTGGCTCAAGATATATACTATTTTGTGCATATGCCCCCATTGTTGTTGCAATCGATTGAACAGTGGATGTGTAGGAAGGCGTGTATGCACGATTGAAGTGCTCCTTTTGATTACCATTTCAATACTTGCATATATGATTTAGACGACCGGCAAGCATGCTTTATCCTTTGTAGCATTATTACAAATACATCAAATTGAACATTAAGATGGAAACAATTGTGTGTCTGCAATCTTTCATGACCTGCGATCATCATGCTTGAAACAAGACCATAAAGAGGACTCTCGGCACAGTTACGGAACCATTGGCTGACAAAGCATGTCAGTGCTATAGTCATGTATCCTATCATCGTCCTCTATTTAAGAGCTTTTAGATCAGAAGCACGCTTGCGGGTAGGTTAACATTAATCTCTGACTCTCCTTTGATAACGCCAATCTATATTCGGCCTTGCCTTGCTATCTATAGGACATTGTTTAAAGGATGGCAACACAACATGCAATTATTAGTGCAATAACTCTAGCCATGATTGTGCGAGCAGATGTACAAAACAGATGTACGGTAACGAAAAATACAGATGTTTTACGAATCTTCTTAATAGTAACACAGCTAACCGTACGAGATGTTACGCCTCCCATTACCGAATTCGGAACACTAAGCACGCTGTTACTGTCAAATGCCACTTAACAAAGATACAAGATCCAATCATGCCATTCTTTATCACCAAAGCAAAACTAATCCAAAATCAAAAGTCAAACCTGTATTTATCAATGCATATCATTCTACAAATTTGCAGCACGTGTAATCACATATTACGTCATCATCGGTTTTGATCATTTGCACGCGATGGTAAATTCTGGATTTTTACAAATGTTGCTTGCCCATGGAAATATGGCCTACTTTCGGATTATCATTAATCAGTAGTAGAAGTAACACACCACTGGTTCAGTATCAACTCTCCGGATCTTTTAGTCCGTAGGTTATTTTTACTGCTATATTTGGCCATTTGGGACTGGTTATGATAAACCCGCAGATTGTACACGAAGGTGATAATTTGCTGTAAAAATTATTTTGATGTTTAGGAGGTTCCATCCTCATATTATCGCTTAGAAGTTAGAATGTTGAAGCGCAGACATTTGCCCTCGATGAATACAGATAGCCTCATCAACAGGGTGAACACGCGTCATAGCTACTCGGACCTATGTTTACCTTGCAGACGAAATTCGCTGCCTGTGATTGACTATATTACATCAACGCTAATACTTTGGTCAATTTGAAACAAATGTCATATTGGGACGGATCATCTGGTTATAAGGATGCATTGAAACTACCACCCATTATGCAGAATTTACAACGCCACAATCCTTGTCAGTCTACAAGTTTTAGATATACAGTTTACCATGAGTTTACAATCAGATTTTGGGTTACAAATAACTGATTTTACAACATTCTTCTCGTTGTGATAGTTATTATATAGCTTTATATATGCTTGTTAAGAAACGGACGTCATTATCCCTTTCATTGCGACAGTTCATCTAGCTCGACCTGCATTTGTGCAGGTTAACGGCAAGAGATAAGGATGAACACGGATGTTCCCTAATACTCTACACCACACACACAATCACTCTGGATGCTACAATCACATCATTATATTTATCATATCATACTGCATTTCGTGAGCTACTAAAATCATTGTGTCCGTTTTCAATGAAGTTTGTCGAATTAATGGCAAAATTTCGTTTTACCCTCCCCGTGTATAGTTGTACTTGCAAATACAACGGGAATTTTAAAGAATCAACTTGGGTCACGTGATTGATCTCATAACAACCAGCAGCTTACATCCGTACGGTCGATCAATGAAGAAATAAATACGTCGCACTACACCAATTGTGTTTGCTGCGTTACATTTAACACCACTATGGCTACATGCAACACGCTTTGACAGGTATGTGAATAAGTAATGGCAATTATCTTGACGTGAATCATATGTTGGGTCTCAATCATATATGTAAATTTTCACTTATTAAAGAAAGCCATATAAGTTGTATTATGTATCCGTGTTTGCCCGCGTCATCAGCACTTTGTTGAGAACCACTGCGCCATGATTCATGCAAAGCCAGCAAGATTTTCATCTCGTTCTCCGTTTGCTGTTCAGCGTCATTGCTTGTTTTGCTGAATGCGCTTACAAACGCTACGTGCATGTGCCCCATGTGCCTTTTAGCACTTCTGTCGTCAATGCATTCGCTTCATGTAGACTGGTAACGTATTGAATAAGCAGCCTGTTAAGGGTCATCCAGCCAAAAGCCGTTCTTACCCTAATGATCAGCATACTTGTGAGAATCTATTCCCTTCTGCGCATGTAACGTAAGATCTGAATCACATATAATCCAATTACTGACTCGCATACATGCGATCTACATTTTGAGCATGCGACCTTTACACGATCGTTATCTGCTTTTTGCAGTACATCACAGCTCGTATGGGCTAATGGTGCTAGTTCAAGAGTCTGTGACGTCGATATCAAACTTTAATGTAATGTCTTCACATCATACACAGTAGAAGTACGACCAAGATATGCAAATATACAGATGGGTACAATTGTTCAATTGGTTTGTAATATCAGCGAATGGCGAATATGTCACTGGTTGTGCGACGAGTAGCAGTAGAAATTAAGATGTCCACTGAGGCATTCTCAAATATATTCATATATATATATCCATATATATCTAAATATAAGACCTACGAATATGATATGATAAGCTTCAATGTTTGCATCGTGAAAATGTTCCAGCTAATGTAAGAAGTCCCGTTTGTAATGCGTTATATTATTCAAAACGTTGCAGTTATATGTGCTTAGAAGAAGACTTCTGCACATAATACGAGAGTTTCATCCATATCTAGCCTCATATAACCTAATTAAACATGGTATATCTGAATGACTTCTGTAGAGCTAAATGCCTACTATAGAGCTAAATGCCTACTATAGACTAATGACTACTATAGAGCTAAATGACTACTATAGAGCTAAATGCCTACTATAGAGCTAAATGCCTACTATAGAGCTAAATGACTACTATAGAGCTAAATGCCTACTATAGAGCTAAATGCCTACTATAGAGCTAAATGCCTACTATAGAGATAAATGACTACCATAGAGCTAAATGCCTACTATAGAGCTAAATGCCTACTATAGAGATAAATGACTACCATAGAGCTAAATGACTACCATAGAGCTAAATGACTACCATAGATCTAAATGACTACGAAAGTGCCACAGGAGTCTAGTTGTCTTTAGGTGTCCTTGATGCATAGATAGCATGAACTCATATTTAATACCTCGGAGCCACAGTCACTGAAAGATGATACATGCTTTTAACGCTACTAGTTATTAATGCTGCGTTAGCTCTGAAATAAGTACAACAATCTCCGATCTGAATCCGCCAATGAGAC
>CM067355.1:18911879-19061879 GCA_034190875.2 Urechis unicinctus
TCTGAGTAGACAACATTGACGCTATTCATTCTACGCAACAAGCTGTTACGTCACCGATATATGTGCTGACGTCATAGTCATGGGTTTCTGCTTCACCTGGTGTATGGATGCCCCGGTAAGTTGCCATTTTAACATCAACTGACGGCATCGACGATTTATGCGATTTGTTTATCACAAATACAGAAGTGCGCTTTGCGCACTCAATTTAAGCAGTCCTTCAAACGTAAATCCGGCGACTTGTAACCGCTATGACTTGAAGTTAATACGAAGATGGCGATGGTGTATTATGGTGAGCTGAAACATTTGTATCCTATTCACATAGCATTATCTATTTTGCACCTATCCTTTGCCCGCCAAGCGGATCCTAACTACGAATAGGAAGAAGGAATTCATAAACCCCTTTATGAACTCGCACCTATATTATACCGATCTATTGGTGCCTTACATGGCGCTGTTTGTTATAATACAGGAAGCTTCGCACTATGGACCAACCATGTCCCCTATTGCAACTGCAATTATCATAGCCTGGCCGACCACCAGGCTGTGCTAAGCTTGTGTGCTTTATCGCCCAGCTAAGGTATTTTACTCGGATTGTAGAGCCCTGGTTGAGAATAAACAGCACATGGCATTGGATGTGTTAATAGAAGATGGCGATAGAAAAGTTGCATAGTTTATATGAGCTCGACAAGTTATTGATTCATGAGTGGATTGTGTGATGTCGAAAATATTACTTGTCAGCGTTATACTATGCATTATGATGCAACTTCTAGATTGTAAAATAGTCATAACGTGTTGGCATTCACGTTGTGCTCGCTTTATCAAAATCATAACGTACCCCCGCCTTTTCGTTGCTGGCGATCGCGACATGAGCAAAATATGGTACATTCCTTTGCTCAAAATTGCAATGATTTGGCCGTTAATATAGGACGACCAAATGTTACATTCTACGCGGTTGCGCGTTCCCGTTGATCAATGCTCCTTCACATAAATTGCTGTCAATGCTTCTGCAAATATTAATCAATTCTGAAATGAGTAGCATTTGATGATAATTTGGTTTCATAGTTAGAATGGAATCAACAGGGAAAGAGCGAAAGATTCAATATAAGACGCAATATCGCATACTGCTATATTTGCACGGTCGAATTCACGACGTTATAGGCGCCTCTTATCCCTGTCATCTATGTTTAGCGCAGGTCAATGAAACACGGGTGAGTGCTGAAATTCAGAATATATTCTTGTTCATAGGTATATGTTCCTCAGAGACAATAATGATATATCTATATATATATAAATAAATATATATATATATATATATATATATATATATATATATATATATATATATATATATATATATATATATATATATATATATATATATATATATATATATATATATATATATAAAATATGTATGTGTGTGTGTGTGCTCAAGCTGCCCCTCAAAATGGACACAAGTGGTTCAGTAAAGGAAACAGCTCAGAGGCCCTTCTGAAGTGGCGTCCTAAGTGGCTTATATTGTATGCAGGGGTGGTGTTGAATAAGTGGGAATAAAAGTAATCAACCGAGAGATCTTTTGAAGTGTTTCATGTTGTTATAACTTGCATCTCTATTCGTTGGGGAGATTTAGCGATGCCTTTGTAGCAAGGCTTGAGAGAATGTTAGTGATTTATCTATATACTAACCAAAACTTGTTAGATGCTCTTAATGTTAGATTAGGGTTGACTAACCATCGATACATCAGTAGATATCAAGTTATAAATAAATAGTCGTCTCGTCTCTAACACATGTGTTTCATGCTCATATTACGCCTCAATATCATCTATTCCACATAATGCTGCGTGAGGTTCAGCCGTATTCATTCCAGCAACATCAGTAGTTCTTTCGTTATATAACAGATAACGCTCTCACTTGTACACGTTGGTACATGCGCGCGACTCACTCAAGAATATTCGCGTATGCTTCAAGTAGGAAATGAACAACTGAAGTCTCTCCTCACCCGTTAAATCTGATGGATATTAACACAATGCCCCCCCCCCCCAAAACTCCCCGGTTGATCTTTTCCATACACATGTAGATCACGATCTGCGACTAGCCTTTTCCCTATCGTAATCCAACCAGAGATTCAATAAACTGTAAAGCTCGTATACTAAGCAGGAGATAAATGGCTTAGAGGGTGAAACATGAACTGCATACAAACGCAAGTTTCAGACTAATGCACGGATTGGCACATTTCATGTCATTGGTGCTCTTTTGCGAGGTCTGGGAAAAGAATCTTACTTGTGAACCGATTCAGAAAATATGACAACCTACACAATAAATTCTGCTGTGATTGGGATTGGCAAAATTTGACAAACCTATATATTGGGAACAAACTATAGGATCTGCCTTTTGTGATGAGTAATTAGTTTATTTATACAAATGTCCAGCATTGATAGCTAGGAATAAACTTTTAAAACCTGTTGATTGCTTGATTGTGTATGGGTCACGACATAAGACGATTTTAGGTGATGGGTAACAATCATCAATCGTTAAAAAGTAAGGACCCAAGGCTACGGCCGATACATTGAAATGGTCAACCTGCGTGTGTGTGGGCGTGCGTGTGTGTGCGCGTGCGTGTGTGTGGTTATAAGCGTACCATGTCTATATTGGTCGTGATTGATTGGGTGCTGTGAGCATTTCATTTCATATATTCTAGATGGCGATGAACACATGGGACTGAATAACTGCGGACAAAGCAAATAATTGCGTAATTTGTGCTACGTTTATGTAGGGCACGACCAGGGCTAGTTCCCGGGTCAAATGTAAATCAAATCAACTTGCATAGATTAGGATATCCTGGTGTTGAAATGAAAGTCGGCAACAGAAAGAGCTTGGGTAGCCTGCTACTTATATCAAAGGCATGCGGGTCTCGTTTCAATCAACTCCCGTAGCATCGGTACAATCTAAACACGGACGACTAGGAATATGATCTAGACTCTATCATCAACAATCTGCCATGGCGACGGAGATTACAATTTTCATATCGTCTACTATCAATGGAATAGAATTGCTTGGCCTTAAACCTATAGCATTGTTCCGTTGTAGGAAGCCGTTCTCTTTATTCGCGCAGATCACGTAACTGCGTCAGGACACGGCGCATCAAATCTTATATAACCCAGTACCCATTGTAGGCGTTCATAACGCGATGGCTCAGGTATCTGAGTCTGAGCAGAATTGTTGCCATGGTAATGTTTCAAACTCAGCAACACAGCTAACGAACCGCAAAGTTAAGAGCGTGTTTATTATGTTTGATCAAGCAAGCAGGCCGTCAGGCGTCAGTACGATAGAAACGCCACTTGTTGCACAGCGTCTGTCTTAATAAAACATTGCTACGAGAAAAGGCCGTAATGAGACATCTAGAGAAGTCGCATTGTGTTAGTTTTCATCTGGAATCCTCAATGTTTGGAATAATAACTTGGTCCTTATGTCCGATTTGAGTACCTTCGCATGACTAGCCTTCGTGGTTATTTACTCAAACAGCTGTTGCAAAACATTTAAAGATGTGATTATTGCCATGTTGCTTCTGCTTACAATCGCCTCACCCTATATAATTCGAGCCTCCATGGAGAAACTTATTTGTTGGCAGCCATTCTCATTTTCCACAGCTATCCCTATAGTAATGTATGCAAGTCAAGCTTGATCCATTGCCAAATGCAACAGGCATCATTAAAATCTACATGTAATGCCCAGCATAATGTAACGCCAAATCAATTAAGCTCTGCATGGATAGCACCTGCAAACTGACATCCGGGACTTAACCCAATTGTTGTCGTCAACTGGTTATACAATTCTACATGATAGAGTGGCTCATCAATTATAGGAAATTGTACCGTGTCATTTAGGATCAATCACCTGATTATTAGGGCGGGCAGAAATAAGATTTACTTGCGGAGGTCTGGCCTATCATGCGTTTAATCGTTACAAAACACTATCCATTTAGTTGAAAATATTACTTGATGACTTGCTCAATGTACCACATGACACAAGTGGACCGTGAAAGGAACAGTTGCATACCTTTAGAAATATATAACGACCGCTTATTCCAAGGATGATTTTTTTTTTTGCATAGCTACTCAATACAGCCTACGTATCACCAACCAGAAGCCGATCAAGCGACCTTGACCTGTCAGCAGGAATCTATGCGTCCTTATGTTTATGTCGTGGGTTGGCAATATCATCACTTATCTTTCTCTGCTACTAGATAACATACAAATCGCATGTATCAATATGCAATACTCAAAGTCAAGAAGCGCCTGTATCTAGCGTCTGTCTTAATCAATCCACTGCATCACCCTAGCGTTGTAACAGTTGATATCGCTCAATTACCAAATGCAACGCTCATGTAAGACTTATTCTATTAGGCTCTGCATGCATAACACCCGTCAACTGTTACACGGGACTAATTGCACGTGATATCTTTATTTGGTTATAATAAATAAGTATCTAAGAGTCACTAGTCGATGGTGATAAGTTATAAGGTGTAATCTTTAGGATCAATGACCTGACAGTAAGGGTGTTCAGAATTAAGAATCGCAATGTACCTTCATCCACATATTTGACTACTAATACCCAACAGGAGTACCATTCTTTGTAATTCAAATATCTCAGACGATGGGAATAATCTTAAAAAAGTATATACTCTGATCGCCTCGTCGGACCCTGATATTCATCATTTCCGGGACGATAACCATCAGGATCTGTTCTATACTGTTTATATAGAACGCAGTTTGCTTTCATGTTCTTTGATTGATGAGTCAAGGTTGTTCTAACATCTAACGCTTCAGCAAAGCCTCATGGGGCTCATTATAGGTTTGGCGCAGTGTCGTACATCACCTCCACAATGATTAAATTGGATGAACCTGGGTGAGCAGTCGCCTTGTGGAACGATGGCTACGATTTCTCACCATGCAGAGACAATTGTGCGCGTCGATCACGGCTTTAGTTTGCATTATTTCACAAGCAATATCGATGAGCCGGTGCAAAAGCCACACTTTAAACAGTATACACATAGTGATCAGTGATTTGACCAACATATCATTGAGGCCGATAAAGTGCCAGGTTTCCTATCGTTCATTATTGATTGTGAGCGTGCAAATCGTTGTTGTCATAAGTTCAGAATCTGCCTATGTGTCTTTTTCGTCGTTGCAATTATGAGTGAATATGCGGTAAATTCTAATCCGCGTATCTCTTAGTTTTATTTATGAAGTAGGTGTGTATGACATAACCTCATTTAATCCTGCGAACCTAACATTCACCGCTGCTTTCGCGTTACCAGCTAGTATTACCTACCCACAGATCAATAATTTAATTTATGGTGATAAATTGTGATAAAAAAGAGTTTCTTGTTCAGTTTTATAAATCATCGTATAGTAGTCAACTAGATAGAGAGGCATTAATACCGACCTCTGACACTTGAAACGTTTCACATCGGTGATGGATGGGCATTGTTGTGGAAGTGGCCCTTGGTTCTTGCTTGTGCTTCTTAAGGTACAAAACATATCATGCATTTTGTAACATTAATCTATTCCCTGACCTATGCCTGTGTTTTCGTCACATGAATGCATTCAGTGACGTGGACCCTTGGCGGATATCCGTCCCAATGAATATTCATTTCTTGACGCATACGTTTTGCCGCAATTCAAGTTTAGATCCGACACGCTTTGTTAATGAAATCAAACGTAGATATTTTTTTACATCGGCGATGGTGATTGATTATATCAGTATTACGCTTGAACAGCCGCCATTAAGTGCAGTTTGCAAGTCAGCAAACTACCGTTACTCACACCTGGTTGAGCAACCTCGCCGCGGGTGGAATGCCTCTTTACGGTCTGCTGGCAGTAACAACTAGAGCCAGGAAGTTTTCATGCATTCAACTATATCTCTTCTTCTATCAATCCCGCTCACTGTCTATCTCTTTCTCTGGCTCTCTCCTGCTTTCTCTGGCTCTCTCTGACTATCTCTCTCTGATTCCCTCTTTCTTTCTCTCTTTCTCGCTGAATGGATCTCATTCTCTATCGCTGTTAAGACTTGAAATCTCTTTCTTGCTTACTCTCTTGATGTATCCATCTTTTGATTCTCTCTCTCTCTCTCTCTCTCTCTCTCTCTCTCTCTCTCTCTCTCTCTCTCTCTCTCTCTCTCTCTCTCTCTCTCTCTCTCTCTCTCTCTCTCTCTCTCTCTCTCTCTCTCTCTCTCTCTCTCTCTCTCTCTCTCTCTCTGTATCTTTAGCCCTTACGTTCACTTCCCGACTCAGTCTTGCAGTATGCCTCCAACAAGGCATTGCAGTTAAAATTGTTTTCCAAACATGCGTAGGAACGAACCAAAGAGGAATTATTTCCCCTTAAAGATAGAGAGTGGACAACGTAAGGCATATGTTGAATCGGAGCAGAAGAGAGAGGGATTGAGTGAAAAAAAAAGAGATCGCGGAGGGAGTAGCGGATGCTGTGTATTGTGAGTTTCATAGCTATTTGTACCTAGCGTGATGAAGAATTCCTAGATAATGTCATCACATCGATCTGTATCTGATATTACAGCAGGCAGTGCTAGCGGGCTAACTCTAATTGGATGCGGCCAGATTTTAAGCAACGTTGGTGATAGTATAATTATCGAAAGGCTAACATAGTTAATGTTTAAGTATCAGTGCTGGCGATAATGTAGCCGAGGGAGCAAGGCGCTGAATTGATAAAGGGCTCAATAACGCGAGAATGATTATCCAACTGCCAAGTGATGACTCTTACGAGCTTTGATGTATCTATTAATTTGCGTCACAAAGAACATCTCTCCTGTGTATATGTCATTGCCAATGGCTATAAGTATGTATGCGGGTGAGGTTCTCTGATTCAGGGCAGTCATCAATTGTAATGGCGAAAAGGGTTCCGTTAGCAAATACAGATCGCTGACCTTAACAAGATTGCTTTCGGGGGTTCAGTATATGCATAGGGTTATTCACTGCTCAATGAAATACAATTGGAGCGAGTAACAAGATTCACTCTTGGTTCATTGGGTTACAGTGAATTATTTAGTAACGGCTGATTGCGTAAGAGACCTGCCAGAAATGACAAACCGCTATAATTGTATGTGAAATAAGCATGTAATTGGTCGGTGACACATTCCGCCAGCAAATTTTCCGTCATAACTATTTCTCCGTTTATGTTTTAAAAGATTTTACAATTGTTCCACTGGCAGCTAGGAATAAAATAATCTTTTCTTGTTTTCAAAAATGTTAATCTGGATGTGCAAATATGTCACACATTTAGATTCAGTGGTTTGTCAATCTTCTTGTTGGTGTCGAATCAAATTAAAGATGTGATTCACTGCCATTTGAAAGTGCATCATGGTTTAAGGCACTTCAAATGACCGAAGCGTATGTGTTTGTTGATCACGCTTGCCAGATAAACGAAATAAAATATTGGGATTGCAGGCCACCCCCAATAAGGGAGGATCGTCGTCACACTGATTGATGAGGCCGATTGTAATGCTTGGACAGAACTGAGATCAGATGGTCACCAGTGAACCAGGCGCGGTTCATCCAGGTTTACATATAGACAATCTGGAACCGTGGGTGATTAATTAAATGGGTTTAATCTAATTGCAAAGGTTGTCGGGGGTCGTGGTGCGCTTAAAAATTTGCAAAAAGAGGTTGGTGTTAGTGTTTATGTCAACGATAGTGGCTGGGTATAAATGATTGACCTGATGCGCGACAAGATCCAAATGAAGATTTCCGAATCCATAAACAAAACAACCAACGATTTTGGCAAATGTTTTGAAATGGCCCGCACAAACGTTGTGGTTGTTAATCATCACTGTGATTTCATTGTCAGGGATGATACTCTAGAACTGAAAATGTTGTTCATCAACAGAAGGAGCTTAGTTTGCATTCGTCATATCCAACGCTCGGCCGTGTTTCATGCGAGGCGCACATTTATATGGCATCATCACGTACTACTTATGTTGTATTGCTTTGATATGCTTACGGCGCCCACGGCAGCCTTCTCGGCAGCGTTCTTCGAAGTTTTCAACGTGACGTTGATACGATGATATCGATACTGCGACGATGATATTGGTACTGCGACGATGATATTGATACTGCGACGATGATATTGGTACTGCGACGATGATGTTGATACTGCGACGATGATATTGATACTGCGACGATGATATTGGTACTGCGACGATGATGTTGGTACTGCGACGATGATGTTGATACTGCGACGATGATGTTGATACTGCGACGATGATGTTGATACTGCGATGTCTAGGGCGTTTATGATTTGAATTGTCGAGCGGCAGCCTTTTTTAGGCTACGCCACGTGATCGTCGGCGATACGCTGCCGCGCGCCATGCATAAATTAGACTATTGTTGGGCATAGGTTGTGAACGCCGGCAACACGGTAAGCATACGTTGGTATACATTATTTGTAAGTTATCGAAATGTTCTATATGAGCACCTGATACGTTATGCACATGTTTACATCCAACTCGTAATGAATACGCTCTGTTTACGCCTAGCATCGAAACAAAAAAACTGATAGCTCAGCGTATGCCAGATGTTTGGTGACATTTTGATAGGTCGGTATACGCTGGCTAAATCGTCAAGGTGTGTCAGGACCACAAATAGAGTCGGGTGATACATGTTGACCGACAGCCTGCTGAAGTTACCATAGTTAGCATCAGTTCCATTTGTTAGCGAAAGTCTTACGAAATTAATCATTTTAAACACACAGTCTGTACGATTAATAGTATAATTCTATTACTTGGCATTATGGACGTCGCCAGTGATATCAAGGGCAGAGGCAGGATATGATAGAACGATATCGAGTTGGCAAACTATATGTTATATACCTTTAAAAATATATAACGAATGCTGATTCCGAGGATAATGTTTTTGTTTTATATATCTACTCTTTATAACCTGTGTATCACAAACTAGAATGTATTGAGTGATATCCTAACGCTAATATATTTGTCTTTATTGATGTAGGAGCTTCCGTCATTCTTCGCTACTACCACCATTTATGATTCCGGAGACAATGTGCTGGCAGTGCCATGCGTGATATGGCATCTTACCGAGCTGCCCATAGACAATGTCCTTCGACTAATATTGAATTTTAAGTTGCATGAGAGCTTCCAATTTTTTAAGGAAAAATTAATCATGGGAGAGAGACCTTGAAGATATTAGTAAGCTGCATCAGGGGGCGGGGTGGGTTGGTGGAGGGGTTGACGGGATATGCTTTGTCCGGCAGCTGTGGGGCAAGTCAGACTGAAACTATGATATAAATTGGTACCAGATATATATCTGAATAAACCGACTGGATACGTTTGCCAGCCTTGACTATCTCTAGAATGCTTTCCAAGCCCTCGATTCAATTAATGCATCCTCAGGGGCGTAGCTTGGATGGAATCAATGTGTAGGCCGAATTCTAGGGGGGTCTAAAATTTTCTCACCCTAGAATGTCAAAGGTGCGTTTTGACGCATAATTGGTACAAATAAGAATGTTTCATACACCATATATATCAGGACATTTTACTTGGATTAAAATCGCAATAACCGCTGAGTTTTCGCAGCTAACTACTGGCTCCAAATGCCCCGGAAAAGAAAACTACAATAATACATAATGGTATTTAAAATTAAAATTGTTTCAAGACAGAGAACTAAAAAACAAAATCAGCCGGACGGGGAATGGATCTCGGTAGGCCCGGGTGCGAGGCGAGCACTGATCCCCTACACTATTGTCTCAGAACAACATTATGTGTAGTATATGTTATTAATGCAATAATTTGAACAAGGCCATTTGAAAACAAATGTAGGATTACAAAAAAATAACTGGTGTACATAGTTAATCTTAAATGGTTTATATATTATTTTCTTACATGAGCACGCGGTTCAGATGGGAATTATCCGTCACTGAGGGTAACTGTTTCGTGGGAGCTTGGCAGAGCCTCGATCCCGCTAACACGGTTACCCTCAGTGACGGATATTTTCACCTGATCCAAGTATCTAATGGAAGAAACTTGACGTCACATTGTTTATAACGTTACGTCACAAGTATTTCACGCGAGTCGTCTTATATGGGGGGGGGGGGGGTTGGTAAGATGAGATTTTCCATCACTGGTAAAAACTGCAGATATCCCCATCTGGTATGCACGAAAAATCTATCTAAGGACAGGACAAATCCACTTTTAAAATATAACAAAAAGACTGACCGTGTTGGAAATGAGAACTGAAGACATTATGGCCAGGTTCCATTTAACAACTATTGTTTGGTGTCTTCGTCTACAGGAGCTAAAGTAAGACATCCGATATCCGGATACTTGGGAATGTTTTCGGTCATGATGACCTCTGTCAGGCTCTTGGTCTGTTTACATTTCAAAGAAAAAGCGCCCACCAAGCATCCTTTGAAATGTTTAAAAGACGTAACTTTACAATACGCGGCCGGTCCGAACTTAACAATATGCGGCCTTCAGTCGTTCGCACTCTTCCTTTGGGTATAAAGACTATAAACCATTCCATGCGAGTAGATTCCGACAACTTAATCACTGTCTGTTCTTGGCAAATACCTCCCCCTTCCGATTTTTATTGCATTTTTGGCATTTTTATTTTTTCTAATTTCCGGTGAAATGTGTAAGCCGCGGCCTACACGGCCTATAGGAAGCTACGCCCCTTGATCCTAGAGGCTTTGTATCGCATATATCAATGTATACCCCTCAGTGTCTTAATGTGTTTTAACGAAGCTTCCGACGCTACCCTCACATCTAGTGAATCGTCTGCTTCACCCAATTGAACCAGCCTTCAAATGACTTGGACCGAATAAACTCCGAGACGGGTTAACATTATGATGAGGTTGCTTGCGTCTGTTAAGCTGTAACCGATCGTTGTAAGTATGATTTGAGGTATACTTAGTTATCAAGCTAAATATATAGTTCAAGTAATAGCGATGTATACCAGCGTTGTACAAGTCAATACCGTCACATATACGGTCGTATGAGTCTCAACGCATGCTATATCGTTATTTGGTTATAACTAAACAATAGATGATCGAGCCTCAAGGCAATGGTTAAACGTTTGATGGTGTTTTCGTAAGGACTAATGGCCTGATTTTAAAGGTCTGCAGAATTTAGAATCGCAATTTTCATTCAATATTCATACTAGGCACGAGAATGATAAGTGGTAATTCGCATTCCTCCGACAATTATCTTTGTAAACGAAGATTCCGGTCCAATATACGATTAAAGCAATGTGCTAAGTTTGCAGTTACTATTAATTAGTGGTTATTTATAGACATGTCTCACAATTGTATCAATTGTTAATGTCAGTGAGAATATCACGGCAACCAATGCTGATAATCGTGGAATTACTTCCTGGGGCTGCTGCACTCTGTTATTACTTGCATGCTTGATATTCAAACTGTGTTAGCCGGGTTTACAAATTTGTGATTAACTGCACAAGGCTGATATCTTTCATCTCTTTGATCTATCATGATCTGTTCAAGGTTGCTCCAGCATCTTATGCTGCCGACCAATCATTCTAGGGGCTCATCATACGCAATGACTAGCTTACCACTCACCTCCCCATTGATAAAGGGAAAAAAAGCCGAAGCTTGGATTGCACTCGGCAAATGGAACGATCGTCTAAGTGCTCAACTAGCAGGAACAATATTACGTGTTGATCTAAGGCATTGGTTTATTGGTTGGAAAGAAATGTTACGAGCTGAAGCGGTAGCAACCCTATACAATGGGATTCACACAACGAAGATCTGCACCGATTATATGTTCAGTGCGAAGGTCATTGCTAATGTATATATGGGTTAAGGTTTTTTGGTTCGTTTCAGTCAGCAGTCGTACTGGCGCTAGGTTTTCATTAGCGACTACAGGTCGCTGACCTTGACAAGATGGCTTAGAGAGATTCATGTGATGGAGATTTAGTGTATTCCATCGGTCAAAGGTCAAAGTGGGTGCGACTAATAAGATTATTCTTGATTCGTAACTTACACTTGGTTACATAAGAGACTGGCAAGAAATAACCAACCGCTCTGATTGGATGTGAAAAAGCCTATATTTGTCGGCTGCACAATTTTCAATCCAGCCAAAAGGCTCCCAGCAAAGTTCGTTTAAAGGAATAAACCATTCGTTCCGAATTGATGAGTAGTTCATGTTGGATCAAATGAAAGATCTGGTTCATAGCCATTTGTAGGTGGATCACGTTGTAGGACGCTTTGAATGGTCGAGTGGCATGTGTTTATGAGTCACGTTTGGATGATAAATGTAATGAAATATTGGGATTTCAGGCCACTTCCAATAACGGAGGCACGTCGTCACACTGATTGATGAGACTGATTGTGATGCTTGGGCAGAACTGAGATCAGTTGGTCACAAGATAAACTTGCGCGGTCCATCCAGGTTTATGGCGAAATGGATTATATGAAAATAATTGTTATAGATAAATGCGCGTCTTTTGCACATATTATGTCTCGGCCTTCACTGACAGGGACTCATGTAATTTGTGGGAGACGGGGGGTGGGAGCTTGACTGCTGATTATAAATGTTACTGAGTATATACCGGATGTAGATAATTAACCTGGGTTGCGGAGTGTCTCAATAAGATCAAATCAATAATTTGAATGCCTGAACTGTTAATAGCAAAGGGGTTGTGCTCACAATGCTTACATTCGCGCTAATATGCAATCCAAAATGCGGTCTCGTAACAACAGCTGCCACAGCTGATTATATTTTATTTGTATTGGCGCATTTGCAACAATGTTTGCAACAACTTTCACATGACTGGAGACATTTGGCTTAATTAGACTCAAATTATCCAATAATAAATGAGCTGCACTTTCTATATGCTGGTGGGTGTGGAAAGGTGGGGCACAACGTACGATAGGACATTAATGCACATGCACACCAACCAATAAGTGACCCGTGCCGAAATGTCAGAAACAAAGCTCAGCGCAATTAGGTCGAAGATTATCAACGTAATGGCAGTTATACATAATATTCGTTCTGATCATGATATTGAGCGATATTGTGACAAAACCGAATTGACAAGTGTGCCTCAGTCAGCAAGCTTGCTCGATGCAGTATCGTCTTAGAAAAGATTAAGAATATTTAACAAGTGGTAAGTGATGAAGCTCGACAAGAGCAAATGTTGGTCATCAACTGAGAGAGTTTTATTGCATTGATCGAAAGTGGTCCATGGCGGAAACGGAATTTTGATATTGTTACAAAAGGTCAGACTGTGGCATAATGAGCCTTCTCGCACGACTGTAATGGGATATCTGCAGACAGCATACTTATTGATCTGTGATAAATATCGGGAAAAATAACCCCAGTATGACAGTTTTGATTTCCTCTGTATGACTAACCCTCACGAATTATTGATGCCACTGTTGCGAAACATTTTAAGTTATGATGATTTATTGCCTTACCCTACATACATTGAAAATAAACAAAGGCGGATGAAACATAATGAGTGGAAGCCTTCTGAATTTTTCTTGGCGAGGCACTGCTCCATTTGTTAGCGGACGTCCGAAATGTGATGAGTTGTCCCCTTGGAAATCGATCGTATAGTTTTATTTCTTACCCACTGATATGGCAACGCAGAGGCGACATATGATCGAAGGAGATCGAGAGTTGGCAAAATGTTTTGTTATTCTTTAGAAATATACAACGAATGCTGGTTCCGAGGATGATGTTCTCTATAAAACCTTCTCATCATCAACTACAATTCTGTCGAGAGACCGTATTTAGAGGAACGGCTTGTTTAGCAATTTAATGAGTTTATCAAAGAAATAATCGTAAGAGATAAGGGGTTTGCAGAAATGATTTGAGTGTTAGATTTTTGCTTGCAGAGCTTATAAAAAAAAGACCAATGATCTGTATTTCACTGTGTGGGGGTGAAAGGATTTGGGTGAATTTGGCTTATTATTTGTGATCGAAATTATAGAATGATCACCTCCCATTGTATTGTGGGTATTTTGAACTGAAAAGTTGTGAGATATATCTTGGGATGCTAGTTTAGGATCTGTGGGGGCGCTATCATTGTGGAGTTTAATATCATTAACTTATATTATTTTAAAATGAGCCTTTTCCTTTAGAATTTGAACTTGGGTGGCGCCAAAAGGGATGATAGGCATTAAAATCCATAACTAAAATATTTCTTGGAAGTCTACCTATTGCCTGATCATGTTTTGAGTCTATAGTGTTGGATTTGTCATACACATTTGACATATTTGAGTAAAAATGTTGATTTGAATTACTTGGTGCCCGCTATCGATTTCAAACATAGTTTAGCATGAAAATATAATTTGCTGTAACACGGCTCGGATTATGGCATTGTCAGCCCTTACCACATCGGTAACTAAGCCCAAATCCTCATATCGGTTAATGCACTCTCTTGGCAATGGATGATATGTATGAACATTTTCACTCCAGTACCAATTCCAGATATTGAGCCAAAAGCTGCTGAAGCTGCTCTCACTTCTAATTAATCCATTTCATCATCCAGTCCATTCAGAGCCTCCTGGCAAATGACTTTGGCTGACTGTGCTCGTTGTCGGACTGGTGTTGAAATTACATTGCTTGTCAATGTAATGTTGTATTTGGCAATAGCCGGGTGAACTGAGTTTCAGTGAGATATCAAGACGGACGTATTGCAAATGGAAATGAGGCATTGCAGCATTGCACAAATATCCCATGCTCCATATCTAAATCACCAGTTACCTCTGAAAGACATATGTAATGGATTGTGTTTTGTAATATATTAAGCAAGTATTCATTGCACCATTTAACTATCTCACTTGCCTTAGGTCAGGCGATATCGGTATATGATTATAAATAATTGAAAATAAAGCAGTCTCTGGGCGATTGTAATAAGTTGCCATAATGTTCCTTTAGGGACAATGCTCAAGTCGAATAGCCTGATTTAATGAATATAGGGATCTCAAAATTGTTATATTATGGCTCGTTTCAATCATAATGATGACTATATATTCCAAGGTACGATAAATTACATATTGGTCGCTACAGAAACTGGAGGACTATCTTGTGTCCCAACCTGCGATGTACATCGCATAAATACCTTCAAATTACAATGCAAATGCGTTAGGTAAATCTATCTGCCTACCACACTCATGCACGGTGCTGTTAGAATTCTGTATACCTCATTTGTATCGATTACATGACAAATCCGTTCACTTAAGTATTGGTTTTTTACTATTGATTGGATGCTGTTGTGTATGCGTACATCGCAAACTGGTATGTATTCATTGTGCATTTTAGTGTAGAAAGGAAGACAACCTAAGGGAAGCATAGTAGTATTATCTATCGGGATTTTGTAATTCTCTGATTGAAAAGGCCGATTGTAATGCTAAGACAGCACTGAAATTAATCGGCCACAAATGAATAAGGCGTGCCATGACTAAAGGTTCTGATGAATGCTAGTCACTTAACGAGAGTGGTTAAACGAATGAGCTTCATTTGCATATCTAATTTCAAGCATTCGGCCTTCACTGAGAGGGAATCGTACAAGTTGGATACGACACGCAAGTGATTGATGTGAGTGCTTAGAACGGACATGGTGACTTGAAATGATTGATTAACCTGGGTTGAAAAGTGTCGCAATATGATCCACATCAGGAAGTGAGATAAAGAACACCTGAAGTAGAAATCAAATCATCAACAGATGGGCTTCCTTCGTATCCAATACATCGTATCTTGCTTCCATGGTGCCTCCAAACATCAGTGCATTATTTTGAGGGCGGACACATGTGCTAGGAATGTCGGATGGCCTTGATATGCTCTAGTATACACGTGATTGAATTTCGTCCGTGGCGATGTTTTGATTTTAAGCAAATCTAAAGATAAGATTCCAAATTGATGCGGCATTATCGGTCAAGAACATGGCCTCGTTTTCAAATATATATGTACGTGCCTAATGTTACGTAATATATTGGTTATTTTAGGCGATTGTGACGTGTTTTTCTATAAATAACCGCCACCAATTACTGCTGTGGTAATATAATCGAATATTTGCATATCTTCATGAATAAATTCCTCGTTGATCAGCTGCATGGCCTCATTCTGGAATATATAAGGATTTCCAACGACGATGTTTTTGCGCACCTACTCTATATAACCTACTCATCACCAGCCTTGACCTATCAACAGAAATAGTTGCGTCCTCATAATAAGGACGTGAGTGGACAATACCCTCTGTGGTTTGTATGGATAACTGTTAACATTGTCCGCACAAATGATGGTCTAGAAGTACTCCTGCAAACGGCTCCTACGATGTGGACTGAAATAATTCAACTGAGGTCCTCGAGCTACCAAATATATCTATTTTAAACTATACCACTACCATTGCTCAGTTTTAAAGGCATTGTCTTTTCCCTAATTTGATGCGCATGGTAAAATGAATAATGTATTGAGGTGTATTGAGGTGAAGCTTTTATGTTTGCTATGATAAAACTTCCATGCGGCGATGCCCTGTAAATGTTAATAAGCTTGAGGATGGGATTAATATCGGAATAAACATATTTATAACTCATGGCATGGCGTGTCAATCTGAAACTGGGATTTCAATTTGGTAGAATATCCAGCCTTTGCGTAAAACAGCCCTGGTTATATCAGCCGCCCTGAACGCCACCAATACCCTCGTGTCTGTTAATGCGTCCCGCAGACACATGATCGCTTATATCTACTTATACCACTCAGCGCAAATAACATGAACTACACGAGCTGCTGAAGCAGCTCTCGTGTTCAATTAATCATCGAGCTCTTCCCGAGCCACCCGGCAAGTAACTAGGACTGAATCAGCTAGTTGTGAGGCTTGCATTATAAAGATGTTGTCTGTGTCTATTATACTGCATTTCATCAATATTAAGGTTAGATTAGGCTGACAGGCAGATCATGCCGGCTGTATTGGAAATAAAAAAAATGCTGCATTGCAGAACTGTGCGACCATGCGTTGTCGCTCCACCACCAACACAAACGCTCATCATTATATAAGACATAGAATGTCTGGTCCTATGTGGGACTCAATCTATTAAGCCGTGCGTGCATAACACCCTTCTCGTGGGTCGCGGCTCATGCGATATCGTTTTTCGCCAATAAATAATTCCAATTGATAGGGTGTTTCTGGGCGATTGTAAATCGCCATTTTCGCAAACGTATCGCAAGCGTAATATAATGTTCATTGTTGACTCACTATTCCTACCGTGCCGAATACATTATGTATTGATTGAATGCTTGCACTAATGACTTTTTACAACCGGGAATTCTTTTGTGATGCATGTCATTGCAGATCTAAGGTATACCAAAGCGAGTCATTAAAGTATCATATACTGGGTATATTACACCCTGTTATTGCCCGATATTTTGAATGTTTCTATCTGGTTTACTAACTACTATAC
The DNA here is from genome assembly GCA_034190875.2 of Urechis unicinctus. Classification (NCBI taxonomy): domain Eukaryota; kingdom Metazoa; phylum Annelida; class Polychaeta; order Xenopneusta; family Urechidae; genus Urechis; species Urechis unicinctus. Next base: position 18,929,330 of record CM067355.1, read on the forward strand.
AATGCTTCGAGACGGGAATGAATGGCATGATATAATAGCTTTAATGGACCCTGATATTATTTAAGTCAGTGGTTATTACTATAACTATTGGTCTAGTATTGTTAATGTAGAACGCCGGTAATTTTGGTCCCCATTGTGTGATGAGCAAAGGCTGTAATAACATCATATGGTTTGGCAAAACCGCCTTTGGTGCAATAACCTTATAGTCTAACGCCATATAGCACATCGCCAATCGATATGCTAGATGAATTGGTCCGGGATAAAAGCCTACGTGCTGGACGATAATCTATTGGCCTCAATTACTCATCCAGAAGACAAAATTTGACGCGGCGATCAAAGAAATTATGTGCAATACTTCACGAGCTGAGTCGATAGGCTCGCGCAAAAGCAGCATTGTATAAAACGCTGATGAGGAAGACCTTCACCTTCGCCATTTTGTAATATTGAAGAGGCAGGCTGATTGACGTTCATTATTTTACCCATGGTTCATGATTGATTGATGTCAGTTTTGATTTCGTTGGTGTAAGTTGTTGCGGTCACATGTGTGGAATTTGATGACATTATGTATCTTTTTCCTCTGTTGCAAAACACAAGTTAGTGTGAGTCATTAAATTAATATATTCGCAGAAGACTATGTATACTTACATCACCATAATGTCAGAGATAATAGGTCACCTACCAGAAATGCGTTTCCATGTAATTTTCGAAGTTGGTATGTCAGTGTCCCTAAATGGCTTAGGGGTAAACAAGGGACAGTGTTGATTATGTTAAAAAAAAAAACCGCTTATGTTGTTAGAACTAAGAAGGTTATATAGTAGATATGAGCAAATATCATGCTTCTACACCCGGAAATTATACATAAGCAGACCCTACGTGCTTATATAATTCATCTACAGTCATGGTTCATTTTATTATAACAATAATGTCTGAGCTGGTTTCCTTTGCCTAACGGGAATAACCTGGCTTATTATTCATGCAGCTCCTGCGAAACATTAGGACTTAAATCATTGTGGTGACGGGCTTTCTTTCCCACTGCGTTAGCTAGCATGTCGTCAAAGATTACGAACCAACCAGCCCTTATTTCAATCGTTAGGGCAAGGCGGGTGTATTATATGTAAGTTAATTCCTAAGACGCTCTACCTATAAAATAAAGCATCATTATAAATCGCAAAGCAAGAGATATGAAAACAACAAGCGGCATTTGATGGGATGATAAAATTTGCGAAATGTGATCTGCCTTAGTTTGTGCCTTCTTGTTTAGCTTCTATCCTTCATTCGAATATGATATTCGGTAGAAATATTTTAACAAATTATCTTTGCTCATATGTATTCTATACAACTTACATGTCGCCGTTCCAACAGTCGATCAATCAGACTCAACCTGTCAGCATGATAAATCGGTCCTTATCATAAAGACGTGAGGGGAAAACCGAATCAGATATCTTTATTTGATAACTACTAATATTGTACAAAAGAGATGATTGGCTAGCACTAGTTGAGAAATCATGCTTACTCCTGTTCGCTGTCATTCGACAATGTTATATGTATCTTCATTCGTGTAGCAGATTCACCACAGCAACCAGCGCTTGTACATGACGATAAGTAATCGGTGACGTCCCAAAAATGATGGACAATTAGACTGGCGGTGCTAAGCTAACCCCGTCGAACAAATGAACGGTACATCGCATGAAACCTTGGAGTTTGTCATGAATAATTCCCCATTCGGCCATTAGTTGGATTTGATTATAAGCGGTGATTGATATTGGGTTATACACAGTTCGAATCTCATAAACTATCCTTCACAAAATATGCATAGCATGTAATACTGAAACTGAGATTAAACATCATGGTATTCTTTGGGCGTGAATTGTATATCCCTTATGTAGACATAATTCTATCAGGGCTTTGTCAGCCATGACCATGCGCACGTTTCCATATATCCATCTAGTAGGCTTCGCTGACATACATCAGTTTAAACCTTTAAGCACCAATGCCGAGGAAAGAAGCTTCTGTTGCTGGTCTCATTTCGAACTAATCCACTTAATCACCCAATCCCTCTGCTGCCACTTCGCCTATGCTTTTGCCGGAATGAAGTCAGTTTGGCGTTATGATTAGATCGCTGGCATCTGCTATGGTGCGTGCAATCGACTTTTATGTTAATCGAGGATCGCATAAATAGACCCTTGCATCTTTCATTTTAGAGATACCGACTATCACAATCTATGTAATGCTTTTGATGTGGAAGACAGTTGGGTTTACATCCCCGTCGATCGATACGCCAGGGATGTTTCAATACCAAAAGCTTCGCATAACCTTCTGGAGCACGTTAGTCACATCCACATTATTGACATCCACATTAGTTACATCCACATTAGTTACATCCACATTAGTCACATCCACGTTAGTCACATCCACATTAGTTACATCCACATTAGTTACATCCACCCTAGTCACCTCCACACTAGCCACATCCACATAAGTCACACCCACGTTAGTCACATCCACATTAGTCACATCCACATTAGTTGCTAGTATATCATCTACAATACTATATGTGACGGTAAATCGCTGTCAAACCCAATCCTATCGCATGAAGCCCAAGAAAAAAGCCCATTCCCTTTACTGATGTGAATGTAGGTCAAGTTGTATGCTTCGAATAAGCCATCAGTCACTTTGAGGGAACCATTAGCAAATACAAGCCGATGACATTGACAAGCTGGTTTGAGGGAGTGACGCGATTGAGATCGAGAAGGCAATAAAAGGGTTGTTCACATATTACACAGCTAGAGCTTAATCACTCGTGAATATATATATATATATATATATATATATATATATATATATATATATATATATATATATATATATATATATATATATATATATATATATATATATATATATATATTTATATGACCATTGTTAGCAATGTATTATCTGTCGGTTGGCGCACATAGTTGAGGTGGCCTCTCCACCCTCTCTTAAGCAATTTTCGGTTCGAAGATATGTAATATTATGTCTGCATCCATTATAAACGTTAACATGCCACAGTAAATGCACTGTAAATTTCCTTTTGACAAATATTGGACATTACCTTATGTGATGCGAAATGGCTCGTTTTGATGTTTTATGACTTTTCCACTGTGTATAAATTTCAGGTTTTGAAAATGATTGTCATTTGATGTTCTGTTGTGATTGAGTGAGTGTTCTGTCCCTAAAGCGGCGAAATCCTCAGTTTTCAATTCCTCTTGGTTGCGTCATATTAATATTGTACGACCCTCAGGCCCATCAACTGATCTCTTTAATCTGCAGCGTAATTTGTAAGCATTATTATAGATGACTACAATTTATAACTTCGTATTAAACCATGCGCTGCTTTTCAATAGTCCCTGAAAATACTCGCCTTTCATTTTAACCAATCTATTAAGCCATACATAATAGAATCTTTTGTGTCTCAAAGCATGCAAAGACTCTATTTCATCATGAATTATTCAAATATACGATCCCCTAGCGAGTGTAAATTGTATGAATGGTAAGTGCCTATTGCCCTGCTGCCATATGGTAACATATGCTCTATCCAATAGAACATGGACATGTTTAACCGGTAATGACAACCTAGCCTAAAAGAGAACACAAAAATTATTTATCACTCTTGCTTGTTGGATCCTGTTGAGGCGCTGACATGGGCGAATTGTTTCGCCTATTGTCCCTAAACGTCAAGATTATCAACAAATTGTCAGTCATATCGACTCTGAATGTCATTATACCGTTCATATTGGTACATGATCGCTATTAATTACTATTTTTTCCACATTAAGAATATTTGGGTCGACCGGGCAGCCGCTTTGTATGTCCCTATTGTCACTTTCACCTTTCTTTTCATTCTCGTTGATAGCACTTCGTCTTTTTCCATATGCATACCCTTTGAACTAAAATCCGTTGTTAACGACGTCATATAATGGGCAATCCTACCCATTGATAGTGATAAATGTAAATGCAGGAGGAATAAGCATTGAGATCCCTGGCACAGTAGTCATATACTGTGCCGAATTTGAGTACACAGGGCCATAGGTGTTTGTGTGTTAATAGTCCCAAAATAGGTAATGAATGAGGTGCACCCTTTTTCAATGGATTGTGTGCTTCGAAACCCACAATGTTATAAAACATTTCATTGAGTCCCGATTTACAATGTTGACCTGCTCTACGCATTTCCTCTCGTTCGAAGTGAAATAGTAGCTTGAACGATGGTGATTTGAAATCGTTCGTCATTGAGAAAAGGCTTATTTACAAAAAAAACCAAGGCATATTTAATATGAGGCTGCTTAAAAATGTATAACGTAATTATTTCCCGTGAATAGGCGACAAGCTAGCTCAGCGAGTCTGTTGCAATGCATGCATCCCAATGATTCGACAACGAATGAGCATTTATAATTGATATGATCATCAAATAATCAATTGATATTTGTAGATGCTTAACCATCAACATGCAGACAGATGCATCAGCACTTACAGCCTGAAAACCAGAAGCTTTCGTTACCGGGCTACCATTATATGGACGACATGGGCTTATTCTGTGATTAACATGCCATTGTTTGAAAAAAGGTACACACGTTAATAACTGATCAGCATTTAGTGCGCTCATTATCCTGCATCAAACCTATGCTTAAAACATACATATTCCTTGTGACAAAAGTACTCCAAGACGCATATCATTATTAGGCCGCAATCCATAACTCAGTTTACTGAGTAGTATGTTTTCTGTGAACTGTTTTACAATGCATGCTCGGATATGGCAAGTAGCCCATCATTCCAAGGGGCACATTGCATGAGACCGTACTGTTTGCTATAAATAATTGACTTCTTGGAAATCCCTTGGCAATAGTATTGAGCTGATCTGGTATGGCTTTATTTGTAGCCTGTCTATGGGCGATTGTAAGTTAACCTATAGCAAATGTGCGATAGTAAGCTAGCCACTGTCCCATAGTCATTATTTATTATTCACTTAATATGCGTTGCATGCGTGCCAGAAAATCGGCACAAGCAGCGACGTCGGTACGCCCTTAATAAAGCTATAGTAGTTTTGGAGAGCCGTCGAACCCGACAAAAACTATTTCCCTACTAGCTCTGCTGATCGTAAACACGGCGAACAAATATTCCTCAAGCATGGTGAAGCATTGGAAAATTATGCCCATCCATTTTACATAGGAGCCTCTGAGTGGCATATCGCAGGTGTGACGTATTTATTCAATACATCACACAGAAGCTGGGTGACGCATTAAGATAGATGATGACAAGTAAAGATTTACTTCTTCTGATTCGTCTGACGATCCCGTTGCCCTTAATACACAGTGTGCTGAAGCAGCTTCTGCATCTTACTACTCTCATATCCACTTAATCCATCAGCGCACGTCTGAACAATCTCGCATTAGGTATCAATTGCTTGGATCTATGGTGTTGCGGCTTATTAGCGTCTGGTATGGTAGATCGAGGTTTGTTGTTCTGACCGTGATCCACACACTGAATATGAGGATCCAAAGACACGTTGGGGCCGTTAATGTCGCGTTCAAGTCGCCGTTCACGTCATAGATACTAGACCCGGTGTTGTGATGTTACTGCTTAACCGCACTGCCCAATGCGACATGAAAGTAGCGTAGAACAAGCATATTTATAATACTTGATAACGGAATGAAGGAGAGAGATTCGACAAATTCACATATGTATTGACGACAGCCAATGCCTATCGGCCCGGTTCAATCCAACCACAACACAGTACACTATACATCCATCCGCTCTGTAGACCTTTCATACTTTGTGTGAGATTGCTGAAATTCGTTTGACATGTCATATGTTCAAAAAACTCTACAAACATTATGCACATAACACACCGAATGTGTAAATCAAGCCTGGTATTATGGAAAATATGCAAACTTTATTTTGATCCAATTACCAAATGCAATGCTCTAATGTGAATTGCGTATGCAGTCCCTGGTCGAATGCGGGAACTCATCAATTAAGGTTTCCACGAGTCGCATCCATTTGCTATCTCATGGGTCTCAAATATTTGGCTGATACCCTGTTATTTGGTCATAAAATATGCAAAATGATATGTCCTTCGGCGATGGTCTACAGTTATAGTGTGCTTCCTTTAGGACAATGATCTCGTAGCATTGGCTGCGTAAAAATTACGGCTAAATGGAGACATATCATTGCAAGATACCACAACTATTGCAAGATACCTAAAATGGTTCATTGATGCTTAATGTGCCTATCGCACGGTTATAGGTACTTCGCTGAAATCAATTCAAATGTGTTCAATAAACTCAAACCGGCCCAATAACCGTCGCATCTGATCAGTTAAATTGATAAAATGTCAGTTCAAATTAGCGTGCCCGACAAAACGCTGCGGCAGATATTATCTAGGTCAGACCCAGGCGTGTGACGTCAGTAAAGTAAGCCCGTTCCCCGTTGTCCCCAGGCGCAGCAGTGACATCGCCGGTGTCTTTTTTCTCTTCATCGGAGGCGTCTGAATCGCCCAATTCTAGTTAGAATCTGCAAGGCGAAATTTGCTCTACTGAAGCAACGATGGTCTGCTAATGATCTGTGCCATCCCATGTCTCTTCATCGCTCTCCTGAAGTGATGAAATAGCGAAATTACCAGCAGCCCTTTTGCGCTAATCGTAGCGCAGATCGCGCCTCGCAACGAAAACAATGCCGGAGCTGACGTCACGCGGAGGCAATTAATTATTCATGAGCTCGTCGACTCGATACGCCGGACTCCTCTTTAAAGTCGAATTTCGATCCGAAAGCGCACACTTAAACGACTGATACATAGACAGAATAGGTACTTCTGGGTTTACGGCTTCCATTGATTCATGCATGCTCCTATTAATACAGCAGGTTGTGTACAGTCTTTATATAATGGGCGTATAGCTCTGCCTCAACGGATCGAGATCACTTGTTATTCGCAGGTAATATTTTATATTCTCCTGAAATCGAAGTCACTAAATTGAATGCCGTGGATGGATATCGCCTTTGGGCAGTTCGTACCTACGACATGCTTTTACACATCCCACGCAAAAACCCCGTGAACATTACTATTTCAATAGAGGTTTTAGCGCTGGTTTGTGTGACTATTGGCATCTCCTATATTCCACGTTAAGGAAACTTACGATATCTCTTTTCAACATGCTAGAACGGTCTTGTGTAATCATGACACGGGATCACTGTAGACACAACTGGAAGGAACTAATCCGTTACTGGCTATTTAGATGATTGAGGACCTATTAGGACATGTCTTGATGTATCAAGTCAGCTTCACAACCGGTCTGGTGCTTGACGAAGTCGCATTTAGACAGCAGATGCCCGCCAGGCAGTAAATCTCAATGACCGCAATCTGCGATCCTCTAAAAACATTCGGGCTATCATTATTTATTCAGTCCGCAAACAGTATTGCTTTTCAGCACCAACGTTTTTTTGACCAGCACGGATTACGAATTGCACGATCACATATATTACATCACCCATGCTAGATACTCGCATTCAAGCACGTAATAATATTCTGCAGTTTGTGTTTGATCATTCTACTTCATATATAAATGTATACGACCACCATTAGTGTTTATGTGGTTTGCGTTCTAAGGTTTAGGCCAAACATCAGTCACAGAGGTAGGTCAGTTTCCGCATGCAAATGTATTCATGTTGAGTCACTCTGGTCATTACCTAAACGAGATCAGTTTTTAGGGTACTTATACTCAGTTATGCAACGTTAAGAAAGTTACAATGGCCCAACATGCAACTAAACTTCCTGGGAATTTGTAGGTAGTTTTTAGTCTATCGCTACTAGAGATCGCCATGGCAAAACAACACATGTCCCCATGCCTAATCACGAAAGCAGTAGCTTCATCTAGGCTTGCCTGGATTAAAAAATCGCCGCGCTAACTTCAGTCTGTACGAACAGCTACACTTTCAAAGCGAAATCATTTTGTGTCTCCCAATAAGAAGAACATATAAGGTCGTACCAATATGTGCGTTTTCCAGCAGGTGCATCTTAGTGCACAGATTTGTTCGATTTTCAGTCATTCGCGTCGTACAACCGTGAGCATTATGATGATAATGAATGGTATATTCACTAAACTCTGCAAGATATGGATGTTGGATATTGTTTATCCCATATACGCCAATAAGCTTAGGGTGTTTTCTTTTTTCATGAGCGAAAATTAAGACTAAGGTAAGATATAAGTCTCATTGTAATGTAAATGTAATGTGCAAATATACCCTTCCACGTATGTTCAACATGTGCACATGTACAATGGTACTACAACATTGCGTTAATAGCTAGTGCTTTCATACCGATGAGTTGGCCTGGTTTGTTTGGCTTTAAAATGGTTAAAGGCCAAGTTAAGGCTCACTTTGGTAAGGTTTATTTTGCGCTATTAAACTCATTCACAAACGCAGCAGCATGATCGTTGGTGCGAGCAGCCACCGTTATGAATCGTAGCGAGACATAGCTATGTCTTCCTCATTAAGCTTGACAGACAATCAGTAACTTAACCGAAACCACGAAGGCAATACAGGTAGTATTTGTCACTAAATATTCGAAACTTGTTCTGGATAGCATTGATGTATTCTGACATCTTTGTTACATCGATAATAACATCAAAGTCGACGGCCTTCGACAGTTATTCCGTCTGTGGCTCTGGGTTCTGTGGTTAAATGAACGTATGATCGACACAACATTTGTATCTGCCTTTTTTTTGGATCCGGCTGATCCAAGGTTACGTACAAGTGTGACAAAAGAAGGCTTGTGAGTGAGTTGACCTACAATATGAGAAAAACAGTTGGAAAGCTTCAATTCTGATTATTGTTCTACGTCTCTTCTGGGACCATCTCAGAGCTGGTGTATTGACACGAGTGAGGTCACATGAAAGAGAGCTACAAAACAAGGCTCGCAAATATACGCATGGGAAATCGAGAAGGTTAATGAAAAAGCAGGATTAATTTACCCTTTAGAGGTAAATACGATGAACTGCAGTGATGTACCCATTGACGAGCTTTTGTTAAGTTGAAAATATGTTGAGTTTACGAATATGCTTCGGGCGTGGCGTATCAGTAGTGTTAAAGTTTTCGCTTATAATTCTCCAGTGTGCATGGTGGCGATGAAACATAAATCAGTAAAATAGCGACAGCCTCCTCTTTAACTACGCGATAATGAGTATGTTCAAGGTTATCCTGGCAAATCGGTCAGTACTTTAAAAGCCATGATAAGGTCGTCAAGCATCTTCTGGTGTATATTATGGTCTGGCTCTTCTGACGTGATATCGCGATATTGAATATAATTTACGTTGTGGTGGCTGTGAAGGGAGAGTGAAATGAAAGAGGTAGTGTTTGAACTTCATTTGAAGTACGGAGTTTTAATTGCACAGATATCTGCTGCAAATAAATCATTGTGATGCCCATCTATATTGCGCGGACCACGATTACGCTTTTACAGTGTTATCAGTGGTGACATAACAAACCTGCGCGCGCTGTACTGGCATTGAGACGGCGATATCACCCTGAAAGCATGATAACAAGCAACTCACTTCATATTACTCATTCAATAAAATGATATGGGTACATTAAGCCGTGCTCAAAGGAGAATCCAAATCTATTCGTATTCTGACGTGAAATGCATACTATAAGTAGATGTGCACAACATGAAGTCGAACGTTTGATATTGATATGGAAATGCATATCTATTAATTCACTCATGTTCACATGTGATTTGATTACCATGTACCGTTCAGCAAAACGTTATTTCAGTCTTTATAATAATAACATGAAAATACAATTTTGTAAATAAATATAGTTGCGTTAAATGTTGTTAAATTTATACTTTTACGCATCTACTAAGGCATGATTTAGCATTTGAGCGTCACAGTATCTGCTGCTGCTCATTAACGCTATTGCTTAATTGGCTCTTCTTCATATGTGTTTTAGCTATCCGCATTTCAGGTAATATTTACAAATATAAAGTAACAAACCTCGACTCGTTTAAGCTGATTCATGTATATAATATACGTTATGCGACACTACCGGTACCCAATAATGCCTTATTGAGGCAGCACGCGTCCATTTAATTGCGCTGTCTTAGAATTAAAACGGGAATTATTTTTCTGAATCCAATTATCGATCTTATACACCAGGCGTGTAATGTTACTAAGCGCTAGAATGAAGAAGTGCATTAGCATATGTTGTGAACGTCCACTAACACATCGTGACAATTAATGCACCCTAAAGGCACTGAATTGCATCTATCAATGTATACCTATAAGCTGCAATATACTAAAGTTCATTAAAAATGATTCTGTGCCTACTCTCATTTCTGATTAATCAACCTAACCCCCCCCCCCCCCCAACTCTTCTGATTCACCCCGACATTTGCTCTGCGTGAAAGGACCCCATGGCTGCTCGGATGGCTTGCATCTGTAACGTTGCAATATCGTTGCTATATGTAGATTGCAATTCAATATTCCAGCTGTCAGAGCGCGAGCCGAAATACAGAGGAAAAGAGGGGAATCATGAAAACGATGATAAGAAGAAGTGTGGAAGTGCTACGGCTTCATTTTCAAACTAAGCGCTCTTTTCTAAATAACTAATGTAGTCTCTAGGTTAAGGTTATACATTAAGGGTTCTTTCGTTAATAATAATGGCATTCTAACATCACTTTATTACGATGAGACAACAAATATATGAAATGCTATATTGGGATTGGTTGCTACCACTCTAACAACCGACACGCTATTCACTGTTTTGAACCCGGTGATTGTAATGCGTCTTCTGTGAGCTAGAATTCAACACCATTAAATTCCATTTTCAAAATTCATAGTTCTGTCAATATCTACCCAAAAATATTTGTTTTCTTAATCGATTGAATATTTACAAGAATATTCACCCCTGCTTTGTTTCCAAGATTAGTACCACTATATATTACAGGGTTGACATATAAAACATAAATACTGGTACATGCATTTCTGCTTATTTGGGCGGCACTCTCCGATCTTAGGAAAAAAACGGTCATGCATAGTATGATGATTTGCAAAAAGTAATTTTTGCAAATGTTGATGTCTGTCGGTTTTTTTGTGCTAACTGAGAACGTATTTGCTTTCACATCAAGTTCCTGCTCGTTGATCAAGTTTTAGCGTTACCGCCAGGGGCACATCAGATATATGGTGGAATATCATACAGCACCTCGCCAATCGATAAGTAAGATAATTGGCTGAGCGCTGATTGGCAACCATCCACAACTATGCATGGAGGCGGTCCCATTTAGACTTCGGATTATTGCTGGGAGATAGAGAGCAGTGAGGCTAAAAGTATCGGTATTAACTTGCCCATGATATACACTCGTGTGTATAAGAGACCCCTACAAATAGTGATTGCATATTTGGGGAAGTCGCGCCATCTTGCTGGTTACCAAGTAGCGATTGTTATCCTATGCTAAGCTTTTGTAAAACATCTCTAACGTAATACACGGGATGCCGCATCTGGTCAGTCGATAAACATGCGAATTGATGTTGACAACCAGGCATGACAAAGCTGCAGGCAGCAAACCCACATCGACCTTATGTTAACATATTAACTGGTTGTTAGGGCAATAAACATTGAACAACCTAGCGTATGGTAGCATAGCGCTATCCTGGCGATCAATTATTGCACGCCGTGTCACTTCCTAAACCAGAGAACTGTGTGAATCTACGTTAGGTTATCAGACCATAGGAATATAGCGCATGAGGTTCTGTTCGGAAAATTTCGACTTTCAGTGATTCTTATATGCAATTTAAGGTGATGCTGAGGCAGGAGTTGGGTTTTACTGTTGACGGTTGAAGAGCTGATACACCAGTATTGACCCGGCTAGACATAAGACTCCATCAAGCTTCCTAACGCGTGTGTGGTTTTGCGCTATATTGTCATGGGAATAATGTCTAATTCCAAATTTAACACATCGTCTGGCCAATCGATCTACTCAAAGGTCCAGTGTGTATTATAAATAGCTTTTATGGCGATTGCACGTTGTTGCTTGAGGTTAAGCAATATGTTAAGTATGTAAAAACGCTATTGCTAAGACCTACTGAGATTGTCCCTTGAAATATTTACACTGGATCATCGGTCACATGACCGAAGGAAATGATCTTGTGTTAAACACTTGATTGATTAGGATTCTCTTTTGAGCACGGCTTTATGTACCCATATCATCAGCATGCAACATGATTTATGACTCAGCGAGATTAGGTCCTGCTGGACAACATATAAAGTACTATAAGTATACTATTCCGGAATTGGATACGGCGCATAAAAACCGTGGAACGGATGCACGTTCAATGGTACAGCTCATTTATCAGCTACAGAGCAAGGACGTTACCATTTGCAAATACACCCCTCACAGTCTCTCTAGCCATTACGTTGACGATGACTAAGTGGGTATTAATGCATTATTCAAGTACTGGTTGATATACAGGTCTGCTTTTCTTAATAGCTTAGCATCACGCAGCGTGCTTCTATAAACCCTGACATGAATTTAGTAAACATTTGCTTTAAGACAATTGTCACCCATGATTTTATGATGACGCAGTGGTCTTTTGTCATCTATGAACACACACATTAAGCGTTTGTAATTGCAAAATACTGCATTAACATACAGTAAATGTCGCGCAAATCAATGGTCTATCACTATAGGTTTTGGATTTTTCTTATCGGGACACTGCCGATTCTGCTATAGCACAGTGCATAAACTACCACACGTTAACTGCGTATGATCTGTTAAGATAATTGTCTTCAGACACCATCTGGCTCAATAGATAGCATCGACAATATGACTTCATTATACCCGCAATCAATCAGTTATTGTTGTATAAGAAAATCCCAGCCGAAAGCAGTTGATTGTTTTCAAATGCTGCTGCTTCTACAATACTCTAGAGGTTCGATGTCTCACAAGATATGACATTACCCGTTATTCTGCTGAATTGTTAGTATCCATCACTACCAATGTTTGGCGTAATATGCTGGTAACGACACTGCACATTTGGCGTAGTATGTTTTCCTTATTACTTGCCCTTAATGTTAGCCGTTAAAAAATTTATAAATAAAATCCGACATCATTCAGTTGGTCTAAGAACTTAAATCAGAATATCTACATATTGGTCGACTATGATAATCATTCATGGGTATGTCAAGCAATAACATGCAGCCGAATTGTAATATTTTCCATCTTATTTTACTAGCAAATGTTGCTGAGCACTATTTGTAAATATTACAATAAATAGGTAACAGTTGGTAACAGTCATAACACGGTTAACTAGCTCAGCAAGTTCTATACCTCTTCATATAATGTAAAATGTTCGATATATTATATATATATATATATATATATATATATATATATATATATATATATATATATATATATATATATATATATATATATATATATATATATATATATATATATATAAGCATTTAAGTCTGTAATTGTGATCCATATATGTTGCACAATGTACATGCAATTTAGCGTTCAAGGGATGTAAATGACAAAATGCATTGAGTCAGTCAATTTGCCTAATGAAACTGATGTCGACGTAACACGCGTTATCTAAACATTTGCTAGAATAATAGTTCTGTGCTTCACTCTGATGCTGTCTTACGCATTGTCATATTGTGATGTTATTTTCATTACGTTATGATACGGTATCCGTCACCGCTTAAAATACGTCGCTTTCCAGTTACACCATACACAAATACACCATGACTGGTATAATCACGAATTTGCGTCAGCTCTTGTGCAAACCTTGTTATTGCCTAAAACGTATACCACTTAACGAGGGAAGGATTATCACATCCCGTTGAAAGATTGCATTTGAATGATTTTCTTTCATTACCGACAAGAACGATGAATATTGCATAGCTTTCAGTCATAAAAATGCGACACGGTGTTTTTGCAGACTTGCCCTTAGCAAAAAACTGTCATGACAAATGCAGATTAATATGTGTTATTGCATCAAACCTGGCAACAAGGCAGGCTGTGCAGCTAATGGACCGAACAATACTAATGCCTATTTAACGGTAATAGTTATTTCTATTGCTGTGGAGCGAAACTAATAACAGTTCAATGCGTAAAACCAACCATACTTTTACACATGGATTCTGCAAAACGCATGCACTGCCTCTATCTGGCATGCACTGCCTCTATCTGGCATGCACTGCCTCTATCTGGCATACACTGCCTCTATCTGGCATGCACTGCCTCTATCTGGCATGCACTGCCTCTATCTGGCATGATTCATCTGGTATTCTCCCGACCCCCCACGACGACTTACCATATGGCAGTCCATAATAGCAATTATCATATTTGCAACTTAGACGATTATAAACGATTACTGTAGGTGCATGAATCAAATCTGTTGGTGCTTTCCATGAAGCACATACTGTGAAATATGACAAAAGGTTCATGATGTAGTAAAATACATGCGTTTTCTTTACCAAAGTGTGGCTTAAACTAAGATTGTCACTTGGTATATTAGTCACTATTTCTGTTGGTTTGTTAATCTTCCTCCAACTATTGTATTAAGTTATATTGATATCAGGGCGCCTGTATGACCATTGTTCCATTTTAACAGGTTGCTTTATTCTTTTCACCCTATTGATTATTTGGTGCTCTCGTGCGCTACATTAAGATTAATGATTGATAAACATTTGAAGAATGCGAACATTTGGCAAATAAATACATAGCATGAATAGTACATTACCTGCTGTGCTATTATTTGGGTTTATTTTTGGTTTGGTTACCCTGTAGCGTCTAGTGAGCAACAACTGCGAACAACATAGGCGTAGAGTTGTTATACACTGCGGCATATGCATAATCTAATGTGGTTGTGTCAGTAATTGTATATTCATGATATTTGCTGACCCCAACTGGTGCATCAATGACTTGCTGGCTTTAATTTCACATTCAGGTTCCTGTTGTAGGCCTCTCTATGCAGCCACCGAAGTGCATAAAGCACATTCCCTACACAAGCAAGTGCATAAAGCACATTTCCTACACAAGCAAGTGCATAAAGCAAATTTCCTACACAAGCAAGTGCATAAAGCACATTTCCTACACAAGCGTCTCTCTCCCCGGACACACTTTACCATGCATGAATAACCGCACGTTACACAAGAAGACGACGGTTACCATGAGTATTGCTATAGATTGGATTTAACAGTAACCTTGGAAAATATTGTCCAATTCCCCTTATTCCCAAGTGACAGATTGGGTGCGTTTCTCTTCATTACCATTAGATTTAAATGATGACCTCTGAATATTGTCAAGCTTCAGTCATGAATTATGGTATTACATTTCGTGACCTAATTCATATGCATTTGATTAGCATAGTTCTATACCAAGCATATTCAAACATGACAAATGCATTGGTACATTGATGTGGGAAATCGATGATGCATGATGCCTTCGGCGAGGAAAGCGAAGGAGCAGAAAAATAGCAATATTTGCCCTGCACAACAGCTGTAATTGCTTAATAGCTTGACGCAGGACTGCGGGTAAACTTCATTAATCGTTCATTCTATCTATCATACACATGCATTACTGCAGGCATTCATAAGTGGCATGCCAAGCGCTTGATTGAAGGTCATCACAAAATGAAAGCGGTAGACCAAAATGATTGGCTGTCCCGCGGCGAATGTATCGATTGATCGACCAGCTGAACTTGTCCCAAAATCAATGAATATTTATTTTTCTCTAATAAGAGTAGACCTCATTAGCTTCATAGAAAAACCGTTTTAGTATCCCTAGCTAACAAGTTCGTTTAGGAGATTGCATATGCCATTTGCAATAATGTGTGCGCAACTGCTACTGTAGTCATATTGCATTCGCAATCGCTTCTTCACGCAAAAAACATCATTAGCTGACCTTGGCAAGAGATTGGCTGCAGGCACATCTGTGTAACCTCGGGCTCTTGTTGACTTCAAAGCCTCATTTATATAAATTTCTTTTGATGATTCAGGCTATTTAGGTATATGCTGTGTATTGCGAAGTCCATGGAATGAATGATACGTGCTTGCATGTGTTTTAATGGCGAACATTGGCTCCAGCTGTAGAGAGTTTCAAAGTGAAAACATGCTCACTAAATAACATATGGCGTATCAGTTTCCAGCAATATTTTAGACCAATTATTTTGGGTCGACGACGTTACTCATTTGTCTATACAACCCTGTATTAGCGTTAATACGCCTACTGCCTTTTTATATTAATATTGTGCCTGTCGTATTTAGATCATAGATAAGATATTATTTCACCAAAGTATAAATTGTCGATAAACAACATTTTAAAGCAATGAGACGCTTATATCAATCAAATATTGGCATAATATATTGATAACCACGCGCACCGCCCGTATAACGAGCAGTCCAACTGTCGTGAACGTCATCAATTTTCGACAACATTTAACAGGCGGCATACCGTTCTAACGACAGATACAATAACGCTGACATACCCTTAGCGTTATGTAGCCGTAAAAGATTAGACTACTTGTCAGTAACTTGGCCTTAAGAATCCGATTGTCCATCAGCAAATATTGCTCTCAGAAATATTTGGCGGTAAAAAGAAATGTATGAGACCAGGCAGCGTTTAATTAACCAATATGTTTGACATATATTGTAACTAACACCTTCGTTGTGGAAAATGTCTCATACTGGTTATCTCATCTTTGCAATAGAACCTGACGCTTTAGATGTGTTTTTCTTTTGACGCCAGAGGGATGGACATATAAGGGTATTGTTTGTAATATGTCCTTCAGAGGAAAATTGACATGCCATATTTGGGGCGATCAATAACTCCACGTCGCTGCCCGGTTATTGACTCAGAAATTCCCTCCATCCCCTTAGTTCTGCCTTTGATGTTTTGTACAGGTTATATCCACAAGTGCATTACCTATTCGTACTTACGACATCAAACACTTTCACCGACATTTCATTTCATGTCCGGCCTAACAAAGCTATTCCAGATTTGCTATGGTGCATGGCGTGGTGCAGGAATTCAATCAGCTATTTCATCAACGTCTAGAGACATCAGTGCATCAAGTTGTCACATAATCTGAACTAGCGACCAGCCTCAGTGACGCTTTATTCACACTGATATCTGATCCTACAAATATGTTCCTTTACTCGCCACATTAACGGAATAACTGCAGTAGATAAATAAAACCCATACTGCTGCTTCAATTAGTCATTTCTATAATTTGTTGCCCTGTTCATGCTACCCAGCTCTCAGCTACAGTGTCATGTAAATATGGATGGATACGCACCAAGACATATTTATTACCCGCTATCGAAGTCATTGGATTACACAGCTGATTACACGTGAAAGTCATTAATACGATAGTGCGACCAATCTAGTTATTTTCTCTCACATAAACGTGCTCTATATTGAGCCTTTACTGAAACTAACTTATCGATATGAATGCTTTAAAACTACAAGAACGGGGATAGTTTAATCAATCTGTACATTATTGGCAACGCAGCTTATGACAGTGCCAATACATCGTCTAGCATCTCATCATCGCCCTCGATGCACGGCGGCAGGATCTATTGAGAGGGTAACTGCCCAGATGTTTGATCCAACACCCTTGACCAATTTCCTCATATTTAGTGACATCTAATCAAACGGTTGGCTGTGCCATTGGCAATGAAAACAGAAGTTTCCGGCCTTAATTGTGCCAATGTGCGCTTCCAATGAGTAAATACCAACCCTACCTTAATTTATGTAATCTTAAGTGATTAATCGGATCATGACCGTGGGGTTAGTATGGCAATAGCTACCTTAATACAAAATCTACGAAGCTGAATTATGCAATATGGTACACTTTTTCAGTAAAAGGAGGTGATAACGCTCGCTAAATACTGGGTGTTCTGGGCTGCTTTTCGTTTTTGTTGCGAATGATATATACATTCCATTGCAATCTGCCTTGACGACACTTGGCAACATGACAATTGCGGTTACCAGAGCAGATTGTACTCGGATATTGGATGCATATTCCCAAGTGCCTTGTGGGACACTATCCAATTGTAAGCTGTCACGTACATGTAGTCCTTTATTGTGATATATGCTGCTCATTGTATTGTTTCTGTACAGTGTGAGTATTGTGTAAATTCCAGAGAATATCTGTGAGATTATGTTGATAACCTTGACGGGTGTAATAGGATAAACAATATGCAACTCTTGCCAAACATTCGCAATCGAATCGAAATAATATGGACTTAGCACATTGTTAGAGCATTATTCTGATCGTGCGCTTCACCGACTTTAGATCATTCAATACCGACGTTTTGAAACCTAGAGACACTATCTTTATATAATCCGCTTCCTAGATGCCACTGGATGTTATAATGATTGATTAAGACAATTTCTTGTAATACGGCAAATCATTTTACCGATTAAGTTTGACTTTAATGTATCCTGGGTGATTATCTGTTACCGCACCTTAATGTTGTGAGCATATACTTACTGCACAAAAATATAGAGTGCTTTGTTGGTCATGTTATCGATTAAAGATATTCTATCCCGAAGCAGTATATTACCCAAGCATTCAACTTACCTATCTGTTGTAAACTAGCAACACAACAAGACAGCGCATGCGCCACTTGTTGTCATATCATAAAGTACGTATTTTACTAGTGTTAATACGTATTTTTCTGGCTTCCAGAGACCATGAATGCGCAATTGGCTTGCAATGCAGCAATTGAATTTTTTTGCCATTAAGGTCGACTGATGGAACAAGAAGGATGATATAAAAAATATCCAGGGTGCCATCAGCTGCAGCTGTGATTTTCTTATAAATCCAATATTATTAAATGGCGTTTCATTGATGGACTGTTACAACAGCTCCCTGTTAAGACCAATCATCGCCATCAAAAAGCTAGTGTACGTAACTGTAGCATTCAAACGAGTGCAGAGCAAACACACCGATCCCAGGATATGATGATATTCCTATTGAATTTGTTTTAACTTTGTATCGCAAAAATCTACGCGAACAATAGTTAAGAGTATCTGATGCGTTTATTCTTGCTGCATTAATATGCCATAAAACAGATCATATGAGGGTGTAACGTTTCAACTGCGTTTCACGATTAACAAAAAGCTGAGAATTCAATCCCACGTAGCGTTTTCAATCAGTCATGCCGTCAGCAATATATGAAACTGTTTGGGCCTGAGATGGTGCGCATTGTTTGCATTCATTACAAGCGTTCTACTGTTGTGTTTTGTGTAATTCGATCAATCTAGACAGGCTATTCAGCTTTGCAGCTGGTTGAAAGACTCGCATGGCGTTATATTCAGACATGTCTTACAATTGTCTTATAGATAAACCATGCATATCGTAGAGTCGATTTATGCAATTGTCATATCTTTATATCCGTAAATCAATTAACAAAACGCAATCCGCTGTAATGGGGTCATGCCCCATTGAAGCATTTACCAAAATCATGGCTCTTTTGTACCTTTGCTGTACGTTTTCACCTAATATTGTGGCGTCACGTGCACGTGTTAGCTTGCCAAATCAATCTTTTATCATGGTACCGCCTGTATGTAATGTCGTATTTTTTAAAATAAGGAGTGCACATTAAATCAATCAAACTCGTTCAGTTTGTGTGTTAATTTTATCAAGGTTTTTACAGATCCTCTTTGTTATGTTTCTTGTTAGTTATAAACCATTTAATAATATAATATAACTCCCAGGGTGAGACGTGCGGAGAAGTCTCGTTAGCTGAGGCAGTAGGAATGACCCCATTTCATCCTTACGAAACCCCGATGTAAATGTTTGTGTACACTCAAAAGCGTAGTGTTTGAACCATGTGACTTGATCTCAAAGGAAGATGAAGCAAGCAAATTTGTGACCTCACTTAACATGAATATTACCCGTCAATGTGTGATTCTGCACCAAACAATATATTTGTTCCACCAGATATGTCTATATCGCATCCTCTGTTACTTTTTACAGATTGCACTTGCGGAATATCAGTAGCTAATTTCCAGGAGCCTTGCTCGACTTCATCCAATTGTAAACTGTCACATTAATACGGTCTCTTATGGTGATGTATGCTGACAATTGCGTTACCAAACGACGATATTCGTGTTGCGTTAACGGGGAAGGATATCATTTGAATCGGGGTTTATGACCAGGTGGGATTATATTTGATGGCAAGTAAGCGACATCAGACAGCCATAGTACGCGCTATGTAGATAACTTTATAAATCATCGTACTAAACGCACATTTAACAATTCATCTATACAACCCGGTGCAAGTAATCTGCACAATTAAGAGCAAAATGTACGCATAACCCGTACGTGGGTGGTATTGGAATAAACTTAATTAAGACAAGTGCGTGATTTTCATATTTCTTTCCTCAACTTGCACTGAATACGTGGATTAGGGTCTACTTCTCATGTTAGCGACAAAAATGCAGTTTTCTAGCCCCATGGCAATTGCGCTGGCGACGCTGATACGCCCATGAGCGAAAGTAAGCTTACACTGAGCCCCTTACGCAGTTTTATCTTAAGACATAGAAGGTACACGGTTGTGCCGTAGGGCGGATTTGCATATAATTAATATTCCATCGGCTTAGCAACTATGCTAAGTCACACGGCGTGACTTCGTTCGAAATTCGCAGCATTCCCTGATCTTTGGGATGTCTTCAATTACCTTACATGACGGGGAGCATAGTTGCAATATATACACTTGAAAACTCTGTCATATGTCTTAATATGAGAGAAAATCGCAATTTTTATGCCGGAATGTCTCATGTGTTCGCATAAATAATGAAGCTGGCAATGTGTATCCGTCCAACAAAATCGTAAATCTTGTCTTGGTAGGATGAAGTACGTCCTACTTGATAGCGTCTAATTACATCGTCTTCCCAAATTTATTGCGTGGTTCGCTTAAACTGGTGATAACTTTATAGGCTTCGACTGAATGGTATATTATACTGTGTTTTCTTTGTGTTTCAGGTGAGTGAAAATATTTTACCTCAGTCATAACGTATGGCAACAGCCATAAAACATTGAATTTCTCACAAGTAAGTGGTTTCAACTTTTAAAGTTATGTACCTACACTCTGATGATATGCGGTGCAAGTTTGGCTATGATATATGAGGTGATTGCGCGTGGTAAAAGACATAAACCCCATAGTATTCGAAAACAGTCCTGACGTCATTATGAATGTTTTTACCTTATTTGATCGGCCTTTTGTTCACCAAATATTCCATATTTTTTACTTGCACTCATCAAGCTGATTGCCCTTGTGCGACTGTCGTTTCCTTTAGAGTTATTCGTGCAGCTGTTTCAAAGCTATAATGATTGAGAGAACGCTTCAGATTTCAATAATGATACCAAAGTATAATTAACCAACCAGGCCGCATTCGTTTAGTCTATAGTTAATAATATGACAGAAGACAGGCGTCATATAATAAAAAAAAGAAGGAAGTTAAGTGCAGATGAATATATGCCTATTTCTATGCGTATTGAATGGCTGACCAGCCCTCAATATTTAAGTATTAAGTGACTTTCATAAAGAAATATAACACGACCACTTATTCAAACGTCTGTTAACTTACTCATCACCGACATGACCTCGGTCAGGCAGGATTATACGCTTCCTTATGATAGGTACGTAAGTGGGTTTTTGTATAACTGATAACATGCCTCTCACAGGTGGTGGCATAGAAATACGCCACATCTTACGTCTACAGAAGCGTATACTGGCAGAAGGTGAACAATTTCGTAACACTTTTATATATATACCTTTATTTGGGATATGTTTGCTCACTTGCGAACGCTATCACGGGCGTTGGGAGACGACTAACTGCCGTTACAAAATTGCAGAATATCCTCAATTTGTTTAGCAGTTAAAATTTAAGAAGGTCTGAACCTCAGGTGTAATACTGGTGGTATGTGTAACTTAATACGCAAAATCTGCTCTCGATTCATTAGAACACCTGCGTACATGGATTTCGTTCCCCATCGTAAGTTGGATTGTTGTATCTGCGGCGCTAGGTAGGTTGTAAAATGAACGTAAAATCGACTCAACACTCTTCCACGTGTTCATTATCTTAACATATAGCTCCCCAGGCTGATTCAGTAGCATAATAAAGGTCAAGATAGAGTGCAACAAAGGAAGGTTTGTAAAAACAGTAATAAAGGTCAAGCTAGAGTGCAACAAAGGGAGGTTGGTAAAAATCAGTAATAAAGGTCAACCTAGAGTGAAACAAAGGGAGGTTTGTAAAAATAGCAATAAAGGTCAAGCTAGAGTGCAACAAAGGGAGGTTTGTAAAAACAGAAATAAAGGTCAAGATAGAGTGCAACAAAGGGAGGTTTGTAAAAACAGTAATAAAGGTCAAGATAGAGTGCAACAAAGGAAGGTTTGTAAAAACAGTAATAAAGGTCAAGCTAGAGTGCAACAAAGGGAGGTTTGTAAAAATAGCAATAAAGGTCAAGCTAGAGTGCAACAAAGGAAGATTTGTAAAAACAGAAATAAAGGTCAAGGTAGAGTGCAACAAAGAAAGGTTTGTAAAAACAGTAATAAAGGTCAAACTAGAGTGCAACAAAGGGAGGTTTGTAAAAACAGTACACGGAAACTGAGAGAAAAGCCATGACGATGTTTAAATCCTTTCCTCGACGTTTAAAGGGTGGATTGTAGTCATGCATGTGTAGACTAGCTTGACATAATATTGATTTTGCGAATATGCTTTGGTCGTGGTGTGTCAGTTGTTAAACTATGTTCATTACCAATGATGTGGTATTCATAGTGGTGATGGTACAAAACATCTCCTGAATAGCTGTCACCTTCCTCGTCCCAAAAGCATACACGCGTAACTTGGCAAATCGTTCAGTGCCAACATCGCTTTCTAAACGGAAATGTCAAAGTTTTAAGGCAATGCTGCTACGGATTTCGGTCGTCCTCTGCTGACATGATGTAAATTAATAATACCACTTCAACGGCCTGTCCTTAAAATAGAAAGAGTCACCCGAATACACCCGTGTCATCCATTACATTGCTTATGCGCCGGATATATGAAGCAACTAAGCGCTGGGGTGAGAAGGTGTTTACACCATAAATCGCGAACGTCCCCTAGCACCTTGTGTCAATTACTACAACCCTATATGGGCAAAATCGCATATATCAATGCATACATATCAGCTGCAATGCGCTCAAGTTCATTAAATAAGCTTATATGCCTGCTTTTATTTCCTATTAATCAACTTCATCCCCTAATCTCTCCTGAACCACCTCGCCAGTTGCTTTGCCTGAGCGAGCTGTGTGGATTGCCTGTGTCTATTATGTTGCTGATGATTTACGTGCGTTAGGGTGAGGCGAGGTTTACTGCTTTGACCATGATCAATCATGGAAATGCCATACAAAATGGACACTTTGTTAGCGCCCATGTGTCACGCAGAAAATAATCAATCCCGTTTTAAGATGTTATTTGCTATCCGAAATATATAGTAGGGGTAGATGCACACCTAATGAAAGTACATTTTATCATGGATATAAGAAGATGTGATTATATCTGTTAAATGAATGGGTTATAGCGTATGGCTTGACGTAATGGTATATCTGAACGTCGCTCAAGGAATACAGCCTTTTGGTAACTAAGGACATTTCATGTTAAGTGCTAGATCGTAGCAATATGTGCACCATTTCAGTAGTGCAAACCAACCGATCGACTACAGGAGCGGAGTCATGCCCTTCAAGCATCACCTCGCTATGATGTTTTTGGTGATTCCGTTAGGAACAATGACCGTCCAGCATTACCTTGCTGTGATGTTATTGGTAATTCTGTTAGGAACATTGACCGTCTAGCATTACCTTGTTATGATGTTATGGGTAATTCTGTTAGGAACAATGACCGTCCAGCATTACCTTGCTATGATGTTATTGGTAATTCTGTTAGGAACATTGACCGTCTAGCATTACCTTGTTATGATGTTATGGGTAATTCTGTTAGGAACAATGGTATGATCTGGTTAATTCTGTTAACAATGACCGTCCAGCATTACCTGTTATGCATTTAGGAACAATGACCGTCCAGCATTACCTTGCTATGATGTTATTGGTAGTTCCGTTAGGAACATTGACCGTCCAGCATTACCTTGTTATGATGTTAAAGGTGTTTCTTTTAAGAAGCATGAACTTTTAGCATTACCTTGCTTTGATGCTATTGGTAGTTCTGTTAGGATCATTGACCGTCTAGCATTACCTTGTTATGACGTTAAAGGTGTTTCTATTAAGAAGCATGAACTTTTAGCATTACCTTATTTTGATGTTATTGGTAGTTCCGTTAGGATCATTACTTTCTTATGATATTATCGGTGTGTCCGTTCTAGCATGACCCTGTTTGTCCGCTGCTTGACATCCATGCCTTGGAGCTACCCCAATTAGACTCTGGATTATTGCATAGGGAAAGAGGGAAGTGAGGTACAATGTTTTTTTATTGACCCGCCTCTGATTGAGAATTCGTGTTAGGCGATCGTGGTGCAAGAAGTCACAATAAGCATAAAAGGCAGACGAAATATGCAACTTGATTTCGCGTTTGGGGATGTTTCCGTCTTGCCAATGGCTTCGACACAACCTCAAACGCCATGTTATACATGTGCTCCAATACTATACAGCTTCACGTCAATCGATTAACATGCTAATTGAAGCTGGCAAATGAGACCACTGACAACCCAGGCACGATCAAGCCGCAGGCAGCAAACCAACATCGAACTTGTACTAACATATTTCACTGGTTGTTGGCACAATGGACTTTGAAACACCCAACGTATAATACAATAAGCATGATTGACGAAATAATACAGCGCATTGAGTTATTACCCAATGCAGTGGACTTTGCGAGATGTCTTGCGACACGTTCACGGGTCGAGATTATCAATATATATATATATATATATATCAATGATAATGAAGTGCACGGCGTTCTGCTCTGAAGGACTTGAAAGCCCTCTCAAGGTTCGCCTGTCATATTTGTTCTTGAAGGTGAAGCAGACACAGGAGTTATATTCTTGATATTTGATAACAGCTGACACACCATTATTGGCCCGGCTAGAGATAAAATAACATCAAGCTTCCCAACACGTGTGTAGTTTAGCCTCAATGGTACTGATCGCTATATGTCCGAGGGAATAGTAATCAATCAAATCATTTTCCTCATATGGATGCTGCAACTGCAAGAATCAACATAGAGACAACATTGTTTGAGGCTCATGCTAAGCTTGTAAACGCGCCCTTCTTGACAACTACAGCTAAGATTGCCCCATGAAATATCTACACCGGATCATCGGACACACGGCACAAGGCAATTGATCGTAAGCACTTCATTGATTGCACTAATTCCATCAGCATTCGACATGATTCATTAAGATAAGGGACTGCCGAGCAACCTACAAGGCACTATATATTTCGTTAGAACGATATTCGGACCTGGATAAGACGAATAATAAAAGGCGAATGGTAGCCCGTCTCGTCGTAAAATTTAAATAACCTCCGAGTTCTTATTTGTTCAATATCCATTCTCAAATTACTACATATCGAAAACATAGCTCCATGATCAACACTCATCAAACATTGCATGGCTGGTGCTCACATAAAGCATGATCGATTGAAGAATCACTGTAACACAAGGACCACACATATATTCATACAGGTGGGCGCTTCCTTATCATGGTTAATTTGCGACTTATATTTCAGTTTAGATATTCGCGTTCATGATAATTTCGACTCGAATCGGTTCAGTTTTTTGACAAAGTTTAATCAAAAATTCTGCTTTGCATTCAAGAGCTGTGCAGATGATATATCATTTATTGTGTCGGATCAATCAGCTTATACATCCATCACAATTGTATCCGAAGGTATCGTTCTGCGGCGAGGCCCAATTACCAGTTGCAGAGGCAGGGACGTTTTCATTAGCAAGTACATCCACGCGGAGACTCGCCAGCCACTGTCCCTGGCCAGTTGGCTTAGAGGAAGTGAGTTGGCGCGGACCGAGTGGTCATAAATACGTCAATTAAGAGCTGGTTAAAATGCAGGGCTGGTTTGTGCTAATAAGGATCACGCATGTGTTAATAATCAATACAACCGGACATGAATTAGTAACTGTGACTTTATCGTAAACACCGCCATCCTCCCCAGACACGATCTATCATGCAGAGATGACAGGACCTGACCATGAGACGAGGTGTATCCTAATTATTGGTAAATATGGGATTTTATAACCACCTCCGACGCACCAAATTGAATCGCCTTGACGTATTGCAGCAGTAAATGATGCCGATCTTATATATTGGAGGCTAAAATAGCTTACGTAGACATAATAGGTGAATGCAATAAGTATATAAGCTTTAATGCTCACAACTCTTCATTGTCGGTATTTAAGTCGATTGTGATCCATATATAATACCCCGATGCACGCGTGTTAAAGTGTTCACGCAATGCATGTGTGATCTAGTTCATGAAATTGTAATGACAACATGCAATTAATCAGCAGTTCGGTCATATCAAACTGATGCTGGCAATAGACGCCTTATCTTAGGATGTGCTAGAATAACATTTCTTGACACTGGTGCCGTCTTGCAAGTTGTGAAATATATAATGCAATATTTTGCTTATTGCTTAAACGTTCGTGAATTGTTTGATCCGTCGCCGTTTGAAATACATCTCTTATCATTTGCACCAAGCGCAAATGGAACATGACTGCTTTAATCACGAATATCTACTTCTAACCGAGGAATGATTATCCCGATATTTGCATTGGAACATTTGGCACAATCTCTGTTTATTGCCAGAAACAGCCAATACTGACCGCTGAATATCACATATCTTTCAGTCATAACACGCGACACATTTCGGATTCGCTTAGCACAACACTATTCACTGAAAATGCTGCTCTAGATGTTTGAATCCATAAACATGTCGACAAGTCAGTCTGTTCATCTAATGTATCAGACAATATTTATTTATAAACAATACCAAATATAACTTTTAGTTATGACCCTGACAATCTAATCATCTTATGTCCATCAGGCACCGTAGTAGACCCGCATCACCTGTCAATCACATGATGTGGCCATTTGTGGTTAGGACACTGACCATCGATCAGCCAAGAGGACGGTCGCATTGAGCTGATCTAGCGGGAGAGGTGTAATTGTCTTACAGTTTTTCATGAGGCCACTCTCTGCAGATCACTTGGCGGATTAATAAATGCTTAGAGCTGAAGGTGATTCGGTGAGATTAATACTGAGAAGCATTCGTCTTTCCATCTTTAGTCTTCTCATACATGAACGTATTTATATAGGAAGTCGGTTAAGATGTCAATAATTGGTAAGACCTCAGAATACCATGGCTGGCACGGTAAGCGATAAGTCCCATACGGCACGTTTTATTGTGCCTCAAAGGCTCGATAAGCTTTCACCGAAGGGGCATAGCTTCGACCTCAATCACAACAAATTGTAAAACAACTTCGGATATCAAAGCGTTACACAGTGAGACGTATACAACAGTCCATATCCGAACCTGAGTATTGCTTGCAGATACCAACTCGAGCATTCATTGGTGTACTGACCTGCATTAGTAGGCAGCTTACACCAAAACAAGCATTCCCATAGCGGCCTACAGGTTTCGTTTTATAGGCCTTTCCATGCAATTACTGAAGAATATAAAGCACATAACCCATACAACATCAACCTCCCGAGACCCACTATAATATGCGATATTACAAGCGCATCATATGAGAGGACATAGTTAACCATGACTGTGCTGCAGAAGTGATTATTTTAGTATTTTGTCCACCATCTTTTAAGAAAGAAGTTTGGCCTTTCGACCAAGGGCATGGTACATTAACGGAGTTAATGTGTATAAATAATCTTGCTTCGTTTGGCACAAATGACGTCAACTACATGACCCAAATGTAACATACTAATGATTATGATTTTGACTAGAACTCTCTCGGAGTTGCATCATAGCTAAGGTGTTTCATGATTGATATAATCATGATTCAGGTCTTGCTCAGTGCTGGTGTCGGCCCCTTATCAGCCTCTTCGACCTTGGGCAAGATTATCCATCCCCCTATTTGCGAGTGACTGATCGGCTAAGTTTCTCTTCATTACCTCTGAATGCAGACAATGAGATTTGAACATTGTCCAGCTTCAGCTATGAGCCGCGGCATTACATTTCTTGAGCGTATCTATAAGCATTTGATCTGCATAGTTCTTAACCAAGCATGCACAAATAAAACATACGCATATATGCATTAATGCAGTAATCGATGGTTGTATCAAAGTTCTCAGAGAGAAAAGCAAATTATAAGTGCAAAGCTTTTATCAATACATGTTGCGCGCAACAGTCGGAATCATCACTTAAGCTATACGTTGGGTAAGTTGTAAACTACGTTAACCGTTAAATCCATCTATACGTTTGCATTACTGCAAGCACCCATATAAATTGACGTAACGCCATAACTGTTTTTGAAATCAAATAACATTAATTTCTGTCCACTATCAAAGAGACTAGGATAGCCTCGAACAAGAAACGAATTATTGACATGGGCCTCAAACATGGTTGGGGTTATTGAGAACATAGCTGTCACAATCCTAATTAACGACCAGCTATGTTTCGTATTATGTGTTTATTATATATGACAGGACGGATGATTTGGCACACACATCTGCATGAGAGGTTGTCTGAATTAATTTAATAAGCGCTGAATGAGCTAATGTTATTCGGTTTATTCTAAATACGGGGTTCATTCAAGAAGAAGTAGATTGTTGTAGTTTACAAACAATGGCTTCATCGGGATATATATGGATACATTTTGGCTTAGCCTAAGATAATTAAATATTAATATACGCGGAAATTAAAGTATTAAATTGATCTTTAGTATCGGCGTAGAAAGAACATGAGTGTCGCAAAAACTATTACGGGCAGTTAAACATGCAAATTATGCTCGTTATATAGTTTGATATCAACAATTACATTGTTCCGAAAGTCGCAACCAGAGGGAAGAATTTGTTCTAAACGAGTCACATTTTTACCTCATGGTAAGTTGGCAAGATGCAAAATGTGTTGAACCATGGGGCTAGTCTATGGATCGATATACATGGTTTCATAGTATTGATCGATGTTGAATGAGGCAACATTGATCACCAAATCAGCCCGGATTAGTAATATACATGAGAATCATAAATTCATTCTGATTGTCTGGACAGTCAGCCTTCACTCTGCCTGACATCTTCAACTCTAAATTGTGTTCTCGTTTTACCGGGCGGAATGGGATCGCGTGTATTTGAAGGCACTTGATCTTAAATTAATTACATTTTGGCTGTTTTGATATGATAGGTACGGCACGATATCGATTTGAGGTAAAATATACTATATAATAATAGGCAATTTTTAAAAAACATCATCAGATACGGAATAATGATTGGCTTAATATTCCATCGCGTAACAAAATAAAAGCTGCGGATAATTTGTGCAGATATTAATAACCAATTAGAAAATGCATCAGCTACTGAAAGCTGATTGGCTTAATATTCCTTTGCGTAACTGGATAAAAAGATGCGTCCAGTTTATCCAAGTAAGATTAATGCAACGTTTATTTAACGTGTGCAGTGAAAGTCCCTATAGTTTTTCTAACACAAGGGCCTTAATATGGTTAATAAAATGCATTTGTTTCGGCTGTTCGATTTCAAGCACGTAATATTCAACACATAATAATGTGGCTCATTAAGACTTAATTTCAAAGCGCATTCGCAAGACTATTGTAGGTTTTACCGCTTCATAAGTGACATGAGTATGCGTCATTTGCTCCTATGCCATCTGTATTTCACAGATGGCCTTTTCTACAATTTTCTGCCGTTGATGGTAGCAAATTTACCAAAGAGTTTTATGTTCATTGACGACTTTTAGCGTCAATAAAAACTGTTAGCTTATGAGGCTTGACGCACACGGTTACATTTAATACCTTGAAGAGCAAAGCGTATTTATCACAATATCGTTCAGTTAACTGTAAGTATAAGGTTCAGAAGCAACTGTGCATTAATGTATGCTTGCGATGCCCCCAAGATAGCGGTTTGGATGCCCTACATAGGTAAAAGAGAGTGGCCCTAGCTGGGATAGGTTCATGTCCATGCATTGAAAAGCTCAACGGTGACAGCACGTTTACAAGAGTTGTTTATCAGTAATGTATTCTACACATCTGGTGCCTAGTAAAACAATCCGTCTAACTGGCAATCTTCTACATAGTCCTCTTTTTGCAAATAATGCTGTAAGTGTTTCGTGTGCTTCATCTCTCTGTCTTGTCAGCTAATCGTTCTTCATTTACCACTGCCATTCATCGGCTATAAATAATTTATAAAGATCGCCCAGCCATCTGAGTAAAATGAGA
This sequence comes from Urechis unicinctus, assembly GCA_034190875.2. Taxonomy (NCBI): domain Eukaryota; kingdom Metazoa; phylum Annelida; class Polychaeta; order Xenopneusta; family Urechidae; genus Urechis; species Urechis unicinctus. The sequence goes on from CM067355.1 coordinate 18,959,793, forward strand.
TTTATTTTGACAAGGCCAATTCATAAACGTCAAAGATCTGTTAATAAATAATGTTATTTTTATGTGAATTAATACAAAGGTCAAACTGCCACAAAAGCCGCGGTTCTTAATACAGGTAGTTTTGTTTGTAAACACCTGCTAACTCCTGCAAATGTACTTTGAGCTGACATACATTTCTATGATAATTGCCACTTTCCACACCGAATGTTTTCAAATGTGGATTACCGTTGGGCCACTATGAAGGCTTTCTAAATTAACTGAATATCGCACGTCCTAGCTGTCTGTCGACCATTGGAGCATCGCATGGTGCTTCTGAATACGGATTATACATATTGGATCAACCTTGCACTCATAAGGCATGCCGCAATAAGCGCTGCAGACAACTCGACACTGCGGCACACTGCAAAACTGTTCGACCACTTTTGAATGGCTGACCTGATGACTGACCGTCAATCACATTCATAACTTAATTAATGAATGACGAGCAACATTGTGCATAATACAACAATTAATAGCAATGCATAGTGCAACTCTAGATTGCCATATCAAGAACAAGCAAACTGTCATACGAGTCAATAGTGTACAATCTAAGCTATATACCGCTGCAAACATGAACAGCAATATGCCTGGCATACAAGACGCTATATGTAGCTCCCACTGCTAAACCTGTTTGGTCAGTAACCGAGTCTTAAGCATCCAATATAAAGCCGCGTCTTTTTTGATCGATGATGATCGATCGTCCATTTGTGAATATAGCTCTCAGACATGTCATGCCTTATATGAGGGTGGTTTTCAGCTGAAGCAGGAAGGTTGGATCTTAAATGGGGCGTTGTCATTAGTGATAAGGCAATCGTGTTTAATATGTTGTCTTAAACAGACCACAACGTTTAATTTGTAACATTACCCATTTTGAGTAATACTGGTGACGATTAAAATAAATTGTACGGCTTCCAGGTGTTATTGTAATGCTCCCTATTGAACCAATATAATGGCTTTACCTTAGTCGTTCGTTTGTGCAATATGTTACTGATGGGACGCTCTTATGTTAATTTGCCAAACCGGTCATTTGTCAAGGTAGGACCAGTATACAATGTCGCTTGTCTACATAGCATAGCACTGCATCGTCCATTAATCAAACCGTTTCGTTTGTTTTCTCAGGAATTCTATGGGGCGCCTTTGTTATGTTTCTTGTTTGATTTATTTTGCCACTTTAGAACAGTCTCGTTAGCTGAGGCTACAGGAGTCACTCTTTATGTCCTAATGCGCTGCCATATCAACACCAATGTTTTACTACCCTGATGTAATATGTATTTACTGGTTAAAAGTCACCTAAAAGTGCAGTGCGATATGTGTTAGTAGATCATCGCAAAGGAATAGGTCTCATTCTGCTCCAAATGATAAATATACTTCATAAGATACTGCTCGGCTGGTCATATCGTTATCTTATTTGCATGAATCTCAGCAGATTGCGCTTGCTGGATGTTAGTAGCTACCTTTAAGGTGCTGTGTCGGTACATCGTCTAATTGTAATCTGACACATCAATGCAGTCTCTTATGGCAATGGTGTTGCCGACTGACTGTTTGTGTACAGTGTGAATGAGAGGTACATGATTTGGATCGTGATAAACGAATCGATGGGAATCAATGTGATGGCTAGTAGGTGTCATCTGCCTAACATTTAGGTGTTAATGAAAGTAGTACAATATGTCTTTTGATTAATAGCGATCCTAATCAGAGTCAGTCCCAAGTTGGATACCATGGGCCTTTTACTAGTGAGTGCAACATACACCATTCTAATTATCGTCCAGCTAACGGACAGTTGTCGCATTTCTGCATATTTAAGCTTCTCTGTTGTGCATTTATTGGTGCAAAATATTAAGGCACTGATATTACGGTACACTGAAAACAGACAGATGTTAATAGCATCATCTACGCACGTTTATTACCATCATTATCATATTCTTCGTGTGTCACGTGCTTCTGAGATCTCAATCTACTTATAAAGCGTATTGTAATCTGTATTAAAGCTATATGACAAGCTCGTATTGTTATTGTGTCTTTGCATGGCATTACCATTATGGCATTGTGCATATGTATTTGTCTACATTTATACTTGCTCCCTGCTTGTTTGGTTGCAAACCCACACCCGTTTCTCGAGAGGAAAAAAATTCGACTTCGGCGCCCTTGGCTGTTGGTACGCTAAATTATTTCAGATATTGGAGATTTGCTGATGAGTCTCTCTAAAGATTGACGATATCAGAAATATCGGATTAATGGGAGTATATTTGCGTTATCTTTGATATCCTTTATAGGCATATATTGTTTCTACAATTTGTCGGGAAAATGAGCGTTTTGTGTTTCTACAGCCTTACATCTCCGATAAAGTAATCAAATTCTAGCTGCGACCTATGCACTCCAGGATGCGAGACGAATAACGCCGCAGCGACTTTCCTTGATGAAATGCATTGTGTATAATAATGAAAAAAATGCATTGATACTATGATTAAATACGAATGGTTAAATCGAAAGGACAACCCATAGTGTGAAACTGATGAACCTGTAGCAGAGTACATAAATAGCATGCTCGGAACCATTTAACAGACTGCAAAGGCCATATACCGTCGACAAAAGGCCGTCGGAAATTTATCAGCGATTTATACGCAATGAAGCAGGAAAACACTTCTTGTCATTCTAAGGGCTGGTTTTTTAATCATCAGAAGGAAACTGCCTTAAAATTAAGTTATATTCTGCAGCTTGATTCGCCGTTATATGTATGCGGATGATATCATGTTATTGTTATAGTCACTTGCTTTGGAGTTTTTACCATATGTGCATACGTCTGGTAGTAAACGTTCCAACTCGTTCATGGATCAATCACGTCCCTGCAATATGCGCAATCCGGTCACCTTACATAAACATTGACCATTGACCACCGACCAGATGTAGCAATGCCCTTAGAGTATTAGATTCTCACATTCAAAGACAACAGTATGGATGGCAACCAATTAAATTTAATACTTAGTTGTTCCGAACGCTGACATTTGCAGTAAAATATATTTTATAATGGATATTTCAGTTATTATCTTTGCACGTGCCTGGATGACAGCTCTTATAGCCAGCCCTTGATTGGCAGGGTTTTAATCTTAAATCGAGTCTTGATCTAATACTTATGTGTCATGTTAATGTACCTTACAACACACACATCTGCGCGTTACTTCTCCCCATCGTCATTCGCTATTTCCGCCAGCCTTGGCGCTCTGTCCGCCATGACCTTCATATATCATGCCGTCCATACAAACACGTCTGTTATACTTCAATAGATATCAACCGATGTCATGTGAGAAAATATATTAACCCTGATTTAGTCACTTTTCCCATGCATGAAGCGTCTTTCGATTTAATGTTGAAAGATCTTAGCCACACTGACCTAATATTTATCCCCGAAGCTGTGTCAGCTTGGCTAAAACGGACTGCGTCTCGCTAGCCATGAATCGCACGTCTCTCAATTGTGCGGATTACGCTTCCTTCAGTCTATATGTAATTTTCGCTTCATGTGGTGCTGTCCTCCAGTGTCGATAACACAGAATATGATAATATTACATATTCACGCATTATCTGATGCAGATGGTGATCGAGAACACATAATGCAATTTAGCTCGATACATCGGTGTTAACCGCATCATAACTTATGCATAAGAATTGTAATGCGGTACTGATCATACGTTATAATGTGTGGCATCTGGGAAAAGAGCAAGATCATAATTGAAATGTGCACTACATTCGGTGAGAAATGTACACATGCACATGCGAGGTATTCGTCCGAGGCGGCTTACCTTTGCTGTTCAGTACATTGTATTGAGATAACATTAAGACACCGTTATATCCGGCGTTAAATCAACTAACCAATAGCTCATTGGAATATAAATTGCACAATTTAAAGTGAATTGGCGACGCTATAGTTAGTATTATCGTCATTTTGTCCATGATTTGCCACATTTAGACATTTCAGATGCATATAAACTATGCAAATGCTCGTTCTCAGTGTTTATTACTGTCATCAGCTCTGTCGTTCTGAATGTAAGATTAATGATCAGATTCAATTGGAAAGGAATTCATTGCAATCAATTCGTCGTTCACCCTATCTACCGCATTATATATGAGGATCCCATCATTAAAGGTTACTTCGAAGTTTTCAAATAGCCACCCAAATCACCTCATGAATACTTCTGAAATTCTCTTTCGTATTTCCGTAAATTTGCAAGCTGGTATAAATGATTGGTAATATTCTGGTAAAACAAGGATACCCCAACAATTATTCTGCTATATTTATCATATGATCAATCTATATGACTGCATTGTGCTGAGCGTACAACATGAGCTTTTATCAGTGTCACGATGCCAGGATAACAAATTTGTCCGTTAGCTAATTGAACATTTTATTCCCTACACTTTTTCCTGGTATGGCGGTTTTCGTTCAACTTTATTGTCAAAATATCATTCAGTAACCGTTCGTCTATATTCTTTCACTTCAATATAAAAAAAATAGTGATGTTTGTCTTCCATGCTGACTTTACCAATATATTTCGTTTCTGGTACATTCGGTCTGCAGCATTTTCAATCGATGTTATTAGCAGAGCGCTATATAATGGCTGGTATCAACAATCATGGCTCCTTAGGATGCCTAAGACATGCTGTGTGCCTTCGTTGCGGTCAACTGCATTGGTTTACTTATCTACTACCGTATATTACACCATAAAACATTATTTACTCTGCTGCTGCAAATATAGATTTTGACATGATGACGATTGCATAACGTGCTTCTTGTCTAAGATAAAAGCCAACTATCCACACTGTATATCGTCATAAGTAACACTGGTGAAATTTTCACTACTGATATGTGTTATATGTGTGTTATCAGTAATATCTTAAACATGTATAGCCTATAGACAGTACCTGACAACGTTTTCTTCTATTCTTACTGGAACGATCTTTCCATCCCCTGTTATGTTGATTACCGTACCACGTGATCACCCGATCGTTCAAGACGTACCAATCTTCCTCATTGATTGTAATACCCATAGCAACCTGGTGCGTAGTTTATGCTGCCAGACCTTCGCGACTTTGCTATGTGACATCTCGCAAGCATCGTGCATTATGTACACTTGTGCTGCCGCGAATCAAATGACGAGCCATTGTATATCCATGTTGTTTCCATATGTGTAACACAAATGCATAGGATGGTTAATACATAGGGACATTACCACTAATCACTTATTGCAACTTGTAGCATTCGAATTCAAACCAGACTTCCGAATTGCTCTCTTGTATGATCATCAACAAAAGGCTTAACGCGCGGCACATTGATGTCAAGATGTACATCGTTGGTTGATTAAAATATATAATGCAAACCTAAAATGGAGTTTTGTGTGCATTCAGGTTCATAATTACATACATATTCCTCCTACTGGATCCTGCCATATAAGGAGGCACCCAAACGCAGCTGGCCATGATAGAAAAGCAACATAGCACGCAATAATTAATCTTGAGAACCCTTGGGTCATCCGCGACATTAGAAGGGAAACATGAAACAAAACTTAAATTAGCGACGTACATTTGCATTTTTCCGGGTAAGACATGCGATTCGCCTAGCAATAGTAAGCCGTTATTGTAACATATCGACATCTTTGTACTAGCGAAATACTGCATTTGTATAGACAAGCTGGGTAAGTATGTAGCAAAGGCAGACTATCAAAATAAATCTCTCCGACAATATCCTATTCTTACTTGTAAAACGTTGAATAAGGTTGTTCAAGTTGACAGCTCGTGTACAATAACGTAGCAATCTTGATCTTAAGTTAAAGTCCCATGTTGATTATAATGGTACATTTGTAACGAGCACATCAGGCATGATCAACCGTTTTTGCGCATCTATTAGGATGTTTTCATACCAGATGTGCCTCAATTATGCGTTTATTAGCGACTTTATCATTGCACTTACACACAGACACGTTCTCACAACATCATAATTATCCATGCTCCCACTACGGCAAACAGCGCATTTAAAAATTCGTCTGTTATCGTTGGTGAAAACAAAAACGGCACGGAGATCTCCAAAATACGATTTGTAATTGTGAATGAAGTGCCCGGACGTGTTGAACGCTTTGCATTTAATGCCGTTTGTGCCAAATGTAATCAGGTTAAGACATTAAAAGTCGAAGTCACTTGTCCAAGTCGATAATGTAACCAGCTATAAATTTGCATTATTTGACCACGTAACACCATGCTGTCCACGGGAGGTCGGAATGTGCCTCATGCTTTAAATGTACAAAAAGCTAGCGAGTCAAGTTTAATTGCATCAGGTGCAATTCCATTCAAATAACGATATGGCACCATCATTGCCATGCCCGGCTGCACCCAGCAAATGACAATAAATTCAAAATCATCTTTTTGTTTCGTGTTCAGGTTATATGAACCATCGCAACAACAAACCATCCGTCAAAATCGCATATTTGCCAACGCACTAAATGTCACTAAAATAGAATTTTCCTACAAATAAATTAAATCCAAGCATCGTGATGCAAACGAATATGACAAGAACAATTGTATACTTCGTACTTCTTATTGTCATGTGCAACGCGCAAATTTGATGCAAATCTTGCTATAAGTAGATTGAACCCATCGGCAGTTTTGATAACAAAATGTAGATTAGTGTGCACTTCATCTGAGTAAAATTATTTGCAATGTTAATCATAACTTACAGACTAGCTGTTGTACATAAAAGTTAAGTTGCATTTGCGCTTCGAGAGGAATACAGTGATGTTATGTCGCAACGCTTTGGACATGAATCCACAGTGTAATAAACAGGGTCTTGATACCAATGGGGTTCAAATAGTTCACTGGACGCAAGGCGATATAAGCATGCAATATCGAGACAAGTATAAGTATATTCAAATCACGGCAATGCTGAGCGTTTCATCATTCATGCCACATCACATCAGACAAAGTCAACAAAGGTCGTTAAACTTCAGCCGCGTAACAAGTTCTAATCCGCTCTGTTTTCTCATACTGACCCAATAGTAGCTAATTCTTACTCTCGTCTCTGCTATCCACTCAGTTCATATTTACGGATAATAACTCATGAATGATATACAGACTGAGATAAGTATGACGTATCATCGCAGGTTGATTCCCGCTGTGGGGGAGATCAGTTAAGGGGACGGTAGATAGCGAATTCGTGCGATGTGGCAATATGTCTCACAGCAGACCATTACATGAGTTGCGTCCTCATTTTGTCGTCTGCCATTGTAGCTTTTGTACATGTTGTCTGTCTACCATCGATAGATGGACCTATGCAGTGAGCAACAAGACATCAATCTGGCTTTCAGCCACAGTTATCGCACATCAGGTGTCCTTCACTCCGGTAAATTCAACCTTGAATATTTCGTCCAGTTTACAGGATTTACCCAGTACGTTCACTGAAGCTTGCTGTACTACTTTAACGGCAGCTACGAGTCATTTACGCCTAAATAGCAATGTGAATACATCTGTTTTGTAAAATAACAGTAACAAATAGTAGGCAATTAATCAATGTTTACACATGCTGTTTTAAACGTATTGCTTCAGACTGATGTGTAGACTGTTACGGAAATCATGCATTGACGTATAGGTCATCGACTGGGGAAGCGCACCTTATGTAAGCAAATGCCATCGCCGCAAATAGCATTGCCCAGAATCTGCAACCATTCTTGAGAGTCGCACTGAATGTCATCCTAGGTCTGGACCTTCCCAACTAAATCTCACAATCGCATTTCCTGCCTCCCGGTTGTAGGTGCATAATCTGATATTAGACTTTTATTGGATATTTTTTTGTGGGTTAATTACGGTTGGAAGCCACTGTGACAAATGTCTGCCTCTTTCCTGACGCAAGGTACCCAAAAATAAAATAACGGCGCGGTTCTTAGTCCTAGCTAATCCCAATGCAGGAATGTTTGAATACACGTTACTATCGCGTCATACTTGATAAAGTACGAGAGGATTTCCTTATCACATTCTACATTCTATCATCACACGCAGTGTTTGCTGTTTGTAGTGATATAACATTTAGGCCCCATACGATAGCCTTTCCAAGGCAAAGCCCAATGATCAGCTATGGTAGCTATTAACAAGGTTCACACATTGAGTAATTCAACTAACCAGTGGCTACAAAATACTATAGCACTTGCATTTACTTTTTTGAAATTGGATAATTTTTCAAACTAGGAAATGCATTCTAATTTTAACGGCAATATTATATTATGTATCGCCTGCATTCCTAGCACGCGTTTTGCAATAGCGTTACATGCATTCATGTCATTCTACGCTTAAATCGATCGGTTGTGAAACGGATTGAAAGGCACGTGTACAGCGCTTTCATTGGATCGTGACGTACATATATTGCGGAGTAATTTGCATAAATAAAAGATAAGTGTGTCTTTGCTTGCATTTTTCTAAATACCCTTGGTTTTATTTGGGTACAAATTGCACCACTGAGGGTGGATTTGCTAAGTTGCTTGCTGTAAAATGGGCTTTCCGCTGCATACTTGCCGCATTTAAAGCCTTCAATGGCTGATCTAAACAACGAAAATCGTAGCTGCGTGTGACAACCGCGTTTGTAATAAATATTAGCAGGGTCGTTCTGAATGCTAAGTTGGCAAAAACTGCAACTAGAAAGGAATTGCGTTGTTCGTGTGGTGTTCTTCCGAAACATAAATCAGAAAGATTTTAATATGGCCTGATCTGCGTTGTAAAATAACAAGGAAATAAAATCGTACAATACGTAAAAATGTATATACTTGAATATGCAAATAGCGTATGTACACGGAACGGGTTATGGCGAGTTGAAGTCTCCTGTATGCGCCTACAATGCGATGAACATACAATAGGACCTTTAGCCTAAATGAAATATGTTGTTATACCATGCATGGAGTTAATTCGTTTCACTGGTTGAAAATCTGCACATGTAGGGGTGTGTGAGCGTGAGTGTGTGTGTGCGTTTGTGGGTGTTTGTGTGTGTGTGTGTGTGTGTTTGTGTGTGTGTGTGTGTGTGTGTGTGTGTGTGTGTGTGTGTTTGTGTGTGTGTGTGTTTGTGTGTGTGTGTGTGTGTGTGTATTTGCAACGGCAGCTTTACAGCTATATTCGAACCCGAAGTAACTCGTTAGCGTATACCTTATTAGCCGGTTAAAACATATCGAATTCGCGCCAAGTGATACAGAATTGCAGCCACATATGACTCACAACCTAACACACGGCTTTCGTGTTGAATGTTGTTCTTAAGAGACATAAAAATACTGGTTGACGTTAAAAACACGACAATAAATCCGGTCAGATTAACTGTAGGTCAACTGGACATAACTATGCGAACCAGGTACTTGGCCTCAGCCGATTACTTCCTCATTCCTCCTGGAGAGGCCCGTAGAAGCCTTTTACAGCGGACACAACCCTCTTTTATCCACCATCGATCATAATGTCACGAAAGGAAAGCGATTTCCGTTTTCTCTTTTTTATTTCGTGTTAGTGGACACGAAAATTTTGCAATGAGCGTTTTATGGCAGTGTAGCAATCTCTTTGACTTGGTCAGCAAAGCGAGTTTCCTTAACAAGTGCTGCGATGGCTTGATAGTTAGATCAAATACTATGCAAGTGCGCCAGCAAGGGCTAAGCTTCACAAATTGTAAACGGATCTGCACTAACATACATGCAACACAAACAGCAGTACTGAGAAGAAATACTATGTTTCTGCTAGTTGATCTCCATATAAGTAGAAAGTTGACAATTCAAATTGTAGTTAGCTTATCACATTTGTTAATTATTTGATAAAAAGTAATTATTGTGTTATTTAATGTACTTCACACTTTGCTGTCCGACTTTAGCTCACACTATTACATTTATTTTCTGTACAAGTAGCGAAATATTTTAGAATAGTGGTTTATGTAGGATGCCCCACTGCGTCATCTGGTTGATATCCGACACGAGATTTATAGGATTCTCTAAAAAAAAATCCAACTGTAGTCTGTATTGTTTTGGGTTTATAACGAGTTGACTTTGATTTGACTAAAGTGAGTTAAGACAACCCTGACTCCACTACGTTCTCATTGAAAGCTGTTAAATTGTCAATTGACCGTCCTACATATATAATTTGGCTAAAGTGTAAGGTATTGGCTCTTGTGTAGTAAGCAATCAAATATGCTAATCAAGCTCGAAGGATAGCTCAATTGCACATGTACCAACATTTAATGCTTTCCTCTGGTATTTGACGCTAACACCAACCTCTCGCCCGAATTATCGAACGAGTCGTCACTTGACCATTATATCCGCTTCAGTGTCAGCTATTATCCATAAAATGACAAAATGGACAATACACGACGGTGCTGTACAAAGGTTCGCATTAATACCGTTGTTAAGCTTTCGTGCAAGGCTATATTCATCATAAACTTACCATTTATCGCCCTTTCGCTTGCACAATGGTTAACTGAATGCTTATGGCACTATATTGTTTCCCTTGGGGATTGAAATTTCCGCCTGTGTAGAGAGCAATTGTGCTATGATAATTATCAAGGCACTTTATGTCACATTTTGAAACGAGAACTGTGTGCAGCATCGACGTTACATATCCACAGAACCTGAAACTGCAGAAACTCGCAGAGGGCATGCGCGCAAGTAAATACCAGATATATAACAAACATCTAGACATACAAACACCACATTGCTATTTCAGCAAGGTTGGGTTAAGTATAAGTTGTAACGGCATACATAAGTATTGTAATGCGGTATCGATCATATGTTATAATTTGTGGCATCTGGGAAAAGAGCAAGATCATAATTGAAATGTGCACTACATTCGGTGAGAAATGTACACATGCACATGCGAGGTATTCGTCCGAGGCGGCTTACCGTTGCTGTTCAGTACATTGTATTGAGATAACATTAAGACACCGTTATTTCCGGCGTTAAATCAACTAACCAATAGCTCATTGGAATATAAATTGCACAATTTAAAGTGAGTTGGCGACGCTATAGTTAGTATTATCGTCATTTTGTCCATGATTTGCCACATTTAGACATTTCAGATGCATATAAACTATGCAAATGCTCGTTCTCAGCGTTTATTACTGTCATCAGCTCTGTTGTTCTGAATGTAAGATTAATGATCAGATTCAATTGGAAAGGAATTCATTGCCATCAATTCGTCGTTCACCCTATCTACCGCATTATATATGAGGATCCCATCATTAAAGGTTACTTCGAAGGTTTCAAATAGCCACCCAAATCACCTCATGAATACTTCTGAAATTCTCTGTCGTATTTCCGTAAATTTGCAAGCTGGTATAAATGAGTGGTAATATTCTGGTAAAACAAGGTTACCCCAACAATTATTCTGCTATATTTATCATATGATCAAGCTATATGACTGCATTGTGCTGAGCGTAAAACATGAGCTTTTATCAGTGTCACGATGCCAGGATAACAAATTTGTCCGTTAGCTAATTGAACATTTTATTCCCTACACTTTTTCCTGGTATGGCGGTTTTCGTTCAACTTTATTGTCAAAATATCATTCAGTAACCGTTCGTCTATATTCGTTCACTTCAATATAAAAAAATAAGTGATGTTTGTCTTCCATGCTGACTTTACCAATATATTTCGTTTCTGGTACATTCGGTCTGCAGCATTTTCAATCGATGTTATTAGCAGAGCGCTATATAATGGCTGGTATCAACAATCATGGCTCCTTTGGATGCCTAAGACATGCTGTGTGCCTTCGTTGCGGTCAACTGCATTGGTTTACATATCTACTACCTTATATTACACCACACTATTTACCTTGCTGCTGCAAATATAGATTTTGACATGATGACGATCGCATAACGTGCTACTTGTCTAAGATAAAAGCCAACTATCCACAATGTATATCGTCATAAGTAACGCTCGTGAAAGTTTCACTACTGATATGTGTTATATGTGTGTTATCAGTAATATCTTAAACGTGTATAGCCTGTAGACAGTACCTGACAACGTTTTCTTCTTTTCTTACTAGAACGATCTTTCCATCCCCTGTTATGTTGATTACCGTACCACGTGATCACCCGATCGTTCAAGACGTACCAATCTTCCTCATTGATTGTAATACCCATAGCAACCTGGTGTGTAGTTTATGCTTCCAGACCTTCGCGACTTTGCTATGTGACATCTCGCAAGCATCGTGCATTATGTACACTTGTGCTGCCGCGAATCAAATGACGAGCCATTGTATATCCATGTTGTTTCCATATGTGTAACACAAATGCATAGGATGGTTAATACATAGGGACATTACCACTAATCACTTATTGCAACTTGTAGCATTCGAATTCAAACCAGACTTCTGAATTGCTCTCTTGTATGATCATCAACAAAAGGCTTAACGCGCGGCACATTGATGTCAAGATGTACATCGTTGGTTGATTAAAATATATAATGCAAACCTAAAATGGAGTTTTGTGTGCATTAAGGTTCATAATTACATACATATTCCTCTTACTGGATCCTGCCATATAAGGAGGCACCCAAACGCAGCTGGCCATGATAGAAAAGCAACATAGCACGCAATAATTAATCTTGAGAACCCTTGGGTCATCCGCGACATTAGAAGGGAAACATGAAACAAAACTTAAATTAGCGACGTACATTTGCATTTTTCCGGGTAAGACATGCAATTCGCCTAGCCATAGTAAGCCGTTATTGTAACATATCGACATCTTTGTACTAGCGAAATACTGCATTTGTATAGACAAGCTGGGTAAGTATGTAGCAAAGGCAGACTATCAAAATAAATCTCTCCGACAATATCCTATTCTTACTTGTAAAACGTTGAATAAGGTTGTTCAAGTTGACAGCTCGTGTACAATAACGTAGCAATCTTGATCTTAAGTTAAAGTCCCATGTTGATTATAATGGTAAATTTTTAACGAGCACATCATGCATGATCAACCGTTTTTGCGCATCTATTAGGATGTTTTCATACCAGATGTGCCTCAATTATGCGTTTATTAGCGACTTTATCATTGCACTTACACACAGACACGTTCTCACAACATCATAATTATCCATGCTCCCACTACGGCACATACTGCTAAGCTTTTATCCACTTTCAAATTAGTTTTTTTTTTATCTGAATTCAGCGGATTGATGAGCTCATAAGTTGATATAGTGAATATATTGTGTTGCAAATATAGCGTATTGTACATCAGCATTGTATGGGCGTTGTATCTCCACAAACTAGGAATGTACCTGGCCTGCAAATGAGTTCATTCCGCGTTGTAGCCGGCTTGTTATAATTCGGTAACAAAAATGCAGTTGGCAATTTGACAGTATTTTATGTCAATCATTTTTTTTGTGAATGATTATCTATACAGCTTACCACACTGTTCTAATCCATTTGACTTACAGCGCATTTAAAAATTCGTCTGTTATCGTTGGTGAAAACAAAAACGGCACGGAGATTTCCAAAATACGATTTGTAATTGTGAATGAAGTGCCCGGACGTGTTGAACGCTTTGCATTTAATGCCGTTTGTGCCAAATGTAATCAGGTTAAGACATTAAAAGTCGAAGTCACTTGTCCAAGTCGATAATGTAACCAGCTATAAATTTGCATTATTTGACCACGTAACACCATGCTGTCCACGGGAGGTCGGAATGTGCCTCATGCTTTAAATGTACAAAAAGCTAGCGAGTCAAGTTCAATTGCATCAGGTGCAATTCCATTCAAATAACGATAAAGCACTATCATTGCCATGCCCGGCTGCACCAAGCAAATGACAATAAATTCAAAATCATTTTTTTGTTTCGTGTTCAGGTTGTATGAACCATCGCAACAACAAACCATCCGTCAAAATCGCATATTTGCCAACGCACTATATGTCACTAAAATAGAATTTTCCTACAAATAAATTAAAACCAAGCATCGTGATGCAAACGAATATGACAAGAACAATTGTATACTTCGTACTTCTTATTGTCATGTGCAACACGCAAATTTGATGCAAATCTTGCTATAAGTAGATTGAACCCATCGGCAGTTTTGATAACAAAATGTAGATTAGTGTGCACTTCAGCTGAGTAAAATTATTTGCAATGTTAATCATAACTTACAGACTAACTGTTGTACATAAAAGTTAAGTTGCATTTGAGCTTCGAGAGGAATACAGTGATGTTATGTCGCAACGCTTTGGATATGAATCCACAGTGTAATAAACAGGGTCTTGATACCAATAGGGTTCAAATAGTTCACTGGACGCAAGGCGATATAAGCATGCAATATCGAGACAAGTATAAGTATATTCAAATCACGGCAATGCTGAGCGTTTCATCATTCATGCCACATCACATCAGACAAAGTCAACAAAGGTCGTTAAACTTCAGCCGCGTAACAAGTTCTAATCCGCTCTGTTTTCTCATACTGACCCAATAGTAGCTAATTCTTACTCTCGTCTCTTCTATCCACTCAGTTCATATTTACGGATAATAACTCATGAATGATATACCGACTGAGATGAGTATGACGTATCATCGCAGGTTGATTCCCGCTGTGGGGGAGATCAGTTAAGGGGACGGTAGATAGCGTACTCGTGCGATGTGGCAATATGTCTCACAGCAGACCATTACATGAGTTGCGTCCTCATTTTGTCGTCTGCCATTGTAGCTTTTGTACATGTTGTCTGTCTACCATCGATAGATGGACCTATGCAGTGAGCAACAAGACATCAATCTGGCTTTCAGCCACAGTTATCGCACATCAGGCGTCCTTCACTCCGGTAAATTCAACCTTGAATATTTCGTACAGGATTTACCCAGTACGTTCACTGAAGCTTGCCAAAGATATATCAGTGTTGCTGAGATGTACTACTTAAACGGCAGCTACGAGTCATTTACGCCTAAATAGCAATGTGAATACATCTGTTTTGTAAAATAACAGTAACAAATAGTAGGCAATTAATCAATGTTTACACATGCTGTTTTAAACGTATTGCTTCAGACTGTTGTGTAGACTGTTACGGAAATCATGCATTGACGTATAGGTCATCGACTGGGGAAGCGCACCTTATGTAAGCAAATGCCATCGCCGCAAATAGCATTGCACAGAATCTGCAACCATTCTTGAGAGTCGCACTGAATGTCATCCTAGGTCTGGACCTTCCCAACTTAATCTCACAATCGCATTTCCTGCCTCCCCGGTTGTAGGTGCATAATCTGATATTAGACTTTTATTGGATATTTTTTTGTGGGTTAATTACGGTAGGAAGCCACTGTGACAAATGTCTGCCTCTTTCCTGACGCAAGGTACCCAAAAATAGAATAACGGCGCGGTTCTTAGTCCTAGCTAATCCCAATGCAGGAATGTTTGAATACGTTACTATCGCGTCATACTTGATAAAGTACGAGAGGATTTCCTAATCACATTCTACATTCTATCATCACACGCAGTGTTTGCTGTTTGTAGTGATATAACATTTAGGCCCCATGCAATAGCCTTTCCAAGGCAAAGCCCAATGATCAGCTATGGTAGCTATTAACAAGGTTCACACATTGAGTAATTCAACTAACCAGTGGCTACAAAATACTATAGCACTTGCATTTACTTTTTTGAAAAACGGCAATATTATATTATGTATCGCCTGCATTCCTAGCACGCGTTTTGCAATAGCGTTGCATGCATTCATGTCATTCTACGCTTAAATCGATCGGTTGTGAAACGGATTGAAAGGCACGTGTACAGAGCTTTCATTGGATCGTGACGTACATATATTGCGGAGTAATTAGCATAAATAAAAGATAAGTGTGTCTTTGCTTGCATTTTTCTAAATACCCTTGGTTTTACTTGGGTACAAATTGCACCACTGAGGGTGGATTTGCTAAGTTGCTTGCTGTAAAATGGGCTTTCCGCTGCATACTTGCCGCATTTAAAGCCTTCAATGGCTGATCTAAACAACGAAAATCGTAGCTGCG
The DNA here is from genome assembly GCA_034190875.2 of Urechis unicinctus. Lineage (NCBI taxonomy): Eukaryota > Metazoa > Annelida > Polychaeta > Xenopneusta > Urechidae > Urechis > Urechis unicinctus. Next base: position 18,975,814 of record CM067355.1, read on the forward strand.
TGTGACAACCGCGTTTGTAATAAATATTAGCATGGTCGTTCTGAATGCTAAGTTGGCAAAAACTGCAACTAGAAAGGAATTCGTTGTTCGTGTGGTGTTCTTCCGAAACATAAATCAGAAAGATTTTAATATGGCCTGATCTGCGTTGTAAAATAACAAGGAAATAAAATCGTACAATACGTAAAAATGTATATACATGAATATGCAAATAGCGTATGTACACGGAACGGGTTATGGCGAGTTGAAGTCTCCTGTATGCGCCTACAATGCGATGAACATACAATAGGACCTTTAGCCTAAATGAAATATGTAGTTATACCATGCATGGAGTTAATTCGTTTCACTGGTTGAAAATCTGCACATGTAGGGGTGTGTGAGCGTGAGTGTGTGTGTGCGCTTGTGGGTGTTTGTGTTTGTGTGTGTGTTTGTGTGTGTGTGTTTGTGTGTGTGAGTGTGTGTGTGTGTGTGTATTTGCAACGGCAGCTTTACAGCTATATTCGAACCCGAAGTAACTCGTTAGCGTATACCTTATTAGCAGGTTAAAACATATCGAATTCGCGCCAAGTGATACAGAATTGCAGCCACATATGACTCACAACCTAACACACGGCTTTCGTGTTGAATGTTGTTCTTAAGAGACATAAAAATACTGGTTGACGTTAAAACACGACAATAAATCCGGTCAGATTAACTGTAGGTCAACTGGACATAACTATGCGAACCAGGTACTTGGCTCAGCCGATTACTTCCTCATTCCTCCTGGAGAGGCCCGTAGAAGCCTTTTACAGCGGACACAACCCTCTTTTATCCACCATCGATCATAATGTCACGAAAGGAAAGCGATTTCCGTTTTCTCTTTTTTATTTCGTGTTAGTGGACACGAAAATTTTGCAATGAGCGTTTTATGGCAGTGTAGCAATCTCTTTGACTTGGTCAGCAAAGCGAGTTTCCTTAACAAGTGCTGCAATGGCTTGATAGTTAGATCAAATACTATGCAAGTGCGCCAGCAAGGGCTAAGCTTCACAAATTGTAAACGGATCTGCACTAAGATACATGCAACACAAACAACAGTACTGAGAAGAAATACTTTGTTTCTGCTAGTTGATCTCCATATAAGTAGAAAGTTGACAATTCAAATTGTAGTTAGCTTATCACATTTGTTAATTATTTGATAAAAAGTGATTATTGTGTTATTTAATGTACTTCACTTTGCTTGCTGTCCGACTTTAGCTCAACACACTATTACATTTATTTTCTGTACAAGTAGCGAAATATTTTAGAATAGTGGTTTATGTAGGATGCCCCACTGCGTCATCTGGTTGATATCCGACACGAGATTTATAGGATTCTCAAAAAAAAAATCCAACTGTAGTCTGTATTGTTTTGGGTTTATAACGAGTTGACTTTGATTTGACTAAAGTGAGTTAAGGCAACTCTGACTCCACTACGTTCTCATTGAAAGCTGTTAAATTGTCAAGTGACCGTCCTACATATATAATTTGGCTAAAGTGTAAGGTATTGGCTCTTGTGTAGCAAGCAATCAAATATGCTAATCAAGCTCGAAGGATAGATCAATTGCACATGTACCAACATTTAATGCTATCCTCTGGTATTTGACGCTAACACCAACCTCTCGCCCGAAATATCGAACGAGTCGTCACTTGACCATTATATCCGCTTCAGTGTCAGCTATTATCCATAAAATGACAAAATGGACAATACACGACGGTGCTGTACAAAGGTTCGCATTAATACCGTTGTTAAGCTTTCGTGCAAGGCTATATTCATCATAAACTTACCATTTATCGCCCTTTCGCTTGCACTATGGTTAACTGAATGGTTTTGGCACTATATTGTTTCCCTTGGGGATTGAAATTTCCGCCTGTGTAGAGAGCAATTGTGCTATGATAATTATCAAGGCACTTTATATCACATTTTGAAACGAGAACTGTGTGCAGCATCGACGTTATATATGCACAGAACCTGCAACTGCAGAAACTCGCAGAGGGCATGCGCGCAAGTAAATACCAGAATTATATAACAAACATCTAGACATACAAACACCACATTGCTATTTCAGCAAGGTTGGGTTAAGTATAAGTTGTAACGGCCATTCAGCACTCATATGTTATGTGGTGCCTACCAAAGTACAGCAAATATTCGAAAATATCAATCCATATGGATGGAAATGAACAAGAAGGTGTAAAAACATAACATGTGATTGATTATTCGAAGCCGATTGACTGGACCTTGTCACTTCAGTCTCTCGTCTAGGTCAAATCCTCCGAGTCTCAACCCACGACAAGCAGGTTTCGCCTAATTAGTCGCATTTTACGACATGCAATAGGATACAGTGAGCCCCAAAACCCACAGGTGGCGCAAACGTAGACTACAATTTTGTTTTCTGGAAAAATGCTCTGCCTTGATTAGTAATTTCACACTGCAGGCTTTATTTAACAGGCCCTGATATGCTACTATGCTGCGAGGTAATTAAGCGTAATGCTCACTAGCAACCACCTGAGCCCATTTACTCAACCGTTGCAAACACTGCCCTCTTCATTAAAACGAGTGTATCCTTATGCAATGTTCCCAATATAATGATTTCAGTTCCCGGGATTATGTGCACTTCTGGGACCTCACCGCTGAACTCATTGTAACACATTGTATTTAGCACGCATTTATGACCTCGACGCATCAGAACATTCCATTTACGTAAACACCATAAAACCAATCTTACCGTGAACTTCCTGACTGGGGGCAAAGGCGGGGCTTTATTGAGCTGTTTTGCGCAAATATATTGGCATGCATCGAGCGTACATACGGTCATTGATCAAGGGCTGAGCAGGACATTTATTACCGTTGTAATGCAGGCTAAAGCATCTATGACGTAGGAGCAGCCAAAATGATGCAGCGATAGAGAACACATTTTTGTTGAACAACATTCAAATGTCCCTCCCGTCATGATCAGTTACCGTGCATTCTTAGACAGTGGAAAAGCCAATATATCTGGGCGTCCAATATTTGCATGGAAATTATGAAGTATTAAGCTGTATTCCCTGTCTTAAGGCTTGTCGTAAATCCCTGCCGTAATATATCGAGCTGTTACGTCAATTTTTACCTGGACGATATATCAATTGTTCTGTCTGGCCTGACAGTAAACGTAGTGATCAATGAACGGTTTTCACATTGTTATTCGTTGTTGCGGTAAGCTGCACTTGTCGTTCACAATAAGTCTTGATACACAGCTGTTAGAAACTCTGGCACGAGGTGATAGTTATCCAATGAGGTAATTGATACGTGATTCTATTCTGCTTATTTCACGAATATTATATCTAACATTTGGCCATCGAGGTGGCATCTAGAATGTTGCCGTCATTTTTTGTATTTGTCCATCCCAGCTCAATTTTTCACACCAAGACGCAGAGTATATACCCGCTATCATAGATTATATTCGGTGTACTTTGAGCAGATTTGTATGCTTTTGAGATTGTATCGTGCCGAATAGATTAATCTTACTAAATAGAAAAATTCTGGCAAATTTGACTGCAATCAGTAATTGTTCAACACTACTTTGCTTTATGTCATCGACACAAGCACTAAGTTTGCTTCACGACGACCCAACTTGCAACAGCCAGATTGGTTTTTAACGGCGTGCAACGCATGTACAATCTGGCGATCTAATTGAAATACACATGCAATTCATTTTTCAATGTCTTTCAACTGTGACATGTCACTGTGCGTTACTTGGTGACATCATCGATGCATCCAAACATCTGCGTCATTTTGTCATAAATATGTCACAACGATATACTCGGTGCGATGTGGGCTAAAAGTCGATTTACCATGCGTAAATGTGGATATAATGCGCTCGGACTGTTATATTAAATATCATATAACCGATCAGTTTCTTTCACCCTGAAAATTATTATGTGAATATTTACGACAATGCCTAGACTCAGCAATACGCTCAGTCGATTATATTGATGGACGACATTTACCACGGTACAGTAGCTACAATGTCTATAATGGAAACTGACTCGTATTCACGCAAACACTGAAGCATACCTTCAACATGTGCATGTGAATAATCAATAACGCTCGATTAAGCTTCCATCTAATTGCAAAACGTTAAGTTTACCAATGCATGAGACGACTTAAAAACATATTGCATATAGAGTTTCAGTGGACCATTTTTTAACATAGGTCGTATCTTGAAATAGTTCTTATACATTTGTCTTTTTGCATTTATACTGTTCATTGTTGCAGCAGACAATCATCTGCAAAACATATCGTCAATCTGTTTTACGGCTACGTGGCAGGCTAATATGTTTAAACCACGAATTAATTTCATTTAACTTAATAGAAATGCGTTTATTGCTTTTCACGGTTGATAGGAGGACGGAACCCTGGGGAATGTATAAAATAATTCTATCACAGTCACCTTAATTTGACTATAATATTGACATGATTGAACAGAGAATGAGATGAATCAAACAACCGCGGTTCTTCGAACAATACACTGCAGTTGTAATGATTGAGAAACATAGCACATATTTTATTTCAATATATATCACTAACCATCATCTTCATTCGAAAGAGGGATGTAAATGAATACGGCATACAAGCTATGGTCTTACGTACTATTCGTCTCAGTAAAGCTAAGTCAAGATTTTAATGCTTGATAATTCCGCCAGCCTTAAAAGACCATTTGAATATGTCCTATCAGCAACGCTTGTAATGTCACATATAGCTTTCTTAGGTTGCCTAATGCAAATGCATTATTCGGAGATAGGTCTGTATACTTTAAAACATACTTCATTTATCGTGACACCCCTTAGTAGCCAGTAATCTCATCAAGCCGTTTTGTTCTTTTTAGGAAGGGGGTTAAATCTTATAAAACAAAGTTTTTTTCACTATTTAGTAGTTTGAATCAGTCCTTATTTTTACTTGTGTAGCAACCACTTAATTTGTCCTCATCGAGTCATACCTGTTTGAAACTGTTGAATGTTTACGTCACATCCTAATGTCACATTCTACCCATAGTATCTTCATTCGTGCGGTTGTTGCTGTGTGTAACGATTGATACCGAATTATAAATCATATGACCGAACGGCAATGTTGACCAATGACAGCTATGTTTCGTTAGATATATCAGGAACACCAACTTCGTTACAATTTTTCGAATAAATACATCCTGCATTTCTACGAAGAAAGCATTCTGCAACAAACTTTCATGTATTCAAGTTATTGTACGATGAGACTGGTGTGAGAGTGTTGAAGCAGAATTAATGGCACGTGTACGCACTATAAACGAAAGTGGCAAATTGTGTTTCGCTAAGTACTCGTCAAACATACCGCATGTAGCATCGAAAACCTTTGAAACAAACTGTCGCATTTTACTGTAATATAAACATGCGTGGTTAAACATTTACACTTCTGGATAAAGTGTATTGATATAACCTTCGGGCCTTATAGAAACTAGCCTCACTGCAAACTCTGTTCGATTCATTAGTATATAGAGAGCACCATTATGAACGCGCTACAGTATAATCGGCAGTTCGCTTCCTATAAGCCACCAACTGAGACTTTTGTGGCGTATAAACTGTGCACCTGATTCGCTTCTTGTGATATTCGTGTTTAAAGTAGGTATTAGCATGGTCGCTCTAGATGCAGAATGGACGGAACTGCACCATGAAGATAATTAGATGCGATTGATGTTCTTCCGCGTATTGACAATAAACTCTGCAATACAAATAAACACCCTATTGACAAAGGCTGATCATCGTTGTCGTAAAACATGCAAGTAGCATACGCACTGGAAACAAGGGTGACATAGTTTTTTGAGTAAATAGCTCCGAAATGTTTCGGTAATGTGTCATGGTTACCCCAGCATCCCATACTAAAATTTGGAACATATCTGTCGCCGATTTTAACGTAATGTGTCATGGTTACCCCAGCATCCCATACTAAAATTTGGAACATATCTGTCGCCGATTTTATTTCTTGGATGTGACAGTTATTGGACAGCGATGTAGTGCAGACCACATTAGCAGTCCCATGTTTACTATCCTGGGGTCATTGTGTTACCTTCTACATGCACGTTTGTAATTGCTAATTCGCTTAGGGTTATTGTTACATATATACTCCAAATGATCTTGTGGTAATGCATTTATCGGTGCGAATGTAATTGTAGTTTTATCACGATACATACTAATCGATGTATGTTTATAGCTAGATAAGGATTTATACTTTTGTTTTGCTGACTACTGTCTAGCGTACTACTAAGCTTTATGTTCTCTCAAAGCATATTGCTTATTCGTTTAGGGCTTATGACTGTATATTGAATGATTTTAGCGGTTATGGTATATACAAGGTTGATTTTGTATGTTTGAAGTGCATTTACTACAACAAACGTACTAATATTATTTTCCTCTAATCTCGATATTTATTATGAAAGTCGCTTTTTGCCTGTATACTTTGAAACATACCACATTTATCGTGACATCCTTAAGGAGCGATTAATCTCATCAAGGGTTTTTTCCTTTTTTTAAAGGGGGTGGGGATGTTATATCTTGTAAACAAAGTCTTATCACTGTTTAGCAGTTTGTATTAGTGTTTACTCTAACTTGCATTACACCAAACCCCATAAGCTCATTCGAATATAAATAGCACCATAATTTGCATTATCGGTATTTCGCCCCATATTACCATCAAACATAGACGTCAATGGGTATAAACTATGTAAATACTCGTTTCGTGTGGCACTCGCACTTATAATAGGCATAAGAATGGTCGTACCGAATGTGCAAGGGCCGCAATAAGGCAACTAGAATAGAAAATTACTACATCCAATGATTTCCCGATTCGGTGTTGGCCTTCTATCCTGCTACATAATTCTCTCTGGTGATATGGGATCGTCAACGTTGGTGGTAATTCTACGATCAACCCACTGGAATATATTGAAAATACGTATATCTGATGCACATTTAATAATATATGGTACCGAAAGTCACATGACATATTATTCTGCTCACTAGTTGAGTATCTGATAGCCTTTCGAACCACGTTTGTTTTATTTGGACATGTCTATCGTCCAGAACAGTTTGTATCCATGTTCGAGTCTAAGCTAGTTGTTATTCCAATTAATGCTGTCATTGTTTTTATCAAAGAATGCAGGCTCGCAATCCAATATTGTTTAACACCGCCCTCGTATACAGCATTACCACAGCAACATTAAACCTGTTTGCGTTTCACGTGCTCAGTGTTTTAGTAATATATCCCAATCTGCATAATGTTGCGAGCAGAACTTCATAACAAGTGAGAAAATAAGATCTAATAAGAAATGCATGACTCTATTTGGGATCACGAGACATTTTTGTGCCGTCATCATGATGTTATGGCAGGACTCTGGTACTGAACGCCGCACATAGAGTGAAAAAACGGCATATATAATTTGAATCATACAGCGCAGTGATCAAGAATACTCGTGACTTGCACAACCTCATCACATCCACACACACACACAAAAGGAAAACCTTCCTACTTAACTAATGGGAGTTAATGCTTTGCACTATTCTGAAAAGCGGTTCGCGCGTTTATGATCTAGCTTGTGAATTTAGTACGACACATTGCATTCAACACTCAATGAACCGCCGTTATTTATAACACCCACCCATCAGATCAGTCTCTTTAGCTCACCTCCATAAAAACGAATCTTACCGTGAATCTCAAGCAAATTACATCAAAGACTGGGATGTATTGAGATATATTCCGCAAAGATAAAGGAGCCCACCGTGCGTTCTGCATAAACAAAGTCATAAATCTATCATTGCCATTGTACCGCAATATAAAGCATTTTTCCTTGGGTCTTCTACCGCCAAACGGCATTTAGCATCGTTGGTGCGCCGTGATTAATGATCGGATCACTTGACCGGAGTCGACCCTAAGCATACAATGCGATTAAGCATAATATTATGGTTTTATCTTGGCATCCGAATGCTAACTTCATATATTTGAAATATCTGCTTGTTCAAAATGTCCGTGATGTTTAGGCTTGTCTTGCTGAAGTTTCTGCCATTTGACCATTTCTATAAAATGCAGCAGGCATATATGCCAATATTCAAGTCAGTACATGTTGTACGTAACGTAGTTACATCAATTGAATACAATTTGTTTCTGTTTAGTCTTTGTAGGTTGACAGGTCATTTGTTTGCAGTTTCTATTGTCCATATTGCTTTAGGTATATTTCTGTCGCTTCTCCCTTAATTGGCTAATGCCGTTCATGGTGAACTTGAACATTATGTGGGCTTTGATATTAAATTACCAATTAACCAATTAATTATGTTAATTTAAATGTTTGTCTGATGCTAATGCGTTTCTTAACGTTTTGCCCTTTTTAATATTTTTTCTCCATTACAGCTCGCAACATAGCAGTTTAAATCTGTGGTTAATATATGTTCGATTGTCATGGTTTACTATTTCATGATGCCAGACCCCCAGCGACTTATTGTGATGCTTAATGTGTGTATAGACACAGTTACGGCAGCAGGTGAAGTGATTTGATGGTCGACTGCTTCAGATTTGCAGCTGTACAGCTGTCACAGTCTTTTCGTTTCTCTTATTTACCCCTCATGAGGACAACATTCAAAACAGATCAATGTATCAACCTTCGTTTCGCCTTTCGCCCTTTATTATCCCGCATCGTGTCAAACTATCGTGCCAAAAGAGCCTATATAATTTGCGATATTATCCGGCTGAAGACATGCCGATATGGTTATATGATCGCAAACTGCATACAAGCTATCGCACATGATTTCATGATGAGCCTGCAGTGATAAGGATTAGCATTAATGTTATAATGCACACACTGGTGGTTTATACATGCAGAGGTTTTCTTGTGCCGCCTAACGATGGCAAATACGTCATAAATTCACATTAGGTTTGCTAGCAATCTCAAAATAGTTGAGCTAACCCTTCATCATTAACGTGCTACCACGAAAGTAGCGTTGTGTTTTCTGTATGAGACATAGTGTTGCTAGACGGAAGCTCTAGAGTTGCCGCTATGGCATCGGCTAGGTAGTTATTAAGTTAAGTATGACTAGTCCGAATGCATTTAGCATGTATGCAGGCATCTCTAAACATCTCGTCGTCACTGAAATGATCAACGGAGGCGTTTGCTTGTTACAGCAATCATCGACTGCCTTCATTATTAGTAATTGCGCCTTAAAACGGCTCAGTGACTGGGATTCACATTGAGCCAGTGCATTGAGCACATTTCAACGTCTATATTATAACACTCTCATAGTGGGCCACAAACACAGTCCCCTAGACAACGTTGCCCGCACATGCAGGATAAACTAAACTGTATTGTTACTCTGAAGCCGAGACGGAAATAATGAGCATAATTTGAATATCAGTATGTACCATTGATATCAACAAAATATATATATATATATATATATATATATATATATATATATATATATATATATATATATATATATATATATATATATATATATATATATATATATATATATATATATATATATTTATATATATATATATATGTGTATATAACGATGTCTATATAAACATGCGTATATCAATATATTTATAAATATATATAAATATTTATATTTACGTGTATATATATAAGTATATGAATATATACAAATATATATATATATGCGTATATATATGTATATATATATATAAATATATCTGTATATACATATATATATATACATATGTATATATCAACAGATATATTTTTATATAGATGCATGCATATATATATATATATATATATATATATATATATATATATATATATATATATATATATATACGTGGGTGCATATGTATATATATAAATATATATATATTTATATGTATATATATATATTTATATATATATATATATATATATTATATATATATATATATATATATATATATATATATATATATATATATATATATATATATATATATATATATATATATACATGTATATACATATGCATATAAATGTATTGGGAGAGAGAGAAAGAGAGAAATTGGAGTGGGAGGCAGATAGAGAGAGCGCGAGAGCGAGAGAGCTTGCATGAGAGAGCTGGAGCGTGAGAGCTAGTGCTGGAAAGCAAGAGTGAGAGAGCAAGAGTGGGAGAGCAAGAGAGGAAGGCCGAACGAGGGAGAGCAAGAGCAAGAGAGAGTGATCAAGAGTTAGTGACCAAGATTTAGTGAGCAAGAGAGCTAGTGCGAGAGAGCAAGAGTTAGTGAACAAGAGTTAGTGACCAAGAGTTAGTGCGCAAGAGAGCTAGTGCGAGAGAGGAAGAGTTAGTGAGCATGAGATAGTGAGCAAGAGTTAATGAGCAAGAGTTAGTGAGCAAGAGAGCTAGTGCGAGAGAGCAAGGGTTAGTGAGCAAGCGTTTAGAGCGAAAGAGCGAAAGAGTTAATGAGCGAGAGAGAGAGAGAAAGAGGGGGGGAGAGAGAGAGTAAAAAAAAGAGTTAGAGAAAAAGCGCATTAGAGCAAAAGGATGTCAGAGCGAGAGACCGAGAGCAAGAGAACCTGAGTGAGCGAGAGTGTGAGAGCAAGAGTGGGAGAGTGAGATCAATAGAGTGAGAATGGGGGTGCGTGATCGGGAGAGCGGAAGAGCCAGACCGGAAGAGTGAGAGCGAAGGAGCGATAGCAGAAGAGTTAGAGCGGGAGAGTGGAAACGGGATAGTGAGAGCAGGAGAGTGAGAGCGAGGGAGCGAGATTTGGAGAGCGAAATCGGGAGAGCAGGAGTGGGAAAGTGAAATCGAGAGAGACAGAGCAGGAGTGCAAGAGCCTGGAGAGAGAAAGAGAGAAATACAGAGACCAAGACTTAGTCAGAGACACAGAGCGGGAGTGAGAGAGAAACCCTTCACTAGCTATGCGCAGTGTGACCTTTTCTGACGTCCCGTTTATTGCTTCCACAATTACTCTAGACAGCTTACAACGGTTAGGCTCTTGCATTTGACCTGAGTGCATTCACATTAAGATTTATTCAGCGGCAATGACTAGCTCTTAATGGCTGTCCATTAAGCAAATAATAATCTCGACTGTTTGTGGATCAGCTCATACTCAGAAATATGAAAGTATCAAACAACGATCGGAATATACAGCAGAAATGAATTGAAACCTATATTGAATACAAAGAATTATAACACCAGGGACTGTCTAGCCCTGCGTTATTATGATCAGATTATATCTAGTGAGGATATCTAATCATATGCTAGGTTACATTTTTGCCTCAAATGCAGCTAGTATAATGGATCTATTATGTGGTTTTATGTTTGATTGAAGCCATTCCCGCTTGGGCGCGATTTAATAATCTTCATGCTGAAGAATATCTCTTATTGTTACAATGCTTCTTTCGCTAAAAATTATGATTACATTTACCAGATTGTATTCTCTATTTTCTACAATGTTTTTCTCAGTAGCATCATTGGTGTGTTATCATAGGCAATAGTTGCTGTATTTATCAAATGGTGCATTTTGTTGTTTCAGGTGAGTGCTTTTTGGAACATTAGAATGCTTGATATTCGCTGGTTCTCTCTTTCTCTGGCTATGTCGTCAAGTGGTACGTAAGTGCAAATCAATTTACGCTTGCTGTTTGTTGCTCTTAGAACACTAACACTTAACAAAAGTACATTGTATGTGTTTGATTTCTGACCAACTTCACTACCACTTTAGTTTGGTGTACAAATGCGTTACACTGTATGGATTGCATACGCATGGCATTATGGTATATTTTGACCGATCAGATTCGAGAGATCAGCCTTTGATTCGTGGTTATGCATGACAACAAGTGTACATCCATAGGATCAGCCTGTCAAATATCAAAGCTTGTGAATATTTAGCGATGTAAGTGACAATCAGCATAAAAACTCATAATGCTTTAGTTTGGTAAGTGCTGTCGATGATTGCTACAAAGCCAATGCGCATGTGGTGATTGATTTGGAATAAGCTGTTTAACCAGCAGTGTAACAAATCATATTCAATGCGTTACTTGAATGCCCTAACTGTAATATCAACAAGATTATAACTGATGCTAAATATACTGACAGCTACCTGATTCAATTTCTTCCCATACTTACTTACATGTCACAACATATACTTGCCTCTGCGGGTACAAGTACGTAATGCATCAATCGCCTGGTTTCATTTATACTGCCCATCTCATTCCGAAGACATAGCGTTAAATATCATACAAGACGTACGCAATTGAAGTCCAGGTTTTCAATCAACAATCTTCCTTTACACTTTGGCTTCATCACTCGGTAATTAGAGCTTTCACTAAAAGCGCGTGTCTTGTATAAGGTGATCATGCGCCCTCGGCACATCCTGCTTATCTTACACTTCTTGCACTGCTTCTATAGAAAATACCAGTCTACATTCATAAATAACACTCCCGATGCGTGTCTAAACATTTGTAGCTGATGTTTTGAAAATAAGGTCAGTGCAACGAGGACATATACTAGCATCATTCGATAGACTGCATGTTGACGCCGCAGCTTCTCTTTAAGCTTGATCAGCCATTAAAGAGGACAAATGAAAGCTAAATATATGCAAATGATGGTCAGTGCAAATATTATGTAAAAAGATTAATCGCATTTTAGTCGCCAGAACAGCATCAGTCTACCGCTTGTTAAGCCATAATCCCCATATATCTTATACTATTGGTTTTGTGCAGTCATTGAGCGGACTACGACAAACAATTCATTTCCTTGAAACGCACATTTGATTGTAATGGTGTTAATAACAATCGTAGAGTTATCACTTGAAAGTTAATTAACCAGGAATTTATATATCTGGGAATAACATAACCATGTTATCAGCATCAAAAGTGCTGGTAAATGGTTCCCCTTAATTCGCCCTAAACAATACAACGGTGTAACTTGGTAATGGAAACGCGACAAAACAAAACGCACTCATTGACATTAGATATGCTTGGTTTGGCGGTTCCAATATCGTATTCCCGACGTACTGACAGGTAAATTCGGAGACCTTTTGTAAGGCTGATTTGGTATTTCCTAGATGTCGAAGTCGAGAACATAGCAAACTGTGTAAATTTGCTCGATTACGTTTAACTTTACCAGTCATTGACCATCAAATCGGTCTCATTCTATAACGATGAAACCCATCTCGATTGAGCAGATTATTTATTTCACATTGTATTTAAGATCGTATGCTTCGGCTTCGTTGTGTGCGGCGTTTAACATCTAAAGCTGCAATAATAGGAATTAATTAAAAATCTTCATATGCCCCGCATTTCATGGAAATATGCTAACTGGTACTTCTAGCTATTTACAGTCTTACTGTCTGATGCTTATATCAGCCCGAATGTAACAGACTTAGACTGGCTCTTTCAATAATGAAGTGGCCTCTATCACAATCGATAGTCTTTCATCTAACCCTTTGAAATTGTCGATATTGCAATATGTCGTCTGAAGCATTACATGGATGAATGTCTACTTCCATTGTTTGCTGCCACGGGCGCCGTGACGTTAATATCCTCACTATAGCCACCCCCGTAAGCTCTTCGCCCCGATACCATGTGGGGCGCTTGTACTGTAGACATCTAGTGCCTGCCATTGCTGTATACTCCCCAGGCGACCATCGATTTATTTCATTGTTTTCCGTGTCTGCAGTTCATTTAGGCTTGGAATTTAAAGGACTGAATGATAATACATGGATAATATCAATACTTAGATCCGTATAACTTTCATACACATTGTTTCGTTCACAATTCATAACTCGATGAATTTTGCTTGTGCGATAAGCGGTTTTAAAACAAAAACATAGCACCATGTATCATGTATCGCAGAGCATTGGAGGTTTTATTCTGGTCTCCAATAATATCATATATCTATCGAATTGATAAAGTGTAATAACTAGCCATATGTCAATTCATTGTTTAGAAATCTAGACGTTCCGCATCAGGTATATAATGGACATTTTGCGATGGAAGAACCCAGACATGCCATTGAGAATTTCCAGTTATATTCCTCTCGTCAATAGGTATGTATTTACAACAGTTGTGAGATAAGATGTGTCCTAAACGCAGCTAACAAATAAGGTCTGGTAAGTAATTCATGATGCAAGTCATACAATATTACATAATGTTATCATGGTTGCTGGTATAACACACCCACAAGCACTAGAAATCCCCAGTGTTTCCAAAACTGTAGCATATAATTTGCGCGTGTACGGTCGGAAACAGAATGCGATCGATGAACACCGACGCAGCCATTAGGGAACAATACACATACATACAAAACATTTAATAGAATTTGTTTAGGTTATTTTACTGCATTTGTGCTGTTTATTCGACAGGCGTTGCTTCAGCACGGAAGTTATGAGATCTACAATGCACAATGCAGTTATATAAGATGGCTGACTCATGACTAACCTTATATATTTCGCGGTTTTACCCGATAATTACTTCTACGATAGTGTGACAGTGTTTGCATTTGATGGCATACTTAACTCATTTGCGTTTCCCGCGTGATTTTAAACTTATTACTACCTGTAAATTATTCGTAGACTTATAGTGGACGATGTCTCTCATGACTCATAATTAATGCTATCACATAAGTACTAACAGGGGAAAAAGCCATGAACATTACCCTGAATTAAATATGCGGAAAACGGTTTTTATCGTTTTTCAAGTTTGAAATAGCTCTTCTTTCCAATTCGCGTTTGCATAAGTCATTGTTCTCGTAATACGGTTCACCAGAGCGTACCATATACAATCAATCCTGGTGATAAATATGGTATTCTTATAACCAGATCAATAAGCTATATTTTTTTCCTAGCGTTGATAGAGCCTTTTCATACTCATTGGTACCGGCACCTTTTTTATTAGTCTTCCCCATTTCCAATGCAACTACCACATTCACTAATAACACAAACCTAACTGATCAAATATGCATGAGAAATTAGGTAGATTGATGAAGTAATTAAGGGCTCCTAGACCATGCTCTGTTGATTATACGGTAATTTGCATATTTTGCGTATTTACCTAAAATCACGTGATTTGGAAGGTGGCTGGTACTTGACATAACGGTCAATGTTTGCTAACACATCTAGCGCTGACATCCGCTGGCAATCACACCCTTCAGTTAATCTGCTGTGCGGACGATAAACAATAGGCACAGCCAGATAACTGCTATCGATCCACAGCATGTTTGTTCGACGCTGAACTCAATGCGATGCTCGACTTCAGACAACGTCAATAACAGCTCAATTATCGTATATGAGGAGTTTCTGAGGTTTCACACAGAGCTGATAATGTAGGGGTGTCAAGACGTGATCATACATAAACAATGTCACGGCGCAATACAAGCATGCGATGTCTGTCGCTGTCAGAAATAAAGTTGAGATTTTGTGCGTCATTGTGTGGTATGTCAGCAGTTATTCTGGCTTGTCTCATAGAGGTGCTGTGCGTAACATGATTCGTCACTTACATGTGGTTAGCCAGAGTGCTGGTTGAATTGGGACGCGGTGTGTTTTAGTTATCGTATTCATGCTGACGGTTAAGTTTGGCTGTAGAGTACTAGGAGAAACGACAAGGAGAATGGCAATGGCACCACGTTTACGCACAGTGCGAATATGTACCTGCGTCCATACCAGAACTATTAAACAGCCCACAATCCCTGCCATATGCTGAACCCTAAATGCAATCTATACTGCTTAAGATTGAGGTGAAAGAGACCTTGCTGTGGAAACCTATCGGTTGGCATGTGTTCAAGCCGTTACTTAAATAGTATCATGTATTTCATAAATATTAAACAATTGGATAAATAGGTATTTAATGTCCCCCGCCGTCATGCTAGCTAGACATCAAATCAAATTAAGGTTATCTTTCTGCCAAGTTATTTGATTTCGCACCTGATGTGGGATGACGCAGCGGATAGTACGTACGAATGTCTGATTAGAGATATATGCGTCCAGAATGAATTATATCTCCAGATATTGGCTAGCTCTGCTCATTTAAAACAGTGTTTACTCGCACTTTGGGATTATACTGTTGTCAAGGATGACTTATAACTGTCGTTATATTAACATGAGACACATGAGTTCATAATTCACCAATAAGTACTTACACGTAAATATACTGCTTGCAACGAGCTATACTCTGACTAAAAACTGATAATATTAAAGTGCATATCATGGTATATATTGTTTCTTGCCACCGGCCCCTGTCATTATCTCCGTCCTACTAAAGTCATTTCTACTAGAACACAATCTAAAGTAATGCGACATTGCAATGAAAATTTAAAAGAAGGTTTACCGCTGCAAAACTCCTGATTTGTCGGTCTCATAGTCGATAATTATCACATTAAACCCATCTGACCCTTCAGTAGCCGACTATGCACTGTCCCATTTATCGTTCATTCGTGCTAACTGTCATCACAAAGGGTGCCTGGTAGGTGCGTAAAGGCAACCAGAGCACCCTATTACACCGATACATCAATCGCATTGCTTCAATAGCAAACACTCGTTTGACACGCGTAGCATGGCTCGTAGCACAGACTTATTATAAATGAACGTTTCTATGAGAGACATATCATAATGATTCCTTTTTCGTGTATCAGCATTTATGATAACATAGTCGATTACCTTGGTTGCTAGAATACTGTGTTGTATGTGTCCTGTATTCGCATGTGTGCGCATCTACTCATATACTTCATCTTGTCTGCATGTGGGACGCGCGGTACATTGCACAATATGGTTCAAACAAGTAGATATTTCTCTACATGATGCTATACACTCGAGGAGTAAATGCCAGTTCCTCTCGTTCTTGTTATATTCCGTTTGAAAAGCCTTCATCTTAGTATCCCTTGCTTCAGACTCAACAGTGGGTGTTTATTTTTACGAATAATAAGAGGTTAGATTTACAAGGGCACTCCGTGTATATCGGCATGAATCATTAATCATGCATAGGTTTTATCATCGATTTCTGAGCGCTAGTGTCAAGTACTCATTTGTAAATTATACACTTTGATTATCAAGAGAAGAATATGTTCCCAAAAGTACTTTGCTCCGTCAGAGAGGAGATTATTACGGTATCGTGCATTGAAGAACTCACGGTATGTTAAATGGGTGGAAAATATGTGGATACAATGCGCAGACATTTTGCCTCTTTAGTTTTCAGTTGACGCAGTAAGAAAATTTTGCCATCTACTCTTTAAGTTATAATGGTCTATGTTTGTTATAATTTTATTTTATTTCGAAATCATTTCAGATTCTACATTATAATGTATGTAGCGAACTTTGCTATGTTATCCCTCAATAACATCCGCACAAAATGTAGTGGAGTCTGAACGAAATTTCTATTTCCCAGCATGCGAGATCGCATTAGAAGGGCATGTATTATCACCTTACCGTTCCCAGAATGAAGGGAGCCTTACACGCGATCTCGCATGATGCGGCGCAAACTGCAGCTCGATGTAGACTGTGTGCTGTTGCCAATGCGCACACCTGAGTGTACCAGGTATTTGCTAACTCATACCTGCAGCAACATCTTCGTGTTTAACTAGCTAGGGGCAAATCCCACGTGTGGCTACCATCTGCTGTTTAACGTACCTGTTGAAACACCTTTCAGCTTCCGTCAACACCGAAGGGACAATATAATTGTCGCCTATCGATTGTGGTCGGTATGCATTGTTGAAGATAGGTATAACACCCCCAATGTTCGCTCAATCAGCATGACCCAAAAACTATAAATGTGGTAAAGCGCATTGGACGCTTGCTTCATATGCGTTTCCTTGGTGAATGTCAGTAACATTTTTATTTGGTGCATATTGCCAGTAAATCATATTATAGTAATCGTACTGGCGCATATCACCAGCAGATCATATTACAGTAATTGTACTGGCGCATATCACCAGCAGATCATATTACAGTAATTGTACTGGCGCATATCACCAGCAGATCATATTACAGTAATTGTACTGGCGCATAATACCAGTTGATCATTTTACCGCAATTGCACTGGCGATTTTAAGCAGTAGATTATTTATCTAATATACAACAGGCAACATGAGACAGAACGGCACAAAGGATATGACAATACCAATCGGATCAGCTGCAATATGTGCAGGCTGTGTATGTTATATATCTTCATAATCTGCCCCTGTAGATAATTGCTTGCGAAAGCCAAACGTTTGACTGATGAAATATATCACGTGGTCCTTAAAACGACCAAGAACACCTGCTTCCTGAATGATTCACGGCATGCTATTCCATTTGAATGCTATTACTTATTCCTGAACATCAATATTGCCAGGAGAATATACACTTTGTCGAGGGGAAGTGTTAAATTGAGATGTTATTTTATAAAACAAGTCATATGTGCATGCCGTTGCTGCTTTTCGATACAAGGCATAATCATCGTGCTTAACGTATGTCAAATTTACATTATGACGCACATAATTATTAAACCTTACTATCATATTAAGATATCAAATCAGCATAACACATATGATTACTCAGACAATCGATTAACTGAGGAGGAAAGATTAGCCTGTTAATAAAACGCGTTGCTTCCTTTCAGCAGGAAGGCTTTATTACAGTGTCGTCAGATGTGATGATCCATGACATACGTGATGCTAAGTAAGCATGATGACGTTTGCGGTCCTATGATTAACATTGTGTGGCTGCACTAGCCCATGGATATAAGTAGAACATCATCAATCACATACAACGTGGTCTCTCGGCAAGAGTTTCACCGACGCATATCAACCCGACAGTTGATAAACACGCTCTCTTGCTTTGAACGCAGATAGCGTCTTCTTCATCTACAGCTGGTTTATAAATGCAGTAATTGTGGCCTGGGCCGATGGTTTATGGTATTACCATTGCAGCAATATTTACTTTACATACTCTGGCGTTCGTCGATGTTTATCGACGATAAGCTTCGAGGTAATTGTTTCAGGTTATGCAAACATTCGTTTGATAAAATGTTAGATATAATCAGTTTGAATTCGTTTTCTACTAATTATATTTATTCGTTCCAACATCAAACATGCGTGGATCACGGGAAGATATTTATGTCTGTGTCTGTATATATGCGCAAAGACTAAGATTTCAAGTGATGTGGTAGGTTTCTATGTACAATAGGTCTTTGTAAGATATTTTTCACAAAACCTAATCGCACATAAGTAGGTACTATGGACAGCACAACAAAAAGCCTTCTGCAATCAAGCAGGTGCGCATTTAAATGAATGCGAGTGGCGGAAGTATGCCTGTGTCTTGCTTTGTCTAGTGTATTATATTTCAGGTAATGCATATAACGTTGGACGGGGGCACTCTGCGGTGCTAAACCGAACTGGTAAATATTTGGATAGCCAAAGAATGAACAGCATGGATCTGTCGTATATATTACACATACATGTTGTCTTAGTTTCGTCTGGAATATATCTGGCCATCGAATTTAACCCCGTGGTTAATAAAACGCTGTCCTTCAACATTATATTTTGCGTAACTTGTTTGGGCTACTGTTAGGCGTTTATATACCATTAAGGTGATTTGAATAGAAATCGGATATTCAGGTTTAAGTCAATATATAATCAACACAGGTAAATAAGGATAAGCCTCTCTGGTCGGCCACATGCTAGCCTCTTCTTCGCAATATTTAATCAACACAGGTAAATAAGGATAAGCCTCTCTGGTCGGCCACATGGTAGCCTCTTCTTCGCAATATTTAATTTAATCAACACAGGTAAATAAGGATAAGCCTCTCTGGTCGGCCACATGCTAGCCTCTTCTTCGCAATATTTAATCAACACAGGTAAATAAGGATAAGCCTCTCTGGTCGGCCACATGCTAGCCTCTTCTTCGCAATATTTAATCAACACAGGTAAATAAGGATAAGCCCCTCTGGTCGGCCACATGGTAGCCTCTTCTTCGCAATATTTAATCAACACAGGTAAATAAGGATAAGCCTCTCTGGTCGGCCACATGGTAGCCTCTTCTTCGCAATATTTAATCAACACAGGTAAATAAGGATAAGCCTCTCTGGTCGGCCACATGCTAGCCTCTTCTTCGCAATATTTAATCAACACAGGTAAATAAGGATAAGCCTCTGTGGTCGGCCACATGGTAGCCTCTTCTTCGCAACATTTAATCAACACAGGTAAATAAGGATAAGCCTCTCTGGTCGGCCACATGCTAGCCTCTTCTTCGCAATATTTAATCAACACAGGTAAATAAGGATAAGCCTCTCTGGTCGGCCACATGGTAGCCTCTTCTTCGCAATATTTAATCAACACAGGTAAATAAGGATAAGCCTCTCTAGTCGGCCACATGGTAGCCTCTTCTTCGCTATATTTAATCAACACAGGTAAATAAGGATAAGCCTCTCTGGTCGGCCACATGCTAGCCTCTTCTTCGCAATATTTAATCAACACAGGTAAATAAGGATAAGCCTCTCTGGTCGGCCACATGCTAGCCTCTTCTTCGCAATATTTAATCAACACAGATAAATAAGGATAAGCCTCTCTGGTCGGCCACATGGTAGCCTCTTCTTCGCAATATTTAATCAACACAGGTAAATAAGGATAAGCCTCTCTGGTCGGCCACATGGTAGCCTCTTCTTCGCAATATTTAATCAACACAGGTAAATAAGGATAAGCCTCTCTGGTCGGCCACATGCTAGCCTCTTCTTCGCAATATTTAATCAACACAGGTAAATAAGGATAAGCCTCTCTAGTCGGCCACATGCTAGCCTCTTCTTCGCAATATTTAATCAACACAGGTAAATAAGGATAAGCCTCTCTAGTCGGCCACATGCTAGCCTCTTCTTTGCAATATTTAATCAACACTGATGATGCTAGATAGGCTGCTCTGGTTTGCCACGTGATAGCTTCTTCTTCGCCAAATTTAATCAACACAGATGAAGAGGGATCGGCTCTTCCGGTTAACAGCGTTTTAGCCTTCTCCTCGTTTAAGCTGTAGTCTATTGTGAATAATACGAGATTTTGTGTTGTTGATGCGTCCACATGGTGGGTAACAATTTACAGTCGGTATTGCAGAATCATCGAAGCGTTGGTCAAAGCCAGGGGCATGCCAAATGGACACATACATGATACATTAAGGTTAATTACATATGCTATGGCTTTGAAGTCCTTTCAGCCATCCAATATCAATTGATTTACAACACCCTCGAACCTAGGGCTAACATTATATTAATGTGAAGTGGTTTTTTATTATCCGCTTTGTTGTATAGCAATGGATGTGTAGTAAAATATCTTATTCATGAAGCAAAGCTTCTTTGATGTGTCTTCCGCGTTACAGATCAATCGGCTCCTGTGGGAAGAATCACTCTTAAGTAGTCATAGTTATATTCCGCAAGCAAATGTACCGTTATTGAAATCTACGACAACTATATGCGCACTCATACACAGCGCAGAGATATGATACCAAGTTATTTCCCTGTTCCCGGAATAACGATATATCAGTCAGCTTTGGATAATTCGCTGCATTTTAAGCTGCCGGATCATTTCTATTAATTACCCAATATGCTAACAGCAGCTTGATACATATATCATTTCACAGTGCTTGTCTCTTATTGCGCTGCACCAACGTGTGACGAGTACAAGTACCATGATCTTACAGCATTCCTTGTATATCATTTTGGAGCGTATATCTATGCTCAATAACCAGGTTCTCGGCGCCTTATCGGGTGTGTCTGTGTGAAAGCAATAAACACGCCATGACGCTCACGTAGAGCTGTACGTGGCTGCATCTTTCTATATTCACTATCGAAAATAGCGAGGGCAAGACTATTATCTCCTCGACAACCGGCGGTTCAATCACTTTTGATTGCAGCGAATAACATAGAGCGTCCATAATATGTAGGTAAGTACACATGGCCAAATTATACTATCCTTACAATAACCCCAGGTAATCTTCCACCAGCAGATGGTGTCCCACCATATACTTAGGCCTCTATCTGTTCTGCAAACACGTTGTATTGCGCGTAGGGTATACAAGCGTCCAGCTTGTCATGCCGGAATTACGCCATGGCCCATTTATCAAAGCACTCGTTCGTAATGGCAAACTCGGCGGATGAATCATCGAGTCTGTTTTCCCCTGATATCTACAATTGCGGTTTTGCACAGCCTCCCCCTTTGAGCGAAATATAGTTAGAGAGAAGTATCTTATTGCATATGATGTTCTTAGCTGACGATCTGTTTATTACTTCTACAATTGCTCCGGCCAAGTTTTAGGAATTGCCAACTTAAACGCGAACGTAGTGCATATCCTTTACCTGGAGCAGTTGGCCGACCATGGCGGGTTCGCAATGGTTGGTCCTTATCGCAGATGAAAACGCCTATGGATTTGCTTATGTTTAGCAGAAATCAATGATGTCACTAAGATTAAATTACACTAGGAAAAATGTTTAAACTACATTGATAGTTTTAATTTACGCTGGTCATTCATCAGTGAAACATATCTGACAGATAAATGTAAATGTAAATAAGCAATACCATATGCGAAATATATATATTCATAAAAGCCCATTTATCGCCACCTAGATCTTAATAACAAAAGGGCGCTGCCTTAGTCATTTTAAGTAAGATTAACTAATTGTTTGCTTCCTTACTTTATTTGACAATAAATACACTATTGACAAATCCTAATCCATATTTGAAAGATTGATATGTTTTAAGTCAATGTAATGATCTACTTGACAGAGGATGTTTACTCATATGTGGGGCGGCCCAAAAAGCTGCGCTCATATGTCTCTACTTTTTTGTATTGTACATGTACGCATTTCATAATGGTACGATTTGATTGACAAACTCAAGATGATTTCCTTATCATCATGTACTGAACTGTCATTACGGTCGAGTTTTACAATTTATATACTAGCCGTTTTTAATTTTTCAATCGCATCATTGGCGTGTTGACATATACAGCATTAATAGTGGTTACATATCTCTCATGGTGTCTCGTTTTGTTTCAGATGAGTGTTTCTTGGAAACACATGAAATTCTTAGGTTCTCTCTTACTTATGTCGACCCTTGTAACTGGTAAATCATCATAAGCATCTGCACGTGTGTTGTTTTAAACGCTGGAAACATTACCACAACACTGCCTGTGCCAGACGTACACCAAACAGAGCTACGTCGAATGTATTTGAGTCCTGATAAAAGCCATTAATCCCTGTCACTCGCTGTACCAATACAAATCCTTTTATGACCCATCAGCTTGAAGCTTTTCTAACTGTCAGCCATGGCATTTAATGATTCTGCTGACAGCTATAGCAGAAACCACTCAACTGTAATTGGTTATGCCAATGTATTCATTCTGTAATCAGTTAAATCAATGTCAGCAACTAGTATGTATCCACATGGTGTCGTACAGATGTAATCGATCGCAGTCAAGAAGCTCGTACAAATGGACCAATTCGTTTAGAATGTAGCGTACGGCCAGAAATGCTTTTTATAATCGGTATTTCATGCTTCCCTGCCATGTTTGGAGAAAGACATGTTCTCTAGAATATAACTAACTACCTCTATGCATTATTTGAACGCTCGGGAGCCAAACAGCATTAGTATTTGATCGCCTCCTGCTGACACTATTTGTCGCAGGAGCATTCTACCTAAACCACACCACAGTAGTAGACTACACTACCTAAAGCAGCATCTGATAGATGGACCATTCTGAATGCACTACCTAAATCAGCAGCTGATAGATGGACCATTCTGATTGCACTACCTAAAGCAGCATCTGATAGATGGACCATTCCAAATGCACTACCTAAAGCAGCAGCTGATAGATGGACCATTCTGAATGCACTACCTAAATCAGCAGCTGATAGATGGACCATTCTGATTGCACTACCTAAAGCAGCATCTGATAGATGGACCATTCCAAATGCACTACCTAAAGCAGCAGCTGATAGATGGACCATTCTGAATGCACTACCTAAAGCAGCATCTGATAGATGAACCATTCTGAATCCACTACCAAAAGAAACATCTGATAGATGGACCATTATGAATGCACTACCTAAAGCAGCATCTGATAGATGGACCATTATGAATGCACTACCTAAAGCAGCATCTGATAGATGGACCATTCTGAATGCACTATCTAAAGCAGCATCTGATAGATGGACCATTCTGAATGCACTACCTAAAGCAGCATCTGATAGATGCAGTTAACATTTTAAGAAGCGTTTCCGCTTATAAAACGAATGATTCATCTGGACCGTCATGATATCTCAGAAGCGACTTACGTGACGTAAAATCAGAGTATTAGCTTTCATTAAACAGGGATGCTTTGCATTGTGAAATCGGTCATTGGCCGCCTTATGTGTCTTCTGTTGCACCAATCGCTTTAATAACTTTGAAACTTATAGCGTTCTATCTAGCTGTATCAACTACTGATCATTGTTAATGTATGCTCTTTTGTTGATTTTGCTGGACTTGTGGAAAACGTTATCACATCGATGCCAGGTTATTCATCTCTGCTTCTTTCTAATATAGATCTAAAACTGAGGACAGAACATCATGGTACCTGATATCGAAGGAATGTTTCCGCAAATATCTCCACCGTACATAATCCTCTCTTGCGCTTAAAACAATATATAAACTGCATGAAAACAATAGCTCCTGTTAAACACTATTGTACCAACTATTTTCAATTGCCTGGGCTGCTTGTACTTAGGTGAACAAGTATGGCTACATGATGTTCATTATTTATTTTATGGCATATTCTGCGCTTGTCGTAAACATATCATATTGACTGGGACTTGATAATTATACCTTTACGCTCATTCAATTAATGGGTTTACACGAAATAACCTGCCAATTTTCTCCGTTTTTTTATTTCTGCAATGATTAAGTTAATCTAAAGGGTGAACGTGTATATAAAAAATAACTATTCATTAATCTTCAACCATGCATGAGGCTGAATTGTCGCATAATTGTGTTGGCGTCAATAATATCTGAGGTGACTAAGGGCACCTCCCTTGCGCTTTGACAGACAAATTAAGAGTTCGCTGAACTGCAGTGACAAAAAGAGAAATAAGTTGCATTAGCCCCTTGAGCACAGTGCTGGTGCTCTATCTTTTGGCGGAAGGCAATGAAATAATAGCGTTATAGCATATTTTTCTCTGCTTAGATACATCATCAATCACAGCGTTTGCGTTGTATTTGATTTGTCGCACAAATCCAATAACCGGCTGATAAGCAATCGCCATCCACTGTCAAGCGGATATAACCACCCAAGAGGTAATGCTTGTGGCACATAAATCATTCGTTTTCTTTATCAAATCAGATAAAATACCACAAGGCCATCAGTATGTCATTCAAATATTGCTGTACAAGGTTACTTGCATTACCCTCGCAAAAACAATATTTGAATGCAGCTTATCGTTAATAACGTGCAGTGATATGGGATGAAAGTGACGGCGCAGTTCCTGCTATAGGGGACAGTTTGATTTATATGGCCTCCGATTATGTATGCGTGGAACCAAGCGTCAACCATATGGTCTGCGTATCAGACAACGCTATATCAACTTACAATAGTTATGGTGATGTATCCTATTGAGGATGTTCAGGAGTCTTTATATTGAGCGGAGTTTTACTGCCAGGTGTTCATTGCCATCAACATAAGAAAATCATATTAATGATGATATATATTTAGTTCTGCCCTTAAGACAGGCACATGCTGAGCAACAACGGCCTTATGCTAGCGGTGTGTTGTTGCTCGAAGCACCATGTGTCTACATATTTGTACCTGGAGTTCCGCCTACCTAGTGTCAGCTAATTAATACCTGAAGTGGTTTTCTCCCGCAGCATCATTAGAATACTTGCAGCGCAGATGCTATGCGTGGAACTCTAATGTTAATTGAGAGCATAAGTGTTGTGTTGTGTACTAACACTACTGTCAGGCATCTTTTATATACGATAATAGATACAAATTGACCAATTTATGACGATTCCAAATATATTGTTCGACCGTTTATAAAACTGGTATTGCACACAGAAAAACGTTAAATGCACGACATATACGTGGCAAAGTGTGTTAGAGAGCCCACTGTCATTGCACAGTTGTTCACTAGGCAATGCCTAAACATACCGCCCATGATATTATAGAACAATATTTTATGCAATACATTAAGTCCTTAAAACCAACTGCGAAATGCTAGTTAATGAAGCATTTTGGGATTCATCATTTCTAGTATCAGTTCCTCGGGTTACAATCCAGACCGATTTAGCAACTAAAAGTATTAAATTGTATGTTGCAGTTATATACGACATTGAGCCATCTATTTTGATTCGCCGAATCTCGGAACGGCACGCAGCCCAACTTGCAAGCGTTGATACTACATCTGCTCACACTATGCTCGACAAGAGTAACCAAAGTTAACCTGTAAATAAATATGTGTGCAAAATGACAGTGTGTCGAACATTGCTTGTGGCAAATCATATGAAAAACCACAAGGCCATCAGTATGTCATTCAAATATTGCTTTCATTTAATGAGACAATATTTGAATGCAGCTTATTTTTAATAACGCGTCAGTGATATGGGACGGCGCAGTTTCTGCAATAAAATGGGTGTAGAGTTTTGGGGCCTGATGTTGTAGCTTCTTTAACCTTTTCGTTTTTGTCATTTGTTCATAACACCGCCAGCAGTAACCTCAGTAATCCGTCCGACATCCTAACGTGTATCAGCTACACGATCACCGCTTTTGCAACGCTTCCTAAAATATCGACGGACAACAAAAGTAAATTACTGGTCATTGAACACTCGCACGTAATCAATCACCGATTGCGGGTATTGTGCCATGGTGTTAGCTTTGCCTCGTTTGTTTATCATTAACGATGTCAGTTCATAAAAAAATAAAAGGACATGACTTTGAATAAATGCCAGTCACAATTTATACCATGGAAAATTTTGACTGATTTTCAGCACATAGATTATGAAGACGCACGCATGGTGGCATTAACATGTCACACATAGTAAAACGGCGACTAATCATGTGTTGACGATCAATATATATGACAGGGGGTGCCTAGAATGCTAACAACATGCTGACACAGACAAAAACAGAGCCCATATTTAATGCATAACAATCTGCTCTGTAGTGATAGTACGACTGCAAAGTTTGGATGAGTTGTAACAAAACATATGAGCATCATGTTTCGTCATGGCAACAGTTTCATGAATTCAGCATGACCAAATGCAGCTATTAATGGCGTTGTACTATCACTTCATCGCAAAACCCATAAATGATAAAATATTAATATTTATTTTTGCAATCTTTCACGAACTAAATGTAGATGAGTATCCCAGCATTTAATCGACTATTGATTATGAGAGAAATACAATCTGTACCGATTTGTCGTTCATTCTATTTACTTGCTGCAGTATTCTATCATAGAGCAAGCATGCATTCATCACTTCGGTTTGAGGGTGTTGAACGGCGACTGTTGCTCCAAATCAACGAGTCTCCCTCTCCTTAGTTGTGGTCCTCTTATGGTCTGTATGAGTTGAGGGTTATGGTACACAAATATACCGACAAGCTTGAGATGAATGAAATGTCCATCAAAACAACATCACTATCATGAATTTAAATCTAGATTTTTTTTATCTAGTGCATCGTTTTACAAAACCTTTATTTAACTTTATTTGTGAAGTCGACAGAAAAGATGCAGTCCTGTTATGTGTATAATATATTATGTATTTCTCTGACTACCTGATTGCATTATCATGGTCATGTAAATGCAATATATCGACATTTAATCATTTATAAAGCAAATTATGTGCTAAACGCGACACTAGTAAGATTAAGGTGTAAAACGTTTTTTTCCAATACAGCTATTGGAGTATGCGACCACGGTTACATCTCACTAAGAAGCTAACGTGGACAAGGCACACGGAAAAAGCGGATGAAGCCTTTCATATTGTACGCAGTTTGCGGTTAGAATTAACAAGAGACGAGTTGGTCATTACGCTTTTTCACAAAGGGACCTGCGTCCTGGCAAAAGAATTATAGTTATATAGAGGCCGAGTTAGCAATCAGGTATTGCCTAATTGCAGTTGTTATTGCAATTGACCTATCAATTATTCAACTTGAGTGTTCTTGGTTGTTTACACTTATATGCATGGCTGACAGGATTGTTTTACATTATCTTCAACTCCATCCATCAATGTCATCAAATTACAATCATAATGGGTTTCTGCTTTCACTGTTCTGCCGCAGCCGTCACACGCTACAAGAGCTTTCGTAATGGTCACGTGGTTGCTAGCACATCATTCATCATACTTTATCATATGATGAATGAAAGCGATGCATGGAATTCCGCATTATCAGGGTTCTCATTCAGCTAGAGCCATAGGGGCACATGCTTTATACCAGTACTTCGCTGTCACACAAAGTGGAAATTGGGATGCAGCTGTTGTTGCATTGACAGCGCGTTGCAATAGCCCCTGTATCATCCGGTTATATCCCACACAAATCACTAAGCTTCTCTTCGGCGTATAATTGAAGTTGATATACCTCATACTTTACAAGGTACAGTAGCATGACAGTACCAGATAAGTGTAAATGGCAGTGATTGAGGTTCGATTATTGTGTTCTGACGATGTTAAAATCAGAGCTTTAAAAACGGGCGTACATAGAAGAACAACATTGATCAACCCTAACACTCTAAACATCTCTGCTAATCCACAAGACGGATTTTAAGGTGAGATATATAGGACGCTGGACGTGAACTAAAACTTCCAACATAAACTCCACAGTATTGCTGTTCCCAATTATTTGATTTAATCAAGCTGTATGCACTACAAAGTTCTTAGACACATTGACTCTCTATTTGTGTACAGGTAATTCTTCAATAGCACCCATCACCTAAGTTGACTGCACTCAAACTGACCCATTAAGAATACATTTGCGTAAAAATTAATTCATAGATATATATACATTTGGAACGACATGCTAAGGCGGTTACATTTACTGTAGTGCTCATCTAATGACGATTGTCTGGCTTCCTGTGGCAAATCAACAGTTGCTATTGCCATGCCATAGGCACATGCAGTATATTACAGTTTATTCAGTGCAAACTGATAAAAAAATGTTTGCCCCGTTTCACTTATTAAATGACACCAATGCATTAGGCGAGCCATTATAAATGTCAAAAACACGCACTTTATGGCGTACATGTTCGACAATGATAACAGATATGACTCATTTATTCGCCGTCATACCATCGCTAGGTGACGACTAGCATTCGCACTTTTTTTCATGGCAAACCCACTGCCGCATGGAGTTGCACAGCGGTGTTAATAAATATACAGTAGTGTTTTTTGCACACGCTTTTCCTGATACTGCAAATAATATTAAATGCAACATGAGTGGATGGTTATTTGTCTATCTAACAGTATTAACTCGGTAGTATATAACTAGCGGAACGTAACGCAGTTGGCATTAATTCAATTCTCTATGTGATACATTGTGCAAAAAAGTGTTTGCATAGCTGGTATTTGTTACTAGGCATATTCTGTCGACATTTCATACGAGCTTCGAGTTTTATTATTGGAGGTCTTCCCAATTTCGGTTAGTCTTTGTATGAGTCGTCAGCGTTTTAGCAACCAGGAGGCACTATCAAAATATACACAAAACCACATTGGACGTCACCGCATTTGCCGTCCTGCGACATTGATCTTGTACAACCATTCCTGATTATATGCAGTACTCGTGACACGGGGTATTGAATAGTCACAAAAAAACAAGGGGCGAATTTGTCGTCGTAGAGCAGCTGACAGCTCTTTGACACGCCATACAATATGCGAGACCACTAAATATCTGTTTTAGTCCCTGTGAAATAATTCACCTTAACAACAAGCCAGCTGATTGACCCATACTCAGAATGTATAGTATTGAGTAGTATATGTATTGTATTGAGTCACTGTTGCTTGATGGAGGAATGTTGGGCTAATATATCGTTTTAACCAGTTTCTAAAACATACGTTCTCAAGGGCTGTCACTATGCATTGATTAACAGAGTTCATGATGATCCGCGTGTTTTTTTATCGTTCGATGGGGAATTGTAAAGCCATGGTAACTGATCTCATGTATATTATCCAATCAAGCCACTGTAAATCCAATTACGATCGCTTCAAATCAGAACAACGATACCTCTATATATTATTGGTGGGCAAGACAAATATTGTTAACACCGTATGCCTTTAAATATATAGAAGAGAATAGCGTCGTTATTAAAGCCATATTCACGCAATTCGGGCCACTATGCACATGATGCGTCCCTCTATCATTAGACTCTCATCTTCACAATCCTGCCATCACGCTGTACTGTGGGCCAATATTAAGTAAAGATTCTTAGCGCATTTTTAACAATTACATCATGCAATTCACTTAGCCATAATTGCATAATTCAGGAATAGAAGCTGTGTTTCATTCTAATCCTGAAAGCAGGCCAATGATTTGTTCTGCAAAACCTGTAAACCATTGTCCATGTTATTTGCGTATGTGACTGATTTCCCACTTGCGAGGTAGGAATGTTTCATGTTGTCAGTCTAGAGCAAGGAAAGAGATAAACACAGTTTGTCTATTAATTGGTTCGTCAAGCACACTATCGATTGACTCACTTTTGGTTCATACCCCTAGGAATATAATGCAGCTGCGCATCGCAATGCAGATGACAATTAATGTTGATCGAACAATGAGCAATTTAGCGAAACTTTTCAGCATAAGTACGAGCCACGATGAGCAATTTATATGAAGCGTCTTATTTTGATGCAGCATTCTCTCAACGGATCTCGACACGTATTAACATGCAAATATATTTATTGCGCTTTCACATACCTTTGTATCTAACTGTTGGCAATTTACTAGCTTCACAAATATTCAGGAAGCATTCGCCGCCATTAATATCGACGACCCAGACGTCACGTGGTTTTCCTTTCAATTCCGTAGGCACAGCCTTAACTTGCATTCAAAGAGTTATTGCCATAGCAGTTAATGTTTGAAGGCGAGCTGTACGTGAGCAGGATTTCTGATTCCACTTGATCAACGCATCCATTTATAACATTAAACCTAGCTCGTCAGTCACCAGTCGACCATGCACTGCAGCATCATCATTTGGTTGTGTTTTCTGTCGTCAAATAAAGGTGCTTTGCATAGTAGAAAAAGCTTTCGGGGCTTTACGATTCTTCCTCTATCACCCGAACAGCAAACGAAAAGCCACGTTTAACTACCACACTACATTTGCATCGCCTATTTAGCAGTTAATAATGTTGAATAAGGAGACGACTGCCAATCCATGGCAGTAGGTTTGCGCCGCCCCATGTAACAGTGGTAACAGTTGAATTCGCTGACAAGAATGTCATCCCTCTGAACCAAGTTTGAACATATCAGGGTGACGCTCTATATTCATTAATAAATAAAGCCAAACGGGCCACCTGCAATTGTAATTGATAGATTCCTCGGTTGGTCTGATACAGTGATATCGCTAGATACCCTGTTGGTAATTGCAGCGTAAAGTAAGGTCTAATGTAACTCGATGCATTATATAATATATAAAATGGCTGACCAGGTTCCGCTCATGTTATCTAATATCAGATTTCACTAAATCGTCATTAACCATCAAGCATAAAATACGCAAAGCAGAATGGTGCTGGCTATTTTTTTTAATGAAAGGGCACTCATGTTACATGTTATATGGCTTCATGTGCGGATGCATGCTCCATCACAACGTTTTTATTGTACTTGCTATGTCACACAAATTCAATATCCTGTTGATGGATTATAAGCCTGTGCAAGATTCCGTCAGAAAACGTTAACCAACTTATTTAAGGGAGTTTATAGACATGAATTATTTCAATATGCATATAAAGCCTCGCCATATCATCCGATCTAACACAACACCGTCCCGTCCAATCAGTCCCGAAGAGCTCGCCTCCTTCTGCTCACTCCAACTTTAACCTCGAATGTGCAGCACTATCGATACAGTTGTACTGCTGCAACCAACCTGTTGTCGCATAAAGTAATTATCTCAGCGCATTTCCTGTAATGCCATTCATCAGATTCCCAACAAATAGGTGCAGTTTTTCTGCCTAATCCAATCCTGAAAGCAGTCCAACTTAACCCGCAGAAAACATGAGCTGTCACGCAATACAATTTTTCATATCCACGTGGCTTCCAATTGAATATAGCACAAACAAGTTATTTAGCGTCATATGTTATGTTTTCAAGTTAACATTCGGGAGGTTATAACAGACGTCAGCGCTGCATTATGTGTAGCGGATACACGATACAAGCTCGTTACAGAGGTCCGATCAATAGGATGCATGTCCAAGTTATTATCTATGCGATGCAGTGCTGTCCACCTGCACCAAAGAAAATATTAAACAAAGGCAATTAATATCTTTGTTTATCAAGCACATTCATATGTAGCGATTGACTCATATAATGTAGTTAAACATTACATTACTGATGACAATAAATATCGATCGAACATTGAGCACTGCAACAAAATATTTATGCGTAAGTTCGATTCACGATGCGTAATATGCGCGAAGCGTCTTTCTTTGAAGCATTTTAATGTCAAGTATCAACTCGCAAATACACTTATTGCGCTTAAAACACTTTCATATCTTTGTGCTGAGCATTCACAAGCTATGCACATAAGCAAGAAGCATTTGCCATCGTCACAATCGACGTTCCATCAGTCCCATTCTCTCTGTTATATTTTGGTGGCACTGCCTAAACTTGCACCTAGAGAGTTATTACCATAGCAGTGGAAGTCTACAGGAGAGTTCTTACGCTAGTTGAATCCCTGATTCCACTTGATAAACGCATCCATTAATATTATTTAACCTAGCTCGTCAGTCATCAGTCGACTATGCACTGTAGCATCCATCGTTTGGATGTGCTAGATGTAGTCAAATAGGGGTCCTTTGCATAGCAGAAACAAAACAGGAGCTTAACGACTCTTCTTACAATATCCGCACAGTTATAGAAAAGCCCTGATTTGCTATCATATATAAGCCACTATTCGACACTATTGCATCGCCTATTGTTGCTTATGTACTGTCAATTCCATGAGAGTGCGTGTGCGCTGCATAGTTAAGCGCTTAATTTAAAACATAATACGTTCGTGAGAGTGCCGTCCCCACAAACCAAGTTTAAACACATCACGGCGACGCTCTACATTCATAAATAAATAATGCAACACAGGCAATCCTAAATTGTAAGTGAAAGGTCCCTAGCGTGGTCTGATACAGCAGTGTTTCCACAGTAAACTACGCTAGCTACTTTGTTGTTTATCCCAGCGTAATATGATGCCCAATCTATATCGATAAAATGCTGATGGCTATTTTGAACAACACGGCATTCATGCACATATACCTGCTCAATCACAACGATTTTACTTTACATGCTTTGTCACACAAATCCAATAATCTGTTGATCAATTAGAAGCCGCTACAATATCCCGTCAGTCAGAATAAATCAACATATCTATAGGATTTACAGTTACAAATAAAAATGACACCATGTGTTTGTTGCGTTTGCATCGCTGACTTGATCCAACATATTTAAATATGTATGTGTGGTGATTTGTGATTCATTGCCTAAAGGTTTAACCTCGCTTTCTATGCAGTCTCATATCAAGCGCGACTTTGTGAGGGAATCAAATGCCCTTATTAACCTTGATTTGCGTAAAATCTGTTCAAACTACCATCAACATGGTGAGGATTCTGATAAAGAATGTTCCAGGCCACGATTTACAGGTTCATTAAATCACTGGAAAATTTACTGTCCAACAACATCAACATCCATTTAACATTAATGTATATTTTGTTTTGGTGAATGATTTCGGTGTTAATTGAAATGGTTAGTCGTCTTTGTGATATATGTGCATATATATTCAGTGTAATCATCAGCGACGTCTTATTATGATTCACTAATCTTATAGTGTGCAATTGTGCTTATTCCGTAATGTTGTCATCAATGCAGCCCTTGTAGTAGTCAATAAACCCACGATAACTATGCACAACAGGTAGTTCAAACTGCCAGAATATGCAAGCAACTGATTGCAATCCTTGGGAAATGTTCATAATGTTCATGGCGATTTGGTTGATAAATTGTGCTCCGAGTGCACCAGGTGAAACGAACCGTGATATAAATCTGTCGTGTGCTAATCTGCCGAAGCGCATGTTATAAAGTGACTTGATATACCACATTGACGCTATGTATTAGACAGGGTAGGCAAAGATTTTGCGGCCCAGAATAGTGTTTTTAATGTATGTGCGGTGGTATTATGACAGGGAGATAAAGAACAATTAGGAGCGGATCAAAGCGTGACGGTCAGAATCATATTGTACCACCCTTTCCTGGCATTACTGTTTGTTGGCTCATACCATACATAGATTCGTTGCCTGTTAAACAGTTAATGATTTTAAATCGTGCAAATCACGTTGAACGAGCTCATCAGCACATTACAATCATATTACAAGCGACGCAGAGAGGCTACAATTCATGGATAACGACATCAATAGAGTGATTATTTGGAGGTGACGGGAACCGATGTCTCAAAACAATATATATATATATATATATATATATATATATATATATAGATATATATAGAGATATATATATATAGATATATATAGATATATATAGATATAGAGATATATATATATATAGAGATATATATATATCTATATATATATATATATAGACAGATATATATATATAATACATATATATATGATATATATGTATATACTATATATATATATAAATATATATATTTATTTATATATATGTATATGTATATATCTATATACATATATACATACATATATATATACATCTATATATATATATTTATATATACATATTTATATAAATGTATATATATACAGATGTATGCATACATATATTCATATATACACATGCATATAAATATATATATAAATATAAATATATATATATACATTTATATAAATATATATATATAAATAAATATATATAAATATATAAATTTACATATATATATTTATATAAATATTTTTGGACAAACCGTCAACCTTTCCTAGACTTGGGTCCACGAAAGGATATACCAGTATGTCAACATAAAGTCAATGCATATTTTCCTTCGAAATTATTGAAAATATTTTGGTTTAACCATTCAAATATGAATGTCTGGACCTAGTAACGTACAATGGTAATCTTGAACGAGTGATTTCTTTGGATTTTGAAAATTGTAGCGAAATAAAATTTTAACTACTAACCATTCGTTGTCTGCAAACCTCAATATCTTCTATACAACCTCATATATTTTTATTCAAATTGCCAAAATAAGGTTTAATCATGTGAGTTGCATATAAAAAAAAATTATTTATTTTTAAATTTTATTACCGAAAACTTTATTTCATCACCTCATTCATTTATCTACAACGTTGAATTAGATCACTTATTAATTAGTGTCTCGACCTTTCGTGGACGACCGTTAGAGGACCAAAAGTATATACCAGTAATAAAAAGTGACAAAAAGATTTTTATTTGCATTGAACTTTTTCGTTATATCAATTAAAATATGCCGCTTATATAATTGATAATTGATGATTGCAAAAAATGTATTATACAAATTGAACCACGAATTGTTGGAGTCTACGAATGGTTGTATTTGCCACTATATATATATATATATATATATATATATATATATATATATATATATATATATATATATATATATATATATATATATATATATATATATATACATACGAATGCGACCATTTTGGACATTTAGCAAAAAACCAACCATTTTGGGACATTGTAAGCGACAAAACATACACTTAATCAGATGATCATTTCTTGTTTTATGGTGGTCTGTGAGTAACATATGTCAGTTTCTTAACTTTATTTTTCATTTTCATTGTTTTATTAAGCTTATATATTTTGTGTACCAAAATTGGTGTTCCAAAATAGTTAGGGTACGAGGGACATGACAAAAACCGACTATTTTGGAACTTGACAAAAACCGACTATTTTGGAATATGACAAAAACCGACTATTTTGGAACATGACACAAACCGACTATTTTGAGACATAAAACAAACCCTACCATTCTGGTACATAAAAAAAACGACCATTTCAGGAAATAACCAAATGAAATGACACAAAGTTACGGCCATTTTACGGCAGTGTGGGGAGCTGGTTGTGACGGGAATCAAAAACTATTTTGGAACATGACACAAACCGACTATTTTGAAACATCAAAAAAACCTATCATTCTGGTACATAAAAAAAACGACCGTTTTAGGAAATAACCAAATGAAATGAACCAAAGTTACAGCCATTTTACGGCAGTGTGGGGAGTC
The DNA here is from genome assembly GCA_034190875.2 of Urechis unicinctus. Classification (NCBI taxonomy): domain Eukaryota; kingdom Metazoa; phylum Annelida; class Polychaeta; order Xenopneusta; family Urechidae; genus Urechis; species Urechis unicinctus. The sequence goes on from CM067355.1 coordinate 19,012,228, forward strand.
GAAAGAATCAAAAGTTTTCATTTATGCCATGGAATTTCGTCACTCTCTGTATAAAAGTGAATCTTTATTTGAAATGGTAATAAGCAATAGCCGTTTTAGTTAATGGTTAGTATTATTAAATTTCAACTACTTTTATCTTGCAGTTAAGGGGCGATCCATGTTAAACTACCAAGATTCATTCATTTCATATCGAGAGAAGTACTAACTTAAGTTATTCAAACATGGAGGAAGAGTGGTTCTAATTGTCTGACGCTTCCGAGTACGGGCCCGCCGCATGGTTATATATATCTAGACCGAGATAAGCAAACTTTGAAAATTGAACTTGTTCTAGAACTTGTATGATGGAACGCGCAGTATGTGTCGAGAGTCTGAATATGAACTTGACAGGTGTCGGCTTTCATATCATTGACAAAACGCGAACATAGTTCAGTATCATTCCACATCATGTGCGAGACCTCTACGCTCCGTCGCTAAGTGATCTTCGATGTTGCAAGCGAGGTTAAGCCCCAATCTTGCACACACTCCGCATAAGGATTTATTGTATCGATGTAGTTATAGTAATAGACGATTTATATAAATCCCTGTGGCTCGATATGGTTGTTTGTTTGTCCGTGGAGGCGTCTCCGTGGTTCATCATAACGCTTAATCGTTCAAGTTTTTTCTCGTCCAATGTAGCTCACAGATAGGCATGCTTTTTTGCTCTAGTTAATGATAAATCGTACTACCGTTATGTTATCACTATTATTTCTGATTGTATCATCATATAGTAATACATTCATAGTTCTCCCAGTAGTTCTCGGTCCTGACGCCGTTATTCCCTGGAACCAAGACCCCCCAAAAGAAGCAGAGAGGCGGGGGCTCTTCAGCGAGAAGTCGGCTCCGGAACGATATTTTCGACCTAACCAGTAGAATGGCAGACTACGCAAATACCAAGGCAGCCTAAGACACCCAAATAAAAAAGCTACAAGCGCTACTAGTCTCCCCGCCACCAGAGGAATAAGAACCCTTCGGTGAGAGGGCCCTACGGGTCCAAAAAGAGCTGCAACATAAAACCGTTAAGAAGCACCGCCGGGCGAGAACCAAGAAAGCCCTCACCGAGCAAGAAAACCTTCTTGGCGCCAAGGAGCCAGTCTTGCCCGACACTTCCGTCAACGAGGAACCGCTCCCCGCCGACGTCACGTTCCGGAAGCAGAACGACGCAGCCATAGAGGATTTCCGTCAGTAGAGCAGCATCAAGCTTATTTATACCACCTGGATCCTCAAGGACGACGACGTCGGCCTCACAGAGCGCCGAGCCTTCGAGATCCTCGGTGCACTAGGTAAGGGCCAATTCATTCTCCGGCAGAAGATAATCAAACAGGACGGAGATAAGTGGTACACCCGCTGCGAGCCGCGAAAAAGGCAATAGCGCAGTTCAACAACCGATGCCGAACTGGCCGCCTCATTGGGTTCTACAAGATGTCGTCAACGTGGCTTACCCAGAGCGCGCAATCGTCTGGGCTTGATAAAAGAGGTCCTCGCCGATCTCGAGCCAATGAAGACCGGAGAGTTAAACTGCGTCGCCATGATCCTCCTCGACCGCATCGACCAGATGAGCAAACACAACCCAACAAAGGAGATCGCCGCAAAAGCGAAGGTCGTTGCGTGGGAAACCAATATTCGCGAAGAAGGGGTCGATATCCTAGACATTCCCAACCTCGAGAAAATCATTGGCCAGAGCATTATCATAGCGGAGGGGGGGGGGGGAGGATTCTCTATATGGAAACGCGCTATCCGAAGAAAGCCACCATTGAACCACCATCCAACACAACGGTCATGCATGGCACGCCAACCCCCAGTTCCCCGCCAACCGGGAGATTAAGTTCTACGAGGGCAACATCTGGGAAGCAATCGCAATCCTCGAAGAACCACGCGGCATTGGGCTTATGGGCCACCCCACGTATGACCAATTCATTTCTGACGACGGCGCCCTTTACCGTACTAAGGAGTATCTGGCTGAGATCTGTCAGCGCCTTGAGCTGGACAGCAGCGTGGTCTGAGAGTCCCAGGCCGCCATCCGATTGGCACGTGAGCGCAACGGGTGGAAGCCAACGCCCCACACCTTCCTGCCCGACATTAAGGCCGCTTGCGCTGAATACATAGGCGGGAGTGTCTGGAATAAAGCAACGTACGCCACTGCCAGCCTAGTGGAACTGGACATGAGCCTAGTAGAACTGGACATGAAACACTGCTTGCGCGCCCTACTTCAAGCGTTTTGGCCACCCCAAGCCACACTTCCGGCGCATAGCCGTCTACGGTACGTTATTGCGGGATTTTACGGGCCTCGTCAAAATTGTCACCTGGTCCCTAACCCAAGGCATCCACCCGGCCATCGTCCTCTGGCTTGGGGAGCACCTAGATTTCCCCTGAGAAATGGCCATACCCCCCCCTCCATTGCCTGCGGCGGCGGAACCAACGCCACAGAACAGCTATGTAAACGCTGCCGCGACAAACCAAGCAGCCGAAAACTACTAACCCTGCAAGCCAAACCAAATACTCACCAACTAGTCCACCTACAACATTGCAGAAATCCCGACAAAAACAGTCCCCCCAAAAATAAGGGGGTACCACCCTTTAAAACCCAATATAAGTGTCGAATACTTTCATAGGGTCGTTAAATAAGGACTACTCTCACTAGGGAACAGGTAAACATAATTTTAACATTTTTACTGTCAAAAGCTATGATGATATAGTATTGCATCATTAACTGGGCATGTGTAATATTTTTTATAAACTATATAGTGATTGTTTGACAATTATGCATGTTTATTGACATTTCAAGCATATTTAAGAGTTTGTGGCACATCCATTTGGAACCAGCACTGGTCATGACAACTGTGCATAGTTAATGACATTTAAAGCATAATTAAGAGGTGGTACAAGGCCCATTGGAACTTGAGCTGCTCATTCATATTTTTCCAAGTAGGGAACTGTCAGCTGTGACTTAAGAACTTCTTTGTTCCCTGAAACAATCAACATGTACACATATTAAGCAAATAATTTGGCACTACTAATCAAGAGATAAAAGTTCTATTATTCAACCAAAACTGGAGGCAAGAGATGTGTGGTTCAGATTGATGGGTCATCCCACAGAATGTTAGGTAGTGTTCCTTGCAGGTACAGCTATAACCTACCTTTTGTCTGATTGAATCGTGTAGAACGACTCCAAGTGTCAAAGTGAGTTTGTGTGTGAGGGTAGTGTCAAATGAATAGTGTCACATGCATTCTGTATAAGATGGTGACCATAAATTGCTGTTGAACACAAAATTGCAGCACCTCAGCAGGTTTTAGATTGACCAGGACATCTTCAGAAAGATGCACAGAACAATAAGAGAGATTTTAGAGCTACACAGATTGTACATTTAGTCAGTGTAGCTACAACTTTTGTAATAATCTGTCTGCAGTGTAATGCGGAGAATAGAAGATATAACTTACTGATAAAGCATCAGATAAAGTTACTTAATCATGAAACATCACATGGCGGTGCATGGCGAATCTACAAGCTTAAATAACAATTCAGCCTACAACACAATTGTGCAACAATATATATCATACATGACATCTACTATAAAAGAGATACTGGGAATGATCTGTCAAATGTATCCTGATTAATACAATATATTGTAAAGTGTATATACCATACCTGGGAGTAGTTTCCTTAGACTGGGGATCTGAATGTAACTTCTGAAGGCAAGTTGTAGAGCGTGGGTCTGCCTTGTATCCCATTAAAAGTGGTCTGCATGTGCATTAATATATTGTTTTCATATTTCGCTATTAGCTTCTAGTTATAGCAGACTTGTAATAACATTTGTGTATATAGCACAAGCCTTTATAGACCATGCATTATGTAGTGACTTTTATATGAAGGTCACTTAACTGGAATTAATTTACAATGCAAAGAAGCCTTCTTTGGATATACCTTGTCAATAGTAAACAGGTCACCGAGGAATGAAAAATACTCACTTGTATCTTGATGCATGTGCTGCTCGAGACATCCTGATCTGACTCTAAGTCACTAGAAATCAAGTTGTTTTTGTTGGCATCTATAAGTCTGGGGTCTACAGGGCTTGTTGTTCCAGTCAGACTTGTGGCATAACTTGTACTTGCTTGGGCTGCTGGTTCAGTATCAAATTAACAAAGGCACATACATTTTACAATATGCATTGCAAAATTAATGTAATTGACACATTACAGACCATGCATTAATTCAGATGTAAACAATGAGGAACAATGTTTGTATCACTGCATATTTCAGCCATTGCTTCATATTTGTTCATAAGTATGTGATCTGCATATTGTGTGAGTTTTCAGAACCATTTAATTGATCATTTTATGACAATTGGACCAAAATGTCGGTATGGTTGTGGTAAAAAATGAAAAATACTTCATCATGTAATGTCTCTCTCGATACAACCTAACCTAACAAACGGACTGTCAAGGCTATCCATTTGTTTTAAGTACAAGACCACTTTAGTTATGGTCAATTCAGGCAGTGGTCTCTGATAGGTTCCCAAGCTAACATCTGAAACAGGTACCTATATTAATGATCATATATAGGTAGATTTGTGGAAATATACATATCAGGTTGGTTCAGAAATGGAAGCTTGAAGAGCAATGCGGTTAGAAGATAGAGACCCAGTAAACAGATGCTGGTTATTTATTTTCACAATATAACACCTCATAAAATGTTTCCACACTCACTTATAGGATACCTGCAGAGGTCAGATCATATAATTTAATGTTAGGAAACTTATGTGAGGCCACATCAGCTGTTTAGCTGAGAACATTCAATATTATCTGTCAAATTACATAATAATCATAGTCATGGTTTTCATAGCACAGATGCTCATTTATTATGCAATTAAATAGTTATGCAGTTCAGAGGCTGTTTATTTAGTGGCTGCTCTTATTTGTATTAGGTGACCCTCTAGTGATATCTGACACTTTCAAGTCTATATTTGCACCATAAACTTATTCCCTCTTTTGATAGACCATACATTGGCCATTGCCTTGACAGGCAACAGTCCATTATGCATGTGATGTTATGACTACCCCCAAGTATTTATTATAATTGCAATCTGAGGACCCTGTGACCTTTGAGGTGTATTATATTAAGATAATTGGCAATAGTTAAGTTTACGAAACACCAAGTGACGTTGGATATGCAGCCACTGATATGTGTTGGTAAATTTATAAAACCATCAATGGTGCTGCAACATTAGTCTCTTCAATTACAACTTGCCAGACAGCTCAGTACCATACACATTGTGGTTATGTCCATATAACATCATATCTATCTTCAAGGCAGAAGCCTAGGGAAGGGCGTCCATTAATTGTTAAAATTGTTAAGTTGAAGTTTCATAGTCAAGTTCTCTTTGCATTTACATATCACCGAACCTTCTTAGCAAGGGGTACACGATCGACTGTTGGTCTGTTTGGCTACTGCAAACGCATATATTGAGGATCAGCTGTTCGCAATCGTTCCGTCAAGGGAATTGGGTCATGTATATAAATTCGGTTTGGGATGGGGTACAACGCGCATTATGTAGTACAGAACAGGCAGTATTAGAGATAGTATATTATTTTACCGACACACTTTTCCGTCCATGTCAGAATGTATTAGTTGGGGTAATTCGTATTTAACAACAAATTTCTATGCTTTCCGCGAAGTCACGGCGGCCTAATGTAGAGTTATTGTTTACGAGTTTCGTAATTTATGAAATGCCATTATTAGCCGAAATACTATAAACATTCGTATCATACTTAACCAGGGCTGTGACAAAATAAGTTAAATTTAATTTTAATGATCACTATTTGTCAGATTGGCAAATTTATGTGACCAGACTTTGATAATCGTCTGCTCATAGTATTTCGCTCTATATTTCGCCGATCTGTCGTTCATCTGGGGTCAAAGTTCGTTGCCATATTATCATGGCTCAAAGAGTGATATTTGGTAGTTTCGATCGTAGGAATGAGTTTTTATATCAATTTTTTTGTTATTATAGTGATCCAACAGTGTTGCATACTGTGTTAATAATGTATTTGGTAGTTTGACAAGAAGTTACTTGACTTTTACTGTCGCATTTGATTATTTTGGTCACATGATCATACAGAAAGTAAACAAGGCGGGGTCATTGAGAACAAGAGCGCATATGTAGACTACGCGAGTTCTTTGGCGGGACCCGGGGTTATTGAATTATGTTACAATATTTATACGGGAAATCATTATAAAAGCTTCTGCATATTTTCAAACAGACGAGCGCGACGTTGCGTGGGTTGGGGTGGCGGTTTTCGTGTCCAACTGGTACCTTTGATATTTTACGGCATTCGGACAGCCTTCTTCCTTGGTCTTCTGCTATGTCACCGGCCATCGGTTATTTTATTGGGGTGGGGGGGGGGGCAGGGTTGCCTCAACGCTGGTTGCGTGGAAAGTGGCGCGCACCTCCTTTAACCTAACATCCAACAAGCCGAAACAGGTGACTATCCTTTTGCTAAGCTCACTCGTCACCTGGCAATAACGGACTACATTCCCTCTCTCCCGTCATCGGAGCGCGTGGTATTCATTAAGGCAAAGTGAAGACATTGAGACAAATTTTCTGTTTTTCAGAAATGTTTTGACACGTAATACCGTGAGAACACTCACTATAATTGGCTTGTTCAGACTGATCGACACGACCAAGGATCAATAAATAGGCTTGATACCAAACTGATTGACAGACATTCCAATGACCTCAGAACTAAGGTCGACGATTGATTAACTTTTATGAAAATCAAAGCAGATTACCATAAGAGGCATTGATGAATTGCAAGATAAAAAACATCGCGGTCCAATCCTTGGCATTGTGCCATATCAGTCTCAAAATAGATGATTAGTTAATTTTAGGTCAGAGTTATGTTTGGACGAAATGGTATTGTAGGTGCATATGTCTTTGATGTTTTGGCATTGATATGAATATATATTGGACAACTGTTACACTTTTGTAGTTTCTTTCAATATATGATACAGAATCGATAATAAAACCAGAACCTGCTCATGATTAGTTGACCGTATCGAGGCACAATGCTGAAATGTAGCTCATTCATTGCTATCATAATAATGTGAACCATATTTAATATGCTTACAACTGCAGAAAACGTAAATATTCTAGAATAGACTTCAGTCAATAAAATCGGGGAATTGGGAACACTGTTATTAATAGATGAATATTTAGGAATTGTATTCACACTATGTCCCACCTACGAAGTCTGGACACACAAGCTCATTCAATCAAATTGCACATTTGACCATTTAAACTCAATCAGCACCACAGCACTAGACTTTGTTTGAAATTTGGGGATCCGACTTAAGCTGTCACTGAGTACACGTGACCCTATTTGTATTACCATCGGACATGTATTGACGGTTTTATAGGCGTTCAAATTATTCATGAAATTTATGTTGTCATTCGGACCGATACTGTGATTTTTCGACCTGGAGCAAGAAGGACAAACGCGGCGCCGATCTAGTTTGGACAGGGCCGTGTTTGGGCCGTTTGGTAGTCTCATGTAAATGACCACTGGCAATAAACGATGTGTTCTTATAATATTTCGAGACCATAGAAGTTGTGTCCGATTTTGATGCTTCAAAAACCGGATAACTCTCCGAAACTCGAATAACTTTTCGATTATTCCCAGATCCCGAGAAACAGTGGAGGTGAATCCGCTGCTCTCTGGGCACCTGACTAAGCAGCTGATACAGGACAAAGCAATATGCCTCTGTGCCGTCATCTCCCTTCATTCCCCGGATGTGCAAACCAACACGTGCCGGGGCTCCAGGATGGATAGCACGTAGAGTAGGGCATGTTGCTGTGTCCCCCATTTAGCAGGGAGGACTGAATGGTCTATGCCAACCTCCAACAACTTCGGACCAATCGCGACCCTCTCTTTTTGCTGCCCCAGGTCGATGATTTCATCAACAGTCATGAACAACTTACGTGGCCCGGAATTCCGTGGAATGCCCAGGGAAGTCAGGGCCCTGTCCATGTGGAAGTGGGATCGAAGGCCACGGATAGCTGAGGTTCCGGTTTAGCTCACTTTTGTCCCGCTCCGCTCCCATCGATCCTACCACACGGTGCAGGCCGACGGCCCAAGTCCCCTGACAAGCTCCCTCTCACGGGGCCCCCGAGCTGAGACAACAGAACCATCAGAGGTTGTCAGTGGAGGAGGACCGTGGGTGAATTTTGGGGCCTTAGACAGAAGCTATGAGGAGCCGGATCATCGTGGACCCGACAGAACTCCCGCATTGCCTCCTTCAATAATCCCGTGGGTTCCCTCAGGCTTTGGCATCCATAAAAACCGCCTAACCCCTCTGCGAGAGGGCGGAGCAAGTTTTTTTAAGTCTGGGTGCCCGTGCCCCCCCCAGCAGTTAGTTTGGGCGATTACATGGAGGACAGACAATCACATCCATGTAGTCCAGGCCCTTCGTTGAAAAACCTCCGAGGACTTGCGTCGTTGGAGACCCGGACGAATCCCCACACCCAGGAATAGGACATCTAAGTGTAGACTTCCCCTTGTGGCCGTCCATGTCTTCTCGGGGCGTCTCGCCTACAGCCCCCTGGCACCCACCCTGTACCACCAGAGTCGTGAGTTGGCACTCTCCATGGCAGACATGTTTGCAGACGCAATGCTAATCCAGCCTGCGCGGAAGCCGATGCGCAGGAGATCGGTGAGTTTGGCTGTTGATTGGGGGTAGGGGTCGTTGCCGAAGGTCATGGGCTTATGTGCCTCCCTTGGATGACCCTGCACAACCCCGTTTGCCGCTTGACAGGCAACGTGATTGTCAGGACTGTCACTGGCCGTTGTTTTCGACCACGTGCCTTAGCCTTCCTTGCGCCTCGGAATCTCCTACCCGCCTGCTTGGTCTTATCTTTGGATGGGGGCCTTACATCAGAACCAGCCAAAGCATCAGCGATATCTGAGCCTTCGATACATTCCACCCCTCTACTTAGAGTACAGGGGTAGGGTTACTATACTAAGCGGGAACCTGGAAGATTGAAATCCTCCCCCCTACCTTACAATTGACCCATGATGGATACAGGTTCGGAATCTGAGCATTCCTCTGTATGTTCCAGCTCGAGTGACGACGTTGACGCTCTGCTCCAGTGCCACCCATAGCAGGGGGTGACCTTTTTTCCAGAGGCTCCAAACATGGGCACTAAGCCTGGCCCGGCCTGAGTCAGGGTGGCTGCGGCCCATGCTCCTCCCTGAACTAGTCTACAGGCCGCCCAGTAGACGCCAGATCGGGGTCCACTGGCAACCCTCGTGAACCAAAACGGCAAGGAGGGTTAAGGCAAGCCTGTAGTCCTTGCTTGGTACGGCTGGCAACGGAGCTTGGAAGGCTAGGCAGGTCGATAGGAATACATTGTGGTGATCCACTCCCGGCCCAGGAGCTGCAGGTCACGCTTTGTCTTAGCTTGCCAACCGCAACCACTGCTGGTCTTTTCTCGCTTTCGCTTTAGTCACCTGGTGGATTAAGCTTCAACCGCTTTGGTCCCCGTTGTTCTGGGGGCACATCATCAATTGCTCCACAGGTATAAGACCCTCCTTCATTGCCCTGGCCACAATACCACTCTCATTACGAGTTGCCATCCCTGAAATCAGAGTAACACTTGATTTACAGCTCCCACATTCAACTCCACCGGTCCCACAACGAATCCGTGCCATGTCTCTACCAACAGTCAGTAGCCTGACATCCCTGACCCTCTCGCGGCTGTAGGCTTAGCTGGCGGAAAAACACGGCCAGAACATAATCAATGGTTTCTTTAGCGGGTATCGACTACGGAGTCTACAGTCCATACCAACGATCTGCACAGGCAAGCGTAAACCGAGACGCGGATAGGAGTTGGCACACCTAAAATGCTTTCATTGGGCACCTGATCCGTCATCGTACTACTGGCCAACTCTGTCACCGGTCCCCTAACCCGTGTGCATCATGAAGTCTCCTGTAGAACCTTACCCCAGGCTCTACCTCTCACAACACCAAAACAAAACCCCCTACAGCCCCGCAACCCACACAGACCGGAGACACTAATGGTGAGGGGATGGGCGACCTGGCCCTTTGCAACGACCCCTTAATGCAAATCTAGTCAACTTGACTAACTTAACTAGTCCATATTGACTGTACACCAAACGACTAATGTGTTAGTCAATTGACTAAAGCCATTAGTCAACATGGACTAATCTACTAGTCAAGTAAAGAGCAGTCAAAAACGACTAATCCATTGGTCAACTATGACTATCTCGTTAGTCACATGACTACAGCGTAAGTAGTAATGACTAATTGTACTAAGCCAGACGACTAGAAGATTTAGACCAGGTTGACTATGATTGAAGGTCAGTTAGACTATTTGAAATTCAGTTTTTGACTATGTTTGAAGGTCAATCTTCAAATACCTCATACACCCTGAACAAATAAAATTTATTGACCAAATAAGTCCTACTGCTTATACGTTTGTATAAACAAGTCACACAAAAATGTATGCAAAACAAGAACATTTTATTTCATTCAATCACATTAAAAAAATACATAGCCCTTGTTAATGCTAGCCATGATACAAGGCGTTTGGCATCAATAGGGTCTTTAACCTCATCTTCAATGGCAAGCATAACTTGGACATAGCGAAAAGTTTGTTTGGCAGAGTTTTGGGGTATGGTACATAAAGACAATAAATGGCAGCCATCAGCATGTCCATGGCTTACTGTTTACGTCCCCCGCTTCTCCAACAGACGTTCCCTCTATGTATTTCCAGCCATTCATCAATTCTCCCTCATACAGCAGCCCAAAGGAGGCAGGCTGTTTATGCTGCTGTCGTGCTGTGTTGCGACATTATCTAAAACACATAGGTGACTTATTGTTGGAGCCATAGCGCTCATTAGAAATAATACAAGGTCCCTAAATCCTGCCTGAATGAAAGAATGTTATTATTAAAAAGAGATATTGTTACAAACATTGTTCAACTAGTCATTACTGTAGCTTATAATAATACATGATGAAATATGAACTGACAATTTACCCTCGAGTGTGCCTTCAAAGATAAAGGATTTGTTCTTGAAAAGTATTGGCAGACGGGTGATAACTATAGAGCTGCATGGGCCACTGGGAGATGGCAATGACACAGACAAAATGGGGTAGATATTGGAAGCCATGTTTTAAGCAGCACCATCAAGTTAATATTTGATCGAACCAACGTAAAATAAACTAAATAAATAGTAAGAAAGCAACACTATTGTAGGTACCAGGAACCTGAAGCACAATATGCGGCAGTATTTTGTTGGTAGATGTTGAATATGGTAAACTGGGATTCTTTACCTGCCTCTTTCTACTGTGTTTCCTCAACAGGTTCATCTCTCGACATCATCTCCTTCATTTTTTTCCACCTAAGAAGTTTCATATGCCCCACCCGAAGCGTTGGAGGTCAGACAGAAAGAGCTTGCCAATGTCGCCACTCTCTGCCTTAGGCCCCAGTCTAAAGTGAATTCTGCATACAGCCTCGACCAACAAAGCCTAAGCAAGTCATTAATTAATTAATGATTCAGTGCAATTCTACAATGTGAAATCAGTTAATTTAAATGAAGACTTTAAACACTATGATACTATTCAAAATCACGTATGCTTGTATAAAATATGACCCATGTATAATCACCAATCTCACCCCTGCCTCTTCCCTGCAACCATGGGGTGTTGCTCAGTGGCACTGAGGCACTGGCATTCTGTCTCGCACAATCTGACTACGTCGCAAAGACAGAGTGAGGCGCACATCTTCTCAGCTAACCCCCTTGTTTTTGTCAATAGCCCCTCTCTACTTTGCAACGTCTTTCTGAAGCCACTTCCTGTGGGCCACGATGGTAGAATGCGTCGTCACTTTCAGGGCTGCTGGGAAGGTAGTTTCGACGGTCCCAAGTCCTCTTGAAGCTTCAAATGCAGTTAATCTAGAGATGGCTTCTTCTTTTTATGTCGCTTGTGGGCCTGCACCTCTTTCCAATCCATTCCGATCGTTTTCTGGAATTGCTGGATGCTGTTCCCGCCACATTTTCTGTGAACAATGAATCCCCCCCCGCTCATCTGATAAACATTTCACTCTGAAATATTGCTCAAAACTCTTAACTGTCTTCTTACTTTCCTTTACATACTAGTGTGCAATACGTTTAAGTTACTAAAGAGATACTAAGGAATATTAAATAAACCAGTGTTAATTATAATTCAAGTAATGCTGAAACATAGATAAATATGTCCATGGGCGTTTTCCTCCCGACTTTAACCCCTGGAGAGTTCTGGGACTCTCTCCTCCCGGGCCATTGGGCATATCCCTTTTGAAGTTTCCCACAACGAAAAACAGGACCCAACCTTCCCTTATGGGTGACTTGTAGTGGGTGGGGGGACGGGGACTTAGGATAACACTTGGGTGCCCCTGGGTTCTTTCCACTTTTTGCAAGGCCCTAGGCAGGGTCAGAAAAACCCAACAAGAACCCCCCTCGCGCGCTGCAATTGGTTCATCAATGCGCGTGAGGTTCTACGCTACTTTGCTGATCCACTAGGGCCAGTGACCGCTGAAACCCTAGGGGGTACCCCTTTCTCTTACCGTCCCTGCTTCCGGGACTGCTTCCGGAAAGCATGTCTGATACTGTTGTTGGTAATCTTTACCAGTCTATTATTGCTTTGCTCCGATGGTTTGAGGGTGCGCAGAGGGTGAGTGTGGCGATCGCATCTCGGGATGCTAAGTATATAGGAGATCCGGGTTACCTCTCGCACTCCCGACAAATGGCACTGACGGAGGTGTGAAGGCAAAAACCGTCTCCTTGGGGACCGCATAATCTTTATGGAACAGGCATCCCAGGGTCGGTTTTCATTGGCGGGGTGGGAGCTGCCTACGTGGGGGGGAACGATATATACCCCACATTCCCTAGAAGCTGGCAACAGGATGGCGGCACAGGGGTCCCAGGGGGATCCCTCGACTGGGAGGGAGGCGAGACCGCCATAACCAGAAGACCCCAAGTTCAACTTGAAAGCCGCTTCATGCCCCGAGATCCCCCTACTGGGAAGGAGGCGAGACTCCATATAGCTTCGGCGTCATGCAACAATCCGCGTCCTTGGAGATTTCATATTGCGACTTTGTCAAAGGTTGGCGAGTCTAAGTAGTCAGTTTTTTTTTTGAAGTTAGTCGATATAGAATTACCCGATTTACAAATTCAATTGGACTGTTGTAGTCATTTGCACGATTAACAGCTATTTGGCGTGGTGTGAGTGAAACTGTTGCCGTGCTTACAATTAATTTTTAAAATAATTTATGTCATACCACGAATGCGACCATTTTGGACATTTAGCAAAAAACCAACCATTTTGGGACATTGTAAGCGACAAAACATACACTTAATCAGATGATCATTTCTTGTTTTATGGTGGTCTGTGAGTAACATATGTCAGTTTCTTAACTTTATTTTTCATTTTCATTGTGTTTTATTAAGCTTATATATTTTGTTGTACCAAATTGGTGTTCCAAAATAGTTAGGGTACGAGGGACATGACAAAAACCGACTATTTTGGAACTTGACAAAAACCGACTATTTTGGAATATGACAAAAACCGACTATTTTGGAACATGACACACAACCGACTATTTTGAGACATAAAACAAACCCTACCATTCTGGTACATAAAAAAACGACCATTTCAGGAAATAACCAAATGAAATGACACAAAGTTACGGCCATTTTACGGCAGTGTGGGGGAGCTGGTTGTGACGGGAATCAAAAACTATTTGGAACATGACACAAACCGACTATTTTGAAACATCAAAAAAACCTATCATTCTGGTACATAAAAAAAACGACCGTTTTAGGAAATAACCAAATGAAATGAACCAAAGTTACAGCCATTTTACGGCAGTGTGGGGAGTCGAAAGAATCAAAAGTTTTCATTTATGCCATGGAATTTCGTCACTCTCTGTATAAAAGTGAATCTTTATTTGAAATGGTAATAAGCAATAGCCGTTTTAGTTAATGGTTAGTATTATTAAATTTCAACTACTTTTATCTTGCAGTTAAGGGGCGATCCATGTTAAACTACCAAGATTCATTCATTTCATATCGAGAGAAGTACTTACTAACTTAAGTTATTCAAACATGGAGGAAGAGTGGTTCTAATTGTCTGACGCTTCCGAGTACGGGCCCGCCGCATGGTTATATATATCTAGACCGAGATAAGCAAACTTTGAAAATTGAACTTGTTCTAGAACTTGTATGATGGAACGCGCAGTATGTGTCGAGAGTCTGAATATGAACTTGACAGGTGTCGGCTTTCATATCATTGACAAAACGCGAACATAGTTCAGTATCATTCCACATCATGTGCGAGACCTCTACGCTCCGTCGCTAAGTGATCTTCGATGTTGCAAGCGAGGTTAAGCCCCAATCTTGCACACACTCCGCATAAGGATTTATTGTATCGATGTAGTTATAGTAATAGACGATTTATATAAATCCCTGTGGCTCGATATGGTTGTTTGTTTGTCCGTGGAGGCGTCTCCGTGGTTCATCATAACGCTTAATCGTTCAAGTTTTTTTCTCGTCCAATGTAGCTCACAGATAGGCATGCTTTTTTGCTCTAGTTCATAGAAATATACGCTAATAACTTAATGATAAATCGTACTACCGTTATGTTATCACTATTATTTCTGATTGTATCATCATATAGTAATACATTCATAGTTCTCCCAGTAGTTCTCGGTCCTGACGCCGTTATTCCCTGGAACCAAGACCCCCCAAAAGAAGCAGAGAGGCGGGGGCTCTTCAGCGAGAAGTCGGCTCCGGAACGATATTTTCGACCTAACCAGTAGAATGGCAGACTACGCAAATACCAAGGCAGCCTAAGACACCCAAATAAAAAAGCTACAAGCGCTACTAGTCTCCCCCCGCCACCAGAGGAATAAGAACCCTTCGGTGAGAGGGCCCTACGGGTCCAAAAAGAGCTGCAACATAAAACCGTTAAGAAGCACCGCCGGGCGAGAACCAAGAAAGCCCTCACCGAGCAAGAAAACCTTCTTGGCGCCAAGGAGCCAGTCTTGCCCGACACTTCCGTCAACGAGGAACCGCTCCCCGCCGACGTCACGTTCCGGAAGCAGAACGACGCAGCCATAGAGGATTTCCGTCAGTAGAGCAGCATCAAGCTTATTTATACCACCTGGATCCTCAAGGACGACGACGTCGGCCTCACAGAGCGCCGAGCCTTCGAGATCCTCGGTGGCACTAGGTAAGGGCCAATTCATTCTCCGGCAGAAGATAATCAAACAGGACGGAGATAAGTGGTACACCCGCTGCGAGCCGCGAAAAAGGCAATAGCGCAGTTCAACAACCGATGCCGAACTGGCCGCCTCATTGGGTTCTACAAGATGTCGTCAACGTGGCTTACCCAGAGCGCGCAATCGTCTGGGCTTGATAAAAGAGGTCCTCGCCGATCTCGAGCCAATGAAGACCGGAGAGTTAAACTGCGTCGCCATGATCCTCCTCGACCGCATCGACCAGATGAGCAAACACAACCCAACAAAGGAGATCGCCGCAAAAGCGAAGGTCGTTGCGTGGGAAACCAATATTCGCGAAGAAGGGGTCGATATCCTAGACATTCCCAACCTCGAGAAAATCATTGGCCAGAGCATTATCATAGCGGAGGGGGGGGGGGGAGGATTCTCTATATGGAAACGCGCTATCCGAAGAAAGCCACCATTGAACCACCATCCAACACAACGGTCATGCATGGCACGCCAACCCCCAGTTCCCCGCCAACCGGGAGATTAAGTTCTACGAGGGCAACATCTGGGAAGCAATCGCAATCCTCGAAGAACCACGCGGCATTGGGCTTATGGGCCACCCCACGTATGACCAATTCATTTCTGACGACGGCGCCCTTTACCGTACTAAGGAGTATCTGGCTGAGATCTGTCAGCGCCTTGAGCTGGACAGCAGCGTGGTCTGAGAGTCCCAGGCCGCCATCCGATTGGCACGTGAGCGCAACGGGTGGAAGCCAACGCCCCACACACCTTCCTGCCCGACATTAAGGCCGCTTGCGCTGAATACATAGGCGGGAGTGTCTGGAATAAAGCAACGTACGCCACTGCCAGCCTAGTGGAACTGGACATGAGCCTAGTAGAACTGGACATGAAACACTGCTTGCGCGCCCTACTTCAAGCGTTTTGGCCACCCCAAGCCACACTTCCGGCGCATAGCCGTCTACGGTACGTTATTGCGGGATTTTACGGGCCTCGTCAAAATTGTCACCTGGTCCCTAACCCAAGGCATCCACCCGGCCATCGTCCTTTGGCTTGGGGAGCACCTAGATTTCCCCTGAGAAATGGCCATACCCCACCTCCATTGCCTGCGGCGGCGGAACCAACGCCACAGAACAGCTATGTAAACGCTGCCGCGACAAACCAAGCAGCCGAAAACTACTAACCCTGCAAGCCAAACCAAATACTCACCAACTAGTCCACCTACAACATTGCAGAAATCCCGACAAAAACAGTCCCCCCAAAAATAAGGGGGTACCACCCTTTAAAACCCAATATAAGTGTCGAATACTTTCATAGGGTCGTTAAATAAGGACTACTCTCACTAGGGAACAGGTAAACATAATTTTAACATTTTTACTGTCAAAAGCTATGATGATATAGTATTGCATCATTAACTGGGCATGTGTAATATTTTTTATAAACTATATAGTGATTGTTTGACAATTATGCATGTTTATTGACATTTCAAGCATATTTAAGAGTTTGTGGCACATCCATTTGGAACCAGCACTGGTCATGACAACTGTGCATAGTTAATGACATTTAAAGCATAATTAAGAGGTGGTACAAGGCCCATTGGAACTTGAGCTGCTCATTCATATTTTTCCAAGTAGGGAACTGTCAGCTGTGACTTAAGAACTTCTTTGTTCCCTGAAACAATCAACATGTACACATATTAAGCAAATAATTTGGCACTACTAATCAAGAGATAAAAGTTCTATTATTCAACCAAAACTGGAGGCAAGAGATGTGTGGTTCAGATTGATGGGTCATCCCACAGAATGTTAGGTAGTGTTCCTTGCAGGTACAGCTATAACCTACCTTTTGTCTGATTGAATCGTGTAGAACGACTCCAAGTGTCAAAGTGAGTTTGTGTGTGAGGGTAGTGTCAAATGAATAGTGTCACATGCATTCTGTATAAGATGGTGACCATAAATTGCTGTTGAACACAAAAATTGCAGCACCTCAGCAGGTTTTAGATTGACCAGGACATCTTCAGAAAGATGCACAGAACAATAAGAGAGATTTTAGAGCTACACAGATTGTACATTTAGTCAGTGTAGCTACAAACTTTGTAATAATCTGTCTGCAGTGTAATGCGGAGAATAGAAGATATAACTTACTGATAAAGCATCAGATAAAGTTACTTAATCATGAAACATCACATGGCGGTGCATGGCGAATCTACAAGCTTAAATAACAATTCAGCCTACAACACAATTGTGCAACAATATATATCATACATGACATCTACTATAAAAGAGATACTGGGAATGATCTGTCAAATGTATCCTGATTAATACAATATATTGTAAAGTGTATATACCATACCTGGGAGTAGTTTTCCTTAGACTGGGGATCTGAATGTAACTTCTGAAGGCAAGTTGTAGAGCGTGGGTCTGCCTTGTATCCCATTAAAAGTGGTCTGCATGTGCATTAATATATTGTTTTCATATTTCGCTATTAGCTTCTAGTTATAGCAGACTTGTAATAACATTTGTAATATAGCACAAGCCTTTATAGACCATGCATTATGTAGTGACTTTTATATGAAGGTCACTTAACTGGAATTAATTTACAATGCAAAGAAGCCTTCTTTGGATATACCTTGTCAATAGTAAACAGGTCACCGAGGAATGAAAAATACTCACTTGTATCTTTGATGCATGTGCTGCTCGAGACATCCTGATCTGACTCTAAGTCACTAGAAATCAAGTTGTTTTTGTTGGCATCTATAAGTCTGGGGTCTACAGGGCTTGTTGTTCCAGTCAGACTTGTGGCATAACTTGTACTTGCTTGGGCTGCTGGTTCAGTATCAAATTAACAAAGGCACATACATTTTACAATATGCATTGCAAAATTAATGTAATTGACACATTACAGACCATGCATTAATTCAGATGTAAACAATGAGGAACAATGTTTGTATCACTGCATATTTCAGCCATTGCTTCATATTTGTTCATAAGTATGTGATCTGCATATTGTGTGAGTTTTCAGAACCATTTAATTGATCATTTTATGACAATTGGACCAAAATGTCGGTATGGTTGTGGTAAAAAATGAAAAATACTTCATCATGTAATGTCTCTCGATACAACCTAACCTAACAAACGGACTGTCAAGGCTATCCATTTGTTTTAAGTACAAGACCACTTTAGTTATGGTCAATTCAGGCAGTGGTCTCTGATAGGTTCCCAAGCTAACATCTGAAACAGGTACCTATATTAATGATCATATATAGGTAGATTTGTGGAAATATACATATCAGGTTGGTTCAGAAATGGAAGCTTGAAGAGCAATGCGGTTAGAAGATAGAGACCCAGTAAACAGATGCTGGTTATTTATTTTCACAATATAACACCTCATAAAATGTTTCCACACTCACTTATAGGATACCTGCAGAGGTCAGATCATATAATTTAATGTTAGGAAACTTATGTGAGGCCACATCAGCTGTTTAGCTGAGAACATTCAATATTATCTGTCAAATTACATAATAATCATAGTCATGGTTTTCATAGCACAGATGCTCATTTATTATGCAATTAAATAGTTATGCAGTTCAGAGGCTGTTTATTTAGTGGCTGCTCTTATTTGTATTAGGTGACCCTCTAGTGATATCTGACACTTTCAAGTCTATATTTGCACCATAAACTTATTCCCTCTTTTGATAGACCATACATTGGCCATTGCCTTGACAGGCAACAGTCCATTATGCATGTGATGTTATGACTACCCCCAAGTATTTATTATAATTGCAATCTGAGGACCCTGTGACCTTTGAGGTGTATTATATTAAGATAATTGGCAATAGTTAAGTTTACGAAACACCAAGTGACGTTGGATATGCAGCCACTGATATGTGTTGGTAATTTTATAAAACCATCAATGGTGCTGCAACATTAGTCTCTTCAATTACAACTTGCCAGACAGCTCAGTACCATACACATTGTGGTTATGTCCATATAACATCATATCTATCTTCAAGGCAGAAGCCTAGGGAAGGGCGTCCATTAATTGTTAAAATTGTTAAGTTGAAGTTTCATAGTCAAGTTCTCTTTGCATTTACATATCACCGAACCTTCTTAGCAAGGGGTACACGATCGACTGTTGGTCTGTTTGGCTACTGCAAACGCATATATTGAGGATCAGCTGTTCGCAATCGTTCCGTCAAGGGAATTGGGTCATGTATATAAATTCGGTTTGGGATGGGGTACAACGCGCATTATGTAGTACAGAACAGGCAGTATTAGAGATAGTATATTATTTTACCGACACACTTTTCCGTCCATGTCAGAATGTATTAGTTGGGGTAATTCGTATTTAACAACAAATTTCTATGCTTTCCGCGAAGTCACGGCGGCCTAATGTAGAGTTATTGTTTACGAGTTTCGTAATTTATGAAATGCCATTATTAGCCGAAATACTATAACATTCGTATCATACTTAACCAGGGCTGTGACAAAATAAGTTAAATTTAATTTTAATGATCACTATTTGTCAGATTGGCAAATTTATGTGACCAGACTTTGATAATCGTCTGCTCATAGTATTTCGCTCTATATTTCGCCGATCTGTCGTTCATCTGGGGTCAAAGTTCGTTGCCATATTATCATGGCTCAAAGAGTGATATTTGGTAGTTTCGATCGTAGGAATGAGTTTTTATATCAATTTTTTTGTTATTATAGTGATCCAACAGTGTTGCATACTGTGTTAATAATGTATTTGGTAGTTTGACAAGAAGTTACTTGACTTTTACTGTCGCATTTGATTATTTTGGTCACATGATCATACAGAAAGTAAACAAGGCGGGGTCATTGAGAACAAGAGCGCATATGTAGACTACGCGAGTTCTTTGGCGGGACCCGGGGTTATTGAATTATGTTACAATATTTATACGGGAAATCATTATAAAAGCTTCTGCATATTTTCAAACAGACGAGCGCGACGTTGCGTGGGTTGGGGTGGCGGTTTTCGTGTCCAACTGGTACCTTTGATATTTTACGGCATTCGGACAGCCTTCTTCCTTGGTCTTCTGCTATGTCACCGGCCATCGGTTATTTTATTGGGGGTGGGGGGGGGGGGCAGGGTTGCCTCAACGCTGGTTGCGTGGAAAGTGGCGCGCACCTCCTTTAACCTAACATCCAACAAGCCGAAACAGGTGACTATCCTTTTGCTAAGCTCACTCGTCACCTGGCAATAACGGACTACATTCCCTCTCTCCCGTCATCGGAGCGCGTGGTATTCATTAAGGCAAAGTGAAGACATTGAGACAAATTTTCTGTTTTTCAGAAATGTTTTGACACGTAATACCGTGAGAACACTCACTATAATTGGCTTGTTCAGACTGATCGACACGACCAAGGATCAATAAATAGGCTTGATACCAAACTGATTGACAGACATTCCAATGACCTCAGAACTAAGGTCGACGATTGATTAACTTTTATGAAAATCAAAGCAGATTACCATAAGAGGCATTGATGAATTGCAAGATAAAAACATCGCGGTCCAATCCTTGGCATTGTGCCATATCAGTCTCAAAATAGATGATTAGTTAATTTTAGGTCAGAGTTATGTTTGGACGAAATGGTATTGTAGGTGCATATGTCTTTGATGTTTTGGCATTGATATGAATATATATTGGACAACTGTTACACTTTTGTAGTTTCTTTCAATATATGATACAGAATCGATAATAAAACCAGAACCTGCTCATGATTAGTTGACCGTATCGAGGCACAATGCTGAAATGTAGCTCATTCATTGCTATCATAATAATGTGAACCATATTTAATATGCTTACAACTGCAGAAAACGTAAATATTCTAGAATAGACTTCAGTCAATAAAATCGGGGAATTGGGAACACTGTTATTAATAGATGAATATTTAGGAAATTGTATTCACACTATGTCCCACCTACGAAGTCTGGACACACAAGCTCATTCAATCAAATTGCACATTTGACCATTTAAACTCAAATCAGCACCACAGCACTAGACTTTGTTTGAAATTTGGGGATCCGACTTAAGCTGTCACTGAGTACACGTGACCCTATTTGTATTACCATCGGACATGTATTGACGGTTTTATAGGCGTTCAAATTATTCATGAAATTTATGTTGTCATTCGGACCGATACTGTGATTTTTCGACCTGGAGCAAGAAGGACAAACGCGGCGCCGATCTAGTTTGGACAGGGCCGTGTTTGGGCCGTTTGGTAGTCTCATGTAAATGACCACTGGCAATAAACGATGTGTTCTTATAATATTTCGAGACCATAGAAGTTGTCGATTTTGATGCTTCAAAAACCGGATAACTCTCCGAAACTCGAATAACTTTTCGATTATTCCCAGATCCCGAGAAACAGTGGAGGTGAATCCGCTGCTCTCTGGGCACCTGACTAAGCAGCTGATACAGGACAAAGCAATATGCCTCTGTGCCGTCATCTCCCTTCATTCCCCGGATGTGCAAAACCAACACGTGCCGGGGCTCCAGGATGGATAGCACGTAGAGTAGGGCATGTTGCTGTGTCCCCCATTTAGCAGGGAGGACTGAATGGTCTATGCCAACCTCCAACAACTTCGGACCAATCGCGACCCTCTCTTTTTGCTGCCCCAGGTCGATGATTTCATCAACAGTCATGAACAACTTACGTGGCCCGGAATTCCGTGGAATGCCCAGGGAAGTCAGGGCCCTGTCCATGTGGAAGTGGGAATCGAAGGCCACGGATAGCTGAGGTTCCGGTTTAGCTCACTTTTGTCCCGCTCCGCTCCCATCGATCCTACCACACGGTGCAGGCCGACGGCCCAAGTCCCTGACAAGCTCCCTCTCACGGGGCCCCGAGCTGAGACAACAGAACCATCAGAGGTTGTCAGTGGAGGAGGACCGTGGGTGAATTTTGGGGCCTTAGACAGAAGCTATGAGGAGCCGGATCATCGTGGACCCGACAGAACTCCCGCATTGCCTCCTTCAATAATCCCGTGGGTTCCCTCAGGCTTTGGCATCCAAAACCGCCTAACCCCTCTGCGAGGCGGAGCAAGGTTTTTAAGTCTGGGCCCGGCCCCAGCAGTTAGTTGGCGATTACATGGAGGACAGACAATCACATCCATGTAGTCCAGGCCTTCGTTGAAAACCTCCGGGACTTGCGTCGTTGGAGACCCGGACGAATCCCCACACCCAGGAATAGGACATCTAAGTGTAGACTTCCCCTTGTGGCCGTCCATGTCTTCTCGGGGCGTCTCGCCTACAGCCCCCTGGCACCCACCCTGTACCACCAGAGTCGTGAGTTGGCACTCTCCATGGCAGACATGTTTGACGCAATGCTAATCCCAGCCTGCGCGGAAGCCGATGCGCAGGAGATCGGTGAGTTGGCTGTTGATTGGGGGTAGGGGTCGTTGCCGAAGGTCATGGGCTTATGTGCCTCCCTTGGATGACCCTGCAACCCCCGTTTGCCGCTTGACAGGCAACGTGATTGTCAGGACTGTCACTGCCGGTTGTTTTCGACCACGTGCCTTAGCCTTCCTTGCGCCTCGGAATCTCCTACCCGCCTGCTTGGTCTTATCTTTGGATGGGGGCCTTACATCAGAACCAGCCAAAGCATCAGCGATATCTGAGCCTTCGATACATTCCACCCCTCTACTTAGAGTACAGGGGTAGGGTTACTATACTAAGCGGGAAACCTGGAAGATTGAAATCCTCCCCCCTACCTTACAATTGACCCATGATGGATACAGGTTCGGAATCTGAGCATTCCTCTGTATGTTCCAGCTCGAGTGACGACGTTGACGCCTCTGCTCCAGTGCCACCCATAGCAGGGGGTGACCTTTTTCCAGAGGCTCCAAACATGGGCACTAAGCCTGGCCCGGCTGAGTCAGGGTGGCTGCGGCCCATGCTCCTCCCTGAACTAGCTACAGGCCGCCCAGTAGACGCCAGATCGGGGTCACTGGCACCCTCGTGAACCAAAACGGCAAGGACGGGTCTAAGGCAAGCCTGTAGTCCTTGCTTGGTACGGCTGGCAACGGAGCTTGGAAGGCTAGGCAGGTCGATAGGGAATACATTGTGGTGTATCCACTCCCGGCCCAGGAGCTGCAGGGTCACGCTGTCTTAGCTGCCAACCGCAACCACTGCTGGTCTTTTCTCGCTTTCGCTTTAGTCACCTGGTGGATTAATGCTTCAACCCGCTTTGTCCCCGTTGTTCTGGGGCACATCATCAATTGCTCCACCAGGTATAAGACCCTCCTTCATTGCCCTGGCCACAATACCACTCTCATTACGAGTTGCCATCCTGAAATCAGAGTAACACTTGATTTACAGCTCCCACATTCAACTCCACCGGTCCCACAACGAATCCGTGCCATGTCTCTACCAACAGTCAGTAGCCTGACATCCCTGACCTCTCGCGGCTGTAGGCTTAGCTGGCGGAAAACACGGCCAGACATAATCATGGCTTCTTTAGCGGTATCGACTACGGAGTCTACAGTCATACCACCGATCTGCACAGGCAGCGTAAACCGAGACGCGGATAGGAGTTGGCACACCTAAATGCTTTCATTGGGCACCTGATCCGTCATCGTACTACTGGCCAACTCTGTCACCGGTCCCCTAACCCGTTGTGCATCATGAAGTCTCCTGTAGAACCTTACCCCAGGCTCTACCTCTCACAACACCAAAACAACCCCCTACAGCCCCGCAACCCACACAGACCGGAGACACTAATGGTGAGGGGATGGGCGACCTGCCCCTTTGCACGACCCCTTAATGCAATCTAGTCAACTTGACTAACTTAACTAGTCATATTGACTGTACACCAAACGACTAATGTGTTAGTCAATTTGACTAAAGCAGTTAGTCAACATGACTAATCTACGTAGTCAAGTAAAGAGCAGTCAAAAACGACTAATCCATTGGTCACTATGACTATCTCGTTAGTCACATTGACTACAGCGTAAGTAGTAATGACTATTGTACTAAGCCAGACTGACTAGAAGATTTAGACAGTTTGACTATGATTGAAGGTCAGTTAGACTATTTGAAATTCAGTTTGACTATGTTTGAAGGTCAAGCTTAAAATACCTCATACACCCTGAACAAATATAAAATTTATTTGACCAAATAAGTCCTACTGCTTATAAGTTTGTATAAACAAGTCACACAAAATTGTATGCAAAACAAGAACATTTTATTTCATTCAATCACATTAATACATAGCCTTGTTAATGCTAGCCATGATACAAAGGCGTTTGGCATCAATAGGGTCTTTAACCTCATCTTCAATGGCAAGCATAACTTGGACATAGCGAAAAGTTTGTTTGGCAGAGTTGGGGTATGGTACATAAAAGACATAAATGGCAGCCATCAGCATGGCCATGGCTTCTGTTACGTCCACCGCTTCTCCAACAGACGTTCCCTCTATGTATTTCAGCATTCATCAATTCTCCCTCATACAGCAGCAAAGGAGGCAGGCTGTTTATGCTGCTGTCGTGCTGTGTTGCGACATTATAAAACACATAGGTGACTTATTGTTGAGCCATAGCTCTCATTAGAAATAATACAAGGTCCATAAATCCTGCCTGAATGAAAGAATGTTATTATTAAAAAGAGATATTGTTACAAACATTGTTCAACTAGTCATTATTTAGCTTGATAATAATACATGATGAAATATGAACTGACAATTACCTCGAGTGTGCCTTCAAAGATAAAGGATTTGTTCTTGAAAAGTATTGGCAGACGGGTGATAACTATAGCTGCATGGGCCACTGGGAGATGGCAATGACACAGACAAAATGGAGTAGATATTGGAAGCCATGTTGTAAAGCAACATCAAGTTTAATATTTGATCGAACCAACGTAAAAATAACTAAATAAATAGTAAGAAAGCAACACTATTGTAGGTACCAGGAACCTGAAGCACAATATGCGGCAGTTATTTTGTTGGTAGATGTTGAATATGGTAAACTGGGATTCTTTACCTGCTCTTTCTACTTGGTTCCTCAACAGGTTCATTCTCGACATCATCTCCTTCATTTTTTTTTCCACCTAAGAAGTTTCATAATGCCCCACCCAAAGCGTTGGAGGTCAGACAGAAAGAGCTTGCCAATGTCGCCACTCTCTGCCTTAGGCCCCAGTCTAGTGAATTCTGCATACAGCTGCGACCAACAAAGCCTAAGCAGTCATTAATTAATTAATGATTCAGTGCAATTCTACAATGGGAAATCAGTTAATTAAATATAGACTTTAAACACTATGATACTATTCAAAATCACGTATGCTTGTATTAAAATATGACCCATGTATAATATCTCACCCCTGCTCTTCCCTGCAACCATGGGTGTTGCTCAGTGCACTGAGGCACTGGCATTCTGTCTCGCACAATCTGACTACGTCGCAAAGACAGAGTAAGGCGCATCTTCTCAGCTACCTTGTTTTTGTCAATAGCCCCTCTCTACTTTGCAAACTCTTTCTGAAGCCACTTCCTGTGGGCCACGATGGTAGAATCGTCTTCACTTTCAGGCTGCTGGGGAAGGTAGTTTCGAGGTCCCAAGTCCTCTCTGAAGCTTCAATGCAGTAATCTAGAGATGGCTTCTTTTTATGTCGCTTGTGGGCCTGCACCTCTTCCAAATCCATTCCGATTCGTTTTCTGGAATTGCTGGATGCTGTTCCGCCAACATTTCTGTGAACAATGATCCTCATTGATAAACATTTCACTCTGAAATATTCTCAAAACTCTTAACTGTCTCTTACTTTCCTTTACATACTAGTGTGCATACGTTTAAGTTACTAAAGAGATACTAAGGAATATTAAATAAACCAGTGTTAATTATAATTAAAGTAATGCTGAAACATAGATAAATAATGTCCATGGGCGTTTCCCGACTTTAACCCCTGGAGAGTTCTGGGACTCTCTCCTCCCGGGCCATTGGGCATTCCCTTTTGAAGTTTCCCACAACGAAAACAGGACCCAACTTCCCTTATGGGTGACTTGTAGTGGGTGGGGGGACGGGGACTTAGGATAACCTTGGGTGCCCCTGGGTCTTTCAACTTTTGCAAGGCCCTAGTCAGGGTCAGAACCTCGCGCTGCAATTGGTTCATCATGCGCGTGAGGTTCTCTACTTTGCTGGATCCACTAGGGCCAGTGACCGCTGAAACCCTAGGGGGTACCCCTTTCTCTTACCTTCCCTGCTTCCGGGACTGCTTACCGAAGCATGTCTGATACTGTTGTTGGTAATCTTTACCAGGTCTATTGCTTTGCCGATGGTTTGAGGGTGCCGCAAGAGGGTGAGGTGCGACGCATCTCGGGATGCTAAGTATATAGGAGATCCGGGTTACCTCTCGCACTCCCGACAAATGGCACTGACGGAGGTGTGAAAGGCAACCGTCTCCTTGGGGACCGCATAATCTTTATGGAACAGGCATCCCAGGGTCGGTTCATTGGCGGGGTGGGGAGCTGCCTACGTGGGGGGGAACGATATTACCCCACATTCCCCTAGAGCTGGCAACAGGATGGCGGCAAGGGGTCCCAAGGGATCCCTCGACTGGGAGGGAGGCGAGACCGCCAGACCAGAAGACCCCAAGTTCAACTTGAAGCCGCTTCATGCCCCGAGATCCCCCGACTGGGAAGGAGGCGAGACGCCATATAGCTTCGGCGTCATGGCAACAATCCGCGTCCTTGGGAGATTTCATATTGCGACTTTGTCAAAGGTTGGCGAGTCTAAGTAGGTCAGGTTTTTTTTGAAGTTAGTCGACATAGAATTAATCCGATTTACAAATTCAATTGGACTGTTGTAGTCATTTGCACGATTAACAGCTATTTGGCGTGTGTGAGTGAAACTGTTGCCGTGCTTAAATTAATTTTTAAATAATTTATGTCATACCGTTGAATCTATCAACCCTGCTTATTGGAACATCCCAATGAACTATTTGACCTGCATTGTTTCGGAAACTCACCTCTTCTCTCCATCCCGTATTTTTTAACAAATACGGAAGAACTCTGTCATGATACTCAGAATACAATAAATAATCTAGTTTGCAATTAGAATGAGCCACACAATGATGTAAATTATGTAAAAATCTGACTATCCGAACATCTCGGTTTTACGTATTATTTACGATGACGTTTGAAAATAAAGATTGCGACCAGCAACGCGGATCAAAATTTTGTTTACATACATACGTTCGTTATGACAAACGCGACTAACCAACATAACTTGACTGCACATAACTGAAGTAAAGTACCTCAAACATTGACCAGATTCCATTTATATGTCAGACTGAGAATACTACACAATATATCCATTCTATCGAACCAGCGTTGTCATGATTTAGATCAATCACACAATGTAACAGCGGGCGATATTAGAAAACCCAGTTAACGAATACACTTTAGCAACATTATATATAATTTCTCGCTATCATCAGGTTGCTTGGGTCTAAGTGTCTTAAATAACGCCATAATATATTCCAGAGTTGTGGTTATTGCTTATCAAATCGTAAGATATTCTCCGCCCGCAACGCAACTTCTTCTCAAAGCACGAGGTGCCTAACGAATTATCCGATTAGCCGAAGCGTTTCGGTTTGTCCGGGCCAATATATATCTGTCTCCACCTCATTGGAAAACGTAGAAACCAAATATATATATTTTTTATTCCCTCTATCGAATGTCACGTGGATAGAATATATTTGTGAAGGAAGTAATTCTAAGCAATATATCAGAAGTTGGGATTATGATATATCGGATAATAACGAGAAACAAGCTGTTAAATGCAGAGTACCAAAATGGTCGTCAGTCCAATATATAAAATTTTTCAAACGTCCCGAACTACCGCCTGCGCAATGCAGGGGTTTAAGTCTTGCTATGGATGAATGTGAATGGAGAAAAATTACCAGGTAACACAATTTTAAATAAAAAATTTGCAGAATAAAGCACTCAAAAAGCTCTTGACTATTTTGGCACTCAGATCGTGTGCCAAGATGTGATGTGTGCCAAAAATAGTCGGTCGATTGTATCAAAAAGGTCGCATCGTATAATATATATATATATAATATATATATATATATATATATATATATATATAGATATATATATAGATATATATATAGAGATATATATATATATATATAGATATATATATATATAGATAGATATATATATATATATATATATAAACATATATATATATATATATATAAACATATATATATCTATATATATATATATATATATATATATATATATATATATATATATATATATATATATATATATATATATATATATCAAAAACATTGATTCACCGGTCCACTTCAGTACTTCATGTACATATATTGTACTACATTGCTCATTCGATAGTTGTAACAGTCAATCACTTTTATTTGTCAATGTAAACCAGTTTGGATGGGGGGAGGGCGGGGGATATTGCGAACTATGTTATAACTGAATCAGTGTCAGAGGCAGAAAGTAATATCCGTCAGTAAATCACGTTACTTTCCGTCCACAGGAAGGCTTTATATGTTCTAGTTCCATTGATGCGTTGTATATCAATCATTTATGATGCTACATGACATACTCCATCTTTTATTTGAGTGATAAATGGGGTCTGAGGGTTTATTAGCAGAGGTATAAAGAAAATCCCTGGGTGATGGGAATGGTAATGAAGCAGCATTCACATCAAGAACAATGTTCAATCCTTACCTTGTGATTTCCGCTGGTGGTACACACATGCTTTACGATCTCTCAAAGCGCAGAGCTTTACTATCTTGAAATGTCAAACACAACTGTTCAATAGGTTAATTATTGTCAAACACAACGAAAGTTTTATGGTAATCATTTAACCTATGCGCGGCTGGCGTAGCAAAAGTCACTTCTCAGCATATGCGTGATGACTGTTATCATGAAATATCCGACATGTGGTTGTAACACCTCGTGTCAGAACCTTACAAAGCACCAGCACACATTGTTACATGAATGTTTTTATACCCACAGCTGTATGTTATCCATCCATCCCTTTAGCAAGGCACTGCTGTCCAGTTACAGCCATTATATCTCTACCATCATCAGAATCGATGAATCAGATTGTATGTGAGCAGCTTATTGTGTCTCACGAGACGGGTATCAAATGTAATGTAATTGTAGGATATTAATTATCATCGCCAAGATTAATTAAACATAATCGTAATCCGAGCAGCTAATACCTGTCTATCACTCACGTGTCCTAATTACCGTCAGCCAAGCTGCAGTATACGACAAGACCCCGTTTCGTTGATTATCCGATCATCGCAAATGATCTCGGTCTATCAATATTAGCCATTTTCTTTGCAGTGAATCTGCATTGGAATCTTGGATTACATTGAGATACTACATCAATTAGCAAAGGTGAACTCAGGCTTATGGAATAAACGTATCTATCTATAATGATTAGCTATGTACCCAAATGCTGTTATTCACCACAAAGGGAATAAGAGGGGGTGATTTTAACGGATGTGCGTTGTTGATTATATATGTAAGAAGTATTTTTAGCACCTGAGATGATGATCTTTGCGGACCAGAACGCACTTGTTATAATCTGTGGTATGACTCTCTTGCCTTCGAAATCCGACCAATTCACCCTGTCGAATTTTTAAGGTTAGTCTATCGAGGAAGTAAAATGATTAAAATACAAGCCTAAGCATACATTTGGCCAACATATCTATTATGTTCTTATGGTTTTACTGAATTTAGGAATAAGCTTATTGATCATTTAATTTGATTAACCCTTAGCATACGTGCAAGTAACGTAAACTGCCTTTTCACGTGAGCTTCGGAATCCATGCTCTGGCTTTCGTATAAAATGGCTCCTGTTTGCTAATATAGCATCTAGAAAGTTGATAACTTCTTTAAGCAGGAGATGCCACAGCGATCACCGCTGTTTATTATATAGGTTGGTGCTTCACCGCATCATTACCAAAGAGTCATCACTACAGTTCGTAATAACGATGGCTTGAATGCATCGCGATTGTGGCAGGTTTGCTCAATGTTGTATATCATCTACTTCAATAGCGTAGTCCTATTCTAGATTTAGCGAAATCCGCATGCTAGATTTACCCATTAAATGGCATTCAACACATGCTATTCTGTTATCATTAAAGGGAACATATGAAGTCTGCATAGTCAGAACTCTGTTTTATGTATAACCTCTGTCTGCCTCCATTAGTAGCCATGCCATATATAATCAATCTTTTATGTATGGTTCGTAAAACCACCTATGGTTGCATATGATGTTTTGGTCATGTTTGCAGGCATTCTTCTACATATCACATCAGTTCTATGAAGACACGCACCGCTATCGATTTTGCGCAATTTAATTAATTAATGTGTATTTAACAATGCAAACATTTAGTTGCCCTCTGTGGCACCATGAGTGATTGGCAAATAAAGGTTTGTGGCGCATTTCTGAAGCATTGCTGCAACGCCCAGTTTGAACAAAGCAATGGTTCAGTATGTTTGTGGAACCTATATGCTTAGATTATTCCGCACAAATTCAGCATGTGCTATGGTGAATAGTTACTGAAGCGGCCGTGCGAAGCACACATCGTAGCTTATATTGCTCTGCCAAATAAGCTGATGGTTGTGTAGTTATTTGCTTCATAACGTGGTAGGTAGATATTTTAATGCAAGTACTGCTCCAATTCCATTTACAAATCGCATGCAATGGGAAATTGTTATGCCAAATAGAAAGCACGCATTGACTTCCTGGTGCGCAATTAATTCTTGCGAGCCAAAGCTGCACATCGATTACTGTACGAACTATGATCAATACTGCTCACCATTCATACACCTTCACGACGGTTAACGAACAATCATTGCTGAAAATCAGTACCTGTGTTATTGCGCGAAGTGGAAAGATAACTTATTGGTCATACATTATCCTACTGTAGTGCTATATGTCTACATTAGCATATGTTTGTGTTCGCGTTTTTTATTTCCATAAACCTTACGATGCATAAATGTTAGGCCAACCTGACTCATTTACATTTGTGAGCAATATGACTGATTTCTAGAAAAGAAGCACGCAGTAAAATGAATGTATTGCGGGAGAAGATAAAACTGTAGCGAAAACTACATTCAATAGATGTGTTTGGTGTTTGCTGATGTTGAATACATAACTTCAGAAATTACGTTTCTGGTGCAGGAAATGGCTGTTATATCGGATCATTTTTCACATAAATCAGCATTATTGTAAGTTATACGACTACTCCTGGATCACTTGCCTGACGTAGTTACAGCCACTTTCTCATACATGAGGATGGTACTGCTATTTAAGTGATAGTATAATCAGCGCAATAACGTTATGTGAAACGCAAGCAGCTGTACTACTCACAGGTAACCAAAACAATATGGCCGTCATAAAACACTCTTGAAACTAAAAACACTCTTGATGGGCACTTAGTGTCAGCTACATAATAATTATGCCGAAGAGACATTTGCGTTGTGCATATTTTGTTATTGTCCCATACTACTGCAACGCAAACCTCACTTTGCTGACAGCTTCAGATGTTCCACATAACTTTTTATATCACTGTTGTTTTGCACTGGTCAAAACCAGCCTCAATCAATTCCTGATGCACCAGCAGCTTCATCAGTTCATCAAAATACTACAAATGAGTACATTAAGTGGTGTGAACCATCTTCTCATTTATATAGTATCGAAATATCCATGGAGCTACCGCCTATCTACTCATTTCAGCAGAGCCAACGCAAGTTCATCTAGCATCTGCAGTCAACCACCGCATACGTTTTGGGGCATAACACAGGAACCATCACTAACTCATAACCCTCCCCATTATTCATCATTCATTCCATACAGAAGCATCAATCACTGCATATCACCAGACAGATAATTGTGATATAAACTACTTCCCCCTAACAATAATTAACGGATTAAAAAGTACACCCAGTATATAACCGATGTAAAATGTGCCACAGATGGAACAAGGATTACGAGGATAACCTCAGCTTTTCGTGTGCACATTTCAACGCTGATATGCTACTAACTTGGCTTAGCTTTAATAGCCTGTACATGGAATGACTTAAGGTGGTTGACCGCTTTATGAGCTATATAATTGGATACGGACAGCTTTGGGGAGTACGTGTGCTGTCCTAATCGTGCAGTAAGCTATAAGGTGACACCGAATCGGACTTCAGGAGAGATCACTTCAAATCTTAGCGTAGCTACATGCAGATAAAACATACATGGAGCAAGCATGCGTTCGGCAAAGTAGTAAGGGAGGCGCAATGAATGTAAGCTAGAACACATAGCATTATCTTCGTGGCTATGTGTGGATGAATCCATCATATCAGATAATATCAATGATTGGCGAAATTGTAAGATTAGGACCATGTAAAATGCGGTTATGTAACCCTTAATGAAATGTTGCGTCATGCAGGACATGGATCCATTCATCAAGAATAAGTAGCTGTATACTCCACCTAATATAACAGAATACATGTTAATAAGCCCGTCTGTTTGTAACAGTTTTGCAATAGAAAGTGGCTTATAATTCCTACCATCTCTACGAAGCCCACGGTCGTATCTCTCATGATAGGTTCTGAACAATTAGGTTGCGATTTATAATGCAACTAATTGTGAATGAGACACGTGGATAAATCTTGCCTACCCATTTTTATGAAGTCAGCCAGAGTGCGGTAATTAATGTGCCAACACCGCGTATAAATTCACAATACCTTGATAGAAATTACAGACAACATTCATCGTATTGCACCATATTTGATAACTGTGTTGGTAGCAAACACACATCTTGTTTAATTCATTGAAAAGCATAACATCAAAGGGTATTCTATTTTTTCGCGACATAATTGAATATGTGGGTCCCAGTGTTGCAATAGTTTGATAAGTATGTGCTTTTATACACAGCTGGAATCCCACACGCACCAGGTACAAATAGATGTGCAAATGGCATTATAGCTGTATACATCTACCGTGTCCAACTCATATCTATGCTCTGACCGGTTTGTACACGGATATAAGATTATATGTAACACAGACTAACGATTCTCGGTGTCATCTTGACAATAATTCCCATAGAAATATCGGGGTTTTCTTATCAGCTTAGACCAGCGAGCATAAATGCCCCACTGAACGAGTTGATGATGTGGATGAGAGAATAAGAGAATGATATATGCTGTAACGTATTTGTGTGATATGGATGCAGTTATTTCCTCTGCTTATTGGTTTCGCTAGAAGCAAGACACTTTGACAGCAATAATTACCGGCAGCAAGATACAAAATAGGTGGTCATACTACAATGACGTTAGGCGCAAATAAATACCCTTATCATTGCTGTACAGATAACCACAATACAAACCTGTCATGGATACAGTTGTATCATATCATATTATGCTGTTAAATACACCCCATTTGCGTCACCTGCACACAGGTGAGATTCTGAAGGCGCCCGGGGGATGACTGTGATTAACAATCAATCATAAACCTTTCTTGCTCTGAGCAATACATTTGGTTAAATACAGAGTCGTGTTTATAGTGAGATTGTGAGCAGGGAAGGGGCTGCTCAAGCGAGGATAACCGGTTTGTGCCAAGTTGATGCTTGCATTTAATGGTGCTATCCTGGCAACACAGGCATGCTCATAAAACACAGTCTATCCTTCAATTTGCACATGAGAAGGGCATATGACGTACCATGTAACCCATTTGATTTGCCACAAATAACCTGCGGTGCATGAATTAGCGCAATATGTGACATACAATAAATAAAACTTAAATACGCCGAATCACATTTAAAGATTCTCCAAAGGTATGCCTCGAATGAATCACGTATCATATAGCCAATGAAAGCATAAATAAACTATTTCCATGTTAGAAACTCGTTGAATTCAGTGTATAAGTATTGCATAATCAAACTAAGGCCTCTTGAATAGGAACTGGTTAGCAACTTGCACGTTGGCATTGACTTCATTTAGATATTACTAGACAATTTTACTCCTTTCAAGCAACAACAATGTATGTCTTTATATAAAACTCCGTGTAACAACAAATACATTGGTGCCGTATACTTGATTCTTCATGCACCTTCTGATTCCTGGTCTAATCTTGACAAAACATCCCTTTTATGACTCAACGAGTCCATATGTTTGCTTTCAATGGTAGTTTTGATCACAGCATAGCTTTAATTTCGGGCCATAAATAATTGTCCGCGATACTTACTGTTAATTTGATTTCTGTTTCTAACGCATTCAACCAGTGCCTCCGAAATAAAATTAAACATTAAATAATACCGCAAACATCTTTTCCAGCCCTCATTCCATTTACTATAGTCTTTCAAAAGTGTTCACCTTTACTCAGACTATCGTCATTACCTGACCAGGAATCTATCCCTCCAATACAGTCGTAGTAGCAACATGATTTACCCCTGCCAAGTAAAGTGTTATCCATTAATAACAGACTGTTAAACATATTCCATACCTTGCCAAGAAAGCAAACCGTGCCTGGACACCGCTTACGATACTCCATACCCGTACCGGGGTTCTGTTGCCACGTATCACTTGTCAATATGGCTATGAAGTGGCTCATTGATATGCTAAGCAAGCAGCATATGTAGACAAGGGCTACAAATGAAGCACTCCGCTCAAGAAACATCTGTTTTCGCGTTTGGATTGGATGTTGGTCAGAGGTCAGTGAGTACTCTGTAAGTACTCTGTCTCAGCGATTAGGCAAGAACGCATTAATATATGCAATCATAGCCAAAAAAAAAGCTAGTACATGAATTTGGTTTTTATTCGTGTGTGTGGGGGGGGGGGCATTCAATCCTGCGTTGTATCGGGGACACATGCGGAATTTAGTTTTATTTGCCTTACATCTTGATTCGTTTTTAATGCGGTGTACGTCGTGTTAATGTATTTAATTACATAAATCTGTACGAGATACGTCTTAATGTAGTTTTCTTCCATGTTTTTAAGAATGCTAAAGCAAAAAACACGAAACCGGTTTCGGAATAGAATGTACTCACGATATATCAGGTCGCTCCCTTATCCACATTTTACTATTGGAATTATTGCGTACTGAAACATTACACGCTCCTTCAAAACTATAAAGTGCAGTCGACAAAGTAAATCATTAATAGTACATTTACGCCCGAATGCAATTGTGGCAAGCATATCGATTATGAATCGCCTCGTATCAGAATATTAAGAAACGTCGTGTTAGATTTATATCTTGATTAAAATAATCAAGGCCATGGCCGACATTTTCCCTGCAGCACCAATGGCAACAAGCTGCTCAATCATGCATTAGATGTCATATTCCACCCTGATTGCACTTTGATACGAGAATAATGAGAGCTTTAGACGGTCGCTGGATTCGCCCGACGTGAGTTAAACAAGTTTGAGACTGCACTCGCGTGCACTTGTTTCGTGAGCAGTCCTCAGTAATACTACGCTAATCCCACTCATCTAAAATTAATTTGCTCGAGAAGCGCCTCTTATCCTTGGCAGGTACACGCAGTCAGCACATGAAATTCGCCTCCTCCAATTGTGCTTCAGGGTATTGTTTTCTGTCCCAATCACTACCACATGTTCTAACATAAACAGCACATTCCTCTATGAATCACATATTTAGCTTGTTGAATGCACGATGCATGCTTCCAAAGAAGGTGATAGCATATATGAGTGATAAGCACATTGGGTTGGCACAACACCTATGCCCACGATTCGTTAATTAAATGCAGTGATTCACTGACTCATGCGTTCAATGTATATTACATCATATGGAACAAATGGACGTCCCTTTCATCATAACATAACCTTTTGAATTGATAAAACTTCAAGCAAAGCTGTTGAACAATCATTTCATTTTATTACCTTTGAGATTTGTGCCAGCATCGCTACTGGCCCGGGGAGCGTTGCCTGTGCTACTTTTATAATTTCAAAAAACACACGTTAAATGCATGAGGTCTAATTGTTGCAGTTCTCTTATAGAACATCTACTTAATCTGCTGATAAGAGGGTGATGGATTGTATGCATTCCACACCTTCCATAATGGTAATTTGATGAAATAACAGTGATATGATGTTTCATAATGTGTACCTGGTTTTGGTTTCAGGTGAGTAAACTACAAACTAACATAAGAAACTAAGCCTTTGTCAACATTGATGCCATTCGGTAAGTAAATTTATACTTCCAGCCAGGTACATGGCCGACATCGCATTGCGAGCCAAACCTGGTATTCGTTCATAGCGTAGAATAATGCGATATATTCCCTCGATATCTTTTGAGTAATGTGGCTATCATGTATAAAACGGGTGCATACACAAATAGATTAAGGCTAATCCGTATAGGTTCATTCTCTTAAATGTAGATGGCATATCCTCACAAGCGTAACATTTCTTTACAATAGCTCTGGATTTGCGTACGATTCATATTAATCTACTGTTCAAACAAGGGGGTGAGAATAACCTTACATCTTCATGCATGAAGCATGTTACTGTTTTTGAATCATTGTGCATCAGCGAATATTGTCAAAGTTACATCATACACTATATATTATCCTTGCATAGAGGGAATGTTTAGGACCAGTGACATGATAAGGTGATATTATTTCCTAAAATTTGCAAAAAAATAATATTGCTCACTTAATTTACCTATGCATCATTGCGGTCAGGCTTTCGTTCGTAAAATCAACTTAAGCCTACATTTAAACCACCATGTTGCATATTTAAACGAATGAACCCTGAAAGGAAAGCGGATATAAATGTAACTTTATTTTTATTACTTTGATTACGACGTCATGCAGCAGCCTGGGAACTGTTCTGTCCCTTTCCATTATTTTGATACTTTCATTTGCACGGGTTGCACACTTTTTGGTAACAACTGGGAATACTTCGTAATCATATCGCCATCAGATGGTTTCGCAACAAAAACAACTCTAAAGGAAACAGTAGTATGGTCTATACCTAGTAAGCATCTGTATTCATCAAATGCGCAAGAGCCTTAATCCGTTATCTTTATATTAATCGACCTCATTCGCAAAATGTCATTCCCTCCTGATGTCAGCAATTCAGATTTACTGTCTGTTTTAACGGCAGCACAGGTGATCAAGGCACCCAGCGAGTAGCATGACAGCTATTATGCTATATTATGCTCAGTTTCAGTTACATATGATAATTCTGATTCGTCATCACAACAATGGCGTGGGATGATGGTTTCGATGCTTGGGTAGCTCCCATTAAGTGGCGGCAGCTACTGGACACAAACCGAGACTGGGCTACAACACACTTATTGATTCAAAGGGTACAATACATTCTTTTTTACGATTTTTTAATGGGATTGAATACTTGAGTATGCCAGATTATTGTTCAACCTCACCGGTTGCCAATCAATGTACAGCATTCTACGCCATATTTAGAAATGCACACATTACTATAAACTCTCCACAATTAAAATTTATCGCTACACATTTTCGCAATTCTAAAGATGGACGTTGTAATGCTTCAGGCAGCGTTGCTGTGAACGTTATGTTAAATTCTTAACGAGCTTTCAACTCGTTAATTGCGTGATATCAACATAAAGTGCTTACATGGCGTTCACTTCTTATTTAATGACACAGTCAATATGTTTGTCTTCACCATACCGTAGCTAGGCATCTATTTTTAACAACCTACCTCCTGGTCTCGTATTGATAAATCACAATGCAATATCCGATTGGTTACTATATACCTGCTGGAAAAATAATGAATCTGCACGTGCTCGCCTGTAATTTGAAATTGTATCCATTATAATGTCAGAGATATCAAGAACACGTTGCGAATTGGCAACAATATTTTCTATTGCATTGGCATTGGCACGGTTGGGTTGACGTCATACGAATCAGTTTGTAATTTTATCAGGCATATATTAGTCTTCGCTAGCTTCAGAGGACGAATAAACGCTATGATAATTCGCGTCAAGTATTCCTCGGCCATTACATGCAATAACATGCTGGCTATCATAGTCTTGTTATTTATTAACAAGCACTTTAGGCGTACACAGCGCAGCTATGCTGATGTGCCTGGAATCAGATGATTATTGTTATCGGAAACTATCATCCGTTAGTTTGATACATTACTGGATACAAGAACATGTGCGTAGCGAATCTAGTGACTGTTTGATCATATGCAGCGAAATATAATCGTAATATTGAAGGCATGGTCTATGACCGCCTGTCTACTCTGGACATTAACGTCCCAAGCTTGTCAATATCCTACGCTGCTCTTAAGTATACAGCCAATAACAGCTGCTTATCATTGACGGAGATTGCTTGTGTTTCATTAGATTAATGCATGATGTACATGCGCACAGCTTATGATTGGCTTCTCGTAAGTCATCAATCGTTCGGCACAGAATGCATGCGGGTGCTTGATTCATTACCTACTCCATATATTATTCATGTTTGCTTTACTTGAAGCATATCATGTATGTGATAGATAGGACCACGGAAGCCAATTGTGCATGATGAACATCCACTGTAGTATGATTGTACACAAAAATAGTCGCTGATCTACACGAGTGCAGCTTACAGTATATACATTCAGGACTCAATATGGCGATAAGAGTAAACACGCCTCCGTTGAAAAAGAATGATGTATGATGAGCGTTATAGCAAACTAGTGTTTTTTCAGCACCATTGGATTACATCTTGCGCTGTTGCGTCGTTCAAGACTATCGTGACAAGTGAAAGAGGATTTATATTTATTATACAAGAATCTATATCGTAATATATATCACCTGCTAATATATCGATCAATCATACACTATATACTATCTTCGAGATTGCATGCACTTAAGTGCCGAATTAATGAGAGCTATATGTGGTCGCTGGATTCATCCGATGCAAGTTAAGTGAGCCTAGGAAGGCTATGTGATTTAATGTGCTCGGTCCGGGAGAAACCTTCTAAAATACACTGTAAGGCCCACGAATTTCCACATGATGCGCTCGAGGAGCACAACTCATTCGCTGGCAGGGATGCGCAGTCTGAGTAAGAAAGCTTGTCCCGTATGAACGTCATAAAAGTGTGCTTCTGTTGCATTCACTATCACAGGTACAAATATCAAAACAATGTGAGCTTTTTCAATTCAGGATATAAGCTTTAGGTGTAACCTAATGTGTGTGATATGCATATTGTATTAGTAAAGCCTTTTTCCAATGGAAAAAGACAAAATACTCGGTTATTCGTGTTCTATTTTTGATAACGATCCATGGAACTCACGGACTGCCCTTGTATCAAATTCCGATGTAATTGATCATTCCCTTTGATATTTAACCCTTGACATGTGTGCAAGCAACTTAAATGGTCTCTATGTGAGACCTTCTGAATCCATGATTGTATCAAATGCATCACGTGAGTTAACAGGACGTGTAGGTATTTCATATCAATTCAACCTATCTAACCCAACCCAACAAGTCATGAACTTGACTACATAACATGGCCAGAAGCTGTCTTAACGCATAAGTTGTGGCTATCCGAGGTAGAGATTAATGATTTCAGCGAGTATTTGCCGCATATCGCTCTTTGGCCGGGATAAAATTCCAAATTAGTTCGACCAAATTGATTACTCATAATTTATATGTGCACGTGGCATTATTGGTTCCTCATTAGTATTCAGTCAGTTCTAAACACGCATGTATATTGTACATGTCGAATATTGACAGCAAAGTAATAATATCTACTCACTGCTTGAAACATCTTAACTGCATAAGTCATCATAATTACATCCTCGAGGCTGTTGCATATTGTCTATTCAATATTAATGCGGTCGAGCTATGAAGCTCGGCTTTCATAGCTCGGCTTACCGTGCATCTCGGCAGTTTGCATCCTTGAAAAAAATATCTTTCTATTTCCTGTTACAATAATTGGGCATGACCTGCCAGTATTCCTGAAGATACAATCTTTATCAAGATTGGCATGCTGGTTTATAGGATACCGGACCTAGTCCCGAGGGATCTTTCATGCAACATGATACCTAACATATGGCCTAAGCTGCCATGGTGATGTGGGTTATACTGCATGGCGTCAGCACTATCGAGCACACAGTACATTACTTGCCATTGTATCATCGGTGGAAAAATGACTCATTCATATTGCTGTTTTATTGCAAATACTAGTAGATTTATAAAGCTCTCAGTTATACAGGATATGTACAGTATGTGGTTACAAGAAAAACATATCCATCAATAACTTCAAAGTACGTTCGATTTGATAAACGATGCATAAGTACCGGTCAATTAACATTTTCTTACTCATGCAAACGCGCCTGTCATTTGTCAACCATGGATGTCCAGCGATAAACAAAGCAACTGTTTGCCCGAGAGTAATACGAGAGTCATGCAGGAGGCCTACAATATGTTCTTTGAGGGTGATAATGCCACAAACAAAGTACCAACATTATTACATGACATTTACATCTTAGGTTTATAGACCGTTATTTACTACCAGTGAACTTGGCCCTATCCTATGGGATTACAGTTGCATTCACAAGTTGTTATTTCTCATCCTTATTCACACAGACCGTTTTATTATAGTTTTGAAGACTGTAACTGGTTCACTTGGTTGATATACTCGCAGCAACCTTCTTATGTATTCGGGTGTTACTGCAATTTAAGTGTGTGTAAAATCAGCACAATATTGCTTGGGGGAACACAAATAGCCTGTTCCCCTCGAAGGTGAACAGAAACATGTGTCCATCTAAAAACACCCTAGATAGGCACTTGTACCTGCCACGAAGTGAGTTACACAAAATAGGCATCTTCATTGTGCAATGTTGTTGTTTTTTTTAACTAAATACCGTC
The DNA here is from genome assembly GCA_034190875.2 of Urechis unicinctus. NCBI lineage: Eukaryota > Metazoa > Annelida > Polychaeta > Xenopneusta > Urechidae > Urechis > Urechis unicinctus. Next base: position 19,053,424 of record CM067355.1, read on the forward strand.
TTAAACAATATCAACGCAAAATGCACTTAGTTGACAGCCTCGTGTGTTCCTTATAATCACCTATAGCATTGCTTTGCAATAGTAAAAACCAGCAGATTTCAGCAGTTTATCCAAATGGAAGACAACACTGAGCAAATCAGTAAATTAAGTATGTACCATGTTCTCGTTGATATGGTATCCACATCTCCATATAGTTACCGCCTATCTACCTGACATCTGGATCCATTCATCATAACTAAAGTGCTAGCTGTTAACCATGTCCAGTATAACCGAATACATTATACTATCTGTTTGTAATAGTTTTGCAATAGATTGTGGCTTGTATTCCCAAGCATCAAGATAGGTTCTTACCAATAAGGCTGTTCCTGTTTTATGTTCCTATGCCAATTAATTGTAGCTGCTTGTTTTAGAGTGAGACTTATGTAGCTCAACCTGCCAACCCATTTTGATGAAGTGATCCAGAATTGGTACGCGATATTTGACATGAGTCAACACTGCTTGTTAATTCAGATACCTAAATTGACATTACAAGCAAAAATAACTATCCAATTTCCCCATACACATCTTGTCTAAGTCGTTGGATAACAATACATTAAATACATTTTTAGCATAATACACCTTACAAATTGTGACCACGGGACACCTTAATTATCAAAGTATATACTCTTACATAAACATATTAACATATTAGCATTCACATGTTACATTGTAATTTGAGTTCAAAGTCTACCTTGTATAGATTTCTTTGATTTTAGACATCGAATGACGACATTTAACTAAGGTACCACCGCATTTATATGCGCAACACGTATATGCGATTTTTTTACCGCACAGTTTGGTATCCTGTAACTTTCATTTCGTACATCACTCTATTCAAGCAGCATTGCACTTACTCATGGTGTTATATGTTGTTTGTTGCCGTGTGGCTGCTTCAAGTAGCACACTTTGCTGTTTTACTGATAAATATATAGACTATACAAAATAGTCAAACAAAATGCTTCACATATAATTAATGAAGCGTCTGGTAAGCTCGCGTTGCTCCAAAACATATTTCACTATTGATGATGTTGATGCAATATTTGATGGAAAATTTCCACAGTCTATAATAATTAATTCCCTTGAGGAATTCGTCCTTTGATTGGCATGTGCTTCTAATGACATGTGCTGGAGCCTATGAATGATCTTCCTCGCAATTTCCGTTGATGACAATCAAACTAAGAACAAATGTACATATGTTGTGTCTAACTCATATATAAATTCTAGCAGCTATGGTTATGTGTAATACATAGGTAATATAGAGGTAACGCTTCTCTGTGTAATCGCGGCAATAATTCACATCAAAACATCCTGTTTTCCAGATCAGGTTAGGATTGCGATCACTAAAGCCCTGTGGAAGGAGCAGATGCCATGGCCACAGTAATTGGACGCTGATAAGAGAATGATGTTCATTGTGATTCATTGATGCTATATGGATAAGGTCAATTCCTATGGATATTGGTTTCACTAGACGCATGCTATTTTGACTGCAATCATGCTCGTAAAACTGTGGTCCACCTACTCTGCAGATTGATATCAATTAAACAAACACTACCTTAATCACTCCTGTATGGATGACTATGATATAAAATTATCTAGACTTACATTGCAGCACATTTACATAATGGATTATTTTACTGCAACATACACCCCATTTACGTCAGCAGCCTTGTGATTTCGGAGAACAGATGCTTCCTGTTACCCTGAAAACAACCAGATGCGTGGCTCATTGAGCCCATATAGGTGAATATTCCTCTCTTCAAAGGGAAGGTGTGTCAGCCTAGAGTTTGGTGCTCACTTTTAATGGGAGTTTTAAACACAGCATTGTCATTCATTTCTAGCTGTGAATAATTGTCTGTGATAAGTACTGGAAATTAATTTCAGTTTCTAAATTATAAATTTCTCAACCAGTGCATCCCATATATTTTCCCGCTTCCTGGCATGCCACGTGGCATTGAAGACCACTGAACCAGCTGTGCATGGCCAATGTTGACGATGAATGAGAGCGAAAACCGCGATAATTCTTTTTAATAAGTCATTTCTAACGCGATTTCCCCTTGCTCCACTCTGTACAGATTATATAAATCCGTCGATAAAACATTATCCTGCACTTTGTTAAACGTTCATAGCAGCAAAATCATTTACCTTCTAGTAGATTTATAAATAACAAACCGAAATATATTCTCATTGGTAAAACAGCAAACAATGTATGATAGCCGTTTACAATACCCTATGTCCGTACCAAGTGTCTACTGCCACAGATCACTTGCAAATCTGTCTATGAAGTGGCTTATTGATATGCCCAACACAACATATGGAGACAAGGGCTACAAAATAACCTCTCCGCTCTAGAAACATCTGCTTGTGTATTTGCATTTGACGTTGTTGAAAGGTCATTGAGTGCTTTGTATTGTTGCGGTAATTTGGCCGCATATATCAATATTTGCTACTGATTGTGGGTAATAACAGAAGAATTGTCGACAATCACTCCCTCAGACATATCTATAGGATGCGAATCCTGATGAAAATAGCATAGGTTTGTTAAAGCTATTACCCCGACAGTTTGGCAGTTTTGCCCTACTAGCTACCGCATCGCTCAACTTCCGCTGCATCGTTAACAATACAGCAATGCATTATAGATGATATCAAATCGATGTATATCCTATAATACGTTCGGCAACCTAAATGATGTCACGTTCCTGTATCATTATGATTTTACATGCCCGAGTTAAATTAATTTTAACATAAGTAGGTATGTTTCATGATTTCATAAAAGCGTCAGGTCAACAAAGTGGCGTCAGGTGTATTCCCCGCCGCTTACATATTGCTACATATGCCTCAATCAATATCTGCTAAGCAGAATGTGGATAAGCGCGCTGCTAGGATTGCTAATCATAATCGTCGGTTACCCTCGAGTAAAAAGAAGAGACCCAGCTGCACCTGCTGTTAACTACACGACCTCCAGTCGATCGATATTAGCATATTTTCTATGTTAGCAATACACACACATGCACATATAAGTAGCTAAGCAGTACATAATAATAATAAGACGAATGTGGAACAATGTCTGATAAGCAAATTGGCACATATTTGCAACACATAATTATGTATAGTATCGGATGAAAATATGCAGTTTTCGAGTGTTTGTTTTTATTGCGCATTGAAGTTATGTAGTTTTTGGTGCTGTTCTAGGTGCTGGTGCAGTCAGGGTAATTTTCATGCGTTGAAGTATGCTTAAGCTCCCGTGACAAACAATAATTCAGGAAAGAAAATCACTCAAGATATGTCTATGCCGCTCCCTAATCCTTATTTCACAATCGGTGTCCCCTCAAAGTCACTTACCTACTGCAATGAGTCATGCTCCCAGGAAATTATTCAGTAGGTTCCATCAAGGAAAGTCATCATTTGCTCATTTACGTTGGAGCATAAATGTGGTGAACATATCTATTGCGATTTGCGTCGTATCAGAATATTTCCATGCTGAATTTATGTATGTAATACGATACCCTAGGCTATAGTCGACAGCATCTGCCACCTTGTTAGACCAAGCACAAGATGCCATCTACGACACTAAATGCACTTTGATTCGAGAACTATGAGAGCTCGCTGGATCCATCTGACGCTGGTTAACTAATTTATGGAGCTATATTCCATTATACTACGCTTACCTTACTCATCCGTTGGCAGGTAACACGTGCATTCAATTCACCATAGATCGTCTGGAATTTGCTTCCTGTATTTTAGGCTATGTTTCAGATGCTAAGTTCTTTCCTGTTCCAGTCACCGCGACAAAAACTAACATAAAAGAATATTTCTAGATGTTTTACTTTTAGTCTTGTTAGTGCATGATGAATGCTTCATAAGTTAGTGATAGAAAATACTTATCATGTACATATTTAGTGAGTACAACCCCAATACTCACAATGCGTGAGTTAAAATTGTACTTTTGAAAGGACTGCGTATTATTTTGATTGTAATCTATGGAACAAATTGGTGTCCTTATTATTTAATGGTAATGTATTAGCCATTGGCTAACTACTGCAGTTGCATGTCCGCAAATAAGATGGAAAAACTTCCTACAGAGTAGAAAAGCTTAAAGTTTGGAGTTGATATATTAACAAGCTTTTTGTTAGAAGCCGTTGAGCAATTGTTTCAGTTGATATTTGCGCCACCTAACGGCTGGTGAAAGGTTGCCGGTGCTATTTCATTGAGTTTTAAAACGCACATTCTAAGCATCACGTCAAAGGACAGTAGGTGTCTTGTGAGCTTTTAGAGTGCTGAAGAATAAGTTTGCTAACTACTGATTGCTACAACAATTATTGGAATCTACGTTGTTATCAGACACAAACAAACTGACATAATAGCTAGCAATTCAAAACTTTGTTTTGCCTGTCAACAGGCGATATCACATGATGCTAGCATGTTCCGAAATCCATTATCACAACGTTGGCTTGAGTAATAATGTTGTAATTTGTTCAACATAATTGTAACCAGTATTGTTCACAAAAAAAGTAACCAGTTTTTTATTTTCTCTGGCCATTAACACCGTTACATCAGACCGTTATATTGTCATATATTATATCATAAATCTAGCACCTTTTGTACACATTCCATTATGATAAGCATATAAAGTAGAAGTGATGTGCTGTTATGTTATGTGTATTTTGCTTTGGTTTCAAGTTTGTACACATCAAGCTAACATAAGAATTTCATGACATAGGTCAAATTGATTAGTAGATTTACACTTCAAGCCAAGTACATGGCCGACAAAATATTGCAAGCCAAACCCAGCGAGGGTTTTATTCACAGTGCAGAAACCTGACCAATAATGACAAGAATTCTGGTTTGGATTATATACCCTTTGATGTTCATTACATTGACACTGATCTGTTTAGGTGCATCCTCCCAATTGCATTAATTAGTTTATTAACTTTTAGCATTCTAGTAATAAACTCAAGCTATGTCTCATTCTCCTCAAATAACATGTATCTCCTCTCTTCATATCATTTGTCAAATAATTGCAAATGCAAGTATTGACATTTTAATGTTACTCTGGGCTCAACATGTCATAAGCTGATAAATAGTTAGTAGTTTGACATAAACATTAAGTACAGATACATCATTTATCCCGTATATCACTTTAATGTCACGGTGAATAGGATTATCTTCCATTTAACAGTGGGTGACATACTTTCTTTTCTTATTATTCATTAATTAATCCCAATGCAATGTCCGATTGGTCTACCATGCATATGCTGAAATGCTAATGATAACCCTGTGTGCTCGCCCGTGCGCTTAACATATCTGCGAAACCTGGGACCAGCTATCTTGGGTTGCTGGGAACTGCTGCAATTCGGCAGCAATTTATGCAGTTGCGTCGGCATGCATGTTGACAGTGTTATCTCTCGTTTGTGTAATCGAATAATAGAGGAATCATTACACGACGATGTCACATGTGGTTTTTGGGAACGAAACAGTGTGCAACTTTATGGGGAATATATTAGTCTTCTATAGATCAACTTAATCTTTAGCATATTTGGTTGTCATTGCGCAGTCTGCTTTGTGGCGTGTTCATTTGTTCATCTATTGGAGCATCATATTGACTCTTCATCTGCATACAATCACCTGACAGACGTCATATATTCCATGAAATATCTTATCTTTGCTTCCAAAATGGACACAAAACGCTGTTTCTGAAACACTGTGTCATATAATAGGTGAGATCAAATTCATTCTTCATTATATTCGGAGGAAAGTTTTGTGCGTGTTATTTATCTACCATTCTATGCTAACATTGATAGTTTCATTAACCTAGTTGTTTTCTAGCACCATTTACGATACAAACATATGTTGACGCACCCTGAATCACCGCTGATATAGGAAACATATCCGCTCGCAAAGTATGTTACTTAGAACAAATACATCTGCGCATCGTTACTGGCGACTTTTTTATTACATGATGCTAAATATAGCTTTATGTTTCACGTATGGTCAACAGAGACACTGAACAGCTGCCTACTATAACCATTAGTAGCTCACATTTGTCAACTCCCACGCTATTCTCACTTATACAGCCTATAATTGCCACTTGTCGTTCGTTCGCGAGGACGGAAATTGCTTTGACGAACTAACGCATGATTTATTTGCGCACAGCTTATGATTGGCTTCTTGTTAGTCATCCATTAATGTGGCAAGGTTTGCTCATGGATGCTTGCTCTGATATTTACTGAAGAAGCAATTTAATTTGCCACACTTGCAACATATCATATTTTCACCACATATTGGCATGCCGCATGATATCTGAGACCACTTAAAATGTTGCATGGTGAACATCGATTAGCAAAGTATTATAATCTTACGGGCAACAGTCGCCGATTTACATGAGTCCGTTACGATTCGGTTTCTGACCCTCCGTTGTATTGATCGATATCAGCGCTTTAAAAACTGCCACTTCTGTTTATAAATGCTTCCAAAAATAGAGAGCGACATGATCTATTCCTATTTTTTCCCCTTTGTATCATTGCTCGAACTCCGCCCCGTGTTAGCTTCATTTACTGTCAAAAATGTAATTGGCATTGCGAAGGGCATAAAACAGCCAATGCAGGCTTCGTTAGTGTTCGTTATTTTTCTTCTTCAATATCGCTCAATTGAGATGTTAACATGTAACGGGGACAGTTTCCCATGCAGTTGTCTCAACGTATGGCTACAAATATATACAGTTTCGATTAATATTAATTAGTTAATGTTCAAAAATGTTATTGGATTTTGTAAACAATGAAGTTGAAGTGCAACAACAACGGATCAACAAGCCACATAACATAAATGACAATGTCACCACTACAAGCAATAAACACACATGTTCTTGATATGAAAATTTACGAGCAACGAGCCTCGCCCCCTCAAGCTTTGCGATTTGTGCTGTGAAAACCTGTTTCTCGCAAATTCCTGTTTCGATATATAGGCATGCCATATCAGTTTCTCTGTCAATAACGTTCTTAAGTAATGCCAGAGAGGAACGAAGATGTCAGATTTAGTCCAGAACACATCTCTCTCGGGCTATTGGACGGTTGGTGCTGTGAAAAATATTCAATATCTTGTTATGATTTATATGTTTCCCTGTCAATAAAAAGTCAAGACGCATCTTTCATACAGGCTTAACTAACATCGCAAAGATCTACTCTTTTAGTTCAAGAACTAGATGCATGGAAGCAGTTCTGCCTTGTTAATATGATACATCTAAGAATCTTGGAATTTACGAAATTATGCTAGTGAGTTTAATCTATCTTCAAACGCTACAAAAAGGTTCGCCCTATCATTAAGGTTTAATTAAAGCAACTCCTCCAGATGTAGGCTTCGTTAATTATCTTTTTGATAGTCTTTTGTTCCTTACCTTTTGTATACGCCCAAGCAAGTGATGTTTAGTCTGTGAAATTACCTTGCATTCAGTGTTGGTTTATATGCTGCCATAAAGTCAAGTCAGATAATCCGTGTGGTCGAGTTACAAAAAGACAGACCCATATGGCTGCATCGTACATAGAATAAATCGCAACAGATCAATATCCTTGGTAACAGCCTATGCAGAAAATGGGTCATGAAAACATCTCAAGATCCTATTCAGTCAAATATTTTTCGTCTACCCTGTGATATACGGGCATATACTACCAATGGCCCAGCCAATAATCCTGATGAGGATTTTCCGCTGGAAATACGGTTGTCAAATCAGGTCCAGACTCATCTTTCATCCAGCGGACCATTTTTATAAGGCAATGTGATACCCAGCATGTAAGCTGACCTGAAAGCGAGATGCAAGAAAATGCTAAGCAGTTCTTAGAAGATGTGCTAACAAACTTATTGCATCAGGCTAACTCGCAGTATCAATTTTGTTTGTCGAAGCCATGGTATGTGGCATTCTTCTCATTCACATGGTAGCATTCAACATTATTATTGAATATTAACATGTTTGTGGACGCTGATGTGTTGACAACAATTGTTCGGAGCTTATTATTTAGGCTCACCTATCAATCGGTTATTCATCTAACCAATATAACTCGTCAAATAATAGATAGATGTAATCCAATAAATGGTTCAAATATCATTTGGCGAAATAGATAGCCTTTGATTCGATGCTTTCCGAACAAATGACAAATGTAACGCACTTAGTTATTGAATGATGTCATGGAACGGATTCATTTTCAATAACTAGAACACTTTTCCGCCTTTGGCATCATTTTGAACTTTGAAGTGTTCTATAATTAGTCGTAGTAGCATCCGTTGCATATCGGCTGATTCATAATTTGTTTACATTGCACACACATACTATACGATAAAAAGTAATCCACATAGGTTGAAAAAAGCGAGACAGGAGAAGGTGAGTAAGTTAGGTAAGTTTTACAAAGTATGCTTCTGATTGACTGGCTGAC
>CM067355.1:19064379-19144379 GCA_034190875.2 Urechis unicinctus
CGAAAGCTTATGATCACTTGCCATTAATCAAACGCAGTCGTTGCAAACATTATTGTAGTACCTAATATGGAAACATTTACCAGTGCGTAACTTACCATTGGCATTCGCCTTTGTAAAAAGTAACTTGATTAGCTTTTACCAGAAGCTGTTCAGTTATTTCAGTTGACTGACATTAAAATTGGCATTCAGCTGTAATTGCTTCTTGTGTATAATAGTTTGCATATTCCATTGTATTCAAAGTCATGTGTAAGGCATTTAATTTGATTGTTGTAACTGTTAAGTGAGTTGACTGGACGTTAACTAGATGTGCAAATGTGGCTGAATGCTACGGCGATCAACGCAGGTTTTGTTACAATTCATAATCGTCTCACTTAGCCAGCAGCAAATCGTTTTATTTCCCATTGAGCTTTAATTGTCAGCTATGCAAATCAATAAGCATTTCATCAATGGATAGTTTTTCCATGCGGAATTTCATTACCAATTCATTTCTATTACGGATTATACATAAGTGGTATTCAAATTTCATGGACAATGCCGTAGCCAGCATATTCTCGATGATATTCAAAATCTATTCTTAGTAAGCTTTCAAAAACAGATGTACCCTGTGTGAGCACAATTAGGATAGGACCATTTAAAGAATCCTATCATCATAATTCCCCACTAGGGTCCAGGGGTAGAATAGGCCAACTGTATCCTCCTGGATGTCGTAAGAGGCGACTAATGGGGGGCAATCTCTTGGCCGCGGGTTGTGTCTCTTGTCGGTGGGCATTGGGTTCATAGTGGTTGATTCGAGCGGTCCTTTTGAGGGACTTGTCTGCAACACACCACTTTGGTCCGGATTTCACATGGACGAGTGGCTGGAATGGCCTAGTCCATTCAATCGGCTGGTGGTGACTTGCCCTAGGATATCATAATTCAATTGTATGTCCCCTTTCTTGTCCAACTATCCTATAAGGCCGCTGCAGGTCATATTACCTTTTCAGCTTTGTAGGCACCATATAACACACTAGTGTTGTTGTGCCGTTAAACCCTCTGCTTACCCCACCTTTCCTTTCATCATTTTACCACCTACATTTGAACGCACCAAGTATGCCTGCATGCGCTATATCCATTTGCATCGTTAAAAACATCCTCTTCTATACTTTGATATATGGGCAAATATTACCAGAGGCCCTGTCAATAATCTTTATGAGGATTTACCTACTGGACACACGGTTGTTATATCTAGTCAAGACTCTCATCCAGCAGACCATTCTTACAATGTCATGTGATACCTAACACATAAGCTTACATGAGAGCGTTTTGCAAGAAGATGCATCATTGACGACGCTAAGGTATGTGGCATTTTTCGTATTTAAAGTGGCATTCTATATAAGTGCTGTATTCGAACATGCATGTTGGATTCACATATGGTGACAACAATTTCAAAACAGTATCGTTCAGGCCCTCTAGCGAATCGGCGATTCATCCAATCAATGGACTACATCAAAGAATAAAGACATGTTATCCACTACAAGTATCATTTGGTGGTGTAGGTAGCAGTTTAAGCCATTACTTTCCAATATACGTTAAATACGATCTCATGATGATTGAATTCTGTTACAGAGCGGATTCATTTGTCAAGCAGTTAAAATATGTTTCCAGTTCCTGCATTGTGTTACAGATATACGTCTCATTTATAAGCGTTATATCATTAGTTATAATCGCGTCCGTTGTCGAGTGTCTCATTCATATTGCTTTTACTGGCAGAATCCACATGTCGGCCAGTTCACAACGGCTCTTAAATATATTCTCTACACGTAGAACGTGGTTAAAAGTAGACCACATATGTTGCAAAAAAGCATGACACCATAGATCAAGTATATCACTTTAGGTAGGAGAAGCTGAGTAACTTAAGTTAGCATAAAAAGACAACTTCCGGTTCTGGCTAACTGAATGCAACTATATGATTGATGAAGGCTGTACTGCAATATAAACGTTGTTGGAGGGAACAAAAACAGCTCCTCCAATATCGGGCTTCAGCGCCAGCAGCCTGTTTTTCTCACAGGTGAACTGGTGATTCTACCCCTCTTAGAAACACTCGTGTTACACAGCTATCTTCTCGCTCCTGTCGTGCAGTTATTCATATATGCCAAACGAGCATGTGCATTGTGCAATATTTTCCCCGAACTCATCCTTAACCATTTATTGTGTTGATAGCCTGATATTTTCAGCCGGATTATGTAGGCCACTGTTGCTGCATGTAAGGCACATCAAGTACGTATTGGTTACTGAAAATCTCAAACAGAACCTGTGTCATTAAAAAGAATATCTGGCCTCATAGAGCCTATAAAATGTACCTGTAGTATCTTAATCTTATTGAAACAGCTACATTATTCTAGACATTGGCACACAGCATTCGTGTTTTAGCATATCATCTGCATTGCCGCATGGCATCCTTACCTGCACGGGCCATTGTATATCATGATGGGGAATTAACATTACGCACAAGCCTCTGTCCTCTGAGCGCATCTGATTGCTACTTGTCAATGCATTGTTTTTGAACAATGGGCAATAACTCCACTAACAGATCCAGCGCCAGGTCATTATGCATACTTATCTGGGTTTTCAGCAGCCATACCCAACGTTCCGATTAAATATGAGCCATTGACAACAGATTATAAATAGACCATGTTTATCATTATTGTAATAAGCGCCACATATCAGAGAGGATAACTAAATAAGCTTAGTCATTTCCCTGTCGATTGCACGCGCCACCTTGATGCGCTTTTGCCCTGTAAAAAAACGCCGCCCGCAAGCACTAGGCATGACTTAATACTGGTTTGTTAATTAGAAAATTAATGGGGGTTTTTAAAGGGTAGAATATTGCAGTTCTTTGATTAATTATTGTACAGACAGAATAAAGTAATATATTGCTGGGTGTTGTCAGCTGTGAAGTGATGGTACCTTTGGACACCTCCTTAAATTATTGATGTCATTGCTTATACCACATTGGTAATGTATAAAGCAATTGAAGCACCATTCCACACTGAGTAGGGTGTAATTAGAAATTGTGATTCTCTACTCCCAATAAAATTGTGTAAATTGTGCTAAACACATATTTTTTGTAAAGCTTGTCCACCGATAATATTAAATTTATATTCATTTCGGTAAGCCAGATTTTGTTAAGCAATATGCAAAATATAAACAGTAATTCCCATAGAATACTCAATAACTGGCGACATTAGCAAAACGCATACAACAGCATCAAGAATAGAACAACACTTTTTTTCTTGTTCAATTCATCCGCACAGTGCATGGTGGCATCTGGTTTAAATTGCCTAATTCATAACTCTGTGTAATCGCCAAACCACTTGGCCGTGATGTTTTAAGTAGCTCAACACGCTGCGTGGTTACAAGTAGCTTCATTTATCGTCTAGCTGCCAGCTTCCGAAATGCGTGCAAAATATACAGTAAGCAAGCAAACAAAAAGTGCCACAGCATGGTAACGTTGCTTTTGGTTCCACACAGTCATCTATCTTCACGTGGCTAACTGTGGCTAATGAAAATAAAACTACTATGCACTTCAATAGAAAGTTCCCCAAACCGAATCTTTGTTATTCAGCATATAAAATGCACTCTCCTTTCTGACCACGGTCAATGCAATGTGTACATTAATGACTTGGCCTGTTGTTGGTTTGACGCCGCATCGAGTCAGTTATGCCCAATGCCATTAAATACAACAGTTCGTGCCATGAATCGACCTAACATATTTACGTCTCACTCGTATCGTTTTTCGATCACGTGCATTACACAGACCACGGTATCTGTCAGCCCAGTGAGATCCTAAAAGTTATATAGGATGCTATATGTTTGACCTTGATTTAATCAATGCAAGATTCCTACTTTCATCATCTTGATATTCACTGACAATCGCAGCACATTTATGCGCTATCGATATGGGCGACAATAGCAGCATCCGTATATATCAGTGTAATACAACATTGCTCTGGCAAAAGATTCATTTCTGTATTGATAAGCATGAGACTCCAAGTAATAACTTCATAAATCACACACAGCGCCAACAATAGTCAAGAAGAGAACAGCAGGAAGCTTGAAGTGAAAAAATATGCCACTCAAGCATGCGATGTATTACTCTGCTTGATAATTATTGACAGTAATACTATATATATATATATATATATATATATATATATATATATATATATATATATATATATATATATATATATATATATATATATATATATATATATATATGTGTGTGTGTGTGTGTGCGTCCTAATTAAACTTTCTGATACATTGTGTTACTGCTGCAATTTTCCGCGGTGTTATGTTATCATCCTGTTGAATGAAATCACAATACATTGGTCCAACACACACCAACAGCCTGCTCCTGTCAGGAATGTAAGCTCGTTTGAAATCTCTCGCGCCCCTGCGGTCCATTTGTACCTTACAAGTTATTAATAGATCTTAAAAGTACATTTATTGTACGAACGCATAACATAAATCGTCATAATATGCTCAGCAGGTTATTATTTAATTACGTTCCAGGTGTTAACCATTAACCCTACACGTAAAAAAAGCCCTTGTGTTTATTATGGTTTTGCAATAGATCGTTGCTTATAATCCAAAACATCTGTACTAAGCCGATAACTGTATAACGTCAAAAATATTCCTCACAAATAGGTCATTTGTAATGTACTCATGCCTCTTCAATTAAGATGCTTGCTTCAAAGTGAGATGATTGTAGCTGATATTAAACCCGGTTTTGATTATGATAGCCACCTGTTGCTAAGCGATAGGCAATATGAGTTACCACTGCCTATGAATAAAACCACACACTTCATCAATGACACTTATATGGAATTCAGAACAAATCCCGTGGCATGTTTGTATATGCAAGTGCTTTATGTGTCACATCGAGGGAATGCCAACACTGCAAAGTTTGTTAAGCGACCCCAAATATGTTTTGTGTTGCACTGTGGTATCAATTTTTGCAGGTTACCAAATATGTTAAGTAAATGCAGACATACTAGCCAATGTATGAAACTCGCAACATTATCCATATTTAGCTGATCCATGACAAAGGTGTACATCGAATAGATGTGAAAAGATGTCCCTGGTTTTTGGATAACATATTGATATATTTATCGATGTCCAAAAACCAGTAACAGTCAGGTACAGTTCCATAAATATTCGCTGTGTTATCATATCCCATTGATGTATTCGGTTTCATTAACCTCCTTACCTTTGTAAGCAAAACCGCACCAGAACGTGGTGTGTCAGTTGCTTATTGATGCCAAACACATGCGCGGCTGCAACAACAAGTGACGATCTTTATTCTGGTCAAGTCTGTTCAAATGAGAAAAAACAATAAACAAAAACACAAAGAACAAGCCGCTGGAAAAGCGTATTTTTTTATGTAAATGTATCTATAATTGAACATCCTACGATGGTCAAGTTTCAGCAGGCGATCCTGTGTGGCTCATTTAGGTTTGTTGATGCGTTCAACCCTCGGACCATTGTTGAATGATGATAACATTGAATTATCGCTTGCTCTTTGTAATGCACGGCACGATATCACCAAGGCTCTTTGTATTTTACTATTCGACAAAAACACATGTTTGTATTGTACAAGCTGTGTGCACTTAATCAGCAGTTTTGATTAGGTCGATAACAGCAGCAGCAGGTGATATCCATACACATTTACCTATACAATTTGCCCCTTACAATGGGTAATATGCATTGAGTAACCAACAGGGGGCCATATTTCCTTTTGCCTCGTTGTCGATAGCGACGCTATTCACGATAATACCTTCCTTCTGGTCGTTTCATTGCCAGATAGATTAGCATTGGATGCGTATGGGTGTAAATCTCATACATCAACTGTGTACTGCCAATATCTATAATGTGGTTGTTACGGACACAGGTTAGAGATCGTTTGCAACACCGAGGTAACGCTGTTTGGTGTTATCGAGGTAATAAGTCACAGAGGAATATCCGGTTTTCCTTATCAGATTAGAGAGCGCTCAACCCCCATGGAACGAGCTGACTCGGCGTTAATTCGGTATATTTGACGCCGATAAGGGAATGATATCTATTGTGATTTATTAATGTTACATGGATAAGGTTATTTCCGCTGCTCGTATGTTTTACCAGACGTATGGTTCTTCGACTGCAATTATGTTCATCAGCAAGACAATACGCTAGCCCCCTTCATCTCACATTGCTGTGGCAAAGCAGTACGTCTCGTCCGTTGGCAGGGAACGTTAGTAAACTCACGTAATTCGCTACCCGAAATGGTGCTTCAAGCTATCGTGTCTACATAAGCTATCATTGAAACCATATATCAAAGATTAAGCTTTGACGACGCATGATTTATGCTTCAACGCATTGTGATATGCTTATCTATTCGAAAGCGTATGATCACTTGCCGTTAATGAAACGCAGTCGTTACAAAAAATATTCTAGTACCTAATATGGAAGAAGCTGCTCAGTCTTTTCAGTTGACTGACATTAAAATTGGCAGTCAGCTATAATTGCTGTTTGTGTATAATAGTTTGCCTATTCCATTGAGATGAGTATTCAAAGCCACTTTTCAGGCATTTAATTTAGTTGTTGCAACTGTTTAGTGAGTTGCCTGGACGTTAATTAGATGTGCAGATGTAGCTGAATGCTACGACGATCAACGAGGCACATTATATACATTGCAGGTTTTGTTACAATTCGTAATCGTCTTACTTAGCCAGCGGCAAAACGTTTTATTGTCAACTAGGTAATTCAATAAGCATTTCATCAATGGATAGTTTTTTCAATGCGGAATTTCATTACCAATTTATTTCTATTACGGATTATACATGTTGAGTGGTTTTCAAATTTCATGGACAATGCCGTAGCCAGCATATTCTCCATGATATTCAAAATCTATTCTTAGTAAGTTTTCAAAAACATGTACCCTGTGAGATCACAATTAAGATAAGGCCATTTAAGGAATCCTATCATCATAATTCCCCCTTGGGTCCAGGGGTAGAATAGGCCAACTGTATGCTCCTGCATATCGTAAGAGGCGACTAATTGGGGCAATTTCTTGGCCGCGGTTTGCGACTCGTGTCGGTGGGCAATGGGTTCATAGTGGTTGATTCAAGCGGTCCTTTTGAGGGCATTGTCTGCAACACACCATTTTGGTCCGTATTTCACATGGACGAGAGGCTGGAACGGCCTGGTCCAGTGAATCGACTGGTGGTGACTTGCCCTACGATACTATGAGCATTTTTGCCTTTTTCATCATCATTAACTTGTCCACTTATCATAGGAGGGGGCTGCTTAAATAGGAACATATTACCTTATCACATTTGAAGGCATCATATAACACACTAGTGTTGGTGTGCCGTTACACCCTTTACTTACGTCACCTTACCTTTCATCATAATAATCAATATGTACATATTGTTCACCTAACGAAAGTTTGGCCATTCAATTTTACCTCCATACATATGCACGCCTACATGCGTTAAATCTATTTGAATCATTACTTCCATATATGGGCATATATTACCAGAAGCTCTGTCAATAATCTTTATGAGGATTTACTACTGGACATACGGTTGTTATATCTAGTCAAGACAGTCATCCAGAGGACCATCTTTAACATGTCATGTTATACCTAACATATAAGCTTTCCTGAGAGCGTTTTGCAAGAATATAATGTTTGTCTTCTAGCAGATGCTGAAATTCAGCATCATTGACGACGCTATGGTTTGTGGCATTCTTCTTATTCACAGTGGCATTCAATATAAGTATTGTATTCTAACATGCATGTTGAACTCACATATGGTGACAAAATTTCAAAACAATATCGTTCAGGCTCTCTAGCAAATCGGCGATTCTTCAAATTAATGGAATACATCAAAAATAAAGACAGGTATCATGTGGTGGTGTAGGTAGCTATTAAAGCCATTACCTTCCAATATACGTTAGATCACATCTCATAATGGTAGAAAACTGATATAGAGCGGATTCATGTGTCACGCAGTTAAACTATGTTTCCAGTTCCTGCATTGTGTTACAGTTATACGCCTCATTTATAAGCATTATATTATTCGTTAAAGTAGCGTTGTAAAAGGGACTCATTCATATTGCTTTTACTGGCACAATCCACATGTCGGCCAGTTCATAACGGCTGTTAAGTATATTCTCCACACGTAGAACGTTGTTTAAAGTAAATCACATATGTTGAAAAATGCATGACACCATAGATCAAATATATACCTTTAGGCAGGAGAAGCTGAGTAACTTAAGTTAGCATAACAAGACTGCTTCCGGTTCTGGCTAACTGAATGCAACTATATGATTGATGAAGGCTGTACTGCAATATAAACGTTGTTGGAGGGAACAAAAACAGCTCCTCCAATATCGGGCTTCAGCGCCAGCAGCCTGTTCTTCTCACAGGTGAACTGGCGATTCTACCCCTCTTAGAAACACTCGTGTTACACAGCTATCTTCTCGCTCCTGTCGTGCAGTTATTCATATATGCCAAACGAGCATGTGCATTGTGCAATATTTTCCCCGAACTCATCCTTTACCATTCATTGTGTTGATAGCCTGATATTTTCAGCCGGATTATGTAGGCCACTGTTGCTGCATGTAAGGCACATCAAGTACGTATTGGTTACTGAAAATCTCAAACAGAACCTGTGTTATTAAAAAGAATATCTGGCCTCATAGAGCCTATAAAATGTACCTGTAGTATCTTAATCTTACTGAAGCATCCGCATTATTCTAGACATATACATTGGCACACAGCATTCGTGTTTCAGCATATCATCTGCATTGCCGCATGGCATCCTTACCTGCACGGGCCATTGTATATCATGATGGGGAATTAACATTACGCACAAGCCTCTGTCCTCTGAGCGCATCTGATTGCTACTTGTCAATGCATTGTTTTTGAACAATGGGCAATAACTCCACTAACAGATCCAGCGCCAGGTCATCATGCATACTTATCTGGGTTTTCAGCAGCCATACCCAACGATCCGATTTAATATGAGCCATTGACAACAGATTATAAATAGACCATGTTTATCATTATTGTAATAAGCGCCACATATCAGAGAGGATAACTAAGTAAGCTTAGTCATTTCCCTGTCGTTTGCACACGCCACCTTGATGTGCTTTTGCCTTGTAATAAAAACGCCGCCCGCAAGCACTAGGCATGACTTAATACTGGTTTGTTAATTACAAAATTAATGGGGGTTTTAAAGGGTAGAATATTGCAGTTCTTTGATTAATTATTGTACAGAATAGAGTAATATATTGCTGAGTGTTGTCAGCTGTGAAGTAATGGTACCTTTAGACACCTCCTTAAATTATTGATGTCATCGCTCATACCACATTGGTAATGTATAAAGCAATTGAAGCACCATTTCACGCTGAGTAGGGAGTAATTTGAAATTGTGATTCCCTACTCCCAATAAAATTGCCTAAATTGTGTTATACACATATTTGTTGTAAAGCTTATCCACCAATAACATTAAATTTATATTCAATGCGGTAAGCCAGATTTTGTTAAGCAATATGCAGCAGGCGTTGCAACATATAAACAGTAATTCCCATAGAATACTCCACATCTCGCATTATAAGCAAACCGCCGTACTATAGCATCAAGAATAGAACAACACTTTTTGTTGAATTCATCCGCACAGTGCATGGTGGCATATGGTTTTAATCGCCTCATTCATAACTCGATGCAGCCGCCTAACCACTTGGCCCTGATGTTTTAAGTAGCTCATCACGCTGCGTGGTTACAAGTAGCTTCATTTATCGTCTAGCTGCCAGCTTCCAAAAGGCATGCAAAATATACAGCAAGCAAAAAGTTCCACAGCATGGTAATGTTGCTTTTGGTTCCACCTATCTTCACGTGGCTAACTGTGGCTAATGAAAATAAAACTACTATGCACTTCAATAGAAAATGCTCAAAACCCAATCTTTGTTATTCAGCATTTAGAATCCACTCACCATTCTGACCACGGTCAATGCAATGTGTACATAAATGACTTGGCCTTTGTTGGTTTGACGCCGCATCGAGTCAGTTATGCCCAATATCCCTGAGAGATGATCATTAATTACAACAATCGCTGCCATGATTCGACCTAACATATTTACGTCTCACTCGTATCGTTTTTCGATCACGTGCATTACACAGACCACGGTATCTGTCAGCCCAGTGAAATCCTAAAACGTTATATTGGATGCTATATGATTGACCTTAAGTAAATCAATGCAAGATTCCTACTTTCATCATCTTGATGTTCACTGACAATCGCAGCACATTTATGCGCTATCGATATGGGCGACAATAGCAGCATCCGTATATATCAGTGTAACACAAATTTCTCTGACAAAAGACTCATTTCTGTATTGATAAGCAAAGCTTTCGCCTTGGGACTCCAAGTAATAACTACGTGACTTGCAAAATGTTCGGAAATCACAGACAGCGCCAACAATAGCCAAGAAGAGAAGAGCAAGAAGCTTGCAGACTTATGCATGCAATGCATTACTCCACTGGATAACTGTTGACAGCTAAACTATTTGTGTATATATATGTATATATAAATATATATGTATTTATATATATATATATATATATATATATATATATATATATATATATATATATATATATATATATATATATATATATATATATATATATATATATATATATATCTATATATATATATATATATATATATATATATATATATATATATATATATATATATATATACTTCCTTATACATTGTGTAACTGCTGCAATTTGCCCGCTGTGTTATGTTACCATCCTGTTGCATTAAATCACAACAGATATGTCCAACACACCGACAGCCTGCTCCTGTCAGAAATATAAGCTCGTTCAAAATCTCTTGCACCCCTGTGGCCCATTTGTACCTTCCATAGAGTTATTAATATATCTTAAACGTACATTTATTGTACGAACGCATAACATAAATCGTCATAAGATGCTCAACAGGTTTTTATTTTATTACGTTTCAAGTCCAAACCATTTACCCTACACGTAAAAAAAAGCCCTTGTGTTTATTATGGTTTTGCAATAGATCGTGGCTTATAATCCAAAACATCTTTGCCAAGCCGATAATTGTACAACGTCAAAAATATTCCACACAAATAGGTCATTTCTAATGTACTCTTGTCGTCAATTAAGATGCTCGCTTCAACGTGAGATGATTGTATCTGATATTAAAACCGGTTTTGATTATGATAGCCACCTGTTGCTAAGCGATAGACAATATGAGTTACCACTGCCTATGAATGAAACCACACACTCCAACAATGAAATTTTATTGGAATTCAGAACAAATAGTTTGGCAGTTTGTTTATGCAAGTGCTTTATGTGTCAAAAGCACACATCGAGGGCATGCTAACACTGCAAAGTTTACTGTCATTTGTTAAGCGACCCCGAATGTGTTTTGTGTTGCACTGTGGTATAAATTTTTGCAGGTTACCAAATACGTCATGTAAATGCAGACATACTAGCCAATCTATGAAACTCGCAACATTACCCATATGTAGCTGATCCATGATAAAAGTGTACATCGAATAGATGTGAAAAGATTTCCCTGGTTTTTGGATAATATATTGTTATATTTATCGATGTCCAAAAACCAGTAACAGTCAGGTACAGTTCCATAAATATTCGCTGTGTTATCAAACCCCATTGATCTATTCGGTTTCATTAACCTCCTGCTCCCTTTGTAAGCACAACCGCACCAGATCGTGGTGTTGTCAATTGCTTATTAATGCTGTACACACGCTCGGCTGCAACAACGAGTGACGATCTTTATTCTGGTAGCTGGAAAAGCATCTTTTTATGCAAATGTATCTGTAATTGAACATTCTACGTTGGTCAAGTTTCAGCGGGCGATCCTGCGTGGCTCATTTGGGCTTATTGATGCGTTCAACCTTCGGACCATGGTTGAATAAATGAGATGATAACACTGAACTATTGCTTGCTCTTTGTAATGCACGGCACGATATCACCAATGCTCTTTATATTTTACAATTCGACAAAAACACATGTTTGTATTGTACAAGCTGGGTGCACTTTATCAGCCGTTTTGATTAGGTCGATAACAGCTGCAGCAGGTGATATCCATACACATTTACCTATACAATTTGCCCCTTACATGGGTAATATGCATTGAGTAACCAACAGGGGCCATATTTCCGTTTGTCTTCGTCGTGGTCGCGTTAAGCCTTCAAATGACCTTCATATGACCTTCACGGACAGAAGCCATCAGCTGCACTGGTATTATCCATGCGTTCTTTCTATTTGAGTCACGTTATAATAGCAGACAATGCTCATATCGCCAACATAGATTAAGGGTAGCAGCTTGTGGAAATTATGACTTGTTATCTGTTCTTCTTTTCATCTAGCCCGACAATGAATCCTACTTTCCTCAACATTTACTCAGGCTATGATAAGTAATAGTGCGTTGTACTTGTGTTGAAAAACATGCACTGCATGCTATAGACTTATCTTTACTGCATCATGACACTAGATTATTAACTGTCGCTTACTTGTTGTGTGTTGATGTCTGGGATTATGTAATTTATAGTTCCATCACCTATTATAACCTTTACCATGTTAAATCAAACAACAACATATCACCATTACAAGCAGCATGGTGACAATCACTCGTCTACAGCAGGTTTCACCACAAACGAGGATATTTCAACCATCGATTAACCTACTAACTGATATCACCTCGTTGTCGATAGCGACGCTGTTCTCGATAATACTTCTGGTCGTTTCAGTGCCGGTAGATTATACCAATGTGTATACAAAAACCTGCGCTTTGCCTCAATAGCATTGGATGCGTATGGGTGTAAATCTTCAGCGTCAGTTATTGTGTAGAACTGCTCTCCAACGCAAAGTCCAATCTGGGTATTACTGACCCATACAGTACAAATAGGCCATTGGTGTCATACATCAACTGTGTACTGCCAATATCTATAATGTGGTTGTTACGGACACAGGTTAGAGATCATTTGCAACACCGAGTTAATGCTGTATGGTGTTATCGAGGTAATAAGTCAGAGGAATATCCGGTTTTCCTGATCAGATTAGAGAGCGCTCAAGCCCCGTGGAACGAGCTGACTCGGCGTTAATTCGGTTCAGTTGACGCAGATAAGGGAATGATATCCGTTGTGATTTATTAATGTTGCATGGATAAGGTTATTTCCGCTGCTCGTATGTTTTACCAGACGTATGGTTTTTCGACTGCAATTATGCTCATCAGCAAGACAATATGCTGGTCAAAATGCCCTGCAAAGCACATCTGCATATGAGTAATGACATTATAACACCTGCATACCTAGCCATGATGAAAATCAACAGCTCTCCGAATTGAACATGAAATTTGCAATGTCAACGTTATTGTACATTTTCGGCACAATCAGTAAATGGTCAATTAACACATTCTGGTCTGATTCTCAACGGACGACGTGGACGGTAGGCTAACATCATAGTACACACCATAATGAATATAATGGCATAGGTAACACTTTATGCCTATCTGCCAAAAGACAGCCCACCGTATCCAACCTCATTACAAGCTAGTGATACAATCAACCTTAATGTTGGCCCATTATACTGCCAGGTGTGCCAGGTGACGGTTGGCATTATGTGTTAACACATTCGTTCCTAATACAAATACAGGTACAGGTTCACCAGGACGTTAACGGACATACCTATGTACAAAGTAGCAATGTATTAGAATTAGATTGCAGAGGTTTTCATAGGATGATAATATGGGTTTATATCTACCCATGCGAACAAAAATTCGTTCACTTTTGTGTTTCTTACAGAGGTCATATAGTAATGTGGCGTAATGCTCACTTCATGTCAAACGCGAGGCACCGCTGACTTCATTTAAATATGTGCTTCCGGTACTACATACACCCGGGATTTTCTTTTGAATTTAGTAAGTGCGAATTCGTTTGATTATCAAACAGCATGGTGTCTTCTTGGTTAGTGTTCCCCACAATTACCCCTTGCAACGTCAAACGTTATTCTGACGCTGTCATGATTACTACTCAAATAGCGAAGATCGATTTGTACAACATATCTACATGTAGTCGCCGTAGACAACTTTGGATTTGTTACAGTAGCTTTCTGCGTCCCGGACAGAATCGATTCCATGTGTTTGTTGAAACAAGACTCTTGCAATGAGTCGAAAACTGCACGATAGGGAGCTGGAAAGTGTTAAGCTACTGCGTTGTCCAACATTAATATGAGTGGACACCTTCGGTATATCAAGTTTGTTACTCTTTGCAACAATTCATTTTAGTACATTGATGCATGCATCCTATATGAGGCAATAACAGCTCTGTGGGTTTGTACAAAATTGCACTTGACTGAGAAGTTAGGAAGTTGCTATTGATATGCCAAGCACTCGCACGCGCTCGGCATGTGGTAACAAGTTATCACCTTGCAACTGGCAAGGCTTGCATAAATCATACACAGCACCAAATAAAGCTATGCAGAAAGCAGCAAGATGCTTCCTTAGCGATAAATGCCGCATTCTTTTGTGTTTTCGATGGGTCGATGCGTGCGATGCATTGCTTATGCTAGTTCCTATATTGCACGTTTACTTGAAAAGCATTTGATGTTAGTTTTATGAGCACCTATTTCTTGAATCACAATAGCAAAATTTGATCGATGAAATACATGGTATATTAGTAACAATGACATTGCCGCATACGGCAAAGGACCTCACATGTTATGCTTTGACAACCCATATTTACCTCGTATCCGCTCCAGTGTTTATTATGCTGTTCCATAGGTCAATCAGCGATATCCGGTTCCGTTAAGCTCATTCGTACCTCTTTGTACGCACCACCGTATTGTGCCTGTTTTTTTTTTGCTTAACTTCTGCCACTTTCCCTGCGTTTCATCAACTGCTAGTTTCCCGCGTATAGTTGCCTTCCTAAGCCAGCACAGCTGGGATTTTGCATTGAGCTAACCACAAGGAGACATTTGCAATTCTTCTTCCTTGCAATCTCACCATCACCGTGATCACCATCCATCACCGCCTGCGTATGACCTTCACTGATAGAAGATACGAATTGTGTTGGAATTATTCATTGGTTATTTGTAATGAAGTCACGTTATGATAGCAGATAATGCATCAGGCTTCAAGTGGATATTAGCGATGGGGCTGTGTGGGCTTCTTGAAACATTATTAGGGCTCTATCCAAACTAGCCCCTATAATGTTTTGTACTCCATTCCATTGTTATACCTTCACACAGGGTGAATAACTCGCTTCATCCATTGTAAACCTTCCCAAAACTTGTAAAGGTGCGACCAATTGAAGCCAACTGGTGTTCAGCCATCCTTTCCCCATAGCAGGTTTGACTACATTTAATGATGACACTTACTTGGCAGGAATATTTATGCCGCATAATAACCTAATACTTAACTCCTGCGAGACGCTGAAGGGGCGCTGTCCAAGCATTACAGCCGTCCTATCCTTCACTGTCGTCACATCATCTCGCTGATGACAACGACCTTAATTCGGAGGATGCTTTTCATTTGCTCGTTGTAGCGCCATGAAAGGAACCTACAGCGTCGACAGGAGAAGCAACATTTGTCCTGAATGTCATCTGCTTGCACATGGGTTGAACCCTCCAAGCACGTTGCTGCTCATGTCTATTCGTCAGCGCAGACTTGATTCGGAATATGACAATCGTATCCAGCACCAATTTGCCATTTTGTTGTGTAGATCTCATATTAATATTCTGTCTTTATGGATATTGGTGAATGAATATTTGTAATACACGAGGTAGCCTTTCTATGTGTAATCGTAGCAATAAGTCACGTCGAAATATCCGGTTTACCTAATCCCACCTAGTGCTTAATCCTTGTGGCACGAGCCGATTTGGTGGCCGACGTTATTCGGTTCAGATGACGCTGATAAGGACATGATAATCGTCATCACTTATTATCGTTACATGGATACAGTCATTTGTTTCATGAGCCGCGTGATAGTTTGACTACAATTATACTCAAACGCATCATAAAACCATAAATACGCGCCAGAACAACAAGCATTATCATTATTACACCTGTAAATATCGCCATGATGAGTAAGTATTCAGAATCAATACGCCCTACAGGTGTACAGTGTTATCATGTACGGCAAACGCCGCCTGTTAAGACAATGCATCGTATGAAAATATATAAAGTTCCAGTTATAAGTGCGGTATGACACGGCAACATGGGCGGATATCAAAACACGATGTTGAAGATAAATATGCACACAATTATCATTCACATGGTTAGGTTAGGTTATCATGAGATAATACAAGGTGCAATGATTAGGAAAGGTTAGGTAAGTGACAGAAACAACCATACATGATGAGTTCATATCAACCAATTTTGAAAACAAAGTTCATTCACCATCTCAACGTTCGCTTATCTTCATCTCTCCACCGACTTGTCAGTTGACTTGATCTAAATATACGACTTTTGTTTAATACAAACGACCTGAAATTAACATACGCCTACGCTATTCATCGAGCGATGCCCCGATCGGATAAACGTCTTAACAATATCTGTGAAATACCTAATTAACGTCATAGAGGATTTTGCCTCGGTAGTGTTTCCTCGGTAGTGTTTTTGCTGAAACAACACTCTTAAAATGTTTCAGATAATGTTCATGACTAGCCCGACACTGTAGTACCAAAGCATTGCCCAGCAACGATCCTCTCGAACAAGTTAGTGAGTTTTATTTACACCCCTGAAAAAAACATGGAAGGATCATGACTCCAACAAACGCGCGCGTCCTATAGATGGTAATACCAGCATCCGGTTTCACTTTGCGCGCGTCCAATAGATGGCAATACCCGCATCCGGTTTCACTTGGCTCGTTTATATCAGTCTTGTACATATTGGCACTTGAAGGAGAAGCCATGAAGTTGCTATACATGTGCCAAGTAATCACCTAGCACCTGACAAAGCCTGCATAAATCACAAACAGCAGCAACAAAAGCCATGGAGAGAGAACAGCAAGAACCTGGCGGGGAGATATATGCCGCTCTCTTCTGTGCTGCTGGGTGGCTTTTGTTGAATTATACACTGCACTCAGATTTGACACGCCTTTTAGCTATACTTTATGAGCAATCTTTCTTGTGTCACAAAGGCTAAAGGAATTTGGTAAAATATATGAGATCGTTGTGACAATGGCATACAGTAACAAATACCCTATTGTATCCTAAGACAATATTCCAACCCGCATTCACCTCAGATCCGTTGCAATGGTTGATATAAAGTTCAATTGATCGATAAATTTTAGTAAGTTTCATCATCATCATCGTCATCATCATCATCAATATATTTGACGTCGTCATCATAATTATTGCGTTTTCCAAATTATCCGTCACATCACCAACAGCATGAACAGGATTATTAAAAATTAATTCATAATTATTACATCATCATATTATCTTCGACCACCTAATGTCACCAAACCGTTGCTGTCAGAGATGTGACATTACATTACCAATACTACATATGCATCACCACATCCAGTACATGACTTTTTCTGTGGCGATGAGGGCCTTTTTTGATAATCTCAGACATGCCAAGTAATTATTTAATTAACAGCCTCAGTACAGGTAAGTGCGTAGTTGTGCAGCTCTGGCATCTCCGAACAGCATCCCAGAACCACTAAACTCTCGGCACTACGACTGAAACAGCATCCCAGTACCACTAAACTCTCGGCACTATGGCTGAAGCAGCATCCCAGTACCACTAAACTCTCGGCACTATGGCTGAAGCAGCATCCCAGTACCACTAAACTCTCGGCACTATGACTGAAGAAGCATCCCGGTACCACTAAACTCTCGGCACTACGACTGAAGCAGCATCCCGGTACCACTAAACTCTCGGCACTACGACTGAAGCAGCATCCCGGTACCACTAAACTCTCGGCACTACGACTGAAGCAGCATCCCAGTACCACTAAACTCTCGGCACTATGGCTGAAGCAGCATCCGAGTACCACTAAACTCTCGGCACTATGACTGAAGAAGCATCCCGGTACGACTAAACTCTCGGCACTACGACTGAAGCAGCATCCCGGTACCACTAAACTCTCGGCACTACGACTGAAGCAGCATCCCGGTACCACTAAACTCTCGGCACTACGACTGAAGCAGCATCCCAGTACCAATAAACTCTCGGCACTATGGCTGAAGCAGCATCCCAGTACCACTAAACTCTCGGCACTATGGCTGAAGCAGCATCCCGGTACCAATAAACTCTCGGCACTATGACTGAAGCAGATTTACACGGGAGCGGTACCGGATTCATTCCTTGATTAGCTGCCAGGCTCCTATTTCCGGGATCAAATTCTTGAAACTCGAATTACTGCCCGGATAAGATTGCCCCACAAGTGAATGATGCGCAGAACAAACCCAACTGATTTGTGCCCAGACCGTGGGAACAGAAACAGCTGCTGTGGTTCTTGCCCAAATCACCGTCATTTCTCTCTCAAATTCGACTCACTCTAATTGCTGTCTGAATGTTGCACTTATAGATAAGAGGGAAAACCACTTATGTTGTAGCAGCTGACGCCCGGGACAATGCTGTCAGTACCATGCCACTCTGTTATTAATGAGGGATTCAAAATGATGGAAGTTTAATCTCTGTCACGAACTCGATTACGATAAAGTGACACTGTGATATTGCACCCCGGAGGCATTCCGAGAAACATCCGTGTCAATGTTTCACCTGAAGGAAAATGACATTAAAGCATAAAAAAACCTCAGGAAACCGATTACATCATGTTACCGTGTGCGCAAATGTTTATTGTTTTTGTATGATTATATTGTACCAGCCTCGCTTCTCTCACGGCTAACCAGCATGGATATCACGGCGCATTACATACATGGTTGCGTCACTTCCAAATGCCCTGAGGTTGTTTCGGGTGCATACATACACAAACAATAAACATACAGACGAACACACAGTAAGCCACTTCCAACAACCCCAACCCCACTATCAACCCTGAACTATTTACACCCGGAGCTAAAGATACGCTGCGCCATAGCCCGTCTCTGTGAATTGCCAAGTACAGGAAACTACTTCTACGTACTACTTTCCTTGCATCACTACCACCAGAACGCGCGAATGCTGGCGAATCCCGGTAATGTTATCGATATCCGGCACACTGTCGTAACCCGGGTAGGTCCGTTGGAGAGAAAGGGGTTGTGGGGGTGTGTAAGATGGGGGCAGGGAAGAAGGCCGAGCTTGTGCGGAGGTGAGCGTTGTGTTTACTGAGTAGTAAAGCAACGAGGTGATAGCAAACAAGCCACAATGGTTAAAAGGCAGAATGTCTTAGTGAGATTACCGCGCCACCTGACGGCAGCTGGAAATAGTCACTTTGGTAAACATAGGATTAGTTACAACGGAGTTTAAGATATCTCGAGTTAAATGGAAGGACTGGGAATGCTGTCATTTGTGCTTTATGGGCATGCGACGTAACACGCCGCGCGTCATCTACGCTGGATGCATATGAAGAACGAGTGACTTCAGTGATGTTTAGCTTCTAAACCACAAGAACTAGAGGTATTGATTTGTACTTTGGCGGTGACTTGGTCGTTGAATCGTCCAAACCGGACCTAGCTATGGACAAAGGTCAGCAATTCATCTCGGGTTAAGATAAAACATTTGGTTATCAGAACGCCTCAAGGGATACACACGCGGCAGGCTTAGCACAGATCCTCTGCCGTCAGCATTCTCTCCTTGAACAGTAGCTCTTCCTTACATCGACAACGTGACCTTATTAGATTTGCAAATTGCTCTGTCTCTCTAATTCTCTCTTTCTCCGTCTCTTTCTCTCTCTCGAAGTGAGCATATTTAGGGTAGGTACTGTGGATTGCGTAGTTTAAGCCTGCCTTGACAAGACCGCCTCAAACGAAACAGGCAAGGATGCTATCGACAAACGCAGGAGTAGATCGGTAATTTGGTGCGGCAGGCGAGGACATAGTAGGTGCCGCAGCCGCCATAAATACTCGCTCTGTCTCTGATCGGCTGCTCGGGCGCACCTGAAACTGTCAAATAATCACAGAGCCAGTCGCTAGGTGGCGCTCTAAGCCGCCCACGACAACCGGAACATGCAGGGTGGCTGTGGCTTCCGGCTATTCGCTGAGATGGCGGGAACATGGACAGACTGAGGTGATCTAGTCGTTTGTTACAGGCCGTAATGGTAAGAGACGCGCGCGTGCCGGATGCGTCCATGTTATTCGCTGTGTATTGTGAGGATAAAAACAGACATGTAATTGCGCTACGCTTCCAAGACACCTCTGGTGAAATGCCGTCGATTGGATGTGGTTACTATAGGATAAACAAACACAGGCGAGCTTGACACAGAAACCTGCTAACGGTTCACCCACTTGTGATGTGACGTGTTGTTATGATCCAGATAAACTCGGGTTCTAGCTGTATACTCTGAGGCTTTTTGTGATTACGCCTTGACATATACTTTGGCGGTTACCGCCGTGAAAGTGTGCCCAGTTGGCACCGTTTATTTCTCGTGTTAACCGCGGGCAGAGCTGTAGCTCGCCTCACCAGCATACTGGATAGCTCGGACGACGAAGAGGTGGCCTCTGTTCGCATGGACCGCAAGATTCCCCCAGATGACGCTGTAAGTCTCCTTATATTATATGTACAACTTGTCTTAAGCGACCACTTGAGTTTTTAGTTGATTCCTATGCAATTCGAGAGTTAAAACTTAAGATAACGGGCACCTGTCATAGAGGGATACGTGAGCCCGGAAGTCCGAAATCAGGGCATTTGTACATCATGAAGCTAAATTACCTGGCGTATAATTCTTCAATCCAAGCCGCTCTAGTTATGTTAGACAATATTTGACTTCGGATAATGAAGGATAAATTTGGAGAAATCCTCAGGGAAATAGATTCACTAAATAGGGCGTATTGGAAACGCGTGTATCACGTTATTAAGTAAATATTGCCCGCATTCCAGTAGAGATGTCAACATATTATTGTTCGATATAACCATCCACTGCGCGTACTCCAAGCTATCGTACCAGGTATTGTTGCTAGCTTCAGTGTTGAGAACAAAACCCCCATGCGGACAGCATTACATTCCTCTCCGCCTTGCATACCGAGAGTTTATCTAGGCCGGAGCGTGCATAACAAAACATCTCGACTATGGGTACAATGCAACAGCTTCTGTTGTTGGGATTAGTAGAAAATGACACGAGCGTATAATCAGACCCCTTTTGCAACATCGATACCTTATCTATATGCGGGGAAGAACCGAGTGTTACTACCTGGAATTGCAATGATATCACCTTATCAACACTGGCTTGGTGCAACTGGCCATTCACCTTGATTTTAGTTATTGAGATACGGAGGTAGTATGGCTACAGAACCCCCGTTTGCCAATATCACCTGTACTGCAATTAACCTTTATTGCAAACTGTTTCACTATATTTATGATTTATGATTATTATTTTTTTCGGAACCGATAAATTCACGGATCAAGATCGGTCCTTGACCGTTATGTTGGATATATTGGTACGGTACCATGAAATGTAATGTGTCATTATGCGCGTAAAGGGTGAGTGTCAATACTGTTACTCAGTGTGCTAACGACACTCCAGGGTGCGGATCGTGGGTATTTCCAGGACAATAACCCCAAACACCATATTTGACCATGACTGGTCAACCGTTGATGTGGCATTAACATTAGCTACATAAATCATCTCCGTGGTAAACACAGCCATTCATTCTGCGTCGTTGCGTGAAGCTTACCTTAAATAAACTCCAATTGCAGGCTCAGTGCAATAATTTAGTGGGGTACAAATGCTAGCATGGCTCACGTACGTACGTCTTCTAGACAAAGAGATTAAGTAGCCTTATGCACGAAATAGCACGTACCTGGCTTTTTATTGGGCGCGTAGACGGCCATCGCAAACACCACCGCCATCACCTTAATTAAACAGCAGCTCTGCGTGAGATGTCAAGCGGTTTAACATACGTAGCTGCCTTAAGCACGGAAATGAACAGCAATCGCGGCACTTTCACTACTTTTCTAAAGGGACAACATTGCAATGGACATGCAAATAGTTAGTTTGTGGGTGAATCAATCAGCCAGCGCTGCACTATACGTAGTTAAAATCGTAGGTATATCAATCAGCCAGCGCTGCACCATACGTAGTTAAAATATTAGGTATATCAATCAGCCACCGCTGCACCATACGTAGTTAAAATCGTAGGTATATCAATCAGCCAGCGCTGCACCATACGTAGTCAAAATCGTAGGTATATCAATCAGCCAGCGCTGCACCATACGTAGTTAAAATCGTAGGTATATCAATGGGCCACCGCTGCACCATACGTAGTTAAAATCGTAGGTATATCAATCAGCCAGCGCTGCACTATACTTAGTAAACATCGTAGGTATATCATAATCCACCGCTGCACCATACTTAGTAAACATCGTAGGTATATCAATGGGCCACCGCTGCACCATACTTAGTAAACATCGTAGGTATATCAATCAGCCAGCGCTGCACCATACGTAGTCAAAATCGTAGGTATATCAATCAGCCAGCGCTGCACCATACGTAGTTAAAATCGTAGGTATATCAATGGGCCACCGCTGCACCATACGTAGTTAAAATCGTAGGTATATCAATCAGCCAGCGCTGCACTATACTTAGTAAACATCGTAGGTGTATCATAATCCACCGCTGCACCATACTTAGTAAACATCGTAGGTATATAAATGGGCCACCGCTGCACCATACTTAGTAAACATCGTAGGTATATAAATGGGCCACCGCTGCACCATACTTAGTAAACATCGTAGGTATATCAATGGGCCACCGCTGCACCATACTTTGTAAACATCGTAGGTATATCAATCAGCCAGCGCTGCACCATACGTAGTCAAAATCGTAGGTATATCAATCAGCCAGCGCTGCACCATACGTAGTTAAAATCGTAGGTATATCAATGGGCCACCGCTGCACCATACGTAGTTAAAATCGTAGGTATATCAATCAGCCAGCGCTGCACTATACTTAGTAAACATCGTAGGTGTATCATAATCCACCGCTGCACCATACTTAGTAAACATCGTAGGTATATAAATGGGCCACCGCTGCACCATACTTAGTAAACATCGTAGGTATATCAATGGGCCACCGCTGCACCATACTTAGTAAACATCGTAGGTATATCAATGGGCCACCGCTGCACCATACTTAGTAAACATCGTAGGTATATCAATGGGCCACCGCTGCACCATACTTAGTAAATATCGTAGGTATATCAATGGGCCACCGCTGCACCATACTTAGTTAATTTTGTAGGTATATCAATCAGCCAACGCTGCACCATAGTTAGCTACATTTTTGCAAATATATTAGGGCTGCTTTTCGCATCCAATTCTGCAAGTGGTTACACGGTACATTACAAGGGGATCGGTTCACAAACCCCAGCGTGTGATGTTCCCACGCAAAAGAGATGTTGCTGAAATGGAGATGTGGACCTTGTCGATTTTCACGTCAATAAGAGTGGATCTATTAATTTGTACTTGAAAGTTGAGAATTTCCCTCTAATGGGATGGACCACTTGCGAGTATTTAATCACCTCCATTAGAGATTGCATGTCAATCACTTCCTTGGGGAAGGTGAAATGCTCTCTGCACTGTGTTATTCTGTCAATCAATATCGCACTTACTTCCAAAGGCCTTCGTATATATATATATATATATATATATATATATATATATATATATATATATATATATATATATATATATATATATATATATATATATATATATATATATATATATATATATATATATATATATATATATTCTACAGACTCGTGCTACTATTGCCCCTGACAACCACCATGCTCATGCACACTCTCAGCATCCCCCGATGTGAGAACGTGACCTTGTAGAATACTCGTATGAGAACCAGTGCTTAGATTCGTGAAAGCTGTCCTCTAGTTAGTGGAGTTTGATGTTCAGTAAGCGGTTTTGCCTTTTGAGCAGAGCTGTAGGAGTTTTGGCGAAAGTGTAGAAATGCTCTGCGTTCTACTTCGGCTTTTAGTCTCCTCAATAACAAACGTCAATAAAAGCTCTTTGTTTTGTTTTCCTTGTGAATCGACCACACCTCTTCGTCCCGTCGTTGGCACACCACCCATGGCATCTCACTACAGTAATGACAGTATCACTAACATCTTACTTATCAATATAAGAATTCCAGTAGACAAAATGCCTACGCAGTGTGTGTGTGTGTGTGTGTGTGTGTGTGTGTGTGTGTGTGTGTGTGTGTGTGTGTGTGTGTGTGTGTGTGTGTGTGTGTGTGTGTGGTGTATGTGTATATATCTATATATATATATCTATATATATATCTATATATATATATATCTCTCTATCTCTCTCTCTCTCTCTATATATATATATATATATATTATTCATGTTTCTATATGTACGTATAAATATATATATATATGTGTGTGTGTGTATGAATATATATTTATATGTGTTTATGTATATGCATAACTGCCACAAATCAATCCTCCATATTGAAAGTCAACTGCTAACACAAACGGGACATCACCGCTTCCCGCTGCAGCTTACGTGACCGCCCAACATCACTCGAATCCCCGCCATCCTATCTGGGACCTCTTCAGGCGTTGCTCTCGCGCCTCCTCGCTGCGTGTTTCCCAGTCTTGTTTCTGCTTCTCACTATTCAATCATCAGTTTGCTGGGGGGTAGTGGGGGAGGGGGGGGGGGGGGGGGAGTGGGGTTCCGCGGGTCATCATTCCGTGATGTAGGTTCGCGTTCTCATTACCCTATTTAACGCGTGGCTTCGCGATGCGATGTGTCGCCTGGTGAGATGGATATGGGGAGGAGAAGGAGGAACCCTTGTCAACGGAGGCTAATATGTCGGCCTCGCTCTCAAGTAGCTGTCAATTTCTCGTTGTCATGGAAGCGAAATCGATCAATTTTTTAGGGAACGGTGTCTTGAGATGTCGGTCGTTGCTACCTGCGTCGGTAAAGTGGAAATATTTTAATTTGTAAACGGATGGATATGTATATGTATATATGTATATGTCTTTATTTATCTTGAGGCTATGAGCAAGGAGGTTGTTAAAACCTGAGTGCTTGTGGTCGTAATTACCTCCTGATATGGAAATACAAGTGACTTGGTATAACACGTACCCATTGTCAACGTGGCCGTTTATGAATTAGACCAGAGCCGGGTCCACAGACGAAAGGAAATGCAGTCCATTTTGATCAACCTTATTCAACGTAGTGTTTGTCAGTATCTCACAGAATTACCTTTAGTGTTATGTAATTCTTTTCTTTATTTGTTTTCGGGTTGGTGATTCTTTACCAGATGCCCGCTAGAGTGAGGTATAATGTCAGTGTCTGCTCAGCGCAAATATACTTTACGACCTGCGTTAAGGAAAACGGAGAAGTTGATTCTTCGCAGATATGTCCGCTTGAGTCAAGTGTCCGAGAAAGAGAGAGAGAGAGAGAGAGAGAGAGAGAGAGAGAGAGAGAGAGAGAGAGAGAGAGAGAGAGAGAGAAGAGAGAGATATAGAGAGAGAGAGAGAGGGAGAGAGAGAGAGAGAGCGAGAGAGAGGAGAGAGAGAGAGAGGGAGAGAGAGAGTGAGAGAGAGAGAGACCTAGAGATATATAGAGAGAGACAGATCGAGAGAGCTAGAAAGAGAGAGAGAGAGAGAGGAGGAGAGAGAGAGATCTCTCTCTCTCTAGAGATTCTCTCTCTCTCTCGAAGAGAGGAGAGATCTCTCTCTCTCTCTCTCTCTCTCTCTCTCTCGAAAATCTCATCCTCGTAAATACGGATTTTAATGGACCATCTTTTTTTTCGGTTGAAAGAGAACTTTTCCCTAGAAGAGAGGCGAGGGAAAGCGTACGTCAAGAACCGAAAATTCATCCACGTAAATACGGATTTTAATGGACCATCTTTTTTTTCGGTTTCTGAGGCGTCTTTGTTTGATTCGACGTATTTCTTTTCGAGTAATCAGCAACTGTCAGTTTCAAACATATACACAGTGAGTATATATGTATACGGTTCGGAAAATTAAGTCACGCATGTGACTCGCACTCGACAAAGCTCACGCGAGTTGCTTCCCGGTGAAAGTGGGAGAATATTAATTCTGTCAGTGTTTGACATTGGATCGGTGGCTTATATAAACCACAGATTAGGCGGAGACCGCCAGGAAGTCAGAATAAAATGGACACAACTTTCCCGCCCGTTTTACATTGTCCTGGTGGCCACGGGCGTAAAGAGATGACATAAGTATCTTTTTATGCAAATTAAGATAATGAAGAGCGAGAAGGATGTGTATGTTACCATATCCTCCCATTGCGGCATTTGTAAAGTTAGCATTTTAATAATATATTGTCGCTCATTGAATGATTTATAGCACAGTGGTCGTTTATTGAATGATTGAGAGGACACTGAACTCCCATCCACATCATAACGGATGCTCCTAACCCAGGGAAATATCATCTGGTACATTATGAATAAGAAAAATGAAGTTCCCACGTTCTGAACATGCATCATAACGATTCCTCAGCCTGTTTGATCGTTAAACATTGCATATGTGTATAAATGAAGTCACTTGTCCGCATTGTTGTCTATTTTGCTTTGAGAAATCCTCCCACTGTCATATATATATATATATATATATATATATATATATATATATATATATATATATATATATATATATATATATATATATATAGTTAAATGTATGAGTGTATGTATATAATTATATACACATATATAACATTATATATATATATTCATAAATATATATATATATATATATATATATATATATATATATATATATATATATATATCTATATATATATATATATATATATATATATATATATATATATATATATATGAATGTATTATATATATGTATATATATATAAACTGTATATATATACATTTATGTATATATATAGATATGTATATTTCTATATTCATATATGCGTCTGTGTGTGTCTGTGTGCGTATGTGTGTTTGGGTAAGAATGTATGTAGATATATTTTAACGTATCGGAAAGGGTCGTTTTATCGCGATTTTCACGATATGCAGTTCTAAACCGCTCCGCAGAACGTCATCATGGGCTTATCGGGCTGGTGCTGGTGTGACCATAACGTTGGCGTATTTGCGCATTGTTGGGTCGGACATTGCCTCGCGAGCAGCTGTCATCCAGCTTTGAGTGTTCATGATCATAACGCCCATCGTTGGTGTGTCCATATATGCCTGTTCCATTTCAGCCAGCCCCAGACAAGCTCACTTCTTTTTTATCATATTTATGTTTTGCTTTGGCTTCTTACATTCGCCGCTACTAATTTCTCTCATCTATCACATATCGGAACAAGTAGCGCCACCCCGAGATAGTCATGTAATCAATCCATCGCGATACAGCCCACCCGTCCTCAATATCAATCATAACGCACTTGACTTCAGTGCAAATGGTGTGTGTTGATGATAATGAGCCGGGGTGCGGGAATCGTCGGGGGGCATCTACAGAAAACGACTAGCTCTTATACCCATGTGTCTATCAAAAAAATACTCTTAAGCCACTGACAGATATAATAGGTCGCACTCAGCCGAGCTGTGTGCAGAACAATAGATCACAATGTTATGAACCAATTTATCTTATGACTTATGAACCAATGATGAAAAACAACACATCGTACAGATATGTGTGAGCAGTGGTGATCTTTTGACACGAGCAATACATTAGCAACGATGGATATATACCAAGGGCGTTCTGTATATCGCATTCTCGCTATTTGAAGATAAATGGCAATATAATATAATGTCCGTGCCGGTTCGCATGGTACGTGCAGTTTAATCACACATAATGTCGACGTTAATTACGTCAATTTATCCTACCAACAATCCCCCCCCCCAAGTCCCCCCCCCCCCCCCCCCACCCCAACACACACACACACACACACACACCCCACACACTCAACCTTGCTTCCCGGGAGACTTTGTCGACCGGAAAGCTAAAAACCAGGTCGGTTATTGTGATCACGTCATTTTGTTGTGCGCTGATGTACACCATATGCTCAGATGAATACGCTGAATGCATGCGACGTTGAGGTGGTTGCGAGCGATACGGACTACAGCCGCTTGAGTTCAGTCACCCATCAACAGATGGTTCCATATCAAGGGGCATTTCACCATATGGACGCTTCTAAACACATAAACAGCTCCCATTTAACAGTTTATGAAACCCAAGACACTCGATGCGTCTCTTGTTTCATTATATATATACGACAGGGGCAGTTTATGACACGCTTTTTCTTGAGTTCCTCTTGCATATAGATTGCGAATGTCGTAACATATGTACGGTGGTCATACAGTGTTAATAACTGAACCTTGTAATACACTTTGCTTGGCTGTCTTATGTATGCATGAGATGTGAGGCTACCGGTCCCAGGGGTGCCCGCTGTGTTGACAAGCCATCAACAAGTCTGTGTACTGGGGTTTATCTCCACCACGTGCGCATTACAGGTGGGAATTCTCTATATTCTAATGGACTACTGCTAAAATACACCTCATGAATAATCACGTCTCTGTTTTATCTCAATGTACTGTATATTTGGTGAATTGTTTCAAACACTGCGGGGTGTTACTAGCGTTCATGTAGAGGCGGGTGGTGGTGTGGGGGAGAGAGAGAAAAGGCGGGTGGTGGGGTGGGGAGTGAGAGAGAGAAGAGGGGGATGAGGCTGTAAGTGTACGTCTCTGAAAGAGAGAAAGAGATACAGAGCTAGACACAGAGAGAGATAAAGAGAGAGAGAGCGAAATCAGAAAGAAAGAGAAGAGAGAGAGAGAGCGAAATCAGAAAGAGAGAGAAGAGAGAGCCAGACGTTTGAGAGGAAGTGAGAGAGAGAAAGAGAATGAGAGAGAGAGAGTGTGTGTGTGTGTGTGTGTGTGTGTGTGTGTGTGTGAGAGAGAGAGAGAGAGAGAGAGAGAGAGAGAGAGAGAGAGAGAGAGAGAGAGAGAGAGAGAGATGATTGCATCCCGTCTGTAACCCGTCATGGGGGTGACCCTGGAGAGGGGCACTCTCTCCTCATATGGGTACACGTCGCTCTATGAATCAGATATATTTCGTACAGACACACTGTGAGTGCCGGAACCATATCAACTTGCATCGCCCATTTAGTCCGTTCACCTGCACCAACTGATATCAATGTTCCCACCTGTCATCTGGACGAACCTTCAGCATGTGTGTAAGGTTGCTTGAATTATTTGTAAATATACATATTCTTTGAAGAAGTCGAGTGTCCCCACCGGGTTAAGTCCCCCTCATCAAACACGATACCACCCAACATCCTAACTCTGTAATACAGCCGCCACTTGACAAGGTAGCTGGAGAATATAGAGCCATTCCATCCTCAATTTTTCACAGCAGTTTGCAAAATGTCAGTGAGGATTATAGCGAGTTTCAAAAAACGCTACACCAAAAGCCCGTTAGTGCCTAAACAACCCCCAGCCGAAACCTCGCGTCATGACGTCACAACAGTTTCCCGCGCGAAGTGAAAGCAGACGATCAGTTCATCACAGGCTGTTGTACAAACGGATAACAAATGATCTCTCGCTGCCGGAATATCATCACGTGTTGCGTTTATCTTCGATCCATGATTAAGCTATCAATAATTCATCACAGGAGAACGACTCTATTGAATTATAACGGATACGCTCCTTGACGGCGGATTTAAACCGGATTTGTTTTTACCGTAGCATTCGATTCGTCCGCGCGGCTGAAACCGCGTCATGTCGCATGCATCCTATCGCCATATACCGCTATCCACGAGCACCGCCAATAATCCAAATATCAAGTACGTTCCGGACGAGACGGATACAGCGAACCCTAGCAGTGCAACTGATGTTGCCAGATGTCTGAATCAATGTTGTTCGTGGTTCAGCGGGGGAGACGTAAGTCAAATATTCAAACCTTGATGATATATGTATGTACCACTGCATTTATCGATGTGACAGCTTACACGACCGATGTGTTTTGAAAAAGGACGCATGTGATTAGTTTCTTTAATTTCCGTTGGAGGCTATTCAATAATTATGTTACGAGATTTCGGGTTTTCTTTATCAAGCTTGATTTACACGACATAATACACCTCCCTTCTAAATGACGCAATTCTGTACAAGAATTATAAGACCTTCTGTAATGAACGTTACCTTTCCAAACACACTTCAGGTAGGGTTAAAGATTTAATCAAGTATTAATTTTTATCAATTAATAATCTGGCAATAATTATTTTAGGCTTTTTTTTAACTGGTCAGAAATATCGGGTACGCTCGGCGTGACATTCATAACACCGTTTCTACTATTCGAATCTTTAAATGTACGCTGCATTCTCCAAACTTAAGATTTCTTTAGATTAAAGATCTATTATGGCTGACCTCTCACCATGGCGCATTGCATCGGTATCCGTGGCTTGCATAACCGATTCCCTGTTTACATCGCCAACAGCTTCAGTGTTTAGTCACATATACAGCGTACTGAACACACATGTCTCCAACCAATTTAAGAAACACATCGGGTATTGTGTTTTGACCAGATTCTAGAAGGCTACGGATTCCCCGTTGAGCATTTACAGCGCTCTTCGTAGACCCATTTTCACTAGCTTGCGGCTACAAATGAATGTGATGACTATTTCGAGGTTAATTTCACAATCTTTCTTTTCTTTTCTAAATAGTTTCATGTTAGGGAATGTCTTTTACATTTACTACCCTGCTATTGTGGAGTACACGGCTCTTTCCGGTAAATGCGCGCGGCCCAAATTGCAATACTTTCTTTACACGCTATAATGGGTGCCTATCATTGCGGCTAATGATTCAAATGCAAACGCAGATCAGATTAAATCGATCTATAGTCGCTGAAAGGAGTGGTGTATTCATTTACCATATGGTTTTTATACCATAATTCACACTGTTTACCTTTGCAAATATTTACCAGAATGGTTTCATCCGTGCCTCGTCGATTTAATGAAAAACCTGAGGCTGAAATTGTACATTTATGCTATCTTATTTATATATACCTGGTACTGTAAACCTCCCTAAACAACCCTGTACACACAGGTAACCTTTGAAGTGCAATCAAGCCGCAGTAGCGCACACGAAGGTGAGATTAGACGTTCAACAGGTGTTTACGAGCTACAGGTAAGCGATGGCTTCCGTCGGCGCCCCGCGGCGAACTTGCCAGGGGCGATAAAAGATACTTTTGTTATAACAGCCCCAAATCTGCTTCTCAGTAGTTTAATCATTAGGAACATGTGTTCAAGTTTTACCTTCATCAGTCATACAGATATTCAATGGGAATGAATGTCTGAGTGTGACGTATTCGTTATCCCTCTCTTATTGTGTCTGGGGGATGTTTTAACAGCGCAGGTGGGCGTATTGCGGGTGAAAAACATACCTTAATTTACTTTATCACTAAGCAGGCTAACCATTTTAATCAAAACTCGTCAGTGCCCCTCAGTTATTGTTATCGGCCAAGCTAGTCATTGTTTCTTAGAGCGGACGCGTGCCACCTTTGACCTTTGACCCATGACTTTTGTATAGGACTGATGCAACAGGGACGAGCTCCGTCCATAGCGAGTTGACGTAGACAGACAAGGAAGTGAGCTTGAAACACCAGTCGTTGCAATAGTTGGGCTTAGGGTGAAGGTCAATGAAACCTATCGATCACATATGTGCTTGTATTGTAAACCTATTGACCTGGAAACCAGGCCGTGATATGTGAGGTTATTATTGCACCAGATACCCACACCATGATCCAAATCCAAAATACATATATATATATATATAGATATATATATATATATATATATATATATATATATATATATATATATATATATATATATATATATAGATATATATATATATATATATATATATATATATATATCTCTCTATATAGATATATATATATATATATATATATATATCTCTATATATATATAATGTGTGTGTGTGTGTGGTGGTGGTGTGTGTGTGTGTGTGTGTGTGTGTGTGTGTGTGTGTGTGTGTGTGTGTGTGTGTGTGTGTGTGTGTGTGTGTGTGTGTGTGTGTGTGTGTGTGTGTGTGTGTGTGTGTGTGTGTGTGTGTGTGTGTGTGTGTGATATGACAGATTATTCTACCGATAAATGTTTTAACATTGGATTCATCGACATTGAAACCAACCTAGAAGCTGGTCTGCATCAACTTCACCACCCATCACTCGCGTTTGTTGTATCGCCCTAATGGATTTGACGAGGAAATGAAGTTCAGTTGCCCTGGGAAGATCTCACCAGTTATAAATAATAGCCTGTCATAACCATCACATACACGCAAGAACCTCTTACATAATATTGCATGATCTCGGACGCAGGAGGATTACTTGCTGCTGTTGTTGTTTACAGTTTCTAGAAAATCAGACATAGTGTCATAATATTGGTACAGCGGTCGCCATCTTTGTATTTGTCCGTTCTTAATCATACAGCTATACGCGTTTGTTTGACAGGGGATAACACTACTGGTCCGTGTTTTGTATCAAATGTTTGATTTATATAATGCAGATTTCTGTGTGGACAATTTGCGACATGAGCATTTCCCTGGTTCAATGCGACTAGTTCGCTATGTCTCAATGTGGAACGTCATAGTCGCTGTTTTCATGTTACTCAATACCACCAGGACAAGCGCGATAAGACTCTCGATTTCGATAAACCAATGCGACGCTTGATTACGGCAACCCTAAAGCAACGCTCGCTTACGACAACCCATATGCGACGCTCAGATGCAGCAAAACCAAAGCGTCACTCGATTGCGACAACCCAAAACGTCGCTCGATTGTCGCGAGGATTATTTCCAATGAGGCGATATTCTGACACCTGTCGCGTGGATTAATTCCAATAAGGCGATATTCTGACACCTGTCGCGAGGATTATTTCCAATGAGGCGATATTCTGACACCTGTCGCGAGGATTATTTCCAATGAGGCGATATTCTGACTCCTGTCGCGAGGATTATTTCCAATTGATAAAGTCGGCCTGTGCCCAGAAGTCTGCCTTTAAGATACGAGCGCTGGTGCTGTATCTGCGTAACGTAGCAACAGATAGCTAGCATATAACCCCACTGATTGAGTGATCAATGGTAAAATGGTAATTTAATATTGGCTCAGTTGGAGGGAACATCGGGCCTCCAGGGATTCCCTCTCCTCTCGCACCACCTCATTCTCCGATTTCCTGGAAACGCAGCTGCTGTTCGCAATCATACACTTCATTATATGCGCCCCCCGTTGGCGTGACCGGTAAACACCGTGACATTCCCTTTTGTGTTCCCCGACACATTGGCTTGTTACATAATCATGATAGCAATAAGGTAAGCTATTGTAGTATGGTAACGCTCACGCTGTGGGTTAATCAATTACGTAACTACCAGCAAATAGCTGGTCATATATAAGCTTACAAAGTTATAGCGTCATAATCCGACCCCCCTCCCCTTGCGCCCACAGACTGGCTCCAACAACAGGGGGTAGTGGGGGGGGGGGGGGGGGGCTTATTGCATTGCTGCGGACTTGAAATGTTATGTTGACTTCAGCGGGTACATGTTCCATGGCAGTCTATCAGCATAATGTCATATATATATATATATATATATATATATATATAGATATATATATAGATATATATATATATATATAGATAGAGAGAGATATATAGAGAGAGATAGAGATATAGACCCCCCCCCCCCCCCCCCCCCCCCCCCCCCCCCCCCCCCCCCCCCCCCCCCCCCCCCCCCCCCCCCCCCCCCCCCCCCCCCCCCCCCCTTTTTTTTCCCCCCCCCCCCCC
The DNA here is from genome assembly GCA_034190875.2 of Urechis unicinctus. Lineage (NCBI taxonomy): Eukaryota > Metazoa > Annelida > Polychaeta > Xenopneusta > Urechidae > Urechis > Urechis unicinctus. The sequence goes on from CM067355.1 coordinate 19,098,387, forward strand.
CCCCCCCCCCCCCCCCTTTCCCCCCCCCCCCCCCCCCCCCCCCCCCCCCCCCCCCCCCCCCCCCCCTTTTTTTTTTTTTTTTTTTTTCCCCCCTTTTTTCCCCCCCCCCCCCCCCCCCCCCCCCCCCCCCCCCCCCCCCCCCCCCCCCCCCCCCCCCCCCCCCCCCCCCCCCCCCCCCCCCCCCCCTTTTTTTTTCCCCCCCCCCCCCCCCCCCCCCCCCCCCTTTTTTTTTTTTTTTTTTTTTTTTTTTTTTTTTTTTTTTTTTTTTTTTTTTTTTCCCTTTTTTTCCCCCCCCCCCCCCCCCCCCCCCCCCCCTTTTTTTTTTTTTTTTCCCCCCTTTAAGCTTTGGCTAATATCACTATTCCGCCCGCGTTTTGCACTGCGAGCGGTGGCCTGCATTTAATCAAGGTTTGCTATGATTTTGTTGACGACCGCCCTATTGTTGGCGGGAGCGTCTCCAGCACGAGTTAATGACACTGGAATTCATGGCCGTGGTGTGAGTGCGAGGCTGTTATAATGAGGCCATTATCTTTCTTGGCTCATGCCAAGTCCAGCAGTGTTCTCCATTGAAGCGCCTTCCTTATTCAATAAAGCCATTGCGATGGATCTGACGTCAACAAGTTTATGCAAGATGGCGAGTCGTGGAACTAAGGCGCCATTGAACGGTTTCCGCGACTCTTTTCTGTTCACAAAACCCACCGAAAACCACACTGTCAGATGACCCCCGCCCATCCCTACACACACCACCCCCTCCATACACACACACTAAGAAATGCAATTTGCTTGCAGAATTATTTCAGAACATTCACCCGAATGTGAGATTAGCACAATAAAAAATAGAGGTTATTGCTGCCGGCAACTCGTATCAAATCTCATCTCTGCAAATAGCATTAAGGCCCCTGTAAAACATGCAATTGGACACGGTTCACTGCGCAGTTAAGACAAATTGCCAATTTTAAATACCCCTTGCCCCTAAAAAACTGCTGATTGATTCTGGCGATGTCTACGTAAAGAAGCACATTCACACAGGGTAATGCTGGCTTGCCATTGGTATAACAGGTACTCTACGTGATCATAAGGTACCATACTTGCAATCAGTTCCTATCTGAGCGTGGATGAGTCCGACATCAATGTCTCTTTGTGGATTTCAGTGGATTGGAATATCGCCGCGCAGAAGCTTGTTTGAAAGTGCGGATGATAGAAGACCAAACTGTAATTACACTGATGAAGGTGTGGTTGATAGAAGACCAAACTGTAATTACACTGATGAAGGTGCGGTTGACAGAAGACCAAACTGTAATTACACTGATGAAAGTGTGGTTGACAGAAGACCAAACTGTAATTACCCCGATGAAGGTGTTGTTGACAGAAGACCAAACCGTAATTGCACTGATGAATGTGCGGTTGACAGAAGACCAAACCGTAATTACACTGATGAAGGTTCGGTCATTAACGCATACCAACCATAACCCAGTGCGAATGCACCACAACGTCACATCAATGCCTTATAAGGCGTTGTCTTATTCATATATATTTTTCCAGCACAGCAGCTCCCTTGCCGGCGTACGTGTAACCCGATCGCTATATTACATCCTTGTTTTCGCTTGTCAGTAGAGAGCTAGCCTTGTTTTACATACTTACCTCAATCAGGCATTGCAAAACCAGTGCATACGCGCGCAATTCTGCGGCAACCGGTTAGATGTAACTATAGGAAGCTTGCCAGCCGTTTGTTTTACTGGTATATTAATAGACTTATAGAGGCGTGGCGTTTCTCGATTAGATCCAGACGAGCAACGTTTTGTGCTCGACGTGTGTACTGTGCAGCTTGAAAACTGATCACCCAAAACAACAAAAATAAATTTACCACTGAAAACTGATCACCATGATGTTGCATTTACCCATTGTATATCTAACTTTGAAGGTTATTAACATGGTGTAATTGAAGCGGTACATTGAAATCTTACAATTAATATTATATATTGGCTGATGTAGTTCATTATGCCGCTCTCTGACGTCATTATTATGACCATATAAGGCTAGCGGTTACTTGTTGGCACTGCCGTTATCTGATGGAATATGGAGAACACAAAATGTTGACTATATTAACTAATGCTGTGGCAGAGGAAATGAATGTGATGTCTAAGGGAGTGTGTGGGAGGGGAGGGGAGTGGGGAGGGGGATGGGTAGGCTGCGATATCCACTGACAGAGTCTGGTCATTTAAAGCGATGAGTTTATGAGTTTGTTTGATTGATTATTGTATTGTGTCACTCGTAAGGATGCTTTGCATTATGCTGCGATGCGTAACAATAACATAGGAGATTTTTCTGCAAACATGTGCATGTAAATTTTTTCTGTTCTTAAAAGGTTCTATTAAGTTAAGAAAGTATTGTTCAGGACATAAAGGTCACAGGCCGACGCCTACTGGATTAGACTGTGGGGAATATATGGGTGTGTCTCTGAATTTAGGATCAATTTCAATTTTTCTTTTCTTTTGTGAGATCGGTCGACTGCTCGAGTAATTTCCCTATTGTTATACACACTATAATCCTATGGACGTCATGGCCGTGACAAAGCGCAGAGGGGCCAATGTGTCCTTTATGTGAAGGGCTGAAGGGGCAGGAGTGTTGGAGATGGGGTTTGCTGTTGATGTAGCCGTGCATATTTACACTGAAAACAATGCCGCCGATATACAAAGACTGTAGATACCCCGCGCTATATAATTTTTCCAATACCAATCTGAAAGGTTATGTTGACTTCAGCGGGTATTATGGATCGCTTGCATATAGTAAATGCTCCCACGGCGCTCGGAGCTTGAGCCCCATGCCCTCTCGGAATCCTAATTGAGATCCAAGCAGTCAACAACGTTACATGCCATATTGCTCTGGCAATCGGTGTCTTTATTACTATGTGTATGATTGCTATGCAGCGTGTATAGCTTCACAACAGTGGATCATCGATGCTGATGTATTGTGAGGTTATGTTAGCGTCAATAGTTATTCACAATTTATTTCTGTTGCCGCAAGTGTCCGAATATAGGATTTCGGTGGCATACGCCCTGACCCAATAATGGGCGGTCAGGTTATCTAACCCTTGCGACAATCCGATGCTATAGTCCAATAATGGGTCCTCAGGTTATCTAACCCTTGCGACAACCCGATGCTATAGTCCAATAATGGGTCCTCAGGTTATCTAACCCTGGCGACAATCCGATGCTATAGTCCAATAATGGGTGGTCAGGTTATCTAACCCTTGCGACAACCCAATGCTTTAGTCCAATAATGGGTCCTCAGGTTATCTTACCCTTGCGACAACCCGATGCTATAGTCCAATAATAGGTCCTCAGGCTATCTTACCCTTGCGACAACCCGATGCTATAGTCCAATAATGGGCGGTCAGGTTATCTAACCCTTGCGACAACCCGATGCTATAGTCCAATAATGGGCCCTCAGGTTATCTTACCCCTGGTGCACCTCCATGGTGCAGGCAGCATTGCGCGAGCGCAAGCAGAAATATAAGGTGTTTGCTTTATTTAGTCGACAGTTGCAAATTAAGAGCAGACTATTATTTGTATGTTTATGGAAATAATTTAGCATAGGCTGCAAGTTATCTCCCCTCTATGGTTAAATGTCGAATTTCTTGAAAAAAGTCACCACAATAAATGAAATGAATGAAAATGCTCGCGGTCAGTGCGAGGAGTAGGGGGTGTTGTCGTCATATGGGTTTAGTTGAGATTTTCATACTGCAATGAGACATAAAACTTAGGGAACTATTGGAACAAGCAGGCACCCAAATTACCTCTAGTCGACAAATAAGACCAGCACACACTTCCTGACACTCGTAGATCGTCTGCCCTATTGTGTGTGTGTGTTGTTGCGTAAGTGTCTATTTGTAGAGTGTTTTGTGTTTGATTTACACAGTTAACACATATAGTGTAGCGTCATTCACGATCGCAGGAGTGTCATAATTTTATGAAATATGATGCAAATTGTTCCTATTTCATTAGGCTACTTTAATTGTATTTTGTGTGCTGCTCTAAACATATTGATGGCGAATGATATATGAGATGGCTTAATTTACCACCACGAATATAGCTTCATCTGTGGCTTATGTTGTCTCTGAGAATATTGACTTTTTCGTTCAGCGATAGAAGCATAAACAGCTCAAAGTGTTCATTTATATCATCATCTGCAGCAATTATTGTGGGACTGTTTCCCAATTACAGCGGTCTGCATGACATAATTCTCCTGCTAAACGGGGTTTATTTACGACAGCCATTATTTCTATATTTCTATATCTAATGATGGACCAACAGCGTTTGTACAATTACCCAGAAATTACCGAAGGATCCATGCAGTATATAAATTCATGAATATTGTTATTCTCCACTTTCGTTGCCGTTATGATCACTACGAATTCTGGGTTTATGGCGTCGTAACGTCAAAGTTCTGAGATAATGTAAGTGCTCTTTTGTATGATTTGGAAATTTCGTTCTGACACTTCCTGGGCTGTTTATTATGCGACCGATACGTCTGTGTTTGCGTTGCGCTTAAAATGGTCATGATGACAGGTTGTGGTTTATATTGTGGGTTATGTACCTGCTGAGAATAAACTCTTTTTAGGCCTGTATATATTGGGATTTGTTTACCCGTTGTGAAACCCTGCAAATGTGACATCTGTCCGAAATCAATAACATAATGTAGATCAAAATATGTATAATATTCAGTTATCAAAACTCATAATAACTGAGTACTTATGACGTATACAGGTTGTGATATCATGGAATCATATAAACATCACCTCACTCCCAAACACTCCTAGTTCAACCAGGCTCCCAGATGGCGCCCGTTGACTTGTGGGTTGGGTAATATGATTCGGCGTCAAGTTATGGAACATAAATATAGGCTATGTCACAACCATATGTAGTCCATATTTATCCCCGGTCGAGATGGGCACTTTCAAACCGACAGTGTACTTTGTCCTTTTAATGATGTACATTATCACCCAACAAACATGAATTATTCTTAGTCATTTATGTATGTGTAAGTTATATACGATTGCAAACACTGCCTTACCAATGATGTGTGGTCATCTGGAATGTGTTCGCCTACGTTTATCCAATAAATAACATTCATTTGTGATATACATTATAATCAATGAACGAACCCCCATTGATGCTGCGCCCCGTTCACTTAAACAGCCACACCTATGCACCCTTGGTTTTCGTTTTTTTTCTGGTGGAATATTGTGGCAGGTACGCACCAGGTGTGCGACAGGTATATTTACAATATGTGTCATAAGAATGTTGTACAATATATGTTGGCGAGATACTGTGTGAGTTGTGTTTGTGTCGATACACCGAATTAGGAGGGGTTGGGCGTTACCTGTGTAGATACACCTGATTATGAGGGGCTGGGCTTTACCTGTGTCGATACATCTGAGTAGGAGGGGTGGGGTGTTACCTGTGTCGATACACCTGAGTAGGAGGGGTGTGGCGTTACCGGTGTAGATACACCTGATGAGGAGGGGTGGGAAGCAACCTGTGTAGATCAACGGATGTATCAATACGTTGTACATGATAAATCACCTGTTCTTATTCTCTATACTTTCGTCCATTCATCCATGAATTCTTCCTATCATCCACCTTTTCGTTCGAATATTCATTTGTTAAATAGTCAGCTTACACACCAATTCCATTACTCACCGACTAGCTCACTTATTTACTCACATTCACGCACTCACCCACTCATTCACTTATTAACTATTCACCCACCCACTCACTCACTTACTCACTCACTCACTCACTCACTCACTCACTCACTCACTCACTCACTCACTCACTCACTCACTCACTCACTCACTCACTCACTCACTCATTAACTACGCACTCACTCATTGAGTGTGCGATCACTCACTCACTCACTCATTAACTATGCACTCACTCATTAAGTGTGCGATCACTCACTCACTCACTCACTTACTCACTTACTCGCAAGCTCACTTACTCACCCACTCACTTGGTACGCACTTACTCACTACGCATGCGCTAACTCATTCACGTACTCACTCGCGCTTTTACTCACCGCGATCGGGCAATTTGCTTCTCGGCTGTAACCAATATCAGCCCGTCGGTGAATTACAAGGGATCCAAGCTATTTACTTATCAAGCTATATGAGATTAGGGCTCCCGGGAGACGTTACAAAACGGATAGTTGGTGGTATTGGAATTGGACACTAGTGTTCTCCTAATTAGGGACATGTGATCTGGCGCTAGACGTTACAAAACGTATAGTTGGTGGTATTGGAATTGGACACTAGGCTATGGCTATTAGGTAGTCTACTGATGACGTGGACAGTGATCTCATTGGAATGTGTTTTATGATCATCATGGACGTCTTACTTGGTGTGTACAATGGGGGTGGGATTCTGTCATCACTAATTGTGATGGTCAGGATTTCTCACCACACGCCTTACTGCATGATCGTCACTTGTATATCAATAAAGACCATGTCCCTAAATAACCAGTTAACCGATGGACGTCCTAGACATTTCACCACTTCGTATTCAATGATCTGTTGTCGAAACGCGGATCTTATACAAGCAAATCGAAAAACAAAAGAGGTGTAATGGGTTATCCATCTATGCATCTTGAAAACTCTGACAAAATGTGATCGTTCAGATGACTAACCTAGTAGTATAGGGAGTGGCGGTTCTGGCGCACCGACCTATACTACTAACCTTCGCCAGGAAGCGTCTTTAAGCGCAAAGGTGCCTCCTCCAAGCTTAACAAAAATGTATTTGTGCATTTGCAGTGATTTTTTGTTACATGGATGATGCGCAACGCGGCTTAATTTCACTTAATTTACCACACCTTGATGACAACCACATTCCGCAATTAAAAAGCGGCCGATGATCGGTAAATTTTCTTCGTTTAAGTGTTGATATTCATCTAATTTGATGTCTGCTCTGCTTAGAGATCAAACGCACCACATTTGAAATAGTTGTATTTGGGTTGTTAACGGAAATGGTTCAAATGTTACCGTCCGATTTGTATAACGAACAGTGTAAGCTCATTTGCTGTAGCTTGTAACAAACCATTTATCGCTCCCACCTGTCTTCCCGCTTGTTGGCTTGCGGTTTTTCGCGAGAGACGGCGTTGACAAGCCACGCAGCAATTTGCTTTTTGAGACACTGCTGGCGACATCATACCCTTATTTCTACTTCTTTGTAGCTGGTCTACGGTTCTTTGCAAAAATGACGATATGATAATTGCATACAGGTGCATGCATCAGGTGTGATTTCGTTTCAGATACGTTTATTGACATATGAAGTCGTTATGTATGAAGCCTGGCTTAGCGGTGCATACACTGACTTGTGTGGTACTTGAGCATTATGGACGTGTCATACATATTTGAGCCCAGCTGAAATATCACCGCGGCCGCTTTAGAGATAACATTTGGGTGCAGTATGGAGGAGGGGGTTGGGAAGCGGCAATAGCTGATGTAACAGGGCGACTAAAGAGATGAAGGCTAGCACTGGATGTTGTGTATTATTCATAACTATGCATTACCATGAATTATGCATTGTGTCGCCACGTTGCGCACGTTCATATGTCCATTTACATAGATGTGTTGGCATTTGACTATAAACGTTATTAATATGGTAAGTAGCTTACCTAAAGTGGGAGTGATGGAACCTGACAACGACCACTTATCATGAATCATAAATATCAGGGACCCGATTGTTCGGAGTTGTGGTTTTGGAGGCCCTACTTTTTCAGCTATAAATAATGATAAAAAAAATAAATATAGTTTTTTTATATTTTATTCTTTTTATTAATGCACAAACATAACATGTCATTCTTAAATACAAAAAGTAAGCATTATTTCAATTAATTCAACATCACAATTTCCCAACACACATACACATACTCCTCTTCCTCATCACCATCAACATCATCACTGCTGACCCCTGGCCTGCGACCTCTCAGTCCTTAACTGTGCCACAGTTCAATGGCTTCATCTGGAGAGAAAAGTCCGAGATGGAAGGCGACTGCAATTGGACGGTCATCAAATCGTTGATGGATGATCTTCTAAGGCATGATCTCCAGTCTGTTGTCACCCTCTTCATGGGGCTAAATACCCGCTCGCAGAGGGCTGTTGATGCTGTTAGCTTCACAGTAGCCTCCTCTTAGTCGTCGCTGTGTATCTTGAGAACAAATTACAGAATAAAAGTCTTAGTCAGCATTCAGATAAAATCACTCAAATACAAAACAATTTTCTAATAACTGATGTACATTATGAGGGACCTACCAATGATTTCATCTCCGTCCATTGTCACAGATCAGATCAACTTTGACATCAGCCTTTGTCAAAGCCTCATCAAAACGATTAGCATGCACTTCGACATCACTGTCGCCAAATTCTGACAGAAGTCCATACCATAGATACTATAATAAAAACTACACCTGTTATGTGTAGCTCTGTAACAATGTATGTTCATATACTTACCCATCAAGCTTCTCTTATTCATCAGCCAAGATGCGAAGTTAGGAATGCAGGTGGCTCGTACAATGCCATTATCTACATCCTAAAATCTCTTGCCTAATGCATCGCTGATATTGGTTAACATGTTCAGCTTTGATGTGTCCAATGAGGAGCGAATTGTGATAGAAGTAGTAGATACCCATCAAAAGACTTTCAAGCTTTTTGAACATGTTTAACCGCATCTCTGAAAGCCGACTTCAGCCAATGTGACTTTCAGTGAATACCCACAACCCAGTCTCTGTCCTCCTTGAGACGTACCACCACCCCGGTCTCTGTCCTCCTTGAGACGTACCACCACCCCGGTCTCTGTCCTCCTTGAGACGTACCACCACCCCGGTCTCTGTCCTCTGTCTGTACCCTCCTGAAACGTACCACCACCCCGGTCCTCCTTGAAACGTACCACCACCCCGGTCTCTGTTCTCCTTGAGACGTACCACAACCCAGTCTCTGTCCTCCTTGAAACGTACCACAACCCCGGTCTATGTCCACCTTGCGACGTACCACAACCCAGTCTCTGTCCTCCTTGAGACGAGCCACCACCCCGGTCTCTGTTCTCCTTGAGACGAGCCACCACCCCGGTCTCTGTTCTCCTTGAGACGTACCACCACCCCGGTCTTATCACCATCACTGTTGCCCTATCTGTACCCACAGCAGCCTACGTCTTCTTCCTATCTGCATCACTCATACGCATAGTGCCGCTGCAACAATAACAGCTCTGGTAATATTCTCTGCATTGGCTTTTGAATTGGTTCTTTCCCAACAAGCTGTTCGCTTATCACACCTTGAGAACCATAACGCACATAAACTCTCCTCCTCAACCATTGATCTGTCTGTTGAAACATTACAGCGCAGAGAGAACTTTACTGACGTCACGCTGGCCATCATCTTCTCTCTCTCACTCACCTGCAGCCATATACCCGATAAAAGTTCTTGATTGCTTGTCGCTGACGTAGGAGTTACCTATTTGAAAACCTTCGGCAGCATCCAGTCTGTAAAACAAACAAACGCCACATATTATCCAAGAATTGCGTCTAATGCCTCTACAATTCGAAGATGAACTTTTACTAAGCACACTGTACTAAATTACTGGCACATCCAAGCAACATCTGTAAATGGCTGTGAGCGTTGCGAAATACTACTCGCTTTCTGTCAACCTCGTCGCAAGGCAGGGCTGACAGCACCTTTGCATTTGGAGCACTGACAGTCGGCGAATGCTTCGCTTCGGCGATTTGCAGACAGCGCGTGTGAGCACCAGACTTTTCATGATACTTGACACTTCCCAATCGTAGTTACTAGTACCTAACACAGCCGGTCGTTTAACTTTCTTCGACGGCAAACGATCTCCAAGCAGAACAGAACATCACGTCCTTCTCGCTGTCATGCGAAAGCCATTCGCATTGTTCTCCTCTTTCACTAATTAACCAAGCAGGATCCCAGCGTCAGCCGTACTTTTCTTCTTAAAGTGCTCTCTGAAGTTTTTCGTCCTCTCCCAATTGGCGTTTCTTGTGAACACAGACATCTTCGGAAATTGCATAGTGTTAAAAAATCGCATGCATTTAAGTTGGCTTGCTTACCGACGATGTCGCGCGTGCGTTACCTTAGTCGTACAACTGTAAGTGCGCCTATCGTTAAATGCAATTAGAACGCACTGCAATCACAAAGAAGATGATTCACAAGAAAAGCCATATGTAGAGCGCGAAGAACACTTTGCGCTCGCGCATTCGTGCTGTTATGTCTTCCTGTCGCGTCACTTTCTACCTGCGCGAGTAGAGTTGACTTGCCTACTATCACAGTTGCATGAAGGTTGTTTTGTTGTGATTAATACGATTTTATATATATATATATATATATATATATATATATATATATATATATATATATATATATATATATATATATATATATATATATATATATATATATATATATGTGTGTGTGTGTGTGTATGTATGTTTTGATAATGCATAGTCATCTGGTTGTTCATGAAATGAGGATATCCTCCACCTGAGATTGCCGTGCGATTTCAATGATGCAGGTTACCGCTCGGAGATCTATCTTAAAAGGGAAACTATGTATGAAATACTGTTGTGTCAGCATATGATCAATGTTTACCAAAATTTGCTATTTAACAAGGAATGAAGGTGTAATGCAACGACGGTAATCCATTTAGCCCTATTCAGTTCTTATCAATATTCCGCTTAACGAGGTGACATACTGGGACGCGTGGGTAATCCAAACAGATGTCTATTTTCATCTGTAACCAATATACCGATATAATTGGTCACACGTGCAGCAATTGTTTGCATTTGTTGCTACTGAGGCTGGCTAGACAAAGGTTGTTGTTTATAACTACCCGAGCGGTCGATGACCTTGGAGATTATCGCTCACCCTCATAATGGAGATTCACTTTTGTTTGTTAAAAGTCATTCGATATGATTCAATCGTTGTTAATTGTAATGCAAATCTACAGTTGACATAGCGCGTGGTTGAGCCATGTTTAAGCGCAAGCCGAAATAATCAACCGTATATGCCTTCGGGAAATAGATATTGCCATCGCGTGTACGACGGTCGCAATGAATACAATGCAGTGGCTTGCTGGTAGCATAGATAGGAACATGTTTTCCGTTGTCATTGCATGTAACTGTGCGGATGCATGAAACCGTACCAACATTCATGACTTCGCTGCATACGCAGTAATTACTCATCACCTTCAAAGAATGACAGTGTTAACGTGCGTGCGTGCGTGTGTGTGTGTGTGTGTGTGTGTGTGTGTGTGTGTGTGTGTGTGTGTGTGTGTGTGTGTGTGTGTGTGTGTGTGTGTGTGTGTGTGTGTGTGTGTGTGTGTGTGTGTGTGTGTGTGTGTGTGTGTGTGTGTATAACCCGATGCATTTGCTTTGTGGTCGATTCTCCCTACTGCTCTAGTTGTTGGCCAATGTAAATGGCCCAAATGTATTTTTATACAAACTACGTTGTACATAAGGCCTGGGTGTTCTGGTATGTCTGTCGAGTGTATATATTTCTGCTACGCGTTGGTAATTCACTGAGATACATAACCCATTGTAGGGTTTCAGATGGCACATAGTGCGTCAACAACTATGTGCATCCCTCGATGTAGATTATATAGATCATGATCACGTTAGTTGGCATGACTTGTAGGCTGAAAATAATGTTTTTTTTCGATGTAAAGGCCACGAGTTAGCAGCCCAGAAGTCGTTGATAGCCAGCTTCGAAATCTCGCGCCGCAATGGGTGGCCCGTATACCCTTTGTATGATGTTTATCAAGTTGTGCAAAGCCTCCTGCTACTTCGCCGGTGTATATCATTCTGTTTGAACTTTGTGTATAAGTCAGAACCTTCCGTCGGTTTGTGGGAATAAATGACAGACCCAGTTAGCAATAAACAGTAATTATTCATCTTAATTCACCCAAGGGAATGGTCATATCTAATCAATTACACCGATATCTCAACGTTTACCATGTTGCAATGATGATTATTATCCATTTCGCTCCCTTTTATTTACATCTTTATGTCAGTTTATAATTACATACACAATCTTCGTTCCACTATCTTTTTTCATACACTACCTCTTCTTTGTATTTTTGCTCTCAACGTCGGATCAATATCCTATCAGTATCGATCTCATGACTGGTCCTGACCCTCTACTAACTGCACTCGATGACCCCCGCCCATTTCCATCTGCCTACACTAGGTGGCATAGTTTACCCCTTCTTATGATGGGTTTGTTCAAGTTGCGGATAGGTTTTGTCAAAGAACTTGAGCGCTTCGGCCGACACTTGATCATCACTTCCATTAGCATGGGAATATGATAAAGCACTTAACTGCGGCGCAGTATATTCCGTCCCCAGATATAGCATTTGTGGAATAATAGCACTGGTTACTCGAATATATTGTGAATTTGGAACGTTTAAGTATCGTTATTTTGAATACTTGCACTGTAACAACATTCGGTGGTTAGTTGATGTGTGTTTAAGGTCCTTCTTTGTATCATTTTGGACTACCCTTTCCCTCGCTGTATCATGCTGCATGATACAGCTACACAGAGCTAGGATCCTTGACAGCATACCCCAAATATTGCATGCCATTTCCTAACTCAACCTATAAATATGGATGTCGGCAAGGATAAAAAAACTAACTAATATATATATATATATATATATATATATATATATATATATATATATATATATATATATATATATATATATATATATATATATATATATATATATATATATATATATATATATGTATATATATATATAGTATGTTTCAATATATTGGATCGGCTCATACGGGATATACTAGGTTATGCGGTGAGGTTATGCGATGCTTAATGGAAGTCATGCTTAACTGTAAACAACTGTTATTCAATGTCAATCGGCGTCACCAGCATAAGCACACAATGGCCTGATTCAGTAGGTCAGTCAATCGTAAAAGTGCTGTTGACTTGGCTGTGTGACTCAGCTCATCCTCATGGTCGGGTCTCAGTGAATAAACGTACCTTATATTTGTGACTTAATTCTTCCTGTTTAAGGACAAGTTTAAAGAGTTGATCATACTGGTGCATTTTGGTTCCCTTGTCAAGGCTGTCGGTAGTTGTGTGTGGAATGCGCATGCAAATACTTAACTGCCCAAAATGATAATTTGGCGGAAAATCCTTCGCGATTATGCCCTATATGCTGAAACTATATCGTACTTTGCAACAACTACTCAGAATAATCAAAAGTGAATTTTTGTATAGGGCTTTCAATAGGACAGAATCGAAAATCATTGATATGTTATACGAATAAAGAAAAAGGCCAAGAATGCCTAGGGGTTATATACTCAGCATACGCGACAGCAGACGATGTATGCCGTGTTAACACGCATAGTTTTGGAGATTGGCCCTTGCCTCATAGAAACGAATAAACAATTGCAAGAGGCTACGATCTTGTTAGTACAGAACTGCGTCAGAAGATTGGTGCGTGTGGCGTCTTAAACATAGAATCAAGGATAGCCCTGTATAATACCGTCAATATCCGACAGTAGCTGCAATGCGAACATTCCGCTAAACCATGATTCGTTTTGTTTAATAGTTTGATTGTCCAGTATGAATAAGAATCACTTATGACAGCGAGTGTGACAGCGAGTTGGTGTGTTGTCCGGGCCTTTTTCAAAGTCTACATGATCAAAGGGTGATGATCAAAATTTGATCATTCGTCTTTGATCACACTAACACATGAGTGCACATTCTCCAGTAGCCCTTATGAGATTACATATCTCTGTATAGTAAGTGGTACAACAAAGTCATCTAGAGCATCAAGGAAATCCGAATGAGCTTAGCAGGAGTGTTTCAGGTATTTGGGCGTACCATTTAAGTATTCAACGAACGATATTTTGGATCCTTTATAGACCCATTCCTTCCTCCAGGTTAACTCTCGCAGGTAATGATGCCCGGTAGCAGTGCGCTTATAGTGCCGCATACATAATGACGATGATCAAAAGTTTCAGTGCATCGACCCTTGTGAATCTTGTGTACATAATGCAACTTACATACAATAGGCAAAGCTGCCGAGCATTACCACAATTGCAACTGATGATAACGTAACTACTTCCACTACTATACACAAATGAGATAATCTCAACAAGTTATGCTGTTGTGATGGGTAATTCGCATCCACGTTTCCATAATCTGACTTAATCATCTCATAATGTGATATCAGACGTATCGCACAACGAATTGGACGAATCGATTGGTTATCATTTGACCACATCATGCTGGTAAATATGTAAATATAATTGATTAAATAGACACATCGCTTCAGCCGTTAACTAAATGCCAATCGTCTATTGAGTAGAGAGGTGTGAAGGATCCTGGCGTGAATTTCGGCTGCATAACACGATTTATGTGATAAATGTGTGCGTCACAACAACCAAGGGGGTGTCCAGAGGTGACTACATTTCATTCAAACTAGTCCTCCAATAGTTGTATCAAATAATTGGTGTGAATGTGTGTTGCATTATTTCATCTCGTCTCCGTTTTCAACGCAGCAACGTGAATTCCCAGAGCTGTCTTTGCTTACTGTTGTACACAATACCTAAGGCTGTAATGCACAAATTAGGAAGAAAATCAAATTATACCGCACTGCCAATATTATATTTCATTCAACTCCTCCTACAGTAACAATTGAACTTGATACTAACAATCCATTTTACTCAATCCCTCAGCTAGGCGATTGCTTTTGCTTTGCTTGTAAAAACCACATCGGACAAAGTCACCGCAATTGTTGCTGACCCAAAAAGGTTCAGATTGCATCTAGATACGGGAATTACGTATCGTAATAAAGAAGTCATCCCTCGCTATGAAAAGCAAGCTGGGTATATAAATATGTATGGTAAGTACTGCGCCTGGTCACAGAAGGGACGTTACGGGTTGTTTGTTGCACAGCAACGGCAAAAATTATTTTGAAATTGCATCTGGAGTCACTTGTTTCGCTTAGCATTCGTAAACATAAATAAGGATGCATGAGCGATGGTTATTTATTTCGAGCACTGCTACTGCACGTACCCAGGGTAGACGTGATATGGAGGCAGATTATATTAGGCATACATCCATACAAGCCATTTATGAATCGCCTGTGCCATGAAATCACCAAAAGCGCATGGTATTGTTGATCCGACGTCTCGGGGTCGGCGTCTGTTAAAGACATGGAATTATCTTATTGGTGGAGGCTTCCATGGCTCAGAATTAACCAGAGAACTCCTCGTAGTTTTAAGGGACGCTATGACAAAGCAATGCACGGCTCCTTACAGGTGGCGTCTTCACGTCTTTTCTCGGACTGAGGTTTGAGTGAGCGCTCTTAGCGTAGCTATAAACTCTTTGATGTTAGTACCAAAGCAATTGTCGACTGTCAAATTTCAACCATATAACCAAAGCAAAAGACATACCTGCCGTCATAAAAATTGGGATGCCGCTGTTTGTCATTCTCAATTCATAGTAACCCGACAGTCAAGTGTGATAACTGTCTGCATAATTGTCCAGCTTGGGAATAAATAAGCGCTTGGTGCAAATCATGTATATTAAAGCATAATAGAAGAAGATTGGCATTTGCCTTTGTTGTCTATAACCCGCCACTGGACATGTAATGTAAATGCAATCTGGCAGTAGAGACAAGATGATATGAATAATGCCAATTCTCGTCCCGAGAAATGCCATCGCGGTAATTCAGTTGAACGCTCGCCAGTGACATTTACTGCGCGACAATGTTTTGTGTCATGCATTATATGCCATAAATATTCGACATCAAGATTTCAAGCACGTACTTAGCGATGTGTGTATTACAAGTTTGTGCGAAGTTAGATTAATATGCAAATTTTCTTTTCTTCGGGTGATGCTCAGCACCTAAGACATGGTAAGTTACTGATACGTTGCATAATCTCGTGTCTTAGTTGCCGATTTCGGGATTGACATAAGGTCACTCATTCCCGTGTTCATGGGTTGCGTTTACAGGTCATCACGAAGAAGGTTAGTACTTTGTGCATTCGTATCGCAATCTATAGCGTAATATGATATAAGATGAATAAATACTGATGGGTCGAGTTATTGAGTAGGTATATGTATTCGGTTTGGCTCGGAAGCGGTACTGGTTCACAGCAATAATGAATCACGATTGTACCACACTTATCCCAATTTTACCTATTTAAGTCCTAAGCAGCTTATTGCTTTGTAATGCAGTGTGTCCAACCTGTTCAAATTTCAGTTGAACAGGATCTGAATGCAAATTTAGCTAAAATAAATATGAAACGTAATAGCATTGCCACGCGTCAACTGTCTAATGGTGACTCAAACGTTGTTTTTATGTTCGATCGAGCTTTCACGCCGCAGATACGACCAAACACAGACTATTTAAAAGCTATAACAGATCGCGGATAAGGGTCATCATTTTGAATATTAACGGTATAAGAAGCTCATTACTGCACTCTATTGCACGAAATACCCTGGGCTTCGCAAACGCTAAGTGCTCTTGAAACGCCAAACACGACTCTGGATCAATACCGTTCATATATGATAAGATAATTACAATTATTTTGATGTGTGTATACAAATTGCTTTGTTTGTTCATGTTGAACAGGAGTTGGTGGGATCGAGTCCCAGTCAGCGGAACTGGAAGGGGATAGCCATAGCGCTCCTCGTGATTGTCATGGTGTGCTCGCTCATCGTGCTAGCGGTTATCCTCGTGACGCCCAGTGAGTCATCATAATGTTTTCATCATAATGCTTTGATTTTATCCCCGGAAGTTGTGTGCATTGTAATTTTCCTTCATGAATTGTACGGCCTTTTGTTACGTTTTAACGACACCATTTGTTCTTTAATCTGATATGGGTGAAACAGTTTCTGCTTTTTATGACCAATATTGATAATTTGATAATTCATTCATTTTCGTTACGTTCAGTTGCTTTTGCGAACTAATTCCACACGTTTTTACACGAATATTGATATATTGTTACAAAAAACAGACCAATATTGTCTGGGTTTTCTTTCAAATGTTAACATTTAAAGATGTTTATCTTTTTTGTGTCGAATTTCTTTCCTCACCAAATCCTAATAGTGGGTAAGTTAACTCAATAATTGTCGTCGTTGTTATGGGAGACTATGCGTATTTGGGTTTTGATACGCCCCCATTGATGCCGTATCAGGCAAACCACGGTAATGATGAGTGAACAGGGACGGCTTATCAAAGCTTATACAGGGTGCGTGTCAAAACCCAAATGTTGGTGACAAGATGACTTGTAATGTCTGGCCATCATTATCTTGCATTCGGCGTACTTAGTAAACATTGAATGTTCTCGTCCTATTCTTAGGCGTGTGCTAACAATGTGCCTGATGCTATAAATTTTTAACTTTACGTCTTAGGTAAAGCTTTTCCTAACATGGCACGGTTTTCTATTCGCTTTATATGTATTATGCAATTTTACGGTCATGTTGTTTGTTATGATGTGACGTCGTTATATATTTTGCGTCCAACCAGGCTTCAATCAGTAGAAATGTTTCCTATTCGTGGACAAAATATTGATCACTGCTAAATAAACTAGGTTGATCTTGGATATTGAAATAAATGGTAAATTATTTACACCATTAATATTGTGAATATCAGATATGATTAAATTGATCAAATACATGATGAAGCATCAAACGAAACACAATCAAGCTGTGAATGCCGATGACAAGTCAGTGGTAGATCTTCTGTATACAAACCTGGCGTGGGCGGTGGTATAATGCCACGACGGCTCTATATTACACGATAGTCTGTCCATCCAGGCATCTGCTATGAATACTAACAACTCAATTGTCATGCCATAGACTGTCCCAAACGTTTACCTTTCATGTATGTATATTGTGTAAGACCTGGTCATGGAACGGAAATATAATGTTGATGTAGTAGATTGGATCTTATATTTAATCGAATGTAGTATTGTTGATTGGATCTTATATCGGTTCGTTTATTGTTCTGCATTATTCTCGCTTATTCATGTAATGGTGCTTTACTTAGAACACAAATAAGACAAGGACAGGTTAATCGATGTCTTGTCACGAAGTAACCCGCCAATCACCCAGGGAGCAAATTATTCTTATAACCATTTTGTTTAGCATTAGAGCCTCCTCTATATTAGTCATGCAACATACTCATTCTTAACACCCTGAATGACCGACCGCAGGAATGTTTAAATTTCGGCTACAGAACTACAATTCCTTCATCCCACGACACCTGCTGGCTATACAGTTTAATCACAGTGCAAACTCTATAATATTCGAAGGTTTTATGATGTTGCCAAGTTGTTCGATGGTGGAACGTTCATTTTTTTTATCCGTTTTCGTCTTCTGGCAAAAAGATTCCTTTGTAATCTCTTTTAGGCATAGGGAGCAGCCAGCCATCGCTGATCTGTGAAAATGTCTGTCTGTGCTTCTTCCTTTCCCGCGTTATCCTTAACTCTCTCCTGCTGCTGTGTTGTATGGTTTGGTGTTGTTATTATCGTCCATTGCTTATGTCAATGAGTAACCTATATTGTACACATGTTACAAAGCTCTCATTAGCTAATGCTTTGGGTATATAGCAGCCACTATAAACATAAAAAAATTATACCATTCCATGAGACACCGGTATATGATAATTGAACCAGAAACCGTGGTACCAACGGCCAATGTATCTGTCTACATATAACGTATCTGTCTAAAATGAATGAACTGGTCCCTTTACTCACCTAAGCCACTACTTGGAATACTTGTTTTGCTAGAGAAACACAGCTTAGCCTATCGAAAGGTAAGCCGAACTATACCACCTGAAAACAATGTAGTTGAAATATTTCAAAATCACAGCAAGTGCACGTGCTTCTTGCAGCCCATGACAAGGTAGTGTTGGGAGAACCGTTCTCATTCGAGGACATCTTCGATCCTGAATTCAAGCCGAGGCAATTTTCTGCGGAATGGGCAGATGGTTAGTACAAAAGTTTAAAAATTTAAATCAAATGCGTTGAAATATCGAAACTGCATCACGCACCGAGAGTTTTGAGTGGTTATCAACTTTGTGTGACGGTCTGTGTGATTTGCAAAGTGCTTAAGTGTAAGGTTAATTATTCATGTAGTGGTGAGCTTAAAGGGGGCTTCTATTTGGGCTCCATTTGTAACAATCTAACCATAATATGTGCCGCTTATTTTATACTTTGATATATGACCCTATTGGCCGAGCTGGTCTAATTTGCTGGCAATGTTTCAGACAATAACATCTATACCTACTGGTCACGCAGTGGCGAGTTACTCTTCTATGACGCAGAGAAAAATATATCCCATATTCTGATGGACAACAGCACATTCGTAAGCACTCTATTTTATCTCTGTTGAAGCTGTTTGGTACTTAACGGTCCCTCACCACAGTAACTCAATCTCCTTTGCCTCAAACAAGCATAACCATTGTTTTTGCCCTGAGCCAAAGCCAATTTGCCGTGTCCCCTAAACACAGCCATCCCAATGGTGCATGCTGAACGTTACATGGTATTGTGCCACAGTGACATTAGGTAGTAGAGTGGCGCTATAATGTTATTGATGCACAACGCAGTACAATGTTTACGTTGTAATATTCCAAGATGGCGCTCAAATTGTACACTAATCAATTCGAATTGTCGTGTATTTTGATGTTGCATAATCCACGTAATGCACACACCATGATACTGCAATACCATGATTCTCCATGCACCTCTTATGATGATGTTACATACACCATAATGTTGTGTGTACAATATGGTTTGTACTTCCATGCTGTTGTATGTACAACGTTGTCGTATGTACCATGATGTTGTTTCAGAGGAAGCTCGGCACAGAGACGGCATATGTTTCCCCGGACCTCAACTACGTCCTTATCGCTATTAACGTCAGACCCGTGAGTTTAGCGATTGTCTCCATTTGTATTTTATTGAGGCCACCGACAACGGGATCCATGTTTACATCACGTCGGCTAAATGACAAAATCTACATAGTTAACATACTCTAAAGGTGTGCTGACATTTATATAATAAATTTGGAGTTGAAGTAAGTATTAGTCTTGAATGCGATTAATTTAAAGAAGATAGTATTCGTAAAAATAACCTTCCTCAGATTTTTGGCCAAATTTGAAATATTTTATCACTGATTATTATGTGACATCGGTGTTAAGTGACGTCCGTAGGTCGTGATTTGTGTGGATAGTTCCGTATAGAAATTTTTTTCCACTGTTACATCGCTCCTCTTGGGCGACATATCAATATTCGAATATAGCTATCATGTTTTCAAGCTTTCCGCTGCTTAGCACCTCATAATATTCTACCTTTGATATTTTCATCATGGACTGTCAGTAATCGGCGCTGACCGCAAACTTACAAATAAACCTAATGCCTAATCATTGTTATAACCAGCTATTTCGAACAGCTGTCTGCTCCGTCCAGGCAGGTTGGTACCTATGGCGGTGATTGCATATGCTATACCTGTACAGTTGCAGGTATATGACTTTGGGCATGTTGGTAGATTTACAGCGCGACGGCTACGTTTAGGCTGTTTGGAAATGCTTGCAATGTGCGGTTTGGTTTATAATGATTGTGTGTGGGGTATGTGCAGGTGTTCCGTCACTCAACGCTGGCGAGTTATGTTATATACGAGCGCTACACAGGAGACGGTGTTCAGTAAGTTAGGCCATGTAGTAATTGATACATAAATATGCAATATTTACACCCGATCCCCATGGAGGTCATTCCCAATGACCTCGATCAGTTTGACAAACGAGTTGTTAATTGATCGATGTGTTTAATAAACAATAACCGATTCCAAACATCAATTAATGTTTACTGCAAATATCCTACCTAACATAGCTTGTATCATTGCATCCATGAACAGACATCCCATTAAGTTTCCGGAAAGCGCGGTCGGTGACATATGGCAAGGACGCGATTTGCAGTATGCTAGCTGGTCCCCGAAAGGCCATAGTCTGGTAAGAATGAACAATATAAGCTCTTCGTCATTTATGATTGCGTCAAACACCAACATTTCGTGTGCATTTCCCACTATATATTCCATGCTCCATCGAATATCCAATGCAGCAGTACGTGGCCTATAGTTGCCGAACTGCTTAACCAGGAAATAACAACAACAACAACAACAACATATCCGATGCAGACATATTGGAGGTGTGATCGATCGATCATAACGGATTGCTACGAAACCATAATGTTCACATTGTTTTTGTTGCAGACATTTCGTATACGAAAATAATTTGTATTACCAGGCAAGTCCCATCACAGCGCCGACTCAAATCACCACAGATGGCTTGTCTAATATCATTTCAACGGGATACCGGATTGGCTGTACGAAGGTATGTTATTCATTGCCACTAGAATATTTTCAAATTGGGCCACAACGGCTCAGTTGGTAGGGATATGTACTTCAACACCACGGGTTGCTAGTTCGAATCTATGACGTGATAACGGGCATATTGCCATATGGGTGATGGGACGTTCAGTAAAAGAGTACGACCATCGCTGCTGTTGATGTCATCGAAGAGTTTACCACTGTTGGTGAAACAGGTGTTTGATCCTACACTCAAAATCGTTTTGGAAAATTTAGTCACCGCTCGGAGATCAACTGATCTGAACTCTCGTCCTTCCTCACGATTTCCGATATTTCTAATGTTAACTCTTTTAAGTGTTCTTCAAAAGACCAATAGAGATTTATAACCACCAATCTATCTTTTAAATCTGATCAAACTCGCCTTATAATTCTACGATCCCCAAAACTAGGTCAAACATAAGCACTTGTAATTCCCAACTTGTTTATCATAACTCGCGTGTTTAACGATGTGATATCTTGTTTTTTGTTTTGCTGTGGCGACAGAGGAAATTTTGCATAGTAATACGGCACATTGGTGGTCGCCAGAGAGCACCTACATCGCCTTCATCCAATTCAACGATACGAACGTTCCCTGGTACCGTATACCGTTTTACGGGGACGGAACCTCGACCTACGGTTATTTGGACAATCTGCCCTATCCAAAGGTAGAGTCCATCTCAATTTTAACCGTTTTTTATAATATTTGATGCTATTAAAACAGAACATGTGACACGGACACTCAGATCTTCAACAGACAATACTCGGAAACCTGTCTCTAGGAACTCTAAATTTTACTTCCGAGTACCGAGTGGCAGACATATCTACTTTGTGATTAAATATGCGATGTGTGACGTGTCGCAGGCGGGGGATATCGGCGTGGCTGTGAATCCTATTGTCAAGCTGTACGTAGCACTCACGGCAAATGTGCAATCCCATCGATACATCTCTCCACCCAAGATGCTTGCCAACAGGTACAAAAATCTTGAGACATGCTCTAAGTTACAAATAGACAAATTGCTTATAGGGTCCCCTGGTCACACTCTTAGATTATACGTACGAATAGGTTACGGATATCATCCAGGGTAACTACTGATATATATATATATATATATATAGAGATATATATATATATATATATATATATATATATATATATATATATATATATATATATATATATATATATATATATATATATATATCTATCTATATCTCTATATCTCTATATATATATATCTATATATATATATATATATATATATATATATATATATATATATATATACATATATATATATATATATCCCAATTTGTTATATATATATATAATATATATATATGCATATATATGCATATATATATGTATATATATATATATAATATATATATATATATATTTATGTATATGCATGCATATATATATATATATATATATATATATATATATATATATATATATATATATTTATGTATATATAACTTAAAATTTATATATATATATATATACCTTAATATTTGTTAAAATGTCGCCATCAACTTAATTCCAAGGGGTTTTCCTGACAGACATCGAATACTTGAAATAATTTATAACCGCTTGAAGTCGGTCAATTATTGATAAAAGTGAAGATTTGCAACAGCAGGTACAGGATTTATACGAGGCATTTATTTCAAACGGATGACTTTTTTCGTAAACTAATACCAGCTCGCAGATGCTCAATCGCATATCTATATTTATAGATGGTGATTTATATAGACAGATACTCTATGCATGCGTCTGCCTGGACTAATTGGGCGTGCAGCAGTCACCAATCATGCTAATTGCACTTCAGGGAAAAAGACGGAACACCGCAATTACTTCGAGCTATATATTGCGTTTATGGTTATTGGGAGTAATTACGTCCGTGGAATCTAACAAAACGACATGGCGCAATCATTATCTATAAATTATTTTAACCAATCTTCAAAGCGTCTGTGTGACGTCACCCGGAAGTCCATCCGGGCTAAGGATGATGGATTGATTTGATTGGTTGTCGTAGGGAGCATTACATAACTCTTGTACAATGGCGGGATAACAAACATCTGCTGGTCGGCTGGTCCAATCGCGCTCAGAATCAGACGATCATGACGTTGTGGAATGTGGAGGAGATGGACTCGAATTTGGTGAGTTATGTGTCATCTGTATTAAAATATGGAAGCTGGTATTGTATGGTGGAATAAAAGGTTGTAGTTGGTGCCATGCGAATGTATATTTTTCTTGAATTACTAATTGGATATCTGACTCACGTAAAGTTTATATTATTGTCATCAAAACTATGTTTATTCAAATTACGCATTGTTAAATAAATGGACCCCCTCCCCCATTTATGGTTAAATATTGCTAGCTATATATAGTATATTAAATGCGTAGGGGGCAGTAAGTGAAATGACCCGTATGTTTACGATATGCTGTTACTGCAAATAAAATTGCCATGATATCATGACCATGTATTAAAATGATGTGTCTTATGAAGAGGTCGCGCTTTTCTGATATCATTCCCTGAAATAGAATGGTAACAACACTATATTACGTCGCAACGCTTCCACATCGCATCAATGGTTTAATAGCAAATGACATATGTCTTTTATTTCAGAACCTGATCGAGAATTCATATGAGGGCAGAGGCTGGGTGGCCATTGTAGGTTATTGTTACTCGTAACACAACAGATACTATCAATTCAAATAAAGACAATATCGGTTTAAATTGTCAGAGGACATCTAGATTTAAATGATTTCTAACCTTGCGATTCTAAGATAAACGAACTCGGTCTTGTAAATCATTCACAATGTGCCACTTTGGTTATCCATCTTACGTTGAATCTGGATTCGGATGTTTCCAGGAAAAAGTGAAGTTCATCGACGGCGGGAGACAATACCTGACTATACTGCCCCAGAATGATGGAGCACATGGTTATTGGTACCACGTGGCCAGGATCAACTGTAATGTAAGTACAGCTATCTCCTCGACATGACCCTCCCTCCCTCCCTCCGTCCGCTCACCCCAACCCCAACCCAGCACACACGTGCCCTGCATCGCCCATTTCCAGCTCCAGCCCCAGCCCTAAGAAAACACCTACGCGCTATCCTAATCTCTGGTAGCCATCTTACCGTTTAATCAGCGCTCGAAACTCAGTTGAGCATGTTTTTGGGCAAAGTTACGTCGTCCAAACCCTCGAAATGATCTTATTATTGGCTGGATATAAACATGGATAAACTTAGTAAATTTTCCACATATAAAACCCCAAGTAATTAATAAAATCCACCTACCTGGACACTTTGCACCTGTCCAGTTTGTTGTTTTCAAAGGCCAAAATAAAAACCATATATGCAAAGTGCATTTATGCACATTATTTGCACAATGACAGATCATAGAATGTAAGTATGTATAACTCATGCATATGTGGGCTCAGTGAAATGCCACGTGCTGAGATGTGATGACGTCATTGCTGTATTCGTCTTGTTTGACACAAAACATCACCCAACCATTTTGATACTACAAAACTATAAATCTCCCAGACTGAGCCTTACAACAAATCGTCCTTATAGCCTTGTTACACAAGGTATAGGACTCAAGATGACTGGCATCTGGTGCTTTGAAGTGTTTCTAAAATACGATTAATCTATTTGTTATAGCCCCAGTGATTCTCTAAGTAAACAGGCCAATTTGACATTAATCCTTTATGTGGTCAATGAGATATGGCCTATTAAAGACGAATAGTATGTCACAGATAAAATGTGTGGAAGAGCCAGTGATAGTTGTTAACAGCAATGTGAACCCACACTTGGTAACTCTACATGCTATACTGGCAAGGTACATGCAGTGCCCTAGATGTAAAGCAGGCCTGATGCGGAAATTAAGCGGCGGAAGGACGCGTTCTGCTGACACCGCACATGGCGCCTTTACTTCCCGACGCGTTTAAAGGCGTGCTACAGCACGGGGATACATGTCACGTGACAGATGCGCGTTGTCTGATTAGTTACTTCTTCAAAGTTGACAAAGGGTGCAAATTTTATGATGCTTTCGGACTTGCCTGAAAATCATGTTTTGCGGAAAGTTACATCAGTCGCCTAAAGACGAATGTTTGGGCGATTATGATGCATAAATTTCTATATTGCACTCACTGAAAGAAATGGTAAGTCGCCTTGAGCGAGCGGGCGAACGGTCGTTTCGAGCGCTGCGTTAAGTACTGTCTTACTTTGTGGATGGCGTTGTTTGCATGACGCGATATTCTGGGTACTTCACTTAGAGGAGCACTTAGCGATATCAACCGGTAACCGCCGGGTCGCGAGTTCGAATCCGCCAAGCAGCAATACCATATGGCCCATTCTACTTTGACACACATGTCCCATTCATCATCTTCGTCATCATCAACAAATTTTACATACTCAATTAGCATCATATGCCACGTTATGCTTTACCGACTCAATGTCCAATACTGTTATGGCTGTGGACAGATGCAGAGTGAAGGCCAGAGAGTTTATGTGACTCACGGACGATGGGATGTACATAGTATCGTCGGCTACAACGACTCCAGTATGGATTTATACTTCATCAGCAGCAAGCATGACCCGCGAACAAGACACCTGTACAGGTCATTTCATCAACTGGTCTCCTTTATCCTAACATTACCTTTAATTCGATGTTGGAATATATGAGAAAAGACGAAACCTGTGCTGTGAGATATTCGGTCTCTTAGTTTCGTCTTTCGTTGGTCAGACTCAGGATCGATTTATACCTTAAATGAAATGTATGTAGATGCCTATGGTTTAGTCTAGTGATAGACGGCTCCTTTAAAGCGCAATCTGCACCCGTAACTGGTCAGTTAACGCATTATCAGATCCTTTTACGCTGAGACTTATGACCTTGAAGGACAATAATGTGGGTCATCTCTCGAAATTCCGTGCACATAGAGAGCTAGATTTGGTTTCTTTGTGGATTTGTCATCTATGAAGGTTAATTGAATAAGAAATTCCCACTATACCCCAGGAACTTTTGTGCTAACTCCATGTGAACCCTCATCTAAAATGGCCGCCTCGAAAAATTTTGCAGGCGTCTGAAATGGTCTTTACAATGGTCCAGCCGATAAGGGTGCACATGTTATGATTTCTGGCTTTTGTTCTGCCGAAGAATTCACATTTGAAGTTATTCTGAAAATTTCACTTATTTTCAACCTTCAAACCCCAAATGATTTTGTATTTATAACTCTCATAGAGTCTTCACGTTGAGCTCTGACGAAATATCTCCTCAAACATAGTTATGTTATGGCTAGTAAAGGTACAAGTTAGCAAGGGCATTCTGGAAATGACTCTGCTATCTTCATACCGATACAGCCCTTGTGGCAGCATTACGCCGACCGATAAAATTATACTTTATATGAATGTAATGTTGTACAGACAGAACATAAGGACACGCGGCGGTCAGCCGGTCTGTCTGACCTGTGATGACCCTAAATGTCAGTACGTCAGTGCTAGCATGAGTCACAATGAAGAATACTACATATTGAATTGTCAGGGCCCGGATGTTCCAAGTACCGTTCTAAGGAGGATCGACTCGGAATATGGTAAGTGAAGCGTAATTACTGGGAAACATGGTTTTCAGTGACAAAGTTGTGTAAAAGTCGCTTGCTGCCTCGAATGTGCGCTGTGTTGGAACGAATGCCAAGTTCTGTCTAAGCTGCTGACGTGCATTAGCTTAAATGAGTTTTCTTTTGCATGGTTAGCAGTTTGTTACCTCTATTTTACCTTGCTCGTTTCATTAATTGATTTCATGCTTCCTTGATTGTGAATGATCGATCGATTGATTTACTGAGTGTCTGCCGGAATGAATGGGGTTTTTATTCCACTTAAGAATAATTAATTGCTTGTTCATTCATTCAACGAAATGGGTTTGATGATCATTGATTGATTGTATATTGATTATGTAGCTGATTGGTTGGTGTGTTCTTTTCATCTACAGAGATTGTCCTGGAAGACAATATAGCCCTTAGGACTAAATTGGAAAAAAAATCGGTGCCGATCAGAGAGTTCTTTCAGTTCGAAGTGGAGCCTGGTCTGAGTGAGTACACACACGCGTATTTATACACACACGTGCACACAAAAATGCATGCGTGCACAAACACTCATATGCGCACAGGCTCACACACATCCATCCACAAATCAAGGTATCCACAAGCACACACAAACTAAAAGCACGCATCATAAAATGCACTCACATCCACAAGCTCCCAGACAAACGCATACACAGACACATCCACGGGCACCCAGACAAACGCATACACAGACACATCCACGGGCACCCAGACAAACGCATACACAGACACATCCACAAGCAGATACAAACATCCACAAGTACACACACATATGCAACCTAATGCACAAACCTCCGCAAATACACAAACCCGTGCATTAGTACACAAACACACATGCATACATCAGCTAACGCTCTCATACGTACATGCAAATTAACACATAAGCACGTAACTTATAAGAGCAGAGTCATCTATTCGTCTTTATAACATTTCTTTACTACGGTATGCTGCCTCCAATAAGCGGTGATATATATATATATATATATATATATATATATATATATATATATATATATATATATATATATATATATATATATATATATATATATATATATATATATATATATATATATATATATATATATATATATATATATATATATATATCTATATCTATATATATATATATATATATATATATATATATATATCTCTATATATATATATCTCCTCTATATCTATATATCTATATCAGCTAATCAGACGTGCAGTTGAACCGTCTCTATGCCATTTATGCAAATACTGTTGTCTACTTTCCAGTGCTTCACGGGGAAATGTGGCTCCCTCCCCGGCTCAATAAAGAGCACATTACTCAGTACCCTTTGCTTATACATACGTAAGTACGCAATCTGCCTACCTGTCACTTTCCATCTGCGTCATTTCAAGGTTCAAAATCTTCTTCGCTGCGCATTGAACCTTGTGTTTGCCGAAAAAAATCACATTTATAATGATAGCGTAAAGTAGGATTAGTGCGCATGGATAGAAGAAATTATGTTCAATCAGCGTCGTCTCTGATCAGAAGAAAGTATCACGTTGCTGAGGAGATGCGCAAGACACAGGTTGTGTTTTATGTGTCTGCAGTATATGTGCGTAACAATTCAATGTTCGCTGCATCATTATACTAATCGTGATGATAATACTTCAAAAATAAACTTAGTTTGAGATTTATGCATCACAGACAAACTCGATGAAATTTATTGATATTTAAGCTGCGAAAAGACACTCCGCTAAGTGGGTTTTATATATATATATATAGATATATATATAGAGATATATATATATATATATATATATATATATATATATATATAGAGATATATATATATATATAGATATAGATATATATATATATCTAAGTATATATAGAGATATATCTATCTATCTATATATAGATATATAGAGATATATATATATATATATCTATATATATATATATCTATCTATCTCTATCTCTCTACTCTCTCTATATATCTCTATATATCTCTATATATCTATATATATATCTATATATCTCTCTATATATATATATATATATATATCTATATATATACTTTACGGGACGATTCATTTCGCTTCAGCAGTCACCTAAAACTCGTTAAATGAAAAGTGCAAGGAATCCGAGCAATATCATCCGCCTTATGTCGTTGAGGCTAAATTGCTTGATATGAATTAATTCATAATATGCCAATTGAATGCCTCTAAATCGACCTCTAGCCTACATTTTTAGTTATTTTTTATTTTGCGTTTACTTATCTGATTGTTGGTGTGTTGTGACAGGTATGGCGGACCTAACACTCAATTAGTCACCAAACAATTCCATATCGGCTGGGCTACGTACTTGTCCAGTTCCCAGAGCGTCATTTACGCCAGTATAGACGGCCGGGGATCGTCCGCCAGGGGGCTACGCTTCCTCCACGCGAACTACCGGAATCTAGGGTCCCTGGAGGTGCAGGACCAAATAGCCGGCGCAAAGTAATTTCACAATTATTCCAACTATGAATTGCAGTAGGGGGTCAGAAATGGATACATAATTCACGGAGAGGGCGATAATAGGGAGTATGTAGCTGTGGTTCCAACATATACAATACTTTAAATCCAAGGTTTGTGTTGCAATGATACTAACCGTGTCATGTGCCATCTTAATCATCAATGTATATATTTCGGGTTGACTGCAGATATCTGAATGATACATTCAAGTACGTAGACAAGAAAAGGTCGGCTATCTGGGGATGGGTGAGTAATGTGTTGATTTACAGCCTCATATCAACTTGCAATAAATGGGCTTTTGTTTGTAGATCTTGGCCTCGTGCCACCACAGACAGCATTCATTTTGTGTGATTATTAGATACACACAATTGAACATTTGTACATCGTCTGTTGCAATATCATATTGAAAGGGTAATGGTCCACTTATTTTTAAACTGTCACAGTAAGTGGCAGGGGATTGGTTTACATGTATATATCGATTGCTCATTGCTACAGTCATATGGTGGATTCGTAACGATACACGCCATTGGCGACGAGAAACAAAATGTCCTCAAATGTGGCATCGCAGTAGCGCCGGTCACAGACTGGCGATATTACGGTAAATATGCCTGACGCAGCGTATGGCTAGCTAAGCACGAATTAAAACCATTAATAATAATAAATGCATGTCATGCTAGTGTATGGTACCTGTCATTTTACGTCGTGTAAGCGTTTATTGAGCACCTGATTTGTCTTTACAGACACGGCTTATACAGAGCGGTACATGGGTTTTGCCAGCAGCCATGACAACTACCGAGGATATGATGTACGCCATTGTGTGTGTGTGTGTGTGTGTGTGTGTGTGTGTGTGTGTGTGTGTGTGTGTGTGTGTGTGTGTGTGTGTGTGTGTGTGTGTGTGTGTGTGTGTGTTGGGATTGAGGGAGGTTTGGATATGCTCCCAACTTTGTACTGGTGGGGAATCTGTATTTGCGGGAGCATTGTATTTTAGTTTCGAGAGTCAAGCGGATTGTTTGAGTCAGCTATTTCGGTCATTAAGTGCATTGTTGTCATTTAGTTCATTTGGGTATTTAAGTACACATAAGGGTTGATGAAAACAATAACAGAATCTGTAATATGTGTCATTACCTATGCAAATACACTTATTCATGAGATTGAACGCGTATCCTCGCTAAAGATTGTATTACAAATCTACTTTCAGAATGCGAATGGGTCGCGGTTGGCAGGAAATTTCAAAGGAAAAGACTTCATGGTCGTTCATGGCACTGCAGATGGTGAGTTGGTCCGGGGTTATGAAACCACATGTAGATATGGCCAATATAATATGTGGAATCTTATCAGTTATTCTGGTCGACACTAGTGATAATTCAATGATATATATGTATGTATGTATATATATGCATTCGACGTTTTCAGATAACGTGCACTTTCAACACACGGCGCAGTTCACTCGAGCGCTGACGGAAGCTGATGTGGATTATCGTATCCAAGTATACGCCGACAACAACCACGCACTCGCGAGGGGCAATACAGAGCGCCACTTATACCGTACTATGACCTCATTTTTGAAAAAAGACTGCTGGAAAGGAGGTGAACCGCGTGATGTACGCCCAACAGACTCTACTCCAAAATCAAAGTCATAGCAAGACCTTATATCAGTGACGAATACCTGGGTATTTCAAAGAGGTCATTACTTGAACAAAAGTTTGGATTCCACTCTGTTTTTAGATAACAAACAAATTTGAAATTCCAATGTTATCGAAAAACGTTTGATGATCTCGTAATAATTCAATGTTGGAGTTTGGTATGTGCGAATGTTGCAGTGGGTAAATAAGTGAGAATTTTAAGAGATGTGAGTTTTGCGACGTACGCACATAGAAGTGTTCAAATACAAAAAACGAAACTAAGCGACAATTTTTCCAGGAATGCTAAACAATTATTTACAGGATGTATTGTCGTTCTCTAACGCCAAACAAAATGGTTTCTATTTATTATATGATTACCGACTGCATTTAACCTGTGTAAATAGGTACTTTCTGTCAATTACGCTCAAGGGTTTAAACAGTTACGTCCAAATATCAGCCATTTTTATCCATGCTAGAACTATGTTTATGTTTATGCTTTGAACTATCACGTTTGCATGCCGTTACGCATGCGTGATTGTGATTGTCTTGGCGCATGCGCTAGAGTCGGTCTACCGAACGTGATTGTATATGAGTGTATGTGCATAGTTTGTGTGAGTGTAAACGTGCGTGCGTGAGCTGCGTTAACTGCATATTTGTACATCGCTGTTATCCAGCTACTCCGATACACATTGTATATTTCCTTTACTGATCATTGAAAGTATATGTTTGGAATATGTAGTATATCATGCATGGTCCTGTTGATGAATTGTTAGCATTTCTTATTCCCGATAATATTATATATCAACAAGTAAACCTCGTGAATGTTGAAAGCAGAAACACATCACCGTCATATTTCCACTTTTTTATGCTATAGCTGTTTCTATGTGAGAATGGTTAATTCCTGAACAGTTTAACGAAATGTACAGCAATAGTATTTGATCTCATTTGTTACCTTCATAAATAAATGAAACAAATAACCGGGTACCCGCCGCTAAAATAATGTTTTTACCAAGTCTAGTCAAAGTTGTGTTTGCCAATGCATTTTCTGTGTGTGATACGATGAATCATCAATTAGTGTTTATTGATGTTTGTACTGGGCAAAAATCAACTAAGTCGGACTTTTGTTAATGTGGGTTCCTGTATTTCTTTATACATTGGTGCAATGTACGTCTGTTCTGGTTATATCACAATTTTTTAGATGTATTTGACACTATGACAGTGAACTTTTACACATGACGTTACGAAAGTTGTCTTTAATATGTGATATAATGTTAGTATACTTTGTGAAACAAATGTCCACTTATAACTGATATGACAAGCATGTATTGTTGTTTCAAATCGTGTTTAAATTCATAAACACTACCAGAAACGAAGTGTGTGTTCTCTTCATCAGGGCCATTTACATGTAATCATGATGGTCACTTTCATCAGCTTTACAGAGGTCAAGGTCATTACAGTGTGCAAAGTAACAACATAAAGCTAATGCATCATAAGCAAATAAGGTCCTTACAGTGTGCAAAGTAACAACGTAAAGCTAGTGCATCATAAGCAAATAAGGTCCTTACAGTGTGCAAAGTAACAACATAAAGTAACAACATAAAAGATAATGCATCATAAGCAAATAAGGTCCTTACAGTGTGCAAAGTAACAACGTAAAGCTAATGCATCATAAGCAAATAAGGTCCTTACAGTGTGCAAAGTAACAACATAAAGCTAATGCATCATAAGCAAATAAGGTCCTTACAGTGTGCAAAGTAACAACATAAAGCTAATGCATCATAAGCAAATAAGGTCCTTACAGTGTGCAAAGTAACAACGTAAAGCTAATGCATCATAAGCAAATAAGGTCCTTACAGTGTGCAAAGTAAACACACAAAGTAAAAGCTAATGCATCATAAGCAAATAAGGTCCTTACAGTGTGCAAAGTAACAACGGAAAGCTAATGCATCATTAGCAAATAAGGTCCTTACAGTGTGCAAAGTAGCAACATAAAGCTAATGCATCATAAGCAAATAAGGTCCTTACAGTGTGCAAAGTAACAACATAAAGCTAATGCATCATAAGCAAATAAGGTCCTTACAGTGTGCAAAGTAACAACATAAAGCTAATGCATCATAATCGACAATTACCGAATGCGGCGGAATTATATTTGATAAATTATGGAAACATCCAGTGATTATGTACAATCAGAAGAGGTTTGGGGTCTGAGAGAACCCTAGACACAAAACAATTATGGGGCGAATTAAAATCTCATCGAAGTACAAGAAATAGGCCCATGGAATATGGGGGAACTTGGCTAAATGTATTAGGATGTTTGAAAAATTTCAACAAGAAGTTTTGGATTTTAGATCATTAGCAACCACAAATCTACCAATTTTCATGACCATCCCCTGTACATTGATGATTTTATAAGCAACCATATTCATCAAAGAAATCCTGATGTCCGGGGCCATGGTAGATTGACAATGATTTGGTTGACTCAAGGAAAAACTGAGTTCATTTAATAGGACTGTGGTGTGCCGTACTTGCCGGCGCCCCATGAGGCGAGCAGAGAGCAGCGGCGACCGTTGAACAGTGGGATAAGTTGGCTGTCGTGAATAAACCAGCGAAGAGCCAGAAGAAATGTCACCCGCTGTTCTTTAAGCTTACTTTGTTAGAAGCCTTTAAATATTTTACAAAAGATCATATTCGAGTGGAAACTAATCCACGATACGACCATTTAAGAAAGAACACACGTTTACAGATTTCAGTCCCGTTTTAAATTTTTATTCGTTTGTAACCGCGAGTGACGTCATCGACATTCATAAAATAAGAGTGCCTAAAGGCTCATCATGCGCGACATTAAAATAGTTAACCCGTGCTTACTGCTTGATTTAATGAATGAATTAGGGCTGCAATTCCGACAAATATCACTGTGCCGCAGTTGCGCCGAGCGTATAGTGTCATACACAAAAGGCTGGAGGCTTGATGAAAAACTCTCTTATTGAGAAATTTTGCCACTGTAGATCAGACCATATAACGCCATTCCAAAGATAATGCATTCAAGAGAAATGAGCGCAGACGCAGAATCGGGTGAGTGATCGCGAATAAGATTTTCTGCATCACCACAAAAGGAATCATCGGCTGTGCATACAAAGGCCAATTATATCCCTGTGTCATCAGGTTCTACGAACCTGGTATGGGCAGCACATTCACATATTTCATGAGAATGCCAGTTTGTATAGTCGCCACATGAATCAAAGTGAATTTACAGCTGTTGACCAAAACAATGCTAGTTTGGGCACCCAGGTGAATGAATATGCCAGGATGCCCAGCAGCAGCGGTGCATATGTCATAAAAAAGTCTTTAACTGATTATCGGACATTAGCCTGGGCCTAGTTCTAAGCTGATGTTAGCTAATTGCCTTGCACTTAGTAAACAAGAATATTTCACAATGAATACATGTAAGCACAAAACAAACGCATATTATTGGAAAAAGCCGACAATAGAAATGACTTGAACACACTATGTTACACAGCTTATAGGGTAGCTTCAGTATTTACAGCAATCATTCACCAACAGCAGAAGACCGTGAATAAACTGAACAACATATGGACATTCTGAAATATGATTGTCAGAAATGGCTTATATAGATGATTAAGGACCATCTAAATCTGGTTTAATTATACTTATATGTTTAGTCAGACAGCTATGCGTAGTTCGAAGCATTGATTATTAAAGTGCTTTAACAATGAAATTGTGCAAGAAATCTACGTGAGAACATGATGTACTTAAAACAATGCATTAGTTATGTGTTATGTTAAATTGTTCGGACTAGATTAGGTTTAATTTGATTCGCTTTCATATTTAATGCCACAAATTGTCTACTTTCATGATATCTGTGATGAATTTAAATGATGATAGAATTTATCAATACCGTCCATCTACAATTGTACCGCATTACTAGGTATTATTTGCCAAATTGTACCGTATTACTAGGTATTATTTGCCAAATTGTACCGTATTACTAGGTATTATTTGCCAAATTGTACCGTATTACTAGGTATTATTTGCCAAATTGTACCGTATTACTAGGTATTATTTGCCAAATTGCATGTAATAATTTATATTGTGTCACACATTGTTAACAATACAATGAGCATGATAGACCAATTCCTGCATGTAATCTCAAGCTTTACAGCACTATACCATTACACACACTCTAATCTAGTATTGTGGGTGGTAGACCCACTCCTGAATGTGTACAATGTCAGACAGCCCATTACTATTAACTGGCAGACTGGCCAAGGTGTGCTTGCCCAAGACACACTCATTCATATTTGGTAACCACTCAACAAGCTGACATCTGAATGTTCTCCATGACATACATCTGTTCCAGCAATCCGTCATGCTGGTCACGTTGTATAACCACTCGTCGTCGTAACCATGGGTGGTCCAGTTATTTATAATCTCGCTCTTCCATGTGCCTAAATTATCAAACACAAAACATCATGGAAATGAAAATCACAGGCGCAGTCACAAAAGATGTAAAGTAACAACATGATATCAGCGCCATAGACTAGGGCTTATAGCTGGTTGCGAGTTATGCATGAATATGTACGTACGCAACTTCTTACGGCCTGTACATATCGTTGATTTTATGGGTAGGTACTGTCGAGTGACCTACAGTTGCCATTTCACATGTGCGACCTACCATGATCCCAATTACAAATTACACACCATTGTACTAAGTACCGTGCAGCTTAAGTGGATATTTGTATAACCTACCTGACATTATGTTAAACACACACCAGGATATCGGATTTGTAGAATATCCTAGGGTTACAATAATAAGCGAGTCAGAATAATGCAGCTGGCCATATAGCATTCCTGTTCTGTCATGAGTTAATTGACATTATGTTCAGGGTGTTTAGCCAGCAGTTCTCTGCCCCACTAGTACGTTATCAAACTACCGAGAGGTATGTCACCCGTGTAATACAAATGGCTAACAATTAAACACACCTGCACCACGGTCAAAAGCATTGCAGTTGACATATTGCATTCTTCTATATTGAACTTCTGCATCTGCCAAATTCCTTTGTAATTGCTGATGCCCAACGATAAACATCTGAGCATGCTGACGATAAATGGGTCATGTTCCTACAAGAGATTGTACTTTTGTTATCACAGAACTATCATTGTGACGTTGTGGACATTATTGCTGTTTTCCAGAAGCCTTCTAACATCGTAGTTGCTTACAAAGTCGTTGTGTAACACAACGCTTTTAGACGTTGTTATGTTTAATGGCTTTCTCACATGTACCTCAATTATCAAACACAAAACAACGAGAAAATGAACATCAGAGAGACAGATGTAACAATTGATATAAAGAAGTAATACGATTTTCAATTTGTCATAAGCGTCATAGCTCAGAGCAAGTCAACCCGTGATGCAAAAATGAATGTCTAATATATACACCAATACAACAACTTAAACCTTATTCAATTGTTAGTGTTTTGTTACCAGTTGGTGTTGTGGTTACACAAAACACCGCTCCTGATGAGTCAAACAGACACACTCCTGCTTAACTAACCGTTATTGATCGTCGTCGTGGTAAACACTTGAGCAATTCTCAGTTTCAATCAATCTACCGAAGTTCATTAATGCCCGTAAATATTGCTCAACTAAGACGATATAATGAATTTACTCACCCGCATACATGTACACATGGTTCACGTTATCAGGTCCCTCAATTCTCTCTTTCACCGTCGAACTCTTCTTGACGTCACAGGCGTAGGTCGATGTGTCCATTGGGAAGTACACAACTGTATCACACAAGGGATTCTGGCGACATATCTGCTTGCATTGCGACCTGCTTGTCCCGTTCACTTGGTACAGGGTGTCCGCCATCACAGACACTCCATGCTCCACTCGGAACGATAACGATCTGATTTTACAGCCATTTCCTAAACTTGCTATTTCGCCAATTTGGGAACAAATGATCAAACCAACGAGAGCAAACATGTTAACCTGTTAACGTCCACGGGGTTCGGTAGTGCGGATATGACATCTGTTGAGGCGGGACCAACATTGATTTCAGATAGAAGTGCGCGCGCAACATTGCCGCATTATAGCCAACCTTTTTTTTCTCAGCTCCCTGAATATCATCCCTATATTAGAGCACTACATGAAGAAGCAAACACGTGGACCGTTGCGTGACAATTTTGCTAATAAGCATTCGCAAGTTGCAAGGCTCTTAAACTTGCATTCCCACGAACAGTTCGGTGATCACAAAAATAAATAAGGCTTCATGCGTAGCTGCAACCACTCGAAAGTGACAGCCAACCATCAAATAATGTGCACCCGCTACTATACGATATTATCAAACAATCGGCTGCTTCATTACGAATACTAATACAACAATATATGCCAAGCAGATACATACATACATACATACATACATACACACACACACACACACACACATATAGATAGAGGAGATATATATAGAGAGAGATATATATATATATATATATATATATATATATATATATATAGATATAGAGATATATATATATATATATAGATATATATATATATATATATATATATATATATATATATATATAATATATATATATATATATATATATATATATATATATATATATATATATATATATATATATATATATATATATATTTATATACACATGTATATGTATATATATATATATGAATATATATAATTATAAATATATATTTATATATGAAAATATATATATATATATATATATATATATATATATACATATTAATATATATATATACATACAGTGATAACGAGCATTGTTAATCATTGTATATATGAAGGAAGGAACGTAAGAGTTGAAATTTTGCAATACACAAAAACATAAACGTTTTACTAAAATGAATGGTCAAACATTATGTGGGTTTATGGTTGGAAATATAAATTCAACAAAACTAACACAATGGAAACCGCCATTGTGGAGAAAAGGTTCCACCACGAGATCCATTCCCATTATTCATTAAAGTTATATTTACCACGTTGGAATCAAATAAATCGCCATTGAAATATGCTGATATGTTACAAAAAATCAATGATTTTCATCACGTAAAACAGTGTCCGAAGGGTATAATAAGAACTTTGAAGTAAATCCTACATGTCTAGCTCAGTGATTATGACACCGTCTCAAATGCATTGTATTCAAAACTTACAGACATTTATAAAACATCACCAACCATGACGCAGGGTGACATCTGATGTGTGAAAATAAAGCCATTGAAATAACCTACGCCAAAGATACTAATATTATGTGTACACTTGCGCACCCGTACGTTACTTCGGCTTGTAGCTGCCTGTGGCTATCTCCGATGATGGTCAACTCCACATCGAATGTGCTTAACAATAATTGTGATAGTTCTATTGGCCAAACTGTACCTCTTCCACAATCGGACAGCTGAAACAGATACATCCTCCTCAAGCCAACTATGTGCACATGGCATTTCAGACAAACATATAATACAAGAGTCTTCCTCAACAAGCATTTAGACGCGCTAAAGGGTATCACTGCTGCAGCTTGAGAACAAAACTTTGCATCATCATATTATGCTGTTTTACAACGGTAGAAAAAAGTTCGTTGCTTCATGCAATCAGCAGTTCAAATGGCAACGTGGTTAATATTGCAAATGAAGACGATGCTATCGTCATGCCTTGCAGTTACAAAATGACGGGCAAATATACTTATTGATGTCACAACAGCAAAATGGTTAAGCGTAGTGATGAGAACCATGCCCACATCTACAATTCGGTTTATAGGTACAATTGTGCGTCCGAATTAACTATACGACATTGTTTCTAAGGTGCATAGTAAACAAAACTTACGCTAAATACAAATGATATCAATATCATATCAGGAAAGGATGTCGATGAGGCCTTTCGTCGTTCATTTTCAAACTTCAGCGAGGAGCCAAAGGTGAAACTCAAATCTAAGAAGTAATATGATAATCTTTACAAAGGTTTTGCAGAATATTTTACAGTTCTAGCAAGCAGCCTCTCTTGACATGTCCATGTGAATATGTTATCAACCTACCCTCACCAAATAGTCACTGTATCAGTACACAATGCAGAGCAACCCTACAGAGACATCTAGCTTCATTTTGGGCATTACGAAGAGAATCAATGTTGTTCGGAACAGAATCTGTATTGAAATAGTATAATTCCTTAGAGGCTAACAATAAGGAATGACGCCGGTGTTAGATATGCCCATCAATTATTTTGCAATAGGCAGTTTTACAAAATGATAGGAAAGCGAGGATTAGCAAAACCAAATGTGAACCCGAAATGCAGCACAATGCTTGGAAAATCTGAAATAAAATGACGAAAATATTATCTCATACTGGAGAATTTCGAGTGTCTTGCTTAACTTACTAATTCATCCAATCAGAAAAGGATCATTATATGTAAATATATATGCAATTATGGTATAATTGATATGTCTAATTATATATATATATCATTAGATAAATCTAATTATATACATGAATATTAATATACACATATATTTATGTATGTATATTCGCATAAAAGTATGTATATATATATTCGCATATATATGTATGTATATATGATATATGCATATATATACATATATATATACATATATATATATATGCATATATATACATGCATATATATATACATACATATATATATATTAATACCATATATATATAAAAAATCTATATATATATATAACATATAAATATATATATATATATATATATATATATATATATGTATATATATATGTATATTATATATATATATATATATATATATATATAGATATATATATATTTATATGTATATGAATATATATATATATATATATTAAATATTTATATATATATAAATATATGTATATATATATATATATATATATATATATATATTTATGTATATGAATATATATAATATCACATATATCTATGTATGTATATTATATAAAATATGTATATATATATCGCATATATATATATATATGTACTATATTATGTACTTTTATAGGCGGTGACCTGTCCGTACGGCTGTCAGTTTTACCTCGTATACTAGTATTGAGATCATGCAAATACGCTGCCAGTGATATTATGACTAATCTGGCTGAACGGTTTTAGAACCTGTCAAGCTTTGCGCGTCAATCTTATATACATAAATGTTAATATACATATATATACGTATATTTGCAAAAAAGTATGTATATATATCGCATATATATATGTATATATATATATGCATATATATATATATATATATATAGGGCATATATATATATATATATATATATATATAGTATATATATATATATATATATATATATATATATATATATATATATATATATATATATATATATATATATATATATATATATGTATATATATAGGGATATATATATATATATATATATATATATTATATATCTATAGATATCTATTTATATATATATATAGATATATATATATATATATCTATATATATATATATCTATATATATCTATCTATATATATATATATATATATATATATATATATATATCTATCTATATATCTCTATCTTTGTCTCTATATATCTGTCTCTATATTGTTATATATATATATGACCTATATATGTATCTATTTGTACTAGTTATGTACTTTTGTTTGGCGGTGACCTGTCTGTAGGGCTGTCAGTTTGCCCTCCTCAGCATTCTGATCATGCCAAATACGCTGCAAGTGATATTAGTGACTAATCTGGCTGAACGGTTGTAGATCCTGTCAAGCTTAGCGCGTCAATCTTGGTTTGTGGGTCCCATAATTGGGAACACAAGAGTAATGTCTTGATGAATGGGCCGGTATCAGTGATTTCTGGATTGATGATTATTCTATATGCACAACACTGATAAGCTACAAATGATCTTGATTGTTGCCACTTGAAAGGTCTCCTGCGCTCATCGGAAAATTGAGAAAAGGCTTGAAAATTTTTATGGTTTATCGCGTTACTGATTAACGCTTGATCGTGTCATATTTAACACGACTATGAGGCTAACATCACGTTTATCAAAGCATCACCCAAACTACTATAATGCTGTTTGTAAGACTAGTTTCAGATTGAATATATCCACAATGCATATCATATTAATATTTATTCAATGCATCAACTAATTCAACCATTCAAAAGCACTTTGTAATAGTC
The DNA here is from genome assembly GCA_034190875.2 of Urechis unicinctus. Classification (NCBI taxonomy): domain Eukaryota; kingdom Metazoa; phylum Annelida; class Polychaeta; order Xenopneusta; family Urechidae; genus Urechis; species Urechis unicinctus. The sequence continues at coordinate 19,139,809 of CM067355.1, forward strand.
AAGCACAGAGGAGCGAGCAAAAGGGGGTTTTGGGCTCCGGCAAGCTAGTCCACGTGTTCGACATTCACGGCAGGTTTTCATGACAACGTGACGCTCAATATAAATCGATCAAATCTCTTAACACAGGATGGCCATACATTATGTAGATGCAGCTTGACTTGTCAGAGTTGACATGATTTCCCAAACGGTGGCACATTTTGCATAATTTAGGACCACAGGCCAGCCAAGTGTTAGTTGCTGTGCGAAGCATCCTTTACTTTATGCGGAGAGCTGCAACTCAAATAGGATGTCAAGTTATGCCATGTTAGTAGTGAAGCGTTGGGTTTTCCAATGCCATGCAAATATGCACTTCATGTTGACATAGAGATAAGCTGGCGAAGCATAATAAATACCTTTGAATAGCGTTGTCGCTAGCTGAAGCTGCTAGCAGGTATTCCACTTATTCTCTTTCAGATAATAGGCACTCTTTGCACCCAGCACATGGAGCAGCTCAAACCTATGTATAACAGTTTGAAGCATGAATTGGCCAAATGAGGGCAGAAAAGCCAAATCCACCAAACTTCTATTAGCTACCAGAGAAGAAAAATAAAAGAAGCCTCTCTAGTTTGTAGTAAGTGGACAATAGTAGCAAAACCATTAGCCCAATACAAACTTGTAGAAGAGCTTAAATTATCACAGGGGTTGAAGTATTTGTTGGCATCAAATACGGATCTTCCAAAAGCACAGAAACGTATTACACGCTGTCATGAGATACAAACAGGGGGTTCTCCAGAGCATCGATAAATCGTTAGCAATTTAAGGGGCACAATAAGTTGTGAGAAGAATCTGGTCTGGGTGGGTAATCTATGAAATTGATACAATCTGACCGGATATTGCTAGCTTTCAGACTTGAAGTGTGAATCATTCATGCCACAATCCACGAAGTTGCAACATAAAAATAATTGTTGTTAATACATTCATGCTTGCACCAAGAAGGAACAACCAAATACAAATGGAGATCAAACAAAAGCCAAGACTTGATTAGATCGATACCCCTACACCCATATCCCAGATGAAGTAATTTAAGAAACTAAATGATCTCGCCACATATGTCCTAACGATGCCTTAGCGCAACCTACAGCTCTATCAAGGTGCGAAAATCAAGAAGGTAAACAAAATATACTATTCTGCAAAACATCGGAGCAAAAAAGAACTCTTGTTAAGTAGATAACGGCAAATTTGCAACAAAACATGCTTAAGGATAATTCATTTCCCTGAAACATTAGTGGAAAACCTGCGCAAGCTTATGGATATGGCATCAGTGTGCTCTAATGATGAATGCATGTGTGTGACAATTAATGTGGCAAAAATCCACATATACCACACGCACTAAATGAAAGCTGAATAACTGTTACTAAAAGGAACGTTCAAACACAAGTTTACATTCTAAGATCAGATCCACATGGAAGAAGATTATTACAATACTGTGGTCAACAGTAAGAAGCCGAATTCGTTTTGGCTGGTACCTTTTATAAAATGACCTAGCATTCTGCCATAATGTTATCTGCTTGTAGATAATAATTAAGCAATTGTATTCAAACGTCCAATACGTGTGTCAACAAATCTAATTGTATATTAAAACAGTATCATATTACTGGTCAGTTTTCAACAATGTTTCTTATACTGTAACTCCAAACGCGGATACTATATTTCCCCTGCAATAACTTATCAGCTGAGAGTATTGAGAGGACACGCCGAACACTTGCTGGTTACTTTTTGGATCAAGTCCTCGTCAATTTGGTGTAACAAAAATTAGCGAGCAAAATGAAGAAAAGCAGATATCCTATTGTGGACTAATGTGATATCAGGTAGTAATCCTGTTGTTCTGTGTTACCAATATAAAAAAATAAACGAGCGTAACATTGTGTTTAGATGCAAACGAGGGACGTTAATATATGTCGTTAATTAATCATTCACAGCTTGTTAGAGAAAGCTTTCAACCGAACCAGACGTGCTCCTGAGAATGTTAGGGAAAGAAATCTACACCCATACCATGAAAGTGAGTGAAACTTCCATTAGTGAAACATTAAGCAAAACTAGAAATTAAACCAGGCAAATTACGCGTTAAGTAATATTTTTTTTGTGAAATCGCACGGAAAATTTGAATACGCCCATCACCAACATGACATTACCCACACTAATTCGGCATCTCATTGAATGCAAAAACAGATCAGTAATTAATGAAAATCTAAACAGTCGTCATTTATTGCTGTTTTACTTTGACGTCATGCATTCCCGTCAAATGACAAACAATTATTTTATTGCGCAATGTCGGCGTGGGTAGGAAAGTTGTTATTTTCTTAACGTGTGTTTGCTGATAATACGCATAGAGTAACGCCTATTCGGTGTTCTAAGATACAAAATAGAATGCAATTGCTACTTAATTGTACACTGCAGTTGGTTAGTTGGTTGTGATGATCTGCTGCTTTCTGACACAATTTTCTATGATATGAACTGGACGATCAAGAAGACGATCGAGTTTCACGGGAAATCTGCTGTAGGATGAACACGGTATACTAAGTTTGTAGAGAATCTGATTTAAAGTCATATTTGCTATTTGCAGTTATGACATCACTCGAGTTAAGACATCAAAATGGACCAGCACAAGCCGTTATCGAAATTTAAATATCATAATTCTAGATTGGGTTAATCATCATGTGCCGACAAAAAGGCAAAAAGTGTGTGCTGGTTATAAATCTGCTTCTGCATATTTGATTTTCATCCGCATCATTTAATGCACAGGGTCAGTGTTTAAGAACTCAAGTCTAGACGTATAGCTTGGCACGCATTATCTAAGTCGAGATCTGAATACCCATTTGATCGTTAATATGCAACACATGACATGATCTGACAAGGCAGAATCCTAGCGGAGTGTAACCTTAATAATAAGTAGACGAGCAACTGCACAATTCCATATCCATCAGATGGTTATTTACACCAATGATGCAATGATTGCTACCCTGATTCGATTGCTACCCTGCTATAGTACAAGGAACATCGAATTCAGCGACAATTGTACAGTATAGGCGTCTTAGATACCGTCATCTAACAAATAGGCACACAAAATGCATTCATTGTCCGGTATCATCGCTCAAACACCACTTATCACCATTTAAAATAGTCTACCGCATGTCAAATGAGGTTCACTTAAAGTCACCATTCAAAATAGTGAATCACCATAAAAATAACGTCTGCTTCACCGATATCAATGCCACAAATTGCTAGAAGTCAGTCAGTGATGGTTGGGGATGTGACGTTTATGGACTTTTTTTAATATGTGCTTTCTCATATATAGATTGGAAAATGTGCTTGGCAATACACAATCATAAACAATGCTCTATGTGTAAATCTATATATATATAGCAGACATATAATATATTTTTGAGAAGAATCCTCTATCATCTTATGAATAAAGCAGACTCTGTCACCGACGCGTTTCCAACGTTTTACTGATCTTATCTAAATGAATACATCGCTATCGTTTGTTGCACTATTAGCAAGTAAGTAACGTCATATGGAATTAACGTTGGTTGCTTTGCCACGAAATAACAATACAGCAATTGTATTTGATGAACGAAACCTGGTATTCAGTTATCTTCAACTGCGAATACACATTGAGAGCCTTTTCCTAGTACAAATATTGACGGAAAATAATTCACACAGTTTTCATGCTTTGCAGAAATTTGCCATTTGGCATTCGGTTACGTCTACACAGAGAATCAAACACTGCAATAAAATATATTCAGATTACAAATTGTAGCCGTAGTGAGTAGTAAGCTACATATACGCATTAACGCCACGTATAACCAGATATATTTGGGCAATTGAATTCAAATTATAATTCGGGAAACAGGTACGAATTCGGTGTACGGTTATCGGATAGGATGGCCATGAAAGAATTAGATTTTAATGCAGCAAATACAATGTAGTATTTTTCCGTTACGGATGTGATTGCTGTCGGAACAAGTTCGGACAAAATTCATATCGCTGGCCAGGGTTGTTGTGTAGCACCATGGTCCACTATCCCTTGTTGGATCTCGACAATAATTCCCAGTTAGTGTCATGATTTTCTTCGGATAGTTATCCAGGTTGTTAGCGGCGGGCATACTTTTGTGTGTGGAGTATTCGTGTCCCACTTGGATACAAGGAATTCTACCTATTACAGCATGAGTATCGAAGCCATGCAAACACATTGTAGTCACTTTAAAATTCGACTCAATAATATGCCACACATAAATGATCACCGAACGAATATATTTCAATGTAACTTCAATGTCTGTAATTGCCACAATTATGCATAAGGAAAAAGTAAATGTGTGATTCTGTTCTACAGTGTCATACGTCTGTCTGACACTTAGGAGACAAAATGCTTCATTGCCACATTCTGCACCGCCATTGCATATGCTTGTTTTGGTACTGCATACAACAAGTTGTATTGTAGCATGTGCATATCAAATTTATGTAATAATTTGTGAAGGGTTAACAACCAGCTTGCGGGTACCATTTCAACACCAAACATCTTAAGCAGCTGT
>CM067355.1:19149379-19219379 GCA_034190875.2 Urechis unicinctus
CTAGCAACTGGAATGGCATGCAACATTGTTTTTCAACAGATTCCGAGCTGTTCATTGGGGACCATCAATGCCGAGTTCCCAAGTATTATTGAGGTCTGTCTCGCATAACTTGAAAAACATAAAATCTCGTACAGTATAAATATATTCATATATATATATATAAATATAAATATATATGAATATATATATATATATATATATATATATTTGTATATATATATATATATATAAATATAAATATTATACATATATATATATTTCCATATATAAATACATATATATATATATATATATATATATACATCTATATATATATATTAATATATATATGTATGTATATATATATGTATATATTTATGTATATAAATGTATATATATTCATATATATAATTGTTTATGTATTTATGCAAATATATATATATATATATATGTAGATGGTTACATTTACTCTTCTACAGATTTATATATTTATTTATATATTTGATATATTTATTTATAAATTAATTTATTCACATGTATATATATATTTATTTATATATATATGTAGAATATATATATATATATATATATATGGTGTATATAAATATATGTGTGTATAAAATATATCTCTATATATAGATATGTATATATAGAGATACAAATATATATTTATAAGAACATTTCTCTATACAGATAAACATATAAATATATGTATACATTATATATATATATAGAGATATAGATATATATATCTCTATATATATTAGATATATATCATATATATATATATATATATATATATCTCTCTATCTATATATATATATATATATATATATATATATATATATATATATATATATATATATATGGCCGATACACCCATTTATAGACTCTAACCATTCGTGGACAAATTTTAAAGCTCAATTTTGTTATTATGCTTTGTTAATAATTCATTGGGCATATATTAATTGATAAAATGAAAATGTTTAATACAATAAAAACATTTTTGTTCCTTTTGATTCCTAGTATAAACTTTTGTATATATATATATATGTGTATATAAATATATGTGTATAAATATATATATATAAATATATATATGTATATATATATATATACAAATATATATATATGAGAACATTTATATATATAAGCATATAAATATATGTATACATAAATATATATATATATACATATATATATATATATATATATATATATATATATATATATATATATATATATATATATATATATATATATATATATATATATATATATATATATATATATATATATATATATATATATATATATATATATATATATATAGTGACGATTACAACCATTTATAGACTCTAACCATTCGTGGACAAATTTTAAAGCTCAATTTTGTTAACATGTTTTGTTAATAATTCATTGGGCAAATATTAATTGATAAAATGAAAAAGTTTAATACAAATAAAAATATTTTTGTCACTTTTGATTCCTAGTATAAACTTTTGGTCCTCTAAAGGTGGTCTACGAATGGTCAAGATAGTAATTGATACGTACAAATTCAACCTTTCGGGCTCTTATATTTGCGGAATATAAGTCATTTTCATGGATTACAAAAATAATAGTTGTTGCGGATGTATTCGTTATGAGCCACCTTTAGCGTTTCGCGAGCTAATTCGATGTTTTAGATAGATGAATAACGAGAAAAAATAGAGTTTTCGGTATTCAAATTTTAAAATGAATCGACATTTGTTTACTGACCTTACTTGGTTGCACTCACTATGATCCTGAAGTAGTTTTACCGACCGTACTAGATTGGACTCACTGTGATCCTAATAGGTTTAGGTGAATGTGACGCTGCTGCCGACAGAATACTATGAAACGCGAGGTCAGCTGGTCTGTCCGACTTGTAATGACATTGAATGTCAGTACGTCATATATTAATGCATACAAATATATATAGATATGTATACATATATATACAAGTACAAATATATATATATGCGTATTTCTTTATACATTCGTATATATATATATAAATATATATTTTCACCTACGTATATATATATATTCACATATATATATATATATATATATATATATATATATATATATATATATATATATATATATATATATATATTATACATATATATATTATTAGTGTTTATTTTAATGCACATTTTTACACAGGACGGCTGTTCTAGGAATATAGCATACTTGGAAGTACACGGCGTTGTCAAAAGATTGAAATATTTACATAGTGTGGTAATATGCCGGTGGTCGTCCACAAAGGGGTGTTCATAAATTTGTCTTTGATGTAGTTTACATGCATTAAAATTAGTCCACTTATCATCTAAACAGCGTACACATAATGGGAACTATTGAAGAAAATTCCTGTCGGTGTCAAATGTTCAGCGTTCTGCTCTAACAGTTAAAATTCAGTTATAAATTGACTACTAGATAATACTCACATTGAATCTTCACAGACCACACTAGAATACCGTGCTCACATTGATCCTGACGTATGTTTACATACCGTACTAGCTTCGGCTCACATTGATCCTGACGTACGTTTACATACCGTGCTAGCTTCGGCTCACATTGATCCTGACGTACGTTTACATACCGTGCTAGCTTCGGCTCACATTGATCCTGATGTACGTTTACATACCGTGCTAGCTTCGACTCATATTTATCCTGACCTATATTTACAGACTATATTAATAATTCGGTAAAAACAACAGTAACAAGCCACGGAGGAAGATAGTCTACAAAAACAATGAAGTATATGTCAGGATATATTTAGGAACCATGTAAAATATTAGTATTGCAGCGCCGTTAAGCCCTACACTTACCCTACCACAGGTGTGGATGACGTAGGGGCTGATGGAGCGGCATGGATTGGAGATGTTCAGAAAGCAATAAGGCACGGATTTTTAATTTAGCATTTTCCTCACTTATACAGACCCACGCTTGTAGTGCAGAAGATCATATCACCGATAAGCTTAGAAAGTTACCGCAAATATATTTTTCGGCTGGCGATAATAATATGAAACATTATTCTTAGGTGGCTGTCCTGTTCGACCAACAAGGTGATAAATCATGACGTTGGTCTGTTGGGTTCATAAACAGTGGATGCACAAATTACATAGATATTGTTGAGAGATATGATTCAGTAAGAATATTCTGTGTTTCAGTTACCTGAACACAACTACAGGAGTTCTTGTCATTCTTCTGTATAGTAAAAATCGTACAAAATCTCCAGTACTTAAATAACATCACCCAGAGAAAGTTACATAGTTTCATTGACCCCCTAATGTTTGACATGTGATGTAGAGATGGCTTTAACAGCTTAAATATTCCTTTAAAAAAAGCTAAGGATAGCAACACATCGACCTAAAGCAGTTTATGATGCATGAATGTACCCGTCCAATAACACGATGACAAGTGTAGGTGTTGAAGACAACCCACAGCACCCGCGCCCGGTACGACGCGATCGAGTAATATAAACAACCTTCCTTTAACAAGCGAAAACAGAGGCAACCAAAGCACTATGGACCACTTCATGATGGCACGAATCTAAGGATTTTCCCTCCAGTTCAATATTCCGTCACCTAAACATAACATATACACCCGGCTAACTCACAGCACAGTTCACTGGGGACCTTGCCTGATGCCCAAATCCATTTTTTTCCGCGCACTGCACAGTATTTTCGCCCACATTGACGTTTCTGGCAATTATAACGATTGCCATTTGATATAAGATGAAATTTGCGATTACAGGATGTATCCAATTGCATCCCGGTGATCCTGAGCTTCGATTCTGGGGATGTTCCAACTCGATTGACTAACAATTTCGGGTGGCAGGTTTTCTGCACTCATCACAACCGAAGCTTTTGGCATTGACCCTTTAATTTGAGGCTATCACAAAACCGATTATATAATGACATCTAGTGGCCAAGTTGTGAACGTCATGATAAACGATGCGTATTTGAGCGTTATGATAATGAGAGTGATCATTGGTATTTATGCTCGATCGTTAATTATTCGCTCTCTATCAGTAATAGTTCTTCTCTATTTAGCCGCATTCTCGATATAATTGTGATATAGATTGTGATATTAATCAGTGCTTCCTACACTAGTGAATGGATCAGCAAAGGGTGGATAAAACTTTTTCGATTAAACGAAACACGCGTTGGAGCAAAACGAAAATCACGCTGATGGATGACACTTTGCCATAAACCCTAGGAAATGATACTGAAACAGTTTGAGAAGAGCTGATATAAAAGAAACGACGAATTAATGGATTAATGGACGGCATAATAAGTGAATGCTACCCCTGTAGCGTTCAAGTTGTGCACACTTACGTTATGACGTTTAAATTACATTATGATATATCCGTAACCGAGGTATCAAAATCGCCTTCAGCGCTGACATGAGGTTTCCCAACCGGAGTATCATCATGTGATGAGTTTAGAGCGACATTATACCTTATTTTATCTGCGTCATCTTGCGTGTTAGTCCCACGGTTACATATCAATTATATCCATTTTTTTAGTACGGGACTCACCTATATTTTCGTTCAACGAGGAAACCTAATGGGACCCATCTCTCTCCTCTCTACGGGACCCACCCCTACCCACTTTCAACTTACGGCGCCCCTTGTCTTCGCCAACTCCACATCACGGTTAATCACCGAATCATAACTGTTACGAACTAGTTGGCGTCAGATATAGATAATGTACTACATTCTGTACACAGAAGTACTGCCAAACAGTGCATTAAACACCATATGGTATATCGCCAAATGATAACCGATTAGCGTTCAGCTATATGCATGGCAATTCAAGGGAGGCAGCACGTGAATTGTGCTGTGAATAATAGTTGAAATAACATATTGGATATTGATTGTTGCTGTATTGCGTTGTTTTGCAGAAACATTCAGTCAATTGTGGGCGAGTTTGATTCGATCAATCATCAGTGGATGTATTATTGTATCATATAAATATTATAAGTGTATCGAGACGATCATGAATGAGGATGCTTGGGATGCTTGGACAACTCCATGGGATATTGATATGATACTCACCCTTTGGACAACTCCATGGAATATTATACTTACCTTTTTAACGAGTTGCAAAATGCTGCTGTGTCAAGTGGTATTAATCAAACGAAGAAAAATACAACACGCTATTCGAAACGCATCAATGTATCAATGTTATAATTCTGTAAACAACACTGCGGTCTACAGAAATGTTTACGGACGAAGCACTATCGTATCTAATTAATCACTTTAACTACTATATATTCAATGGAAACCGCGTGTAATAAGCAAATATCAGTCATTAATCCGTCAGATTGTCTCCTTCGTTTTAATGAATTACTGGCAGGTTGAAAAGTGTATCTTGATTAAATGGATTATTTGCTTAATCCACGAAAATAGAAAAATGAGTGCATCAAATTGGTTTGGAGTTATTATGAAAACTAGCCGTGAATATTAAGTATCTCAAACGCATGTATATATTGCAAAAACTTGATGTCATATTGATTGTTGTTCATGAAGAAAAATGCATCATCGGTCGGCTCTACGAATCAATATTACGTTAAAATCGAGGGAATTCATATTTGTATACAAATATCGATCCTACCTTAATTGACTCAACCTTTTACATAAGCATTAACCGCATATGCTGTGACGCTCATTAGAAATGATATTTAGAATCGGTATCAATAATGAGTAATATCAGAAGGGTTACAATAATGTCTACGAAAACCTCATCGCTGGGTCACTGGGGTTATTCTATTCAATAGTGCATGCATTATGTAGTTGAAAACTGAGTGCAAAGGGATACAATAATGCAAAGTTCACCACTGAGGCATTCACTCAGCATTTGCGAGGGTATGTTTGTGTATGCATTATATAATTGAGCCATATCACTGAAGAATTTAGTGTGAAGCTATAGCATAAGCAGAACAGGGGGGTAACATTTTCTATTCAAAAGGTTTTACATGTACCTTCATGCCATTGTTATCATCGCCTGCTAATACCAAGTTGGCTTAGCACATAAAGCAAAATTGTGAAAGAATACTCTCGACAAACCACCCGCTTGTTTAAAGCAACCAAAATTCTGCATCTGAAAGCGATTCACGCCACCGACAGTTAACTGGCGGTCAGTAACGTCACACTGACAACCTAAAGACCGAGGCGAAAGAAGAAGTAAAGTGAAAAACTTAATTATCATTGGCTGATCTACCAAACATGGGTATATCACACTAACAGCTGTTGGTGTTCGCATGTGTTTTGGTGTTAACTGATTCAACTAATGTCGGCCAACACCACACACAATTTACAACTGACATCAAAACAACAGAAACGATGCTGGACTCAAAAACAGAATCGCTACAATAAACTGCTTCTCTAACCTCAACCGCTTCATAACGCTGAAGATTAACAGAAACTTGCTTGTGGAGTTTCCGATCCTCACGAGCGTCGCAGACACTCTCTTAGAACTGTACCTGAGGCATATTCGGATAGCTGTAGTCGAACCTAACAGACTGAGTGTCTTATTTATGGCGGTGTAAGAATAAAAACTTGAACATCTAGGTTGATCTCTAATTTATCTCTATATTCGCACAAACCCAGTCTCAGGTCGGCATTGGCGAGACCAACTGAACTCCACCAAATTGTTCATGTTAACACTGACACAGACCAGAATATACATATATACATATAATATATATATATATATATATATATATATATATATATATATATATATATATATATATATATATATATATATATATGTGTGTGTGTATATATATATATATATATATGGTTGTGTGTGTGTATATACATAATAATCACATAAGTGTAATAAAGCTTTTTAACAAATACGTACTTTTCACTGGTTAAGTGAATTAGTTACGGTGTAGCTTTTAATCACCAAATATTCCCGTGTCATGTTCATGCAAAATATTGGTATTGAAAGCTTTGGATATGCATCAAAAGGTTATCATTGCTACTTGGTCTTTCCACCGGTTCTATTAGTTAAAACTTTTTTGTTATTAAACCAAATGACAGTCAATAAATATCAGTTATAGATTTCCCTCTATTACCAATTTATTGAGCCAATAGAGAAATATTGGTATTTTTTCTGATGCGGTAGCCACAAATTAAGATGCGCCAATCAGACGCCGTGTTTGATCGGCCAATGTCACATTTCGTTACCTAGACTCTGGACATGAAGCCCTCGAATACGCATAGCAATCCTATTGTGTGATTTCGGAAGACTTACAAAATATCGTTCTGTCAGCTGCTTGGTGTGTCGTGACTGCTTCGTGGATGTGACAGTGTCGTGGAAAACCTTTTTCTGTAAGCTGTTGATCTCTCAGATATTAAGTCTAAAATATACAATATACAGGTATATTCGGTTCAGTGAATAATTTTGTGTGCGTATCTCATTCTTTGCAGAACATTTAACACATTAGCAGCGTTACTGGCTGTTAGAACAGAATACCGAGTTTTGTACCATTTGACATGCGTTGGCATATATGAATGGAAATTTCTCCGAGGATTGTAATTTTCTGTTTGTTGTTGTTTGGCCAATATCAGACAATTTAATTATTGGTCATAGTGCCCCAGTAATTCTTGTCAGTCAGTACCCTAATGGAAGATGGAAGGGAACAAATGATCCAAATAACAGGGCTGAGCATGTTTGTGTGCTGGTATTGTCTGTCGGCTTTGTATTGTAAGGATGAGCAGAGGCATCAACAGCTTTAACCTATGCAATCGTCTCAAATCCTGTATTGATCCCGCGCGCTGTGTTTATCTATAAAATCACCCTGTAGATTGACTCTCCTGTATACCAACCAATAGCAGAGAACTGGCTTGTGAAGTCAACCAATCAGCGCCTGTGCTACTATAGCGACTGTTTCTGTATTTTTTGATTGTCATTGTAAGTTATTAATCAGCCTCTGCCGAGTGGTTGGCTGCTGCTTACAATCGAGCGGAAATAGTTGAAATATCGATTTTGTCTTTCGTTAGAATCTTCTTCAACTTTGACGTGACCTTTTGAATGTTATTTATCCGTGACCTTCTAAATGCATCATGCAATCTTTCAAATCATTGTAATCGATGCAACTCCTTAATGGCCATACCCCATCCGTGGCACATGCACTCGCCTTGAGTCGTTATCTAGATGATACTTGAGCCTTCAGGGCAATGTGCAGAATGAACGTAGATGAGTTGGCTGGGCGGGGGCGTTGGTAGTGATATGTGGGTCTCTCGTGTATAAGGGTAGGTAAGGTTTATACATTAGTTACGCAACTTATCTTCACTTGGCTCTCAACAGCGTTGTGTGTAAGCTATAATATAACGCATGGTCGTTTTGCGCTATCAGTTATTCCAGATCTGCTCTTAGATTACATAACTATAGACGGAACAAGGGAACATTTGTGGAGCGGTTCATTGGATTTATTTCCGTATATTAGTGCCGGGTTTGTAGGACCGATCGGAATGTGAAACAGTATTGTCATCGCAGATAACTGTTTCGTATTCAAGAAAAGTAATTGACAAATGATATAATTGGTCGAATAACTCGTTAGTATAAACTCGTGTACGGCATACAACCCTTTCTGTGTTAGAAGTCACATATCATGGAGATCATCAAATCCACATTACTTGATATAAAACCGTTACGTTGATCAGATTATGGGTGACAGGGTCCCCCAAGGTTTCCGCTGTTAATAATGGGCATTTCAATGCCACGGTTTGAATTTTCATACAAATATTCAGGTACTAAATGTGATACTGAGAAATACCAGTGAGCGCAGCATCATTACATGAGATCGTTATTGTTGGCAAGACAATCGACCTTGTACTAACTATTGCGCATCTCTTTAAAACTCGGGAGGTATAATTAAACCAGCCTATATCTCGGAAATGTATGATTGTTCAATTTAGCCCCCCGAAACAATTTTGACAAAATTATGTGATATCGCAGTTGAAAAACCTTATACTTCTGCCTTGTACAGCTTTAAATTACTATTTTCAGTTAAAACTTATTTCAGTAGATAATAAAAATCATAGCCCACAAAGGTTGTACAAAAAAAGGTTTTAATAGTTTTGTCATGCAAAACATTAACCATTTTGGACCTTTTATATAACCAACCGTTTTGATTAATTGATACAGCCAACTCTTTTGGTCCTTTCTATATATCCAGCCATTTGTTTATTGGCAATTTAAGAACATAAAAGGGCCGGCCAGCCCTTTTTGTTTTGCGATATTACAAACCATTCTAAACATATTATTATCCCAACCAACCTACCAGCTTGGCATAATTTGATATACAAGCAAAATTCCTAATGTATTACTATTGTCAAGTTTTTAATAACCAACCCTTTCAGACTTTGTATTTTATTCCACTGACAGAACGTTGCTTATAAAATCGTGGGTTTCAAAGCTTCACAAAGAATTGCGCATTGTTAGGTCTTTCGGTAACCGAAACAAACTCTTTTCGATTTCTTGTTGTTTATTATTCGAGCTGCGCAGATGCTTATCATAAATGTACATTCACAAAATTCAACGAGCCATGAAGAAAATAGTGAAGCTGACGCTATGCCTCGCTCCGAAAAGTTCCGAACCTTGCCGAGCGGGAAGTGTTCGGGGGGGGGGGGGGGGGTTGGGTTTGGCATGCATTTAAGTCACCTTTGTAAGGAACAGAGTTCTTCAAAGTATCATTGTTAATTTGAATACAATTATTAAAGTTTATACTTGGGAATTGCGAGTTTTAACAAGGATCAGTGACACTGAACATTCTGAACATTCACTAATGTTGCAGCTCGGTCGATTCCAAGTCAAGGGCATATATAATAACTTATTTATTTCCTGATTAATGGATAATCAAATTGTCATCATAGATGTTATGGCTGTAACTATTATGCATTTCGATTGCTTTGAGCAGCTTAATTTTATTTAACCACTCTTGTCACTGTTATTTGTCTATCAACGATGTCCAAACAGCTGTCATTATTAATCTCCGTGCGACATGGCGACAATGTTGCGGCACATGGACATGTACGTTTCAATGATTTATTTTCGTGTTAATAAATATTAACGGCAATCATGCAAACCAGCCGTGTAGTTTAGGCAACAGTGTACTTATCAATTTATTTTCAGAATTTAATTGAATCTCAGCTCGCACTGTGAATGATATAAATCCTCTTAGGACACCATGAGTAAACACGGATTAAACGATCTTTAAGTTTTAGACATATCACCTTTATTTAGTTAGCCACATAATAACATGTAGTTAAGAAATGCAAAATACAGCTGAATCTGCAGGCTATGTGCTGACGGATTTGTTAAGGTCAGGACTAGGTCGATGATGAATTTGTTTTGTTGATGATTAAACTTTGATTGTTGTTCATTTGCTTATCCCGGGTCAATTAAATACTACCAAACATGTATCCACAATATAGGTGTTCAGAGTTGATTCGGCTGAATAAATTGACCTCAATTGACCGAATTGATTGACTTCATAAGGGTTAACAATATAAGGACCTTAAATCAAAGATCAGGAAATCAAGCAAATACTTGTGGTCATATCCACAGATTAATTTGAGCATTACCATCAGGAACTACCACAACAGTGTCTTATGTTGCACTAGCAGTAATAGACTTTAAAGAGGTCCAATCTTGGTGACTTTCCATATGGACACAATTAGTGAATCCATACAACAGCTTGCCTGTATGATTCAGCAAAAGATGATTCCGCTGTGCGCCAGCAATAGTTGCGCATTCAGTTACACAGATAAAATTAACTTGTTCAACTGGCTACCAGTCTTATATCATAAGCACTAAAGGAAGTCTATGTAAAACATTACACAACATAATTCTAACAAACCTGATTAGGTTGATCATCAATTCAAGATGTCGCATGAATCATTCTCTTGTTATTAAGTAAAGAAGGTAAAGACTAATTTACTCTCATATGGCAGGAACTGAATCTACATTTAAATATTAACTAATAGAATATTGAAAATAATAAATTGTAAGCCTGATCTGATTAATATGCACTTAATCTGCAATTATATAACCAATAATAAGCTGCGCGCTCAACAATAGTTAATGTTACCTTCTTTCATTGACCACTGATGGCAACTTTAACCTTCTCTTCCTGGATACTGAGATGACAGGCATTGACTAGTGACTGCCACGAAGATTGCTATAGAGCTGAGCATTGATAAATATATTATAATTCAATTCTTGGATACTCCCCTGCTGAGGACAATAACTATTAAGGGTTACTGCCTAATTGTCCCATACATTTTACCTTATAAGTGGCATGCAACAGGTCTGGAATGACAACCAATCAAAGTGACCTTCCAAGTCATGCGTAACCAGCCATTTTGGTACATCTTGGGAACTGCACTGTCCTAAAAAGCCCTCATGTGTTGATTTGGGGTTTCAGATATGCTCAATACCCCTATCAACACTAGACCAGATGCGCAGCTTTTAAGACTAACTGACAGATGACCATGGTATTTATAGCTTATACATGATAGATTCAAATGATGTGATTGTACTATTGATCAATTGTTTGGATTACAAACATTGAACATTTGACAACAATTTTATTACCAATATTGATGTGGCAGATATCCTGACAAAAGAGGCTCTTGACTTCAAAAACCTACTTGGGGTCTTATTATTTGGCTAGCCGCTGTTGAAAGTGGCTGTCAACTCAAACCAGCACAGTTGTTTTGGATAACTACTATTGAGATCTAAAGGATCACTCTCCTGACTAATTGATGGCAAAAGTGTGACTCTGTCCATGACTGAACTATCATATAACACATAATCAAACATATAGGAATGTAATAAAGAACTCCTGTTTTAGTGTATTGCAATGATACATAATATTAGCAGATCATGCTATTTCCATGTCCATTAAAGGAACTTTAAAGGGTAACATTGCTAATGCAAGTATATAATTCAAGGATATCGAAAGCAAAATATCAATCTTCAACCTTTGAAAAATAAAATTACATTTGAAAGAGTAACACACCCCCCCACCCCTAACGCACTATCACCAGAGTTGTTATATAGTGTACTATGATTCTAGCCATCCTAGTGGCTAGTATCAAAGTCCACCATACAACATTGTGAGTTACAGGGAATGAAGTCTGAAGACGAGTGGGATCGATGATCCTGAAATCAGGATCTCTACCTTACTCAACAACAGAATTGGAACGTTTGGGTTATTGGGATACCGGAAGGCATGTACACTGTCAAGATCAGTCGATGTTTACATCTGACAGATGGTGCAAAAGCCGTTCGCTAAAATGGCCAATAGTCAATACGGTTAAATGAACGTTAGGAAATACATTTAAAAATAAAATCAATGGTAATCGGTAGATCTGTCCAACCAAGCTGCAGGCATCTAGTAACATTAACGTGGTATCTGGGTATAGTTGGCCGTTGGAATAGTGTTAGTGATCGGTAAGTGTGAGTGTGAACGTTAGAGCCCACGAGCGGAACAGCCCGGTGAAGCTCGCTAACCACTGTAAACTATGGGTATTTCATAATTTGCCATACATGAAATTTCTTCCCACAACAATACCGACCATTGTCACATGAATGATATTCAATATATAAACGTTGGAGTCATACTGACCAAATAAGTATCAAATGGAAACAGAGCATGTAAAATGGTCATGGATGACCGATCGCCTTTGTTTATACTCGCTCGTATACCGGAAATTCCTAGCGGTATGGAAAGCTGGAATTGTTACAATCCCAAACTATACCTTCAGCTTGAGCCCGCGGTTGCGTTCGTGGGGACAATTGGATTTTATGACATGACATATATATATATATATATATATATATAGATATATATATATATATATATATATATATATATATATATATATATAGAGATATATATATATATATATATATATAGCTATATATATATCCATATTATATATATATACATATATATATATATACATATATATATATATATATATATATATATATATATATATATATATATATATATATATATATATATATATATATATATATATATATATATATATATATATATATATATATATATATACGCCCGGCTCCCTAGCTTCCAAATTACTATATATTGATTTGTAGTCACATTTTTTGGAAGCTTAGCTTGGCTTGTACTATGATTTCCTCTGATTGGCCCAACGGGCTCATTTACGAAATATTCGTTCTTATTAGCTGTCGTAATGTTGACTTGACAACGCTGACAACATGATAGTTTATGGAAGTACACGAACCAATGTTGAATACAAAGTGGTCCCACCCCCGACGTATACCGAATTCCAGCCGGTCGCGTGGGCAGTGTGTACCAATCGCAGTGAATGACGCGCGTTCATGTTAGACATTTTCGGCGAAGGTGCAGAGTCATCTAGCGATCATTACAAAGATGATTACTTTGATTTAAATTTTATCTATGTTGCGAGCAGTTATAATTTTCAATGCTCAGCTATCCATTTAAATGTGTATATTGTAAAATAATTAACATATATTCTCATCAAGTTTTTCTCTACTGCTTTGAAATATTTTTTATCATAGACGCCGGGTGTTGTCGTCTGCTTCAAATGTCCCGGCCGTAACTGAGCCCCAAGTGCACCCCCTCCCTCCCACCGAGTGTATCATGGTGCAACAACCTGTGATGGCACTGTTGTGGACCCAGCATCTCAATTGAATCATATTGGAGATTCATTTAAGCTGCGTTGGTTTATTAGCCATATTTGTTCAGGATGGGCAACAGTATCCGCTGTTCAAAAATGGGGTCATGTGGCATCTACATTACTGACAGTAATGTAGATGAAGCCACATGACATCCTCACTATTCTACATAATGAGTTACATTTGCACTATTAAGGTCCATGTGCTAAACCACCATGAAAATTTTTCTTCTGCATGCATGTTAATGGTAAATTCACAACTTCATCAATATTGTGGCTTCACCAGTGTTGTGGCTTCACCAATACTGTGGCTTCACCAATATTGTGGTTTTATCAATATTGTGGCTTTACCAATATTGTGGCTTTACCAATAATGTGGCTTCATTAATATTGTGGCTTCACCAATATTGTGGCTTCACCAATACTGTGGCTTCACCAATACTATGGCTACACTAATATTTTGGCTTCACCAATGTTGTGGCTTAACCAGTGTTGTTGCTTCATCAATATTATGGCTTCATCAATATTTTGGCTTCACCAATGTTGTGGCTTCACCAGTGTTGTGGCTTTACCAATATTGGGGCTTCACCAATACTGTGGCTTCACCAATACTGCTGCTTCACCAATGTTTTGGCTTCACCAGTGTTGTGGCTTTTCCAATATTGTGGCTTCACCAATATTGTGGCTTCACCAATTCTGCTGCTTCACCAATGTTTTGGCTTCACCAATGTTTTGGCTTTTCCAATATTGTGGCTTCACCAATATTGTGGCTTCACCAATACTGTGGCTTCAATTATATAATGGCTTCACCAATATTGTTGCTTCACCAACACTGTGGCTTCACCAATACTATGGCTACACCAATATTATGGCTTCACCAATGTTGTGGCTTCACCAGTGTTGTGGCTTCATCAATGTTATGGTTTCATCAATGTTATGGCTTCACCAATGTTATGGCTTCATCAGTGTTGTGGCTTTACCAATATTGTGGCTTCACCAATACTGTGGCTTCACCAATACTGTGGCTTCACCAGTGTTGGTGAAAATAAATCTAATGTAATGCAAGACAATGATGTTCTGTCAAATGAACAGATAAAATATGTAATAAAGAATGCACAATGAATCAATTGGAGGTCAGTTTAACACTCGATGAAGCAAATTGTGAATAGATGCACTTTCTCTGGGAGGGGATGCCAAGTGTTGTTATCCAGGCCACGCGGCTAAGTATGGCAGTTGCACCCTGATGAACCTATAGACTTCGAAGGTTCTAGACAAGCAGCTTATTCAGGTATATAAATTACGATCTATGACCGGTATATGATGAATTCCTTAATGTCTAATGTACTTAATGTCGTTGCCTTTTAATTATTTTCAGTGCAACCAAGTTAACAATCCTTATGCTATGGAGTTATCTTGTCTGAAGCTTGCCCTGAAATCTCTGTCTGAGAATGGCTTGACCGTTGGATCAATGACTACTGACAGCCATTTGGGGTAGCAAAAGTACATGAGGGAAAAGCAGCCTACAGTCCAACAATGGTTTCATGTGTGCCATGTCGCCAAAGGTTAGTTTCATGGTGTTACTTAAAGAGACTGTTCAGCCCCATATAAGGCAATCAGGGAACATCTCGTTATTACATTACTATGATTAACGCAGACGTAAGTAAAACATCTTCTAATTTGTGCCGCAAAGTGGAAATTATGTTGATAAGTTTTTAACATTATTTTTTTGCTGGAAATATTCATGATCTACTGTGGAAATCTGTTTTATTCAGTTATGTCATTCCATCGATAACGGTGCCTCCCTAAAACCATGAACCACACGAATGTTAGCTGTAAATCATAACGCGCTCTAAATTTACCTCGCTATCGATGTGTATTCTTCCGTTTTAGTTACCTAATGTAGATTTCATAAAATCTTCACTCATTCAAGATGTGGGCATCATTGTGGCGACAGCCAAAGTTAGGATCTTTTTCCTGAGACCACAGCGCCGCTTAACATTTTTGGTTTCCAAGGTGCGAATGCCAAGCAGCTTGCTAGGCAACCTCGTTCCAAATATGGGGCTGAACAGTCTCTTTAAGTTAACACAACACACTGTGTAACAATTGCAAGAATATTTAACATGTTAGCATACGACATTTTTATGTGAGCATCAAAGACAAACACACACTTATTTGTAAATGAAGGGATCAATATTTATATATATATATATATATATATATATATATATATATATATATATATATATATATATATATATATATATATATATATATATATATATATATATATATATATATATATATATATATATATCCATATTGCTCCTAGCAGTTATTTGCTTCAATGAAATTCGAACAGAGCTCAGGCCATCACTCAAGGAGGTCAGTGCCAATGGACAATGTCCTATCCCAAGGTTAGACAGGGAGACCAAGTTGTCAAGCCTGTCAAAGTACCAATTTCTTTTGGTGTGTATATGCATTGATCTAAAATGAAACACACATACAATTTTGACTTTTATCACCGAAACTTAAATATGCTTCATATGCACAAACATTGTTACCCTAATCATATGGGCATATAATATAACTAATTAATGATATGACTATGATAAAACATGATTAACGTTGATTTGCTTCAGACTATGTACATCAGTTCATTGTTGAGGCGCTTGGTCTCAGGCAAAAGTACCCAAGCTACAGACAGGAATGTCCCACCACCTATTGCATCCTAGTACAAGAAACCTGAGAAGGATCTTCTAGTAGGTGCGCACAGGCGTCGATTCAACCTGACGAAGAAATCTTCTTCAGCTCCATTGTAGATAACCTGTCTATTTGCCGCCCGGGTCAGGGAAGGATTATCTAACAGCTGTCAACACACAGGCTGCCAGCACTTTCCTGTTACCTTTGCCCAGTCTGTGCCATATCCAGAATGTACACTGGGGGTAGGCTAGATACCTGAATAATCTGAAGCGATATGTCAAATAGGTGTCTATGCTTTAGAAATAAGTTGTATTGTTAAAAAAACAATTGTCATTTGTCAACCATTCTCTCACTTAGTAATTTTATTGTAAGCTCTGCTTCTGGATTTCATGACTCTGGTGTTATTTATTCTTGGCTATGTGATTGTCTTTTGTTGAAGCAATAGTGGCTAACTCGCTGATCGGTAGAGACCTCATCACCAACAGGTCCATCCATTTGAATTAATTCAAATTTGGATGCTTCCTGCTCATATTTATTTAAGAAGTTTGCCAGGCATCTGGGATGCATGGTGATGCATAGCCATTCCTCCGTTATAGCCATTACTCTCTCAAACTTCTGCAGCACTCTCTCTGGCAGTGACCATCGGGATGCAGTTATGACAGCTACACCTCAGTTAATTAAAGATAAGACTGTCATTGTAATTTTATATTTGCTTTAGAGAAATAATTAAGCATAAGACTGCCATTGTAATGTTATATTTGCGGTACAATTAATGAATTTAAAAGGAAAATACTTGATATACTGCATACAAACATCTGTCCACAATATCAAATGTCCTGAGGGTAAAATGACAAAGCTACGTTTACTAGCCAAATACTGTTTGTTGAAATAGTTAGTTCTGTCAACATACCATCTTCAATTTACAGAATGTGTAATTTATCGAGTAACTTATACTAACGATTATTTTTTACCCGTTAACATAGTTCAATAAAGCTTAGAATGGTATTCTAAACTCAACATTCGTCGAGATCTTTTGTGGATTCTTCATCCGAAGCGCTGGAGTTACAGCTGCCGGTGTCATTTAGAAGTGTGACTTGGACGATTCAACTCCCGCCAAGTTTGGCTCAAATAAATAGCCATGGAGATATAACTCACCAGAAGACAATATAGCTTCACTTCAATACTGTGTAATCTTAAAAGTCAGAAAATAGCTTATCGCTTTGCTCCCTCTTGGCTGTCATATTCTCTTGGACGCCACGGAGCAGGCGTGATGTCACGCAACCCGCCTCTAGCGGTAAACTGAGGCAAAATGGCATCGAGAAGATGCAGAACCTTATCGGTGGATTTTTAGCACTGTGCATGCTAGTGCAATGAATTACTCGGGCCCGTTGGTTGATGAGTTATTAATCTCCATTTTGAAAGTGATGAAAATCGTTTTATCGGACCTTTGAATCCAAACTCAAGGCATTTCTTTTAGTCAGTGCTCTAACAATTAACTCAGATAGACATCACGAAAATCAATATCGATAGTCGTCCAAAATGAAATTAATTCCCCCATTGGACCTTACTTTTCAACACAAAAAACAGGATCTTCAATCACCCTCCATATTTTTAAGCTTCATAACTGCATAATGTACAACACGTAGGATAAATCCCCATCGTTATTTACTTAGTTTCCACCACAAAAACGGAAAACAAAGGAATAAAACATGGAATCACAGTCGACATGTCAGAGCAGGTATCATTAAAAGCACTTACACCTTCCCCTCCTCCCCTCAAAAGTTCAATCGGCTACTCCTCCCATAATGTGAAAGTCTTCATCCCTTACCCCATAACATGCTACAAGTACAATAGTTGTGGACACACAGTTACATACTGCCCAAATAATACCACCTGCCCTAACTGCAGTGACCGCCATAGTACTCCAAATGTAAAGCCACCACAAAAAAAAATCCCTCCCCATCAAACTCATTCTCCTAAAACTGCTATGTCATCAATACCTCGTCCCCCATAACCGTCAAGCCTCCCCCTAACCTTCCCATACTCACTTCTTATCTTACTTCTCCCATACACCAATCCACTCCCATCCTTTTTTTTGCCAGCCAAGCAACAAATGTAACAACACAATCCTCCTCAGCCACCAAACTGTCCGATTTTGTTAACCTCTCTACTGCCATCCTCTCTTTTCACTCTCATCAGATACCAAAGCAAATACCCTAATGACAATTGCCTATGAACTTCTCAAAGTCCCCACTCCGGTACAAACTCTAAATCATGCTGTTAACTATCATGCTACTATAACCAGCCAAATCTCTAGATACATCAATCAACCATATTCAGTCTGAACATGCAAATCACTTATAACTCTATGGCCAACTCAATTATATTATTCCTGCTCATCATCTCCCCCCTATTCAATTTCCCTTCCCATTCCAAACCAAATCAACCATTTGGACCCAAGTTTCAATCTACAGAACAACTGTTTGGTCAGGAATTGTCGAACCCTTCTAACCTAACTACCTAATTTCACTCAATATCTACTTCAAGCTAATCACGAACCTAATATAATATGTCTCCAAAAAACGTTTTTGAAACCCAATTCATAAACCCCACTTTCGAAAATATCATATCATAAGAGGAAAAAAAACATCAGCTAATCATGGAGGTCTAGCTATGCTTGTAAGTAAAAACATCGAATATATTATGATTACCACAGAATCAGTAATCAACATTTTAAAACAAATATATCACATCTCAAATGTGTATGACAAATCACCTCTATAGTGTTATATTAAAAGGCCTTATCTAAAAAAAACTCTGACGATAATTTCTATGATTAACTCTTTCAAATAACTCAACAAACCATTCCTCTAACTACTAATCACCATAAACAACTAAAATCCCATCCTTGGTGGAATCATAACTGTACCCTCATAATCAATGAAAGAAACAAAGCCAGGAGCAAATACTACCATAATAAAACAAGGCAAAGATCTGCTCATATACTACTTTTTCAATCACCATCCACCAGACTGCCTAGAGGTACTCCTACAAATTTTCAACCAACTCTAGAAATCATCCATAACCCCTCCCTCCTGGATTTCCTCTATCATTTTCCCCATACTTAAATCTAATTGGAACCTACACGCCCCATCCTAATATCGCCCCATTAGCCTAACCTCAGTTACCTCCAAAATATTTGATACTATTTTAAACAACATAATCACATGGCACTTTGAACATAATATTCTCTATTACCCAAATCAAGCAGGTTTTCGACCTCATCAGAGTTCTACTGACAATAGTCTTCAAATAACCGATGCATTCAATGAAGGATTTTGAACTAAAATAAAACTCATGCAATCGTTTAAGATATAACTCAACCCGCAATAAAAATAAAAGCACACAACTTGGTATTACAGGATTTAAAATGGATACGCAATATTGTCAACAATAGATCCACACAAGTTAAAGCAAATAATATCCTTTCTCCCCCACCCCCTGTTCCACTGATAATGTGGCATCTCAGGGCAGTGAACTTTCTCCAACCCTTTTTAATATCTTGATTAACAATATTCTAACTTATACTTTCTTATCTATTTTAGCTGACGACATGACAATCTGGTCTACTGGTAATCTTTCAACTAAACTAACATAACTCCTTCAAAATGATTTAAAAAATATTTAAAATTGGGCTTCTGAATGGGGCATTACCTTTTCTGCTTCATAATCTAAAGTATTTCATTTTGATACCAATATTCCTACTTTCACCATCAAAAACAAACCGATCCTTAACCAAACCTTCACTCAGTTTCTTGGAGTTATTTTAGATAAAGGACTTACCTGGAGAGAATACATCTCACACACGGTAACTAATTGCCGCAAAATCACTAACCTCATCAGATATATTAGTGGCACTTCTTGGGGTGCAAACAAACATATATCGTGCAAAATACACTCATCGCACTCACTTCAACAAATGATTTTTGGAGCCCCAGCCATAATCATTGCATCTAAAACAAATATTCACAAACTATAAACTGCACAGTCAGCAGCTATCAGAGCCAACACTAAAACACGTGTCAACTCTCTCCAGGTATTCACCGGCTTCCCCTCAGTACGCCTTCAACTTGGAAAAGCCACTTCAATACAACCAAACTAGAGCTAAAACTTTCAAACTCCCAACTCGTTCGAAAACATAGAAATACCAATAGATCAACATTCCCATATACTCAATCTCACCCACAAGTATTTCAATTAAAAACATACCCATTTTCTTCCTGGCACCTGGTTAACCCACTTCTCAACACAGACGTGGCGAATACAGTTTTTAAAGACTGTCTATCTTACAATAAATTCCTTGCACTATAACTTTTTGATGAATTACCCTTTATCTCTACATAGATATACACCGACGGCTCAAAAACAAAATAAGTACAGCATTTGCAATCGCTACACCATCTCATAAATTCTTAAAACCATCACGCATACAACCTTATCTCTCCATCTTTATAGCAGAAGCAATAGCAATCATTAATGCCTTACACAAATCTCTCCAATCTAAAATTCATCATCCCATCTGGTTCTGGCTCCGTTATAGTTATAACTGCCCTTAAAGGAAAAACTATCCACCCTTTTTTTAGAGAAATAACATATCTCCCCACTCTCCTTGCCTTTCAGAATTTCCATACTTCTATAATTTGAATACCAATTCATTGTAGAATATCAGGAAACGAAATTGCAGCTGCAAAAGCCGAAAGTTCTCATTCAAATATTTTTACTCAATATATTTCAATAGTTTAAACATTTTTAACTCTTTGATAAATAAATATATTCTACAAACTTGGCATGGAAAGTGGAATGACACCACCTCTAACCTCACAATGCTAAACCCATTATAAACTATAAACCCATTATCTTTGACAATAACATAATCCCCCCTTCAATATTACAAAGCTGCCACACCTGTCACACCTTAGTAAGGTCCATATCCGGTTTACTGATACTGTTCATAAGCATATATTTCTACGATACGCTCGTAATGGTAACTACTTTGGGTACAAGCGATTTGTATCAATGGAAATTCAAACAAAACCTGTAATTAATGCTTATGAATGAGCGTTTACTGAGTTATATCTATAAGCTTGTGTAATTGAGAATTAATGTACCATTTAAAGAGCATGTGATATAGTTAAGATCAATTTACAGTTGTTGTGTAACTGGTGTAAAATGACATGTTTTAGCACCCATATAAATGAATATGGAGGCTATCAGCCCTCGTTATGCAGATGTCATGAAAGTGTCTTTACATGGTACTTTTGCATTTATCGATAGTATAGTGCTTAGTTATAGCTAAACAATAACTTTGCCAATAAATATCATGGAAGTTAGACATTAACGACAAGTAAACACTTAGCTAAGTCATATGATTTAGAATAGCCTAGATGACAGCAAATGTGTTTAAACACATGGTGAACGTGCTGCTTGAAAGACGCTTCTCTAGCGAAATGCCTCAATGCCTGATCAGTTGGAATATCACGAAATAGATATAACTATAAACGAAACACAACACTTTCTAAAGGAAACAAGGCCCTTTTCCAGAAAGAGTATGTGTCGCCTAAATATCAGCGAATAATGGTTTTAGGAAAGAGTATAAATGTAATAAAAGTTAATACACACGCAGAATAAACTATCAAGAAAAGGGGTTTGTCATATGAGGATGATTTAGTACTACTTATATGTTGATAAATCTGGCCAACAAGTGTATAATTAGTCATTTGGCGACAACCAAAGTGTGCACACAAGCAATATCAATAAATTGATCGGCACAGCACCAGATGAATAACAATTTCATGCCTTGACCAAAACTCCCAAAAGAACCCACCATCATAGCGGCGTTACGGTAAACTTAATGTGCAACATTATTTCTTGTCTGACCTTATATATTGGGATCATTGTTTAACAGGATTTATTTACTTAGTTTCCACCACAAAAAAGGAAAACAAAGGAATAAAACATGGAATCACAGTCGACATGTCAGAGCAGGTATCATTTAAAAGCATTTACACCTTCCCCTCTTCCCTCAAAAGTCCAATCGGCTACTCCTCCCATAATGTGAAAGTCTTCTTCCCTTACCCCATAACATGCTACAAGTACAATAGTTGTGGACACACAGTTACATACTGCCCAAATAATACCACCTGCCCTAACTGCAGTGACCGCCATAGTACTCCAAATGTAAAGCCACCACAAAAAAATCCAAAAAATCAGCGAATAATGGTTTTAGGAAAGAGTATAAATGTAATAAAAGTTAATACACACGCAGAATAAACTATCAAGAAAAGGGGTTTGCCATATGAGGATGATTTAGTACTACTTATATGTTGATAAATCTGGCCAACAAGTGTATAATTAGTCATTTGGCGACAAACAAAGTGTGCACACAAGCAATATCAATAAATTGATCGGCACAGCACCAGATGAATAACAATTTCATGCCTTGACCAAAACTCCCAAAAGAACCCACCATCATAGCGGCGTTACGGTAAACTTAATGTGCAACATTATTTCTTGTCTGACCTTATATATTGGGATCATTGTTTAACAGGATTTATTTACTTAGTTTCCACCACAAAAAAGGAAAACAAAGGAATAAAACATGGAATCACAGTCGACATGTCAGAGCAGGTATCATTAAAAGCATTTACACCTTCCCCTCTTCCCATCAAAAGTCCAATCGGCTACTCTCTCCCATAATGTGAAAGTCTTCTTCCCTTACCCCATAACATGCTACAAGTACAATAGTTGTGGACACACAGTTACATACTGCCCAAATAATACCACCTGCCCTAACTGCAGTGACCGCCATAGTACTCCAAATGTAAAGCCACCACAAAAAAATCCAAAAAATCAGCGAATAATGGTTTTAGGAAAGAGTATAAATGTAATAAAAGTTAATACACACGCAGAATAAACTATCAAGAAAAGGGGTTTGCCATATGAGGATGATTTAGTACTACTTATATGTTGATAAATCTGGCCAACAAGTGTATAATTAGTCATTTGGCGACAACCAAAGTGTGCACACAAGCAATATCAATAAATTGATCGGCACAGCACCAGATGAATAACAATTTCATGCCTTGACCAAAACTCCCAAAAGAATCCACCATCATAGCGGCGTTACGGTAAACTTAATGTGCAACATTATTTCTTGTCTGACCTTATATATTGGGATCATTGTTTAACAGGACGTTACGAACAGATCACAAATTCCGTGAATCGTTTAACAGTATTTCGTTATGGTTATGTGCCTAATCATACAGTAGCTGCTGAGCACAAATCAATGATATGGTTTCATCAGATTAACCACAAGAACATTAACACATAAAAACACACCGCTTACTCTAATCTAATATTGCGGATAGTAGACCCATTGCTGAATGTGCACATCATTGTACGGCTGACGGGCAGACCGGCCAAGGTGTGTTGGCCCAAGATGCACCTACTCGAACTCGGAAGCCATTCCACACGGTGACATCTGTATTCTCCCCATCTTACACATCCGTCCCAGCAATCATCAAAGCTGTCGATGTTGTATAACCACTGGTCGTCGTAACCATATGTGCGTCCGTTCTGTTTATTGTCTCTCTTCCAAGCACCTCAATTAGCAAGGAAATGAACACGAGAGACAGATGTAACAAATGATATAAAGAAGCAATGCAATTTTCAATTTGACATAACCTTGTAGTTGGTGGCAAGTCAATAATGCCTGAATATGCAGGTAATTGAATTGTAAACAGACTATCGATATAGTTTACTTCATTAGTAGGTACGATATAGAAATGAGTGACCGGTACAAAACGCTAATTTCCAATTCACATGTATACACTACGATGAGCAGAGCGACACATAATGCATCGCTCTACCGTGCAGCTGAAGTGACATAACATCGAGTACACACAGGGATATTGGATATTTAGAATATCAGTGGGAATATTGCTGCAGTCCATATTGCATACGTTTAATTTCGTGCGTAAATTGTACCCAAGGTGCATCACCAATGTGGAGTCGTAATTCTACGCCCCTCTAGAACGCAATCTTATCACCAGAAAACATGCCACTGATAATCAAATTACGCAATTAATTCCCGCTGCCCACGAACCAAATGCAGTCAGTTGCAAATATTAAAATTCCCAGTGTCAAACCTCTGCATCTGCCCTATCCCTAACTGATTGCTGATGCACAATGAGGAAATCTAAGCATGCTGACAGCAGTTCGCTAGTATATATCCCAGCTCTGCACTCGTCGCTGTAATAGTATTATTATTAAACTTCCTAACCCAACTAGTATTTGTTTGTATTATGTTTTACTATTTTCAAGAAGGATGGTGATGTTCGAATTTAATTTATATGGCTCATTTTAGGGTCGATTATTGAAACGTCAGTCAAACCCGCCACTAAGTTCTGTAGCGATAGTGGCTACGTATTGTGTGCAAATGGTAATAATAGATACGTGCAATTGAACCTTGATGGAAGAAAGTTAGCTTAAGCTATGCACCACAACCACAACTTAGCACGCATTCGACAGTTAGTGTTTCGTTACCAACATGTGTACTGATTATTCACAATATTCATCGTAATTGGTCAATGAACACCTGGCAAAACCAGACGTTGTTGATGATCGTCTATGAAAATATTCGTGTGAATTATTATTTAAATCGATTCTCAAGCACATGAGGTGCTCTAATTTGTTTGTTTCGCTCAACCAAGAGATAATCATAAAACCTGTAGTAATCAGCGTGCCATTCAGATTATACTCACCTGCGTACATGTACATGTGATTCACGTAATCAGGTCCCTCCACTCTTTCTTTTACCGTCCAACTCTTTGTGACGTAACGAAGGGTGATTTGCTCACTGGGAAGTACACTGCCGTTTCACACAGAGTGTTACGAAGACATTGCTTCCCGCATTCTATGATATTGGACACATTCACCCGATCATGTGGTCAGCCATCACAGACACCCCATGCTCCACTTGGAATGCTAGGTATCTGCTTTCAGGTTGATTTCTTATATATATATATATATATGTATATATATATATATATATATATATATATATATATATATATATATATATATATATATATATATATAGATATATATAGATATATATATATATATATATATATATATATATATATATATATATGTATATATATCTATATATATCTCTATATATATATATATATATATCTCTATATCTATATATCTATCTATATATATATATATATATATATATATATATATATATCTATATATATGATATTGACGAATCAATGGTACGTCGATTTTAAATATACCGGTCGATTTTTAAATATACCGGCGTTAATGTCAAACACATATATTAGCTGTTTCTTTCCATCGGTTTTGGTATACTGCGTATATAAATTGGTCTCCAAGACCAGAAAATAAAATGTGCAGCCCTTGTCGGAATTATCATGCTGAATAGCTTAGAAGCTACTTGTTCCTTGTGATGACTTATGCAATTAACTGTAGGATTGGCACGATTGTTCAAGCAACACTTTAGTTTATACCCTTGCCCTATCTCAATCGGAACCTTTGAGAGCGTGGCGTCATTAATCCGCTTATGTAATGCGTCATTGTTGAATTTCGCGGACAACATTTGCTAATAAAAAACACCCAGCGTTTCGCCTTTCAATTGGTTCAAGATCAAGCTGTATACACAACACAATGCTTCTGGTTCGAAATATTGCTCACACTGGTGATATATACCGCACCTTCATTACCGCACCTGTGATTAAACTTCTTTGGCGGTTAAATCTGGCTATGATGAGAGACAATATATTTATACAATAGTGACAACTTTTGCTGCGCTCATAACATGATGCAAGGGTAATTATAGCTACCCATGTAACATAATTTATTGATTAAGTTAAGTTAAAAAGGTTGAAAAATATACAGAGCCAACTGGGATCTTTGATAGTAACGCATCGAATTTGGATGGGCTTGGTAGCCCAGCAAGAGGCAAGATATGACAGGGGCATTAAGTGTGTGTGTGTCGATGAGCCGACACATTCGACGATTAGACAATAGTCTGTAAGTTCTTTGTATGTTTATTGTAGCCTTATACGAGACAAATGAGCCTTAAGCAGTTTAACGAAGGTTATCGAGTTCAGGGTGCGTTTGTGATAATGAATTTACTAACAGAGCAACTGATCCCTGTATTAATAGACCTATCGATACAATCATTTTCAAAATCACACTAATAGGTTGTGCTATGGGGAGCTCATGGCTAAAAACCTCATCGCACTTATATCCACAGTCACCATCCGTGTCCGAAGTTTGTCATCATCTTGTTGCTCGATATATTGATGATATCTTGAATGGACACTTGTGACTGATAACAGCAGGTGATTTCCACCCTGCATTTATACAAATCAACTTGCATTAGCTGACATTTGAAAGCAATATTCAATCCCCCAACTTGACAAAAGTTAAATGCCAAAGCTTTTTTTCATAGTTAACCCTATTAGACCACTAGTACTATGGCTTTGATAATGCACACAACGATCTGCAATGAATAGGTAGTACTGACCCAACGACAGCGGTTTGAGAGCAGGTGTTTTAACACCTTGTATTTTACAGAGAATTAACCACGTAATAGGCATATATTGCATTTGACGATTACATCACGGGTCAGCATAAATGCTTAGAATCGCTGATTGCGTATGAAGAAGCAGAAGACGGATTTACCAACGCACAATGGGTGTTTACCATCCATAATTCGTCATCACCATGCCTTGGTATATCACTATGTTCCGTAACAGATGCTATGCCGTTTGACCTCTACCAAGTGTGTTATACATGAGCTGTATATACTCATTTCCTATCAGTTCCAGCCTCTTACCAAGGAGTTCATTTTGGTTCCCAATCAGGGAAGGAATCATAATTACATAGCACTGTGGGCTTGGGGGACCAGGGTGCACGTTTATCGAGTGTGTAGTTAGCACTCAGCGGATACACAGATTTCTGAAAGATAATATTGACAACAGCCAATTACCGCTTGGCAAACTTCCATCTTATTGCCAAGCCAAAACAATTGCCAAGAAACACGAGTTTCACAATGAAGTCATTGTTTGTGGCTATACAATGAAGTTATGATAATAGGTTACACAATTAAGTTATGGTAATGGGTAAACCAATCAATACAATAGGAAGGAGTCATAAAACGAAGTCGCCGTATTCGGCTGCACAAGGTAGACATGGTAAATGATACCATTATAAAGATATGGCATGGGTTGAACCATAAGGTCATTGTAGTGGTTAATACAATGGAGACATACTATAAGTTTGTTGCGAGATGTAGGAAGGACTGAGTATACGCATACTGGGTGCTTGTAGATTACCAATATCGCGTATCCTGACGTTTGCAGATAAGCAAATGAGATATCAGATATCATCCATTTAGATTACTGATATCTTAAACGACTGTGTTTGGACGCTTTTTAAATACCCTGATGGTACCAACACCGAAAGAGGGGTTGACTTTTTATATGCAATACGCTTGCTAAATCGGAAACATTCAGCTAAAATTACTAGATGTACTGCATATATTTCAGCGTTACCTGACGAAGATGTTAGAAGTGAATGCTTTGCACTGTTGACGTAATCATGCGGTGAGTGAATTCATGTTCACTTCGTTTGAATAGAATAGCAATGCATGTATTCCGGATTGCGCACAAGTTCCTCTAAGGATTATATCTGGATGGTCCCTTCATTTCATCGCACGCACGCACTGTGTCTGTGGTTTCACAGCACGTGACAATCTGAGACAGCTTAATCAAAATGAATATTCAAATGCAGATCATCTGATTCGACTCTTGACACTACCGTGAGCAGTTTGTTCAAAGAGCAGTAGGATTATACACGAATGAATGTATACATGATAATTCCCAACTTATACAAATGAAAAGTTGTTTAATGGAAACCTACTGATACTTCATACCCCATGTGGCCAGGATGAGGTCTCTATGATAATCTATATTGATATCAAAATGATATCATAAGCATCATCTGATGGACACTTCTCACGAAAAAATGCATGGAAAACAGTCGGCAATGACGACACAACCAACTGCAGTCGTCCTTAATCTGTGCTCATCAAACTTCGACATTCATTATCTTCAGAAATACAGGTCACGAGACAGCAGAATATTTCTGTGTGTCACGGCCTCTGCTTTGATGATTACAATGATAAATATATGAGGTAAGTGTACAATCGCTATGTATCATCAATTTGGTGGACTATATGCTATGCCATACTAGTACATGTTTATCACTCATATACGGATCAATAGGTCACACATGGTGCTGATAAGTCTACCCACCAAGAGCAAAATCAACCCCAAGCAAACGGTTAAGTTCGTAGTTGGCTGCAAACTTCGACCTGCGAGCTGCTTAAGTGGCTTTGTACAACATTTTATGTACGTAAGGACCCCACTGTTTGATTATTGTGCAATGACTGACAACAATGACTTGATGTACATAAATGGTTTTAATTATAACGTCATTATGAGATGATCACATGCTTCACAAACATTGTGTCTGAAAAGCTGATTCAATATCTGATGTAAATTGAGTTGCAACATCAGACTTTTTCTAAGTTTAGAATCTTATACTATAAATGCGTGTAGCAATCGATAAAGGGGATATTGAAATAGCATCAAATGCAAAATTTTATGCAGACTTCAACAAAAACGATTGTTTATGGCTAAATGTAGGACATCGCTGTGTTGGGCACGGTACATTTGGTAGTTCAACGTCCATATCTTTTTAAGTATTTCCACCTTGACCTAAACAAAAATGATTTCAGATTTACTGTTGGATTTATCAGAGGAAGAAAGTCTTGAATCAATTTTGTGTGAGCCATGAGCCATACCTGATGTCTTGGTGTTCCTTATAAACCGTTGTACTAATAAAAATCCACCTACGCAGAT
Source organism: Urechis unicinctus (assembly GCA_034190875.2). NCBI lineage: Eukaryota > Metazoa > Annelida > Polychaeta > Xenopneusta > Urechidae > Urechis > Urechis unicinctus. The sequence continues at coordinate 19,178,822 of CM067355.1, forward strand.
TAATAGGCATATGATGCTGCACAGAAACCGAATAATTTGTAAGTACAATAATATCGATATATATATATATATATATATATATATATATATATATATATATATATATATATATATATATATATATATATATATATATATATATATATATATATATATATATATATATATATATATATATATATATATATATTTGTAACATAAATGGGATGCTTCAAACGGTCCGGTACTATTTATTCAACCAAGCTGAAATATCATATCAAGCAAAATTAAAACATAGAAGCCTACCAGAGTAAAACTACGATAAGCAGCATAAAAGTCGTTATCCAGGAGAAATATCCATCTAAGTCTTGCGTATTCGAATTAGCAGGCAAATCCATGTTGTTCTGTTGCATTGCAGCTACATGTGTTGTAGTTGGTGTTGCTGATCTCGTCAAAGTGGTTTTCAAAGGCGTTGTGTATTGTCGGAATGCACTTGGAATCATATCGATGTTATGAGAAAGTGTCAAGTAAAGCCAATCTATGCAATAACAATCAACTATGATGCCGTTATACCATAGCAAAATATCCGACAGTTCGTAGTTTGTATCTCGCCGAATAACAAGTCACAGGGTTGACAATGGCTGGTTGCATGGTCACAGTACTCATCCACAGAGCATTCTCTGAAGCAGTGATGTAGACACATTGGGTAACTCCAATCATCAGCCCACTTAACCCGTGAACTACAATACTGTTCTACACTACATCTCTCCTCATTGTAAGCGCCGCAGATATCCAAACAAATGTTTCTCTCTGGGTCATAATACTGTGTGCTGTCACAATCAGTGGATGACGTTGGTCTGTCACATAATGCAAGGTACATGTGAATTATTAAAGCCTAACGGCTCGTTTCAACTCGACAATATATATACATCGGTATAATCGATTTTACACGGTTACGACCTTCAACTGAACGGACAATAACAATGAAATTTAAAGATTCACGTAAATCTCCGATAAACTTACGTCGTCCTTGACTGTATTCCGACTGCTAACCATAACGAGATAGACCAAAGTGCCAATCCTTGAACATCCACCATATTTTGTAATTCTTACCAGTACCGAACAGAAATAATTGTCGTCTCATCTGACCACTTGTGATCTACTGTACATTTTCGCAAATGTTGATGACTCGCCCTCGTCCCTTATCGGCAGCTAGTCTACCTCTTCGAAATGAGCTCAAGTACCGTACATTTGACACTTAACTGCGGCTGTTACCATAAATATATATACTTCACCTTATCGGGAAACCTTTACTCGTATAACAACAATCGATAACTCTCATCAATGACGAAAATATAGTTCGTTCTTCAATCAAATATTATTTGATGTGATTATGTATATTGGTTGCGGACTACATACTTACTTATTTCTCTGTAATTTATAAGGAATGTTTGATGGGATTTTCCATTTCAATACATATTAACGCTGATATGTTTGTATGACTGTTTACACATCACCATCGAATCGGATACTTCATTTCCGTGATCTAATGTGATCAGAGCATTAGACGAACAATCTTGTAACTTTAAGTACTCTCTGTGCAAGGTCGTCGAAAGAGCGAAGTTAGTAATTTTGAGTATTGATCCAACAGTCGTACAGTTTATGAAGGCGGGTATGTCATCGTGACGTTGTCGTGTTTGAATCAAGGAATATTGCAAACACTGCATGGAAGGGACAACAAAGTTTATAGTCAGATATGTAAACCTGAGAGTGACTGACAATTTAAGACATGATTAAGCACGCAACCCGAAATTATTCCAGGCAATGATAGTTATGATATGACATATTGTAATATTGTCGCCCACCACATGATAGAAAACGACGGCACGCCTGTAAATATATTGCGTCGCACAGACTCTCGTCGAGTACCATTACGAGAGTTCAAAGTACAATATGTGTGCACTGAGTATAGGATATGCTGAATAGACGACTATATGTCGTTCAAACATAGCAGTGGCCGTCAAAACCATCATTTGCTCAGTGTATTCTTTGCTTTCACCTATATATACTTATAGCTCTGAACACGGTTAAAGAAGATATTAATACATCAACGATTACGGTTGTGACAGAGATAATCTTTCTCTAACAGCGTTGAGGTGTTAAAACGGTTCTTGTCGAGTGGAGATCAGCTTCGTCAATTGTTAGACTTGTTATATCGGAATCCTTCATAGGTGCTTTTTAGCGACTGTAAGATATTAGTTTGAGTCTTGCGTGTTTGTGAGTACACAGCAATTGTATTGAGTTTATATGCATGTTAGTTCTTTAGTGACGTTGCTAATTTTTAATTGTATTATCTTTGGTATTTGGTTGACAAATTTACACAAAGCGTATTGTAATGAATTAGCATAAATGTCATGCGTGTTATCGACAATTACCTAGGACCATTGTATGGGCTGCAAGTCCAAATAATTAAAAGAGTGTTGCCATATAAACGAGCCTGTAATATGAGCGGGTGTGAGTTCTGACATCGAAGCCTGGGATAGCGATACATAACTTGCGAAGTCAAGCTATATCTGTGGTATTCTGTTTCAAATACTCATTGATGGCTATTCATAAACTTTGCCTGCTTGGACTGTGAATTGCTTCAGCATGTATATTCGGACGTCAGCCTGAATGTACTTTGCCCTGTAACTGTGCCGATGATGCGATGAAACAACTGGTGTGTGTCCTGATGGATGTAGAAATGCACAACCACGACCTTTATATGATTCTACCATCCTTTGATTCACTGATAGCGCATAGGCCGCAGGTAACGCGGCATATGGGAAGCCGGTCACACACACATATACTGACGATTACAACCATTCGTGGAACACCATAGTAAACACATTTTAATAGTACATTTTTGCTATCATAATTATCAATTATTTATTCGGCATCTTTTTGCCACTTATTATTGCTGGTATATACTTTTGTTTCTCGAAAGGTCGTCCACGAAAGGTCAAGACATTAATTTATACGTATAAATCCAACCTTTCGTGCCCATATATATTTTTGAATATTTGCGAAATACCGAAATATTTAAATCATTTTCAGTCATCATGGATTAGAAACATAATATTTGTTGTAGACAATTGATAGCATTTAGCGATCTTATTCAATGTTGTAGATTAATGAATAAGGAGAAAAATAGAGTTTTTCGGTAATGAAATTTAAAAATAAATCAAATATTTTAATTGTTAAAATAAACATATCCAACACAGATGATTAAACATTATTTCGGCAATTTGGATCGAAGTATATATGGAAGATTGTATGGGATGGTTAGTTGATATTTAGGTAACTAAAACTGTGACTATCTAAGCACATTCGAATGATAAATGTCAATGACTTTTTGGACGAAAAATCTGATGGTTTTAGTTGATATCTATATATAGTATACATACCGTAACTTATCATATTGGTCCTGACGTACGTATATATACGTATCACATGATCGTAATACTATATAAACTTATATAGAATATATATATATACCGTACTCGCTTCGACTCATATATATATCCTATATATATATATACATACCGTACATTGGATTCGACACTAAGGTTTCTAACCTACTTGTCCTGTACGGACAAGTGCTTCAGTCACACTTGTCCTTGACGTACGTTTACATACGTACCGCATTCGACTCATTTCTGATCCTCACAAACGTGTAATGTTTTGACATACGTTTATACCGAATCTGGAAACTTCTAGTTGCATTCCGTACACGCTTCACTAACATTGGTCCTGACGTAGGTTTACATACCATACTAACTTCAACTCTACTGTTTGAATCATGAGTTTATTGTCAGTTTAGTAATGATTCAGTAAAACCAACAGTAACAAGAAACGGAGGAAATTGGTCAACAAAAACAATGAAGTATATGTCAGGAAACAATTAGGAACCATACCAAATACTTGCGTTGCAGCGCCGTTAAGCCCTATACTTAGATTACCACAAGTGTGGATGACGTAGGGGCTGCAGGAGCGGCATGGATTTGAGATGTTCAGTTGGCAATATGGTACGGCTTTTTAATTTAGCATTTTTCCTCACTTATACAGTCTATAATCCGGCTTCCTATTGTCTTCTGCTCTAAATGTAACATCGATGCTTAGTTATGTTAACAGATAGTCCCACTACACCCGACAAGTAAAGGTGCACTATCCACACCACTTAAGTAAGCTGTACAAATGTATAAAAATGACTATTTTGTTTTGCTAGATTCGCTACTGAATATGATTCTGCAAGCAGGGCGTTGCTCTTTATTTTCTTTTCGAGTATTGTGCTTCGTTATTAAAGAAAAATCGGAATCACATCACGAAATATCAAAGAGCCAACATTTGCGTTCAAAGCTAGTTTAAAGGCTTGATCAATAACAGCATAGCCAAAGTCTTTCCGTCTATTAGCTAGAACAATAACCCTCCCACCCTCCTACCCTATCTGTTTGCAAATTTTACATGATCGAAAATCATGCTGATAAATTTTCAACATTCTCATTTGACTTGTAATATTCATGATGTACGGTCGAAATCTGCTTTATTTAGTTGTGTCGTTCCATCGATAACCCATGCCTCCTTAAAACCATGAAACAATCATCCAATCAGATAGCTGATGATATGGGTGACCATTCGATAACATACTTATCGCGATGGCACCTACACGCGATAATTGTGTACTTGATAATTAGCGTGAAACTACGTTATGTAATGTATCTGTATGGGACCTGTACGACTGGTATTCCCTTAGCCCCCATTTAGCCTCAGCAGCCGGTGATGATGGCTTGAACCATAGGAAATGTCGAAGATTTTATTGTTTCCACCGCAGTGATCTTAATATGGATTTCAGTGTTCATGAGGCTGCGTTTGTTGATCCCTTGATGTCAAATGGGAAGTAGGAGGAGCTTCCTGTGCTGGTCGGTTCAGCACCCCGCTGACAACGGACAAATTCAAAGAATCATTGAAGTCGTGCTTTATCAAGAGGGAGTAACCTCCACTTCAGCCCCATGAAAGGAATTGTCCATTCAAGTGCCCTACGATGTGTGGATAGCGTGTGGTTGTAGCGGTAAACAAATTCAGATAAATGTTGACTTTTAGATAGCCGAGTCTTACTGTGATGTAACAGTAGTGTGTAATTGTTGATTAGATAAATACTTTTATTCCTATTCTTATTTGTTTATTTGATTATTCATATTTGTAACGTTAAGTATAGGTGAGATAATTTGTTGAAGAATCAAGCTAACTCTGGCGATCTTGTCTGCGTCCCAGACTGCAGGGGTTACGCTGCGCTTCTCACCATAGATGGAGCGCAGTTTTGAGTACCGTTAACATGTAAAAACGGCCCGCATCCAGGGGCTGGGGGACCTTCACTACTGGCAATCAGAGCTTCACCACCTTTCCTAAGGAGTTTGCCCAGAAGCAAAATCATTATATGTATATACCCAGGCAACACCAGCAAGGATCAAGTACTAAAACACGACCAAACTATACCCTGGGTAATACTGAAAAAGATAGTAGAGTGATTTCAAATAAATAATATATATAAACAAAAACGCAACGTGTCCCAACTCGATATTAAAATTGATGCAATCACTTGATCCACTTGACTGATCTTTCGTTATTCTGCACTTTTAATTTATATTTACGCACATGATTCTGTAGAAGAATGTACACAGCAGATATCATACTACAACCCACACTTCGTCAATTATGACATGGGGTTACAATAGTTCTGTTGACCAGCTGGAAAGTGGTCCAACCGCGGATTCTCCACTAATTATAGCCAAGGGTCACCGTAGTTAAGTCGGGGATCGGAGATGAGAGGATTATTCTTAGGCTGCCGACGTGATAGTAGGTACCTGAGGGTTGGTGTCCTTGTAGATAATACCCAAGTCTTAATTAGACGTTCCAACGTTGATTGGCACGCTCTTTTTTGGTGTTTACTGACTTGACCGTGTTGTCTCGTATGTTTTCTATGTGTCTTTTGCTGTATAAATATTCTGTATGTTATATGTGTCTGATGTAGCAATATTCATAGTGATAAAATGAGGGTGGCGTGATGTGGTGAGCTGTGATTAGCTAATTGTGTGCTTGGGGTCATTTGGACTGACTTACAATTACCAAGACCTTTAATTGGAGATCAAACGGACTGATGGTAATTGCATGGGAATTAACGGCTTGCTATAGTTGCCTCAAAGAGCTGTACTTGCTACACCGGGACTACTTAATTTTGAAACTGACCTGCTAGGAACATCTACTTAAAAGGATTCTAAAGGTTTATGTAAATTGGACAACAATTAATCTGGTAGAGTGAATAGGCGAGAATTCCATTTGCCTAAATTGGTGTAGAGTTTATGTCCCTAGCGGCCGAAAAGTGGTATATCTAAATGAACTTTTAGAGAGGGATGGAGAAGAGGTGGGTGTATGTGTTCGTAAGTGTATGCGTGTATGTATGCGTTTGTTAGTGGGGGGGGGGGGGGGGGGGGGTCAAAACAATGAACAACGACTGACCCAGTGACATAAAAGTCGTTAATGCAACCTACATGAATATCTTTCTGGGTGAGGCGGCAACTGACCAGCAGAAGCTTTTACCAATTTGAACACAGGCAAGACATCTAGCAAGACGCGGTTTCACAGGGACTATTTGTGGCATGAAGCTAAAAGCTAAAATGATCTTGTCTAACATGTACAAAAGGCCACAAACAATCACTGTCGCACTAATACCACACCGAATCACGAAGAAAACAACGAAAATTTGGGGGAAAGGCGACAGGGACAGTTATAGTTCACCTGAAACTCAACCGAACATGCATATTTCGTGCAAAAATATGGTGTGTTCTGTCAGGGTGTGTATGAATCGACAACAAAGTAGGTGGTTGTTCTGTTAGACCAACAAGGTGATATAACTTGAAGCTGGTCTGTTGGGCTAATTAACAGTGGATGCAGAAATTATATATTATATTGTTGACAGATATGATTAAGTATGAGTATGCTGTGATTCAGTTACTTTAGCACAACTACAGGAGTTCTGTATAGTACAAATCGTATAAAATCTCCTAAAATTAAATAACATCCCCCAGACAAAGTTACATTGTTTCGTTGACCCCCTAATGTTTGACATGTTATGTAGAGATGGCTTTAACAGCTTAATTATTCGTTTAAACAAAAGCTGAGGATAGCACACATCGAACTAAAGCAGGTTATGATGTATGAATGTACCCGTCCAATAACACGATGACAATTGTCGTTTTTAAAGACAATCCACAACACCCGCGCCCGGTCTGACGGGATCGAGTTATATAAACAACCTACCTTTAAAAAGCGAACAGAGGCAGCCAATGCACTATGGGCCACTTCATGATGGCAGGAATTTCGGGAGTTTTCCCTCCAGTTCAATATTTCATCACCTATACATAACATATACACGCTGCTAACTCCCAGCACAGTCAACTGGGGACCTTGCCTGAGGCGCAAATATCTTTTTTTCCGGGCGCTGCACTGTATTTTCGCCCACATTCACGTTTCAGACAATGATAACGATAGCCATGCGATATAAGATGAAATTTGCGAATAAAATATGTATCCAATTGCATCCCGGTTATTTTTAACTTCGGTTCTAGTGATGTTCCAGCTCGATTGACTAAAAATTTCGAGTTGCTGGTTTTCAGCACTCAATACATCCGAAGCCTTTGGCCTTGATCCTTTAATTTGAAGGTATCACAAAACCGATTATATAACGACAACTAGCGGCCAAGTAGTGAACGTCATGATACACGATGCGCATTTGAGCGTTATGATAATGAGAGTGATCACTAGCTATCAAATTGCCAAGAATCAAAAACACAAGAGCCTAAAAGTTTCACAGCACATCCGAAATTCCGCATTTGCATATTGCTTTTGGTATTCATGCTCGATCATTAATCATTCGCTCTCTATCAGTAGTTCTCCTCTATTTAGCTGCATTCTCAATATCCTGGCGCTGCGTGCAAATTAGAAACACCATGGCCCATTGATGATAATTTATCGATGTTAACACCCATACGGCCACCGTATGAAGTCAGGTCATTTCTAGCAATGAGCCAGCCGAGGAATCGGTGGCCCTATGGACTTGTTTGATCCTTTAAGCTATTTATCAGCATCAACCCGAGGTTGAATGAGTATATCCAGGGAAGCGGATACGGACAGGAACCAGCGGAAACTCACAACAGTAAATGACGAATTGCGTCGCGGTGCGCCGTTTTGCTTGTATTAGGGGAACATATATATATAAAAATCGGATCATTACGATATAGACCAGCGCTTCCAACACTGGTGAATGAAACACGCAGTGAAGCAAAACGAAAATCACCAAAAACCATGAAACTTTGCGATAAACCGAGGGAATGATACTGAAATGGTTTGAGAAGGCGACGAAAGAAATGGATAAATAGACGGCATTAAAAGCGTATGCTACCCATGTAGCGTTCAAGTTGTGTACATTCACGTTATGACGATTAAATGACATTATGATATATCGGTAACCGAGGCTTCAAAATCGCCTGCGCTGACATGAGGTTTCTCAACCGGGCCCTGCTCCAACTGTGCAAATGCCCAACAAGACCCATCAGGGAAAATACGCTTTCATCATGCGACAGTATCATCATGTGACGAGTTTAGACCTGCATCGCAGCATGAGAAGCAAAACAGAAATTGACAAGAAAACTCTTAGAAAACTCTTTATATCTTAATTTATCTGCGTCATCTTGCATGTTAGTCCCATGGTTACATAGCGATCATATCCATTTAGTATGCAAGAAAGAATTTCGATAGTAGACGCTTGAATTACAAAAAGTTACATAGTAGATTTGGATTGGATAATATCATGTATTAGTAATAAAATCAATATCATTTATAAGTAATGAAGTGCATACCATGTAAAAGTTATAACGTCAATACCATGTAAAAGTAATCACGTCAATTTCATGCATAAGTTACAATATCAGCATCATGGATAAGAAATAACGTCAATATCATGTATAAGAAATAACGTCAATATCATGTATAAGTAATAACTTCAATATCATAAGTAATAACTTTGATATCATGTATAAGTAATAACGTCAATATAATACAAAAGTAATAACATCTTTGGGATCGTTCTGATATCTAAAGCGGGGATAATGAGGGACCCACCCATCTCCTTGCTGGAACAGGACACGGAGTGTGACCTAGCCCTATTCTTCTCTGAAAATGGTACCAAACCTATAGGATATCGATATTTGCTGTATTGCGTTGTTTTGCGGAAATGTTCAGTGAATTGTGGGAGAGTTTGATTCAATAAATCTTCAGTTAATGTATTATTTTATCACATAAATAATATAAGTGCATCGAGACGGTCATAAATGAGGATGATTGCGATGCTTGGACAACTCCAGGGAATATTATACTTACCCTTTTAACGAGTTGCAAAATGTTGCTGTGTCAAGTGGTATTAATTAAACGAAGGAAAATACAACTCGTTATTCGAAATGCATAATGTATCAATGATAAAATTCTGTAAGCAACACTGCCGTCTACCGAAATTTTTACCGGCGATGCACTGTCGTTTCTAATCAATCACTTTAACCACTATATATTCAATGGAAACCGTGTATATTACAAACAAATATCAGTCATTAATCAGAAGATTGTCTCCTTTGTTTTATTGAATTACTGGCAGGTTGAAAAGTGTATCTTGATTAAATGGATTATTTGTTTAATCCACGAAAATAGAAAAATGAGTGCGTCAAATTGGAATGGAATTATTCTGAAAACAAACATCGAGTTCACTGAAGTACCAACTGATATTCCAACAACAGAAACGATGCTTGACTTGAGTCAAAACAGAATCGCTGCAATAAACTGCTAAGGCTGAAGATTAACATGAACTAACTGGTGGAGTTCCCGAACCTCCAGAGTGGCACAGACACTCTCTTAGAACTGTACATGTAGTACAATCGGAAATCTGTAATCGACCCCAACAGACTGGGTGGACTCACAAACCAAATTCGACTCGATTTGATCGATAATTCACTCACATCTATTCCTATTCGACGCTGTCCTATTTAAGTCCTCCAAAACATCTAGGTCGGTCTCGAGTTTATTTCCATATTCGCACAAACCCAATCTCAGACTGGCATTGGCGAGACAAACTGAGCTCCACGAAATTGTTCATGCTAACACTGACACACACCCGAATTGGGAAAATTCCTGTTCTTCGTGTGGAGGTCAAGAGGGTTATTAGAGAACTAAGGCTGGACAATACTGGACTGACAAGCATTGAGGCAAGCGAACTCTAAGGGTTTGACAACTTGGAACTGTTGAGCGCATGGCTAAGCGATTTCGTAGAATGTCCCAATTTATCATATGTTGGCGATTCTTTGACAGCATTCCGCATGGTTGGCAACAAAAGTCCTCTCAAATCGTTAAGCAACACATTCAAAACCCTGACAGAAACATGTGCCATGCACAACTCATCATTTTGATTAAGTCTTGGGTCCATGCCACTTGGTTATGCGACTGTCACTCCCGATTGATTAAGTTGTTGGAAGGGAGAGGTGCTACAGTAACTAACAAACTGGGGTTGGTGTGTGATGGCCCTAAACGCAACCAGGGAAAAGCATGGGGTAGTCTTACAATTACAGACCTCACCTGTGCAGGTAAAACTTACTACTTATTGTATCAACATGTTACGATTGGTTAATTAGGCTGAACTTGAATAATGTCACCAGCGTATATATAAATATATATATATATATATATATATATATATATATATATATATATATATATATATATATATATATATATATATATATATATATATATATATATATATATATATATATATATATATATATATATATATATATATATATATATTTAAATATATATATATATGTTTTTATCGCAAGGTCTAGTCAGGTCTTGACCATTCGTGGAAGACCTTTCGAAAAACACATATATGTACTTTGAGTGAACAGTGATAGAAATATCCCAAGCGTCACACATAGTGAGCTCAATAAATAAGTCATAATTGATGATTGCAAAAGTTTCTCCACGAAATGCCACGTAGGTTTGTATTTCCTCATCTTATATATATATATATATATATATATATATATATATATATATATATATATATATATATATATATATATATATATATATATATATATATATATATATATATATATATATATATATATATATATATATATATATATATATATCGAAGTCTATATGGATGTTGACTTGTCAATATTGAATGTTCTATGTAGATTGTAATCTAAAGTGTTATGCTCTGTGTAGAAATATACTATTACTTGTTATCCTTGACATTCACTGCATTTGCATTAGATCATATTTGCCCGATAAGCTTGTTGGTAATCGATTTAGCTACCAGTCTTGGGCAAACCTGAAAAGTGTGTTTCAGTGGACATTGGATATGGTACAATCATCGCGACTACTAACAACACTGATATAAACCGTGATTGTGTCGTTATTTGATTATATGGCATTCACCTCTATGTTCGTTTATTAGCAAAACATTCTGCAAGTAACACCACGATTTGATGTAAAGTTTTCAAATCTTAGTAATTCGAGTATCTAAAAAATTGATAAATAGTGAAATTTGATAAATGAGCTGCAAAAATACGGTGTGTTACTTCACTGTTGATTGATTGACAACTGCTGTTTGCCTATTTGGTGTCAGAATGAGAATATACATTGATAAGCTAAACTTTGCAGTTAGAAAACAATCGCCACGTTTACAAGCATAACATGAGTAAAAGTCATGAAAGAGTCATCTATTGATTGTCACACAATGATCATGGCACTAGTTCATTATAATAGCTAGTATATAACATTAATTAATTGCAGCGTAACACAACGAATTCAGCTATACACTCAACAAATCCGCTAAAAGCCGATTATTTGGTATTTCCGGAAATCGAGATGACTAAACGTAAATCAACACATTATACACGACCCAAGGCAGTTCTTCTATGAATTGAATGTGCGTACTAAATATCTGCAGAAGAAGGGTTTTGTGGAGAATAAAAATGTTATAACAAATACTGATTGATGCATATGCAGAATTAAATATTCAGACAAGGACTGTCCACATCTTGTTAAAAATCTGATCACCAATAAACCAAAGCTAGGTAAAATATGGGAGATCATTAACTATTCGTAAACCTGCCGAAATTGATCAGTAATCGTTAGACAAACAATAATTTTTTTTCGATTAAAACAACTAAAAGAGTCCATCATTATAACGTCTCTATGGTAAACTTTATGTGCATTATTACTTCTTGTCTTTCTTTATAAACTCGGATCATCGTTTAAAATGAGTTCATGAACAGATCACCTATTCCGTGAATAATTTAAGAGTATTTCGTTATTGTTATGTTCCAAACTATGCGGTACCTGCACAGCACAAATCAATAACATTGTTTCACCACATTAACCATTGGAACAATCGCAGCATCAAAATACGCCACAATCTCTGATCTAATATTGTGGATGATAGACCCACTGCTGAATGTCTACACCATTGTACGGCCCATCATTACCGGCTGGCAGACCGTGTGCTTGCCCAAGAAGCATTCTTTCGAACCCGGAATCCATTCCACAAGCTGACATCTGAATGCTCCCCATCCTACACATCTGTCCCAGCAATCATCCACGTTGTTTAACCACTGGTCGTCGTAATAAATTGTGCGCCAGTTCTGTTTAATCTCTCTCTTCCATGTACCTTAATCATCAAACACAAAACAACAAGAAGACGAACACCAGAGTTGCATGTTATTAGAATATAAAGAAACGATACGATTTTTAATTTGTCATTAGCGCCATGTGTAGGTAGGAACCTTTACATCGTGCCGGGTTATGCATGCACATGTAAGTAGAAAATTTCAAACCACTATTGATATCGCTTAGTTCAAGGGTAGGAACTGTCGAGCGATGAGTGACCAGTACAATACAATAGTTGCCATTTCACATATGCACATTCTGACGAGCAGAACGACACATCACGCACAATTGTACTAATTACCATGGAGCTGAAATGGACATTCATATTATCTCCATGTCATTATTTCAAGAATGAACAAGGAAATTAGATGGATAGAATATCCTATGATACAAATTAAATGGGAGTCTTAATATTGTAACTGGCTATATTGCATACGTTTAATTTTGTGTTTTTATTGGCATTGTATCGAGGGTGTTCATCCAATGTGTAGTCGTAATCATCCCCCCCCCCCTTGAACGTATCCAACCACCTGTTCATACGTCACCGTTCATCGAATAACACAAATGGCTCAGAACTACTTCCGCTGCCCACGGGTCAAAAGCAATGCATATGACAAATTGCAATCACATATATCACATTTCTGTATCTTGCCTATCCCTTTGTAATTGCTGATGCACACAGCGAAATCTCCAGGCACCCTGACGACAGTCATTTAGTATAAGTAACCGAGGTTATCACGTTCACTCATATATGATCATCACCAGCTCTTCAATCGCCGCAAACTCCCGACGGCAGGTATAGTGTTAGAAGGCCAGTTATGTCTGGAATTCATCGTAGCTCTTATAAAAGTTTCTTACCTCCAATTTCCATTATGTGACTCAAGAGATACGGGTCTATGTCTATACATACGGAGAAAGAATAAAACGACACCGTCTCAACCCAGGTAGCATTTGACTTCATTCAGCATAAATTGAACCATGATAATATATTTCATTTATTCAAGGAAGGTGGTAATATTTGAGATATAATTTAAAGCTCTCATTTTAGGATTGTTCATTGCTAATTATGCTCCAAGCGTCAGTTGAACCCGCCCCGGGCTCTGTAGTGCTTCAGTGGCTTCACATAGTGGGATATAATGATAGCTATGCGCAATCGAACCTGCAGGGAAGAAAATTGGTACAATTTATGTGACTATTGCGACATTTTAGCGCTCGTTCAATACCTAGTGTTTTATTACCAATTTGCGTAGAGGTTATTAATGATACTACTCCTAATGGGTCAAACGGACACCTGGCAAAACCAGCCAATGTTGACGAAATTTTTTGTTTCAATCAATCCTCGAGTTCATGAAGTGCTCGTGAAAATTGTTAAACAGCTAAACTTAGAGGTAAACATGAAACCAGTAGTAACCAGCTTGCCATTCGGCATAAACTCACCCGCGTGCATGTACATGTGATTCACGTATTCTGGTCCATCCATTCTCTCTTTTACCGTCGAACTATTCTTTACGTCACAAGCGAAGTTTGATGCGTCCACTGGGAAGTACACCACTGTTTCACACATAGTGTTACGGAGACATTGCCTCCCGCATTCTATCACACTGGGCACATTCACCCGATATATAGTGTCCGCCATCACAGAGACCCCATGCTCAACTCTGAAATATAAGTTTCTGCGTCCAACGTTGTTTTCTGAACTTGCCACTACGGCAAAGTGGGAACAAATTATCCAAAGAACAAGGCTGAGCATGTTTTTGTATGCTGGTATCGTCCGGCGGATTAGTATTGTACGGATGAGATATCACTAGCTATAACAAGTGCAGTCGTCCCGAATCCCGCATTGATCCCAATTGAAGCGCGCGCTAAGTTTCCCTATAAACACATCCTGTACAGTGACTTCCTGTATATCAACCAATAGCAGAGCACTGCCTTGGGAAGTCAACCAATCAGCGCCTATGCTACTGTTTCTGTATTATGTTATTGATATCGTTAGTTCTCAATCCTCCTTTGCCAAGTGGTTGTCTGCTGCTGACGGGCTTAGTCAGAGAGGGGAGAGCCGGAAATATAGCTGCGGGATGGTTTTTAGTGATCACTGCAATTGTTATTGCGCTGTGAAAAACAATCGGGTGGAAATAACAGTTGAAAATATCGATCTTGTCTTCCGTCAGAATCTTCTTCAACAAATGACCGTTGGTTGCCATTGCCATCGTAACCATACAGCGCAGCGAGCATGGTCTTTTTAAATGTCATGCAAATGTGGTTCTTTTGCTGTTAGTTTCATGATATCTTTGTCAATAGAATTTGGCTTGTAAATGTTGGTTAATTTGCGTAAACATTGTCTTTGATGCAAATTGAATGCAGCATGAGACTAAGTGCCGTGATAATTGGTGCATTATCATTCAAACGTGACTTTCGAATAATAATCAAGCACTGATGAACAGCCTTATTCCGTTGCCCTATAGATTATCTTTGATCGACAAAACACTGCAAATACATTAGTATACCATATCCGGTGCATGGGAACATATACAAAATTTCTAATTTATGTAATGTCCTTATAAAACCGAATTAGAAACGATATTGTCGTCTTATATAATTGTTTGGTCAAGTCATTCATATCCACTTGCATATTGACGCGTAGCACGAGTTAAGCTAAATAATAAGCATGATTGGTCGAGTACATCATAAGAGCATACGCTTGGAGGGCATTAGTCTGTTGTAAAGGAATAAACATATCGCATAGGTCATCATACACATATTACTCAACAACACCATCTATGTTTGTATGTATGTATGTATGTATGTATGTATGTATGTATGTATGTATGTATGTATGTATGTATGTATGTATGTATGTATGTATGTATGTATGTATGTATGTATGTATGTATGTATGTATGTATGTATGTATGTATGTATGTATGTGTATGTATGTATGTATGTATGTATGTATGTATGTATGTATGTATGTATGTATGTATGTATATATATATATATTTATATATCTTTATATATATATCTCTATATATCTCTATATATATATATATATATATATATATATATATATATATATATATATATGGATATCGATATTTATATGTGTGTGCGTGCATGTTTGTGTGTGTGTGTGTGTGTATGTATCAATAAGTAGGTACGCTATTTTTCGTCCATAGTTTTCACAGTGGGGCGAAGCCTGATTAGCTCAGCAAAAGTCATGTTTTTGAACATCCAAAGCAGCCCACGGTTCATGCAGGAGAGCCGAGTCTCAGCTCAATAAAATACATATCAGCAATTATAGCTATCAGGTCTAAGTTACAGTGACATGGGGACGTGACGACGATATAACAGCGAATCTGGCACAGTAGTTTATCTACCAGATACAGTATAAAATCGGCTACGAGTTTCGTTCTGGTAGAAATATTTCCCACACTCATGGTAAAGCCAAGTTTATCGTCATCATCGGTGGTTTACATCATAATACCTGTTACGCTATATAAGTGAGTGCATACATACATAGTAGTGAGCTGCTCGAGGTTTCGCCTTAGCAGACACATAAATTTATGGCTACGACACTGTGAAGGTTTGTTAATTCCATATTGTTTTGCTCACACGACAACAAGGAATATTTGTCAATTCTGATAAAACAGAACTCGTGCAAATATCCAACCGATAATTATGAATTTTGTTCGCAGCCCCAGAACAAGTCATCATATGTAATGTAATAGCCAGCGTTTTCATATGGCCGTCCACAAATTACTTGGAGTGGCAGGCAAGTCACAGTACAATGTCTGATGGGTGTTTCTGCATTGCAATAATGATGTTTACTTGATAGCGTTTTCGTGCATTAAAATCTACACCTCTCTCCGTCACAGTATATATTCATAGATAAGATTCGAAATATACTCTGAGGGTTAGTTTCATGTGGTAACCACTTTGAAGGTTGATCGGAGTTTTACCGTGGGGGAATAAAAAAAACTAGAACACTGCACCATGGAGTACACCAAGGAGGTCTAACTTTTCCAAGCATAAAGAGATTTTATAGAGGCTGTGAAGTTCATTGCTTTGCCTCATTGACGAAATCATCCCAGTCGCTGGGTCAATGTTCAAACATATGATGTTCGCAATTATATTATTAGATTTTACATCCGGAAAAGTATTGAAGTTATGCATCGGAAGTTATTTTGTCATATAGCTAATCCAATAGAGATGTGATCTTATCGCCTCCATCAAAGTGCTATTCAGGCGCGTTTTTGGATCTGACGAATGGATCACTTCGGACATCATCGATTCCACCAGTATCACTAATGCCAGAATAACCAATATTAACGAACAGGGTTTTCTTGAGGTGCATTCCGTGCTTTGAATAATGAACACCTCAACTCGTAATCGCAAACACATAGTGTTTTACTCTTATCCTCTCTGGTAATCTGTCAATAATAGATGATGTCACCAATTGAAATCACTGTAGTTGTACATTTATATATATATATATAAATATACACACACACATATATATATATATAGTATATATATATATATATATATATATATATATATATATATAGATATATATATATACATATATATATATATATATATATATATATATATACATATATATATATATATATATTCCCAGACATATATATATATATTTATATATATTATATATATATATATGTTCATTTATATGTATGGGTATTGTTATGTTAATATACATGTACATATGTTTACATATTTGTATATATATGTCTGTAGTCATTGGTATATGTATATATATACATATATTCATATATATATATATACGTATATTTAGATAAATATATACATATATAATCCCTCTATATATACAGATATATATCTATATATACCTGTATATATATATATATATATATATGTGCATGTGTACGTGTTTATCTATAAATATATTTTGTTATGTTTTATATATTAATATATATATATATATATATATATATGTATATATATATATATATATATATATATATTATACATATGTATTTGTGTATATTTACATGTATATGTGTAAAAATATCTATATATATATATCTATATAAATTCATGTTTTTATGAATATATATTTGCATATATATATTTATATATACGAATATATATGTATTTAAATATACATATAGTTATACATGTCGTTGTGCATCAATTAACATTCGTAGCTTTTCTGATTTCTCAAGGCTCTCTTAAAGCGTCGTGGCTTGCACAACCATTGCTGTCTCAATATATCTACAACAACATGCTGGTCGGCCAACGTGTTTATTTTTGCATTTACCAGTGTCTAACTTATCTGCCGTCAGCCACATCTGTCGTGTTGCTACTTGTCGATCACCGTGCTCATTGTTGGTTCAATTGCGTATAATTTTTCCTTCCACACGCATTAAATATTTAACTTATCGCCGCCGGAAATCCAGCGTTGCATCAAGAAAAAATAACATGAGGACGGTACGGAGTTGGCAGTTTGGGTTAATTATATTTAGATAGAATGTAAGTGTATGACAGCCGGTCTATTGATGTCGGTTGGTCTATGAGGATCAAGTGTGACTCGTACATAGTCACATTTAGCTCTTTTTTACATTTCAAATGTATAGACTTAACTTAATGCAATGACTGGACAACCACCATTGTACTACGATAGCGGTATTCGATTCCATAACTAGTGTACACAGGCGATACCAATTCACAGTGCCAAACCATAAAATATGCATGCTTAATATATGTTTCGGTGTTAATTAGGCAACCCTCCTTATTGTTTTGAAGGGGTGTGGGGAGTTCTCTATGTTGCTGGTCCCTTTCTTTTATTATTGGTAAAACAAATCCTGTCAGAAATCACCCCTGGCCCGCAAGTTCCTGAATACAATCCTAGAGCACGGTGTCTTGTTGTGAAATCAACCATATCAACGCCGTCGTCATCATAATGGCCTTCCTTGAATGTTTAAACATTTCCTGATATTGTCTGGTTCGCAATAAATACTTGCCAAATGGTTGGTCCGTACCAGCCTCATTATAAGTCTACAAAATCTGGATAAACAGCAACGCTATAATTCAAATGGATCATCGCATTTTCAATAGCCCTGACAGAAACAATCGACATAATGAAAAAGTACCTTGTCAGTCTTGTATACAATTCAAGTAACGGATGTTTCGAACCCAGGCAGGTGAGAGAGAAAATAGATAGCGGCAAGCGGCAATGGCATGTCTTTAAGTACGACGACTAACAATACAGTTTCAATGGGCGGCGTAATAAAATGTGAGGTTTACCGTAGCTTGCAATACTTAGCAACGCCGTATTACAATAGGATTTGCTGCATTAATAAGGGCGCTCTCTGGAAAATCGCTTGTAACATATCTAAAGAAAACCGTTGTATACTTGATGCTGCTCAAATTGTATTCACCTCACGAATATACCTGGCTCAACTGGTGAGTAAACAGCTAAATCACTAACGAGGTAAGGTCACTAATGTTGAACACAATTGCAGACAGAAATGACGTCACGCTCATACATATGATTGTATAATTAAATTGAGTTTGTTATAACGAAGGTTGTACACAGTTGTGATGAAGATATGACCGATAATGACGATTGTATCAGAGATCGAATTTTCGTGCCAATTGGGCTGTTTTTCTAGTTTTCTTCCTGCTGTTTTTGCGAATCAGGCCAATATTGCCGCATGGCGACAAGTTATGTCGTGCAAATACCAGCATTGTTCCCGTCTGTAGCAAAAAAAATATCGCGATGTGGTGCTAAGCTCGAACGAAAGAGACTGATCTACAACAACGCCGTGTTACCATAGGGTTTACTGCATTAATAATGGCGCTCTCTGGAAGATCGCATGTAGCATATCTAAAGAAAACCGTTGCCTACTTTTTTGCTGCTCAACTCGTATTCAATACGGTGTTGTTCGTTTATGCTGTTTGAAGCATAAGCCAGAATTGAATGTGTGTATGTAAGGTAATGTTCCTAAGCATTTTAATATTGACGACGAGATATTTGCTTTAAAGAATGAACTGGGTGAGAATAAACAATATTGAACAACTCCCGTAGCATTTTCCAACTGTTCGAATTGTCGATGATACAACACGTTAACATCGGTTATTGATTGAATATACAAGTCTTGTGTGACCGCTGATTCCGTTATCAACATCGAAGGTAATTCACTAAGTTAACTGCAACCACGCCATGGCATCTAATAGAGCTGTCACAATAGTATTGAAAAACGCGAATTATGTCTTTACCTGTGTATACGGAGAGATCCTTTAGTTTGCAACCTCCAGTGTACATGATGGAGACAACGTGAAAAAAAGAAGCACATATGTCGGGTTAAGCATGCGCGCCTGAATTAATATGATTCTGGGCTCTTTAGTGATTTTAATAGAATTCTTGGTATCATAATTACACTGAGTAGAGCAGACACCTCCATGACAAAATATTATACATGTTTTGACTTTTAACTTCCTTACATAGCTTCATATTATATGGGATGTCACCTGTAGGACATTACCTTATTCCAGCCCAGGTAGAAAACAGCCAAATCTAAATACGCGATAACACATTTATCTTTTTTATGCGCCCTGATTTGAAACTACCACCCTATCATTAGCTTTATCGTTATCTGTACAAAGTTGAGGGCCGCCCTTATTGAGCATGGTAATTAAATGGATTAGAAAGAGGGCGTAGAATTGAAATATGGTCGCGGTAATTACGGTCCACCATATTGTTTATGCAGAGACAATGTTATCTGATGAGATGATGGAACTCAAATTTTCTTGATGGGTTATTTCTGTGCGCAATAGTTACAACTATGCTTCATTTCAAAAGTACAATCTACCTCTCTCTAGTATGCCCTCAAGTATATACTTCATGTAATATCGTATTTTGTTACTGTATTCGTACGCATCAAGAGCTATTGAGTTTTCTTCAGTGGCAGACAATGAAAGCGACGTTATGACAACAATCCTGTGCTATGTTGGTTATGGCAGCAATCCTGTGCAGCGTGCGTTATTACGATATTCACTTACTTGCGATTGCTCTCTATTGTGATCATGTTTGCTGTTGTTGGGATTCTTTTTGTGATGAAAATGTCAGTTAATTGCTCGTTAATTCCGTTACCAATTTCATTCCAAGGGTAATAACTTCTATGTTGCATTGTATGATGAGAATACTTTGATGAACATATGGAATAAATGTGTCTCATTAATAGGATAATAATGGAAGATGAATATCAAATCAAACATTCATCTTCGCCGAGTTAAGTTACTATTTTAAATTCGAAAGGGTCACATTTCCACGGGAAAGGCAGTTTATGAACGAAGAAGTGTGAGTTCGTTCCACATTTCGGTACAAATGCCAGCCGTCACTTGGTCCAGTTGAAACTGACAATATGAATGTATCTACATCTATATTATGAATCATCATTTCAATCTCTCTTTCATGATATATAAGATAGGCAGCATAAGCGAATACCTGAACCAATCTGAACCAACCACTGGGAAAACATCCAACACATCATGCGAACCCTTCATTGGCTTCCTGTGGAAAAGCGCAATTATATACAAAATTATTCTACTCACCCTTAAGAATGTTAATAGGACAGCGTCATGTTACCTACAGGTACTTATTGCTGAATACAAACCTGCAAAGGGTCTTAGATCTATGGACACGCATCTGCTACGAGTTGCCAAATCTCAAAATATAACTTCATAAGTACCAGAGCGTTTAGACATGCCGCACCAAATTTGTGGAACGCACTTCCTACCGCCGTCCGTCATGTAATGTCAAATGGGAAGTATGAGGAGCTTCTTGGGCTGGTCGGTTCAGCACCTCGCTGACAACGGACAAATTCAAAGAATCATTGATGTCAAGCTTTATCAAGAGGGAGTAACCCTTATACTTAAGCCGCATGAAGCGAATTGTCCATTCCAATGCCCTACGATGTGGATAGCGTGTGGCAGGAGCTTGGCGAAAAACGAATTCAGATAACTTTTGAATTTTAGATTGCCGAGTTTTCCTGTAATGTTTCCTTTCGTTAGATCGCTTGCATGGACACGTGACTGCAGTCTGTAATTGCCCATTAGATAAATGCTTTTATTCCCTTTCCTATTTGTTTATTGGATTATTCATATTTGTAACGTTAACTATAGGTGAGATAATTTGTTTTGAGAGACTTGCAGAATCGTGCCAACTAGTCTGTGTCCCAGACTCCTTGGGTTCCGCTACGATTCTCATCCTAGATGGCGAGCAGTTTTGAATACCATTAGCATGTAATAACGGCCCGCAGCCAGGGGCTAGGAGACCTTGACTTCTGGCAATCAGAGCTTCGCCACCTTCCCTGCGGAGGTTGCCAGGAAGCAAAATCATTATATTTATATAGCCAGGCAACACCAGCAAGTACGAAAACACGACGAAACTATACCCTGGGTAATACTGAATAAGATGTTAGAGTAATATCAAATAGTTAATGTAAATAAACAAAAACGCAACGTGTTCCAACCTGATATAGAATTGATGTAATCAAACCGTGAGACACACCACTCATCAAAATCATAGGTTCAGTTGATTATTGTGCACTTATATTTACGCATATGATTCTGTACAAGAATGTACACAGCAGATATCATACTGCAACCCACACTTCGTCAATTATGACCTGGGTTACAATAGTTGTGTTGATCAGCTGGAAAGTGGTCAAACCGCGGATTCTCCACTAATTATAGCCAAGTGTAACAGTAGTTAAGTCGGGGATCAGAGATGAGTGACGAGAGACGATTATTCTTAAGCTGCCGACGTTATAGTAGGTATCTGAGGGTTGGTGTCCTTGTAGATAATACCCGAGTCTTAATTAGACGTTCTATTGCGCTCGATGGTTGCTCTGCTGACGGTCACGCTCTTTTTTGGTGTTTACTGACTTGACCGTGTTGTCTCGTATGTTTTTTGTGTGTCTTTCGCTGTGTGAATCTTCTGTATGCTATATGTGTCGGATGTAGCAATATTCATGGTGACAAAATGAGGGTGGCTTGATGTGGTAGCTGTGATCGGCTTATTGTGTGCTTGGGGTCATTCGGACTGACTTATAATTACCAAGACCTTTAATTGGAGATCAAACGGGCTGATTTTGATTGCATGGGAATTAACGGCTTGCAATAGTAACCTCAAAGAGCTGTACTTGCTACACCGGGACTATTTAATTTTGAAACTGACCTGCAAGGAACATCTAATTAAAAGGATTCTAAAGGTTTATGTAAATTAGACAACAATTAACCTGGTACGAGTGAAAAGGCGAGAATTTCATTTGCCTAAATTGGTGTAGTTTTCATGTCCCGAGCGGCCGAAAAGTAAATCTAAATGAACTTTCAGGGAGGGATGGAGAAGTGGTGGGTGTATGTGTTCGTTAGTGTATGCGTGTATGTATGTGTTTGTTAGGGGTGCGGGGGGGGGACAATGTGAAACGATGAATAACGGCTGACCCAGTGACATAAAAGTCGTTAATGCAACCTACATGAATATCTTTCCGGGTGAGTCGGCAACTGTCCAGCAGAAGCTTTTACCAATTTGAACACAGGCAAGACATCTAGCAAGACGCGGTTTCACAGGGACTATTTGTGGCATGAAGTTAAAAGCTTAAATGACCTTGTCTAACATGTAGAAAAGGCCACAAACAATCACTGTCGCACTATTACCACACCGAATCACGAAGAAAACAAAGAAAACTTGGGGAAATGGCGACAGGGACAGTTAGCTATAGTTCGCCTGAAACTTAACCGAACATGCATATTTCGTGAGAAATATGGTGTGTTCTGTCAGGGTGTCAATGAATCGACAACAAAGTAGGTTGTTGTTCTGTTAGACCAACAAGGTGATAGTACCTGACGTTGGTCTGATGGGCTAATAATCAGTGGATGCACAAATTACATAGATATTGTTGACAGATATGATTCAGTATGAGTATTCTGTGATTCAGTTACCTGAACACAACTACAGGAGTTCTTGTCATGCTTCGGTATAGTATAAATCGTATAAAATCTCCTAAACTTAAATAAAACCCCCCAGACAAAGTTACATTGTCACGGGATCGAGTTATATAAACCACCTACCTTTAGCAAGCCAAAACAGAGGCAGCTAATGCACTATGGGCCATTTCATGATGGCAGGAATCTCGGGAGTTTTCCCTCCAGTTCAATATTTCATCACCTATACATAACTATATACACGCTGCTAACTACCAGCACAGTTCACTGGGGACCTCGCCGGAGGCGCAAATACCTTTGTTCCCGCGCACTGCACTGTTTTTTCGCACACATTCACGTTTCAGGCAATGATAATGATAGCCATGCGATATAAGATAAAATTAACGAATAAAGGATGTATCCAATTGCATTCCGGTGATTCTTAACTTCGGTTCTAGGAGTGTTCCACCTCGATTGACTACAAATTTCGGGTTGCTGGTTTTCAGCACTCAATACATCAGAATCTTTTGGCCTTGACCCTTTAATTTGAGGCTATCACAAAACCGATTATATAACGAAATCTAATAGCCACGTTGGGACCGTCATGATAAACGATGCGCATTTGAGCGTTATGATAATGAGAGCGATCATTAGCTTTCAAATAACCAAGAATCAAAAACACAAGAGCCTAAAAATTTCACAGCTCATCCGAAATTCCGCATTTGCATATTCTTTTTGGTATTAGTGCTCGATCATTAATTATTCGCCCTCTATCAGTAGTAGTTTTCCTCTATTAAGCTGGATTCTTGATATCCTTGAGATGCGTGCAAATTAGAAACGCCATGGCACATTGATGATATTTTATTGATGTAAACACCCATACGGCCACCGTTTGAAGTCAAGTCATTTCTAGCAATGAGCCAGCCCAGGAATCGGTGGCCCTATAAAATTGGAATTATTTGATCCTTTAAGCTATTTATCAGCATCAACCCGAGGTTGAATGAGTATATCCAGGGAAGTGTAAACGGACAGGAACGAGCGGAAACTCGCAACAGTAAATGACGAATTACGTCACCGTTTTGTTTGAATTAGGGGAACATATATATGGAAATCGGATCATTATGATATACACTGGTGAATGGATCAGCAAAGGGTGGATAAAACTAAATCTTGTGAATGAAACACGCGGTGGAGCATGTAGCGTTCAAGTTGTGCACATTCACGTTATGACGATTAAATGACATTATGATATATCCGTAAACGAGGCTTCAAAATCCTCTTTAGTGCTGACATGAGGTTTCTCAACCGGGCCCTAGTCCAACTGGGCAAGTGCCCAGCCAGTCCCATCAGTTAAAATACGCTATCATCATGTGGCAGTATCATCATGTGACGAGTTTAGACCGGCATCACAGCATGAGAAGGAAAACAGAAATTGACAAGAAAATTCTTAAAAAACTGTCATATCTTATTTCATCTGCGTCAACTTAAATGCTATTCCCACGGTTACATATCGATCATATCCATTTAGTATGCAAAGAAGAATTTCTATTGTAGACACAGTAATGTATAATCTTTGCTAAGAATTACCAAAAAAATACATAGGAGATATGGATTGGACAATATCATGTATAAGTAATAAAATCAATATTATTTAAATGTAATGACGTGCATACCATGTAAAAGTAATAACGTCAATACCATGTAAAAGTAATGACGTCAATGTCATGCATAAGTTACAATGTCAACATCATGAACGAGTAATAACACCAAAATCATGTATAAGTAATAACGTAATAACGTCGATATCATGTATAAGTAATAACTTTGATATCATGTATAAGTAATAACTTCGTATAAGTAATATCATGTATAAGTAATAACTTCGATATCATGTATAAGTAATAACGTCGATATCATGTATAAGTAATAACGTCGATATCATGTATAATGTAACGTCGATATCATGTATAACGTCGTCGATATCATAAGTATAAGTAATAAACGTCGATATCATGTATAAGTAATAACGTCGATATCATGTATAAGTAATAACGTCGATATCATGTATAATAACGTCGATATCATGTATAAGTATCGATATCATGTATAAGTAATAACGTCGATATCATGTATAAGTTATAACGTCGATATCATGTATAAGATATCATATATAAGTAATAACGTCGATATCATATATATGTATAACGTCGATATCATGTATAAGTAATAACGTCGATATCATGTATAAGTAATAACGTCGATATCATGTATAAGTAATAACGTCGATATATCATGTATAAGTAATAACTTCGATATCATGTATAAGTAATAACGTCGATATCATGTATAAGTAATAACGTCGATATCATGTATAAGTAATAACGTCGATATCATGTATAAGTAATAACGTCGATATCATGTATAAGTAATAACGTCGATATCATGTATAAGTAATAACGTCGATATAATGTATAAGTAATAAAGTCAATATCATGTATAAGTAATAACTTTAATATCATGTATAAGTAATAACTTCGATAACATGTATAAGTAATAACGTCGATATCATGTATAAGTAATTACGTCGATATCATGTATAAGTAATAACGTCGATATCATGTATAAGTAATAACGTCGATATCATGTATAAGTAATAACGTCGATATCATGTATAAGTTATAACGTCGATATCATATATAAGTAATAACGTCGATATCATGTATAAGTAATAACGTCGATATCATGTATAAGTAATAACGCCGATATCATGTATAAGTTATAACTTCGATATCATGTATAAGTAATAACGTCGATATCATATATAAGTAATAACGTCGATATCATGCATAAGTGATAACATCAATATAATGCAAAAGTAATGCAACTTTTGGATCGTTCTGATATGTCAAAGCGGGGATAATGAGTGACCCACCCGTCTCCTTGCTGGAACAGGACACCGAGTGTGACCTAGCCCTATTCTTCTCTGAAAATGGTACCTAACCTATAGGATATCGATTTGTGCTGCATTGCGTTTTTTTTGCAGAAATGTTCAGTGAATTGTGGGCGAGTTTGATTCAATAAATCATCAGTTGATGTATTATTTTATCATATAAATAATATAAGTGTATCGAGACGGTCATAAATGAGGATGATTGTGATGCTTGGACAACTCCATGGAATATTAGACTTACCTTTTTAACGAATTGCACAATGTTGCTGTGTCAAGTGGTATTAATCAAACGAAGGAAAATACATCTCGCTATAATTCTGTAAACAACACTGCTGTCTACAGAAATTTTTACCGACGATGCACTATCGTATCTAATTAATCACTTTAACCACTATATATTCAATGAAAACCGTGTGTATTACACAAATATCAGTCATTAATCAGTAAGGTTGAAAAGTGTATCTTCCATATTCGCACAAACCCAATATCAGATTGCCATTGGCTAGACAAACTAAAACTCCACGAAATTGTTCATGCTAACACTGACACACACAAGAATTGGGAAAATTCCTGTTCTTCGTGTGGAGGTCAAGAGGGTTATCAGAGAACTAAGGCTGGACATTACCGGACTCACAAGCATTGACGCAAGGGAACGCCAAAGGTTAGACAACATGGAACTGTTGAGCGCATGGATAAACGATTTAGGAGAATATCCCGATTAATCATATGTTGGCGATTCTTTGACAACATTCCGCATGGTTGGCAACAAAAGTCCTCTCAAATCTTTAAGCAACTCATTCAAAACCCTGACTGTTTTAACAGATGTCAATTTCATTGGTACACCGTGGGAAGTCCTCCCAAACATGTGTCATGCACAAATCGTCGGTTGACTCATCAGGTTATGCGACTGTCACTCCCGATTGACGAAGTTGTTGGAAGGGAGAGGTGCTACAACTATATATATATATATATATATATATAGTTACGACAATAATGTTCTGGTGACATATGATTAATGCATCGAAGTCTATATGGATATTGACTTGTCAATATTGACTATTCTATGTAGATCCTAATCTAAAATGTTATGCTGTGCGCAGAGATATTCTAGTAATTGTTATCCTTGACATTCACTTCATTTGCATTAGATCATATTTGCCCGATAATCTTGCGATTTAGCTACCAGTCTTGGGCAAACCTGAAAAGTGTGTTTCAGTGGACGTTGAATATGATACAATCATCACGACTACTGACAACACAGATCCCAAAACCGTGATTGTGGCTTTATTTGATTATATGGCATTCACCTCTATGTTCGATTATCAGCAAAACATTCTGCAAGTAAATACACCACCATTTGATGTAAACCGTTCAAATCTTAGCAATTCGAGTATTTACAAAAATTGATAAATAGTAAAATTTGATAAATAAGCTGCAAAAATACGGTGTGTTACTTCACTGTTGATTGATTGACAACTGCTGTTAGCCTATTTGGTGTCAGAATGAGAATATACATTGATAAGCTAAACTGTGCAGTTAGAAAACCATCGCAACGTTTATAAGCAGAACATAAGTAAATGTCATGAAAGTGTCTTCTATTGATTGTCACACATTGATCATGGCATTAGTACATTAAAATAGCTGGTAAATAACCTTATTTAATTGTAACAGAACGAATATAGCTATACACTCCACAAATCCGCTAAAAGCAGATTATTTTGTGTTTCCGGAAATCGAGATGACTATCAACGTAACTCAACACATTATAAACGACCCAAGGCAGTTCTTCCATGAAGTGAATGTGTGTACTAAATATCAGCAGACGAAAGGGTTTGTGAGAGAATGAAAATGTTATAAAAAATACTGATTGATGCACACGCAGAATTGAATATTCAGACAAGGACTGTCAACTTCTTGTTAAAAAACTGATCCCCCAAGGGTGCAATGAACTTCAAAAAGTGTCCATCATTATAGCGTCTATATGGTAAACTTAATGTGCAACATTATTTCTTGTCTTTCCTTATATACACCGATCATTGTTTAAAATGACGTCACGAACAGATCACCAATTCCGTGAATAGTGTAAGAGTATTTCGTTATGGTTATGTGCCAAACTATGCGGCACCTGCACAGCCCAAATAAATAACATTGTTTCACCACATTAACCATTGTAACATTCACACCATCAAAATACGCCACACACTCTTATCTAATATTGTACGGCCAATTACTTCTTCCTGGCTGACCGGCCACAGTGTGCTTGCCCAAGACGCATTCTTTCTTACTCCGAAGCCATTCCACAAGCTGACGTCTGAATGCTCCCCATCCCACGCATCTGTCCCAGCAATCATCCATGCTGTCCACTTTGTTTAACACCTGGTCGTCGTAAATTATGCGCCAGTTCTATTTAATATCTCTCTTCCATGTACCTTAATCATCAAATACAAAACACCAAGGAGATGAACACCAGAGGCGCATGTAATTAGAATATAAAGAAACGATACGATTGTTAATTTGTCATAAGCGCCATGTGTAAGAGGTTTCAGTTCGTGGCGGGTTATGCATGCACATACAAGTAGAAAATTTCAAACGGACTATTGATATCGCTTAGTTCATGGGTAGTTACGGTCGAGTAATGAGTAACCATTACAATACAATAGTTGCCATTTCACATATGCAAACTATGATGACACATTACGCACTATTGTACTTATTACCATGGATTTGAAATGGATATTCATATTACCTCCATGTCATTATTTCAACAATGCACAAGGATATTAGATGGATAGAATATCCTACGATAAAAATTAATTGGGAGTCTTAATATTGTAACTAGTTATATTGCATATATTTAATCTCGTGTGTTTTTATTGGCATTGTATCCAGGGTGTTCAGCCAATGTGGAGTGGTAGTCACCCTCCCCCCCCCCCTTGTACAAATCTAACCATCTGTTCTTACGTCACCGATCATCACATAACACAAATGGCTCAGAACTACTTCCTGCTGCCCACGGGTCAATAGCATTGCATATGACAAATTGCAATCACATATATCACATATCTGCATCTTCCCTATCCGTTTGTGATTGCTGATGCACACCGCAAAATCTCTAGGAACACCGACGACAGTCATCTAGTATAAGTAATCGAGTTTATCACGTTCACTAATATATGATCATCACCAGCTCTACATTCGCCGCTGCCATACGGACTTTAAATGCAAACTCCCAACTGCCAGTAAAGTGTTAGACGGCGGCCAGTTATATCTGGACTTCATCGTAGTTCTGGTAAAAGTTTAAAACCTTCCTTTTTTCATAATTTGACTCAAGGGCTACGGGTCTGTGTCTCTACGTACTGAGATAGAATAAAACGACACCGTCTCAACCCAGTTAACATTTCCCTTCATTCAGCATTAATTGAACGGTGATAAAAAAAATTACATCTTCTAAGAAGGGTGGTATTGTTTGAAATATAATATATAGAACTCATTTTAGGATTGTTCATCGCTAACTTCGCTCAAAACGTCAGTTGAACCCGCCCCTGGCTTCTGTAGTGCTACAGTGGCTTCACATAGAGTGCGATAATAATAGCCGCGCGCAATCGAACCTCAACGGAAGAAAATTGATCTAATTTATGCGCCTTTGCGACAACTTGGCGTTCATTCAATACTTTGTGTTTTATTATCAATTTGCTTAGGATAATTATTACTACTCCTCCTAATGGGTCAAACGGACACCTGACAAAACCAGCCATTGTTGATGATCGTCTTTGCTTTAATCAATCCTCGAGTTCATGAAGTGCTCGTGAATATTGTTGAACAGCTAAACAGAAAGGTAAACATGAAACCAGTAGTAACCAGCTTGCCATTCAGCATATACTCAACCGCGTACATGTACTTGTGATTCACGTATTCAAGTCCATCCATTCTCTCTTTTACCGTCAAACTATTTTTGACGTCACAAGCGAAGTTTGATGCGTCCACTGGGAAGTACACAGCTGTTTCACATAGATTGTTACGGAGACATTGCTCGGCAAAACACTGCAAATAGATTAGCATATAATATGCTGTCCATGGGAACATATAAAAAATTTCTAATTTGCCTAATGTCCTTATAAAACCTAATTTGAAACAATATTGTCGTTTCATACAACTTTGTGGCCACTTGCATATTGACGCGTAGCACCAGTTAAGCGAAATGATAAGCATGATTGGTCGAGTACATCCTAAGTGCATGCGCTTGGAGGGCATTAGTCTGTTTTTAAAGGAATAAACATATCTCATAGGTCATCATACACACATTACTCAACAACACCATCTCTGGTTGACGAGCGTCCACGGATAGCATGCAATTTAAAGCAGTCGAACGACGTGATAATTTCTTGTGTGATTGAAGCGTCAGACAGCGAGCGACAGTGGATTTTGTCCTGTGGAAAAACGAAATAGATCTAGCTGTGCCATGCTTCCTGTGGTGGATCTCTAAATGATTGTGAGAATAATCTTCTCAATACACAATGCTGCGAATGTAAAGAGCATTTATAAGCGTAGATAATAATGCCTCAGATACATTCCCTTAATGACTGAATCGACCAGCATTTATGGGACAGAGTCGAAAATTCCCGTTATTTTGGGGTTATACTTTTACACATAATGTTCTACAATCAACTCAAAATTATCATCGACCTCTTACAAACTGTAACGTATGAACATAACTCCAATATTTCATGAATTTTGTCAACTTATTGGACTAAAATTTGCTTCTCATTTGTATTTCAACTCTACAAATTGGTGCAGTGAAGTCATCTTCGTGTTGAATAACAACCAAACCTTATATCGCAAACAATTTATATGACCTTCACCACTCAGTTATTGAGTTATATCAGATTACCGTATCGTAATGTCAAGTTGTTTCAGAACACATATTGTACGTAACAACTGCATCGTATTTGGCGAGTGTGGTCACTAAAGGTTATCTATTGCTGTTGAAAACGACTTCTTCCTGCAAATATCACCACCTTCCAGTGACATGGCGATCTCTTTAACTTCACAGCGGAAAATCATAGCGCTCATAATATCTTGAATATGTATGATTGTTCAGTTTTATCCATTGAACAAATCTATTTACGTGATCTTCACTTGTATTATTTCGAGAAAAATGCTACCATGCCAGCGTTGAATTTGAAACTGGTGCGTCCCTAATTTGAATGTTAGCTATGCATATTGCTGATGCAAAGGCCCTATATTTCACGGATTTTTTTAATATTTAAGTGAATATTAATGTTGGCACTTGGTTCGATGCGCTGCACGCTGTGAAAGTCTAAGCCATATTTTATTACTCATATTTACTCGTATATAACAAACCACTCATGACAAGGTTTGATATCAATAAGACTATGATAGTCTTGCACAAGGCAACATCAGCAGTCTTATTTAAATAATACGCTGATTCAGATGTTGGGGTGCTCAACAATTTGCTATATGTTTGCAAACACAACTGATTGATTGCTACATACAAACGTGGTAGTTTTGGATGACTGAAAAGTACACAGGCAGTCTAGAGACATAGTATCTCAACAACTGACCAGGATACCCGCAATCACAGACATACCATTTTTTACTCGAAATGATATCAACTATTCACAGTTGTGCACACGGTTCTACCTTCAAGCCCGTGTTAAGAAAACTAATGCGGACTATCATCCAATATCTCTCTCTCTCTCTCTTTCTTTCTCTCTTTCTCTGACTCTTTTATGCTCTCTCTCTCTTTCACTCACTCTCTCTCTCTTTCTCTATCTCTCTCTCTCTCTCTCTCTCTCTCTCTCTCTCCCTCCCTACCTCTCTCTATCTCTCTCTACCTCTCTACCTCTCTATCTCTCTCTCTCTCAATGCCCTCTCCCTCAATGTCCTCTCTCTATATCTCGACCTCTCTTTCTTTCCCTCTCTCTCTTTCTCCCTTTCTATATATAAATATATATATATATATATATATATATATATATATATATATATATATATATATATATATATATATATATATATATATATATATATATATATATATATATATATATATATATCGCTCTCCTTCTCTGTATATATATTTACACGAGGCACATTTCTTTGACACATCGGCTTTGTGTATTCTTCATAGTAGTTATCTCTTATATATTCTGCGCTTCTGCTTTTCCGTACTCATATATTGCTAATTCGCTTTTTTATCCTCATGCTTCAGATTTTTTTTGTGCGAGGCATCGTACGGGTTCAACTAACGAAATAAGGTGACGATTATCTCTTATTCCGAGCTATGACATTTTGTAAACATTTTCTCGAAAAGTCTTTTGTTACCGTGCTCGGGATGTTAGTGGGTATATGAACACCCAAAAAGGGTCGATAGGTTTTTTTGAGTTACCGCAGTACCATCTAAACTGATCTTTCTTAGCTGTTGCATTCGTGTACAAGCAGCTTTAAGGTTGGTATTTCAATGCTTAAAATACTTTATGTCATCCCGCTGAATCTATCAACCCTGCTTACTGGAACATCCAAATGAACTATTTGACCTGCATTGTTTGGGAAACTCACTTCTTCTCTCCATCCCGTTCCGAATGATGGTCGTCTGGTGGGTAAGGACAGAAGAGCATTCTCGCGTTGGAGTAGGATGGGTAAAGGGTTTTGGAACATACAGCGCTGCAGTTAACTGGGTCACGGGAGTATACGGAGGTGTCTTGGCGTATATGAATCGTTTAGGGGTCTTAGCGGACTGGATGGGCGCATAGGCGCTCGTGTCACTCAGAGCGCGAGAGCAGCTTTTGAGTGGGGAACAGCAAAATATCGCTGCTGATATGAATGGCTATTAGTGAGTGGCTGTTTCCCAGTATTAGCATTAAGAGGGGTTATGAATAAGTGTGCAAACATTCGTCAATTCTATGAAATCAATAATACTATCGCTTATGCTTCCCAATGTAATGGTAGGTTGGGGATAAGAGTTACTTTTGAATCAACATGACACTTTTAGCAGTAAATAGACACATATCCCATTTTATACCATATATGATGCATCCATGACTAATCGGTAACTGATACAGAAATGATCAAGAATAAACATAGTGATAATTCCATATACATCTATATCAGGGTAAAATGATATGATGAAATGAACATGCAACATATCAATTGTTATTAAATAGTTCAGTTTACATAGACTCGTTATGTTCCAACCTTTCTGCTTAAACAATTTACTTGCTCTATAGCATACTATCTACAGTGACTTCAAAGGCCAACGAACATCATTTTCTGTATAAAGGATTCATAATATTATACATCAAAGTTTTAAAAATTATTGATGATAAGTATAATCATATTTAATAGACATGGTAATTACATGACAAAACAATAAAGAGTCAGCAGCTACTTTCAAGTCTGATTTTTGAGCTGAAATTGTCATATCTCGTTGTACATATCTAAGGGGTAGGGTGTATCATATAGGTGTTGTTTCACATAAGGTTTTCACGGAGACACCTTTAGCAAAATCTGAACTATCTGGGGCTTGGGCGCTTGAGAAAAATGTTGGTTCGATGCCTACATTTATTTAAGCAGAGGTTTGCAGTTAGAATGAGCGACACAATGATGTAAATTTTGTAACAATCCGGCCATTATTAATGGAGTTATTCAAGGTACTAGGTTTTCACTTATTCGATGACCTTTACATTAGTTTCAGACCAAGGTCAAACCAAAACCTCTCGGTTTTGCGCATAATTGACGCCTAACGATTGGTTGGAAAAATGGCGCCCTGCATCGCGGATCAAAAAATTGTTTACATACATACATACATACATTATGACAAACGCGACTAACCAACAGAACTTGGCGAAGCGACTCGCCAAGCCCGGCTTGACTCAACATTGCTAAAGTAAAGTACCTCAAACATTGACCAGATTCCATTTATACGTCAGATTGAGTATACCACACAATAAATCCAATCTCTCGAACCAGCGTTGTCATAATTTAGATCAATGAAAAATGTCGCAGTGGGCGATATTTGAAAACCCAGGCTGAGAACCGAGGTTGTCGAGTCACTTTAGCGACACTATATAGATTTTCTCGCTATCATCTGTTTGCTTGGGTCTTAAATAATGCCATAAAATATTCAAGAGTTGTGGTTATTGCTTACCAAATCATAAGATATTCTCGGCAAGCAACGCAACTTCATCTCAAAGCATGAGATGCCATACGAATTATCCGACCAGCCGAAGCATTTCGGTTTCTCCAGCTCATTGGAAAACGTCGAAACCAAATATGTATATTTTTATTCCCCCTATCGAACGTCACGTGGATAGAATATATTTGTGAAAGAAAGTAATTCTAAGCAATATATCAGAAGTTGGGATTTTGATATATCGGATAATAACGAGAAACAAGCTGTTAAATGCAGAGTACCAAAATGGTCGTAAGTCCAATATATAAAATTTTTCAAACGTCCCTAACTAACATCTGCGCGATGCAGGGGTCAAAACCTTGCAATGGATAAATGTGAATGGAGATAATCAAAAAGGTAACATTACTTCTAAATAAAAAATTGCAGAACAAAGCATTCCAAAAGAGCTTGACTTTTTTTGGCATTCACATCGTGTGCCAAGATGTGACTGTGTGCCAAAAAAGTCGGTCGATTGTATCAAAAAGGTCGCATTCGTATAAATATATATACATAAATATATAAATATATATATATATATATATATATATATATATATATATATATATATATATATATATAGATATATATATATATATATATATATATATATATATATATATATATATATATACATATATATATATGTATGCATATACTTGTTATCATAATGGTCAGTTTCATACCCTGTGGTCATAGCGGTATAACCTTATGCAATGGTACATCATAAAGTTTTCGCTGCAGTAGCAATGATAAATTGGTGTCGGGTAAGAAACTTAAAAATACGAGCATGAAAAGGGCAAAATATTGAATCAACAAACGAGTACAAAACGAAGACATATTGAGGAAAACAGAGAATTCCTGCAGGCAGCAAATATGCGGCGTTAAAACTGTATTGAACGCTCTTTATCCCGACGTTTGTTTTGAGACTGTAGCATTGATTTGGCGAAGGCAACGGTAACACAAAATGTATGAGAATAATCTGCAAAAATAATGAAGTATATATATCAAAAACAAAGGAGAGGTACAAAAACTACACATAGTGTTAACGTTTCACAAGGAGATAATAATCGCTTGATCAAACATTTATCACTGTTACATCACTGACAGTATTGTGTTATTTTCAGAGTGCTGCCGAGATTTTAACGTGTCAGTTCCGTAACCTAAAGCCACTTGACTTGCGTTGGCATATATTGGCATTTATTCCCATATCACCCCACTACAATCTTCATACCCGGTGTTTGTTGAGTAACAATGACCTCATACTTAGATTAAGTCCACTTGCGTACATCACTATATATACGATACATAGGGATTGACATTTGCTAATTAATAGTCTTGCAATGAACTTACATTGAGCAATGGTTCTATGAGTACATATGGATATACGTATACATATACTGTTATTTCATATGACAAAATGTGATAACCAAGCCAGTGTCAATGAAGATTATCCCAATATATTGCGCCCACATTGATATTCTATATGAGCTCCAGTCCACATGTTTATTGGCTTATTTTCATATATTGTTCTGGATAATCAACAAGGGGTTCAAATTGTATTCATATCAAAACAATTGGATTGAATATAATTTTTAAGCAATATGTAAGGGAATGATTCGAAGTATATTTATGACATATAATGTTATGCTTAACGCATCGAAGTTTATCTGGATATTGACTTGTCAATATTGACAATTTTATATGGATCGTGATCTTAAATATTATACTGTGCTAGGAAAATATTAGTGATTGTAATCCTTGACATTCACTTCAATTGCATAAGATCATATTTGTCTGATAAGCTTACTGGTAATCGATTTAGCTACCAGTCTTGGGCAAACCTGAGAGGTGTGTTTCAGTGGACGTTGGATATGGTACAATCATCACGACTACTGACAACACAGATCTAAATCGTGAAAGAGTCTTTATTTGATTAAATAGCATTCACCTCTATATTGTTTATCAGCAAACCATTCTGCTAGTAAACACACCACGATTTGATGTACATATATTTTATTAGCGTTCAAATCTTAGCAATTCGAGTATTTAAAAAATTGATAAATAGTAAAAATTGATGAATGAGTTGACAAACAACGGTGTGTTACTTCACTGTTGATTGATTGACAGCTGCTGCTGGCCTATTAAATATTAGGTGGCCGAATGAGAATATACATTGAGAAGCCGAAAGATTGATTGTCACACATTGATCCTGGCACTAGTACATTATAACAGCTGGTAAATAACCTTAATTTACTTGCAGCGTAACGAATACAGCAATACACTCAACAAATCCGCTAAAAGCAGATTATTTGTTATTTCCGGAAATTGAGATGACTATAAACGTAACTCAACACATTATACACGACCCAAGGCACTTCTTCCATGAAGTGAATGTGCGTACTAAATATCAGCAGACGAAAGGGTTGTGAGAGAATAAAAATGTTATCAAAAATACTGATTGATGCACACGCAGAATTAAATATTCAGACAAGGACTGTCAACTTCTTGTTAAAAAACTGATCCCCCACAAGGGTGCAATGAGTCATTTGTTGATAACCATAGTGTGTACTCAGGCTAAATCAATGAACCAAAACTAGCAAAATATGAGAGATCATGAACTATTCATAATCCTGCCGAAATTAATCAGTAATCGTTAGATGAATGATAATTTCATGCTTTGATTAAAACTTCCAAAAGGGTCTATTATTATAGCGTCTATGTGGTAAACTTAATGTGCAACATTATTTCCTGTCATTCCTTATATACAACGATCATTGTTTAAAAGGACGTCACGAACAGATCACCAATTCCGTGAATAGTTTAGGAGTATTTCGTTATGGTTATATGCCGAACAGTGCGGGACCTGCACAGTACAAATCAATAACATTGTTTCACTACATTAACCATTGGATCATAGGAGTAAAATGCTACACGCTAAAATCTAATATTGTGGATGGTAGACCCACTGCTGAATGTCTATACCATTGTACGGCATATAACTACTGACTGGCAGACCGGCCAGAGTGTGCTTGCCCAAGACGCAATTTTTCTCACTCAGAACCCATTCCACAAGCTGACATCTGAATGCTCCCCATCCCACACATCGGTCCCAGCAATCATCCATGCTGTCCACGTTGTCTAACCGGTGGTCGTCGTAAACAACTGTGCACCAGTTCTGTTTAATCTCTCTCTTCCATGTACCTTAATCATCAAACACAAAACAACAAGGAGATGAACACCAGAGGCGCATGTATTAGAAATAAAGAAACGATGCGATATTTTATGTGTCATAAGCGCCATGTGTAAGAGCTTTCAGTTCGTGGCGGTATATGTATGCACATGTAAGTAGACAAATTCAAACGGACTATTGATATCGCTTAGTTCATGGGTAGGTTCGTTCGAGCGGTGAGTGACCAGTACAATAAAATAGTTGCCATTGCACATATGCACACTATGATAAGCAAAACGACACACCACGCACCATCGTACTAATTACCATAGAGCTAAAATGGATATTCATGTTACCTCCATGTCATTGTTTCAAGAATGCACAAGGATATTGGATGGCTAGAATATCCTACATACCAATGAAATGGGAGTCTTAATATTGTATCTGTCTATATTGCATACGTTTAATTTTGTGTGTATATTGGCATTGTATTCACGGTTTTTAGCCATTGTGGAGTCGTAATCCCACATCCCCTTGTACGAATCTAACCACCTGTTCTTACGTCACCGATCATCGCATAACACAAATGCCTCAGAACTACTTCCGCTGCCCACGGGTCAAAAGCATTGCATTTTACAAGTTGCAATCACATATATCAAATTTCTGCATCTGTCCTATCCCTTGGTAATTGCTGTTGCACAACGCGATACCTCTAAGCACACTGACGACAGTCATCTAGTATAAGTAACCAAGAATATCACTTTCACTGATATATGATCATCACCAGCTCTACAATCGCCGCTGCCATACGGACTCTAAATGCAAACTCCCGACGGCAAGTTAAGTGTTATGTCTGCACTTCATGGTAGTTCTTATAACAGTTTTAAACCTCCCTATTTCCATAATTTGACTCAAGGGATACGGGTCTATGTCTCTGCGTACTGATATACGATAAAACGACACCGTCTCACCCAAGGAGCATTTGACTTCTTTCTGCAAAGATTGAACGGTAATAATATATTTTACTTCTTCTAAGAAGGGTGGTAATGTTCGAGATATAATTCATAGCGCTCAATTTAGGATTGATCACCGGCAATTACCCTCCAAACGTCAGTTGAACCCGCCCCTGGGTTCTGTAGTGCTATAGTGGCTTCACATAGTGTACCAGAGATAATAATAACTACGCGCAATCGAACCTTGATGGAAGAAAATTGGTCTAATTTAACTTTGCTCTCATTCAAATCTTAGTCTTTTATTAGCAATTTGCTTAGCGGTTATTAATAATACTCCTCCTAATGGGTTAAACGGACACCTGGCAAAACCAGCCATTGTTGGTGATCGTCGAGTTCATGAACTGCTGGTGAATATTGTTGTACAGCTTAACTAAGAGGTAAATATGAAATGGGTAGTAACCAGCTAGCCATTCAGCATATACTCACCCGCGTACATGTACTTGTGATTCACGTATTCAGGGCCATCCATTCTCTCTTTTACCGTCGAACTATTTTTGACGTCACAAGCGAAGTTTGATGCGTCCACTGGGAAGTACACAGCTGTTTCGCAAAGATTGTTACGGAGACATTGCTTCCCGCATTCTATAATACTGGCCACTTGCACCCTATACAGAGTGTCCGCCATCACCGAGACCCCATGCTCCACTCGGTAATATAGGTTTCTGCTTCCAACGTTGTTTTCTGAACTTGCCACTATAGCAAGGTGGGAACAAATCATCCAAAGAATAAGGCTGAGCATGTTTGTGTGCTTGTATTTTCTGGCAGCTTTGTATTGTAAAGAAGAGCAGAGGTATCAACAGCTTTAACCTGTGCAGTCGTCTCGAATCCCGCATTGATCCCAATTTAGCCAGCGCTGCGTTTCCATATAAAACCACCCTGTACAGTGACTTCCTGTATACCAACCAATAGTAGAGCACTGCCTTGTGAAGTCAACCAATCAGCGCCTGTGCTACCATAACGACTGTTTCTGTATTATGTTATTGTCATTGTAAGTTCTCAAACAGCCTCTACCGAGTGCTTGGCTGCTGCTGACGGGCTAAGTCAGAGAGGGAGGAGCTAGAAATATAGCTGCGGGATGGTTTCTAGTGATCACTGCAATTGTTTTTGCGCTGTGAAAAACAATCGGTGGAAATAGCAATTGAAAATATTGATCTTGTCTTCCGTTAGAAATTTCTTCTACAACTGTGATGTGACCTTTTGAATGCTATTTATCCGTGACCTTATAAATAGATCATTCAATCTGTTGCCCTTATTGCAAATCATTGTAATCGATGCAACTCATATATTGGTAATACCCAATCCATGGCATATGCGCTCGTTAGATAGATAATACTTGAGCCTCAAGGGCAATGTGCAGAATGTACGTGGGTGATTTGGCGGGGTGGGGTTGGTGCTACTGATATGTGGGTCTCTCATGTATTAGGGTAGGTAAGGTTTATATAAAAGTTGCACAGATTATCGGTCATATG
>CM067355.1:19224379-19290962 GCA_034190875.2 Urechis unicinctus
TCATTATACCAATGACGCAGTATAATAGCGTTCCATAACTAGGGTACGTAGACAATACCAGTTCACAGGGGTATATCATTAAATATGTATACATAAGTTTCTGCGTTAGCTTGAGGTAACTCTCTCATCAACCATATCGATACCGCCGCCATCGTAATGACTGGCTTCGAATTTGTAAACACTTCAGTCCTTTGTAGAGCTGGCAATAAATCATTGCTGAATATCTCTTCTGTGCTAGGCTCAACATAAGGCGCAAAAAGCTTGACATACAGCAGCACCATGTTTCCCATCGATTGCTCTATTATTAATATCCCTAGCAAAAACAATAGACTGAATGAACAAGTACCTTGTCAGACTTGTTTCGCGGGTAATATTTTAGTCGAAGTTAGCACTTGATGCGGCAAATATGTGTGATATGTAGTACATCTATAACCCATAATGTTAACATGCAAGCTCTTGCCACATTAAAACCATCCTATAAACAAGTACTGTGCTTGGATTCTATTCAAATAATGGCTGTTTCGAACTTAGGCAAGTCGGAGAGAAAATATATATTGCGTCAAGTGGCAATGGCATGTCTTTAAGTAAGACGACTAACAATACAGTTTCAACCGGAGGCTTAAGTAAATGTTAGGATAACCACTGCTTGCCATCTCTTTTCTAAGCTCCAGAGCGCCGAACCACCTCACGAATATAAATTAGCGAACTTTGACTTGGCCCAACTGGCGAGTAAACAAATCAATATATAGAGGAAAAGTCAAAAATGTTCGACACGATTGCAGTTAGAAATGACGTTAGGTTCATACCTAT
Organism: Urechis unicinctus; assembly: GCA_034190875.2. Taxonomy (NCBI): domain Eukaryota; kingdom Metazoa; phylum Annelida; class Polychaeta; order Xenopneusta; family Urechidae; genus Urechis; species Urechis unicinctus. The sequence continues at coordinate 19,225,190 of CM067355.1, forward strand.
GATTGTAAAATTAGATTGAGTTTGCTATTACGAAGGTGCTTCACAAATGTGATGAAGATATGACCGATAATAACGATTGTGTAAGAGATCGAAATTATCTTGCCCATTTGGCTGTTTTTTCCTGTTTTCTTCCTGGTGGTATATGAAATACATAACATTATTGAAAATAACAAGCAAATCAAGCCAATATTGCCGAATACATTAAGGTGGAAAGATATTTTACTGAACCAAAAATGCTTTTGTGGGCCTTTTGACCTTGTCGACCATTGTAAATTAACATATATAACTTTGTAAAATTGGTTTCTGATGTCAAAATAGTCCAGAATGCGTTTGCTGCTACTGACTTGTAACAAGTCAAAATATTGTCGTCAATGAATGTTGGATCCTGACACCTTAAAATTGAATTTCATATCATCAGTTACTTATGTCAAAATGGTCATCGAAGATGCTGTCGCAATCGAGTTAAAATAGGTGCAATTATTGATATTATTTCAATCCCTGAAAGTTGGGTCAAGGTCATCTAAAATATAGATAACAGTCCTGCACAGTATCGTTTAGCTATCTGTATTACTTATGAATATATATGAAAAACAATATAAATCTTAAAAATGGCTGCCATGCGACGTACCATTCGCGCACGCGCACTAAACCTTGATTTGTCAATTGACAAAGCATTGGGTAACAGAAGACTGTCTTAGCAAAAGTAAAACAATGAAATATGGACAAAACCAACATGTCATCTAACCATCGATGAAAGGCATAATAATCTACACTTACCTATCATATACTGATTGACTGTTATGGATTGTGCTAGAAGTCTGAGTCTGATTTAATGAAGTTAACTTATGTTATATATATATATATTTATATGTAAATTCTGTTACTTTTTCAATATAAAAGTATCCTGATGTGTGGAACGGCGGACTGGTCCATGGAGGACGCATTTCACAAAGCTCGCGCTGGACACATAGCAATAATCATCTGTGGATTCAACAACATTCGCTGAGCAGGCAAAATGAACTACCCGTGATGAAGGATGGAATTACCCGTACTTGTTGGTCTCCATTCTGCGAGTTGAGTCAATTCATTGGATGATGTGAACCTAAATTCGCTGATAGATGATGCTTCAAGAACTATGTTACTGCTTTTGATTTGTTGACGTTTGAAAATGTTGACATCTATTCAAATTCGAATCATGAAGAGGAAAATCCCTTATTCAATATATTCACGTTTTGCAGCTCAAATTCTTTAGTTTAAATTAGAAGAATTCAAGTCAATATGCGATTCACAAAATGGCACCTATATAGGAATCTTCTTATAAAATAAACATGTGTTTAACACGATACACACTGGCGACATGGCTTACACGTTTACCTTATACATTGATACTCTACGTCTGCGAAACGACAGGAGTCTGATTCCAATATTGTTTGCTGATATGCTAATGCGACCCAGCTCAGGGATGCAGTGTTGTGGCGCGATTGCTAAGACCATCACACCTGTTCATGGCAACAGGTTTGACTGATCAATATGAAAAAAAACCGCAGAGAAACGTCACACAAGATCGAAACCTGGCTTCCAAGCGTGTAGATTTGAGTTTAATGATTCATCTCAGCATGGCGACAAGTTATGTGGTGCAAGTACTAACATTGTTCCTGTCTGTAGCAACAAAATAGGGCAATGAGAGGCTAAGCTGAAGTGAAAGGGCTGATCTACAACAACGCCGAGTTACCATAGGGATTACTTCATTAATAATGGCGCTCGTTGGAAGATCGCTTCTAACGTATCTAAAGAAAACCGTTGCATACTTTATGCTGCTCAACTCGTATTCAATGCGGTGTTGTTCGAATATGCTGTTTTTTTCTTCTTTGTTACGTTTCCGATGGGTGGTTTTCTGAAGCATAGGCCAGAATTGTTTGTGTATGTAAGGTAATGTTCCCTAGCATTTGAATATTGACGACGAGTTCGTTTGAAGAATGAACTGGGTGAGAACATAAAATATTGAACATAGAATGTTGTCGATAACGAAAACACATGTTCCATCCTCCCGTACCATTTGTCAACAGTTCGAGTCGTCGATAATATAACGTGTCAACATCGGTTATAGATTGAATATACAAGTCTTGTGTGACCGCTGATTCCGTTATCAGCATGGAAGGTAATTCACTTAGTTCAACTGTAACTACGCCACGGCATCTAACGGAGCTGTCACAGTCGTATTAAAAACGCGAATTATGTCTATACCTGTGTTTACGAACAGATCATTTTGTTTGCAACCTCCAGTGTGCATGGTTGAGACAACGTGAAAATATAGGCGCACATATGTCGGGTTAAACATGCGCGCCTTAATTAATATGATTCTGGGCTCTTTAGTTCTACTTACTGAATTCTTGATTTTGTAATTACACTGAGTAGAACAGACACCACCGCGACAAAATATTGTACATGTATTGACTTTTACCTTCCCTACATAGCATCACTTCATATTGGATGTCACCTGTATGACATTACGTTATTTTAGCAACGGTAGAAAACAGCCAAATCTAAATACGAGATAACACATTTATCTTTTTTTATGCGCCCTGTTTTGAAACTACCATCCTGTCACTAGCTTTATCGTTATCTGTCTACAACAGAATAAATTGCCGTTGTTTTGCAGAGGTACGTCACAGTGTGAAGACTTCTGTCTCACACAAAGTTTATTGACTGGTCAATAACCATACCATGTCTTATTTGCAAGCATTTATCATGCCGGGCTATTCATACAACGTCGACCGCAACATTTCATCATAATTCTGCAGTTCAACAGGTCAAAGCAATGCTTTAACTCTTTTTACGTCTTAAATTTAATCTGCATCTAATTTGATCCAAAAGACATTTACATCATGGACTGGGAGGCCTTTTCAGTGTCTCAAATTTTGCTTTCGTTTATTCAATTCAAAGTGGTAAGCATGAGATTCTGCCAATAACTTCACGTCATTGTGGCAGCCACTAGACAGATGGGTGGAGTCTGTCTAGGTAGGTGGAGTTCTTTGGGCGGAGTCCGTATTCAACTATGTAAGCGCCTGGCTCCATTGTGCGCCCGGCTGCACTGCAAGCTGGGATCGATATGCAATGCTCAACAGAAGTTACCAAGCTTGTTAGCCGAATTCCTTCGGGATCATTTTGGACGATTGCTATGTGTTTAAGCATTAATGTGTGTGCAGCTTCGCAGTAATGGTCATGATCTTGGTGTATATATCATTTCGAATTAATAGTAGATAAACAAATCAGACATCTCGGCGCTCTTGTTTTGAAGGGAATGCGAGCCCCTAATAGAGAAGGTAGTTTCGTGCGGTTAGATAAAAGTGATCGCTAATTAACCAGTGCTTCACCTGGTGTGACCGCGATAGCCAATGATAAATTGACCAGCTGCGACTACGCTTCAAGTGGTGGTAAGTCTCAAATCTTAAGACTGACAGGCGCAGCGGATGGAGCAGCGTTGTGAAATGACTTCGATTGGAGCGCTGTTCACTTGTGGTGTGGATCGATTAGTTGTTGGATAAATAAACAAGCCTATTGTTTAAATAAAATGTGTTTAAATCGCGCCTTTAAGTCCGAACCCAAAGAGATGTTACATACTCTGATCAAGTTAAAAACTCCAAGGATTATGTCTGCATGGTCCCTTCTTTTCATCGTACGTACAATCTCTGTCTGTTGTTTGACAGCCCGTTACAATCTGAGTCAGCTTAATCAAAGTAAATATCCAAATGCTGATCCTCTGAAGTGGTTAAGTTTTAATACGACACTTGACACTGCCATGAACAGTTTTTTTCAAAGAGCATTGCTTCTGTACACCTTGGGATTATACACGAATGAATGTTTACATGATAATTCCAAACTCATACAAATGCAAAGTTGTTTAATGGACACCAACTGATATTGCATACATCACGAGGCCAGGATTGAGGTCATATATGATGATCTCTATATATACAGCATAACCTCATGATCATCCTCTGATGGACACTTCTCGCGGCAAAATGCATTGAAAGCAATTGGCAATTACGACACAACCAACTGCATTCGTCCTTTATTTGCGCTCAATGTGAAAAAAACCCGCAGAGAAACGTCACACAAGATCGAAACCTGGCTTCCAAGCGTGTGAATTTGAGTTAAATCATTCACCTCAGCATGGCGACAAGTTACGTAGTGCAAATACCAACATTGTTCCCGTCCGGGAGCAAAAACATAGGGTGAAAGGGGCTGATCTAAAAACGCCGTGTTACCATAGGGTTTACTGCATTAATAATGGCGCTCTCTGGAAAATCGCTTGTACCATAAAATATTTAACATAGACTGTTGCCGATAACAAAAACACATGTTCCATCCTCCCGTACCATTTTTCAACTGTTCGAGTCGTCGATAATATAACGCGTCAACATCGGTTATATAGATTGAATATTCAAGTCTCGTGTGACCGCTGATTCCGTTATCAACATCGAATGTAATTCACTTAGTTCAACTGCAACTATGCCTAGGCATCTAACGGAGCTGTCACAGTCGTATTAAAAACGCGAATTATGTCTATACCTGTGTTTACGAACAGATCATTTTGTTTGCAACCTCCAGTGTGCATGGTGGAGACAACGTGAAAAATATAGGCGCACATATGTCGGGTTAAACATGCGCGCCTTAATTAATATGATTCTGGGCTCTTTAGTTCTCTTTATTATTCTTGAATTGTTTTGATTTTGTAATTACACTGAGTAGACAGACACCACCGCGACAAAATATTGTACATGTATTGACTTTTACCTCCCCCACATAGCAACATTTTATATTGGATGTCACCTGTATGACATTACGTTATTTTAGCCCAAATCTAAATACGAGATAACACATTTATCTTTTTTTATGCGCCCTGTTTTGAAACTACCATCCTGTCACTAGCTTTATCGTTATCTGTCTACAACAGAATCAAAATTGCCTTAGAATGTTGTTGCAGAGGTACGTCACAGTGTGAAGACTTCTGTTCTCACACAAAGTTATTGACTGGTCAATAACCATAACCATGTCTTATTTGCAAGCATTTATCATGCCGGGCTATTCATACAACGTCGACCGCAACATTTCATCATAATTCTGCAGTTCAACAGGTCAAAGCAACGCTTTAACTCTTTTTACGTCTTAAATTTAATCTGCATCTAATTTGATCAAACAGACATTTACATCATGGACTGGGAGGCCTTTTCAGTGTCTCAAATTTTGCTTTCGTTTATTCAATTCAAAGTGGTAAGCATGAGATTCTGCCAATAACTTCGTCATTGTGGCAGCCACTAGACAGATGGGTGGAGTCTGTCTAGGTAGGTGGAGTTCTTTGGGCGGAGTCCGTATTCAACTATGTAAGCGCCTGGCTCCATTGTGCGCCCGGCTGCACTGCAAGCTGGGATCGATATGCAATGCTCAACAGAAGTTACCAAGCTTGTTAGCCGAATTCCTTCGGGATCATTTTGGACGATTGCTATGTGTTTAAGCATTATGTGTTCAGCTTCGCAGTAATGGTCATGATCTTGGTGTATATCATTTCGAATTAGTAGTAGATAAACAAATCAGACATCTCGGCGCTCTTGTTTTGAAGGGAATGCGAGCCCCTAATAGAGAATGTAGTTTCGTGCGATTAGATAAAAGTGATCGCTAATTAACCAGTGCTTTACCTGGTGTGACCGCGATAGCCAATGATAAATTGACCAGCTGCGACTACGCTTCAAGTGGTGGTAAGTCTCAAATCTTAAGACTGACAGGTGCAGCGGATGGAGCAGCGTTGTGAAATGACTTCGATTGGAGCGCTGTTCACATTGTGGTGTGGATCGATTAGTTGTTGGATAAATAAACAAGCCTATTGTTTAAATAAAATGTGTTTAAATCGCGCCTTTAAGTCCGAACCCAAAGAGATGTTACATACTCTGATCAAGTTAAAAACTCCAAGGATTATGTCTGCATGGTCCCTTCTTTTCATCGTACGTACAATCTCTGTCTGTTGTTTGACAGCCCATTACAATCTGAGTCAGCTTAATCAAAGTAAATATCCAAATGCTGATCCTCTGAAGTGGTTAAGTTTTAATACGACACTTGACACTGCCATGAACAGTTTTTTTCAAAGAGCATTGCTTCTGTACACCTTGGGATTATACACGAATGAATGTTTACATGATAATTCCAAACTCATACAAATGCAAAGTTGTTTAATGGACACCAACTGATATTGCATACATCACGAGGCCAGGATGAGGTCAATATGATGATCTCTATATATACAGCATAACCTCATGATCATCATCTGATGGACACTTCTCGCGGCAAAATGCATTGAAAACAATTGGCAATTATGACACAACCAACTGCATTCGTCCTTTATTTGCGCTCAATGTGAAAAAAAACCCGCAGAGAAACGTCACACAAGATCGAAACCTGGCTTCCAAGCGTGTGAATTTGAGTTAAATCATTCACCTCAGCATGGCGACAAGTTACGTAGTGCAAATACCAACATTGTTCCCGTCCGGGAGCAAAAACATAGGGTGATGAATGAAAGGGGCTGATCTAAAAACGCCGTGTTACCATAGGGTTTACTGCATTAATAATGGCGCTCTCTGGAAGATCGCTTGTACCATAAAATATTTAACGTAGACTGTTGCCGATAACAAAAACACATGTTCCATCCTCCCGTACCATTTTTCAACTGTTTGAGTCGTCGATAATATAACACGTCAACATCGGTTATAGATTGAATATTCAAGTCTCGTGTGACCGCTGATTCCGTTATCAACATCGAATGTAATTCACTTAGTTCAACTGCAACTATGCCTAGGCATCTAACAGAGCTGTCACAATCGTATTAAAAAACGCGAATTATGTCTTTACCTGTGTATACGGACATATCATTTTGTTTGCAACCTCAAGTGTGCATGGTGGAGACAACGTAAAAATATAGGCGCACATATGATAAACATGCGCTCCTGAATTAATATGATTCTGGGCTCTTTAGTGCTCTTTATTGAATTCTTGATATTATAATTACACTAAGTAGAGCATCATGACACAATATTATGCATGTATTGACTTTTACCTCGGGTTAGACACCACCGTGACAAAATATTATACTTATATGACTTTTACCTTCCCTACATAGCATCATTTTATATTGGATGCCACTTGTAGGATATTACGTTATTTTAGACCAGGTAGAAAACAGCCAAATCTAAATACGAGATAACACATTTATCTTTTTGTATGCGCCCTGTTTTGAAACTACCATCCTGGCGCTAGCTGTATCTTTATCTGTCTACAACAAAAGCAGTCTATATTCAAGTGTGATGGATTGATCTTAGAATTAAGTGCCGTTGTTTCGCAGAGGTACGTCACAATATGAAGGCTTCGGTTTCTCACAAAGTTATGGACTGGTCAATAGCATAACTCCATGTCTTATATGCAAGCATATATCATGCCGGGCTATTCATGCAATGTCGACCGCAACATTTCATCATGATTCTGCAGTTCAACAGGTAAGAGCAACGTTTTACCTCTTTTTACGTCTTACATTTGATATGCATTTACTTTGATCAAACAGACATTTACATCAGGGACTTAGCGGACTTTTCAGTGTCTCAAATTTTGCTTTCGTTTTTTCGATTCAAATTGGTAAGCATGAGATTCTGCCAATGAGTTCTTTGTAAGCGCCTGGCTCAACTGCGCACCCCCTCCACTGCAAGCTGGGGTCGATATGCAATGTTCAACGGAAGTGATCATCATAGCTATACCAAGCCTGTAGGCCAAATGCCCTGGCGATTATTTATGACGGTTGCTATATGTTTAAGAATTATGTGTGCTTCACATGGTTTGACCACGATAGCCAATGATAAATTGACCAGCTGCAACTAAGCTTCACGTGGTGGTAAGTCCCGAATCTTAAAACTGACAGGTGCAGGGGGTGGGGCAGCGTTGTGCAATTACATCGATTGGAGCGTTGTTTACATTGCGTTCACATTGTGGTGTGGAGCGATTAGTTGTTGGGAAAATAAACAAGTGTATTGTTCAAATACAATGTGTTTAAATCGCGCGTTTAGTTCCAAACCCAACGAGATGTTATATACTCTGATAAGGTCAAAAGCAATAATGGAACACACTGTTACGTCCATCAACATTGGTTTGTTAATCATTTTATATTTATCAGATGCTACTATGAAGCAAGCCCAGTGGTGTAATAGTTGACAGCTCCGCTTTCCGACCAGCAGATAATGGGGTCGATCCTCAAGTTTGCATGTTTCATTTTCGAAAAGGATCTTCCCAGTGCAGTTGATATCACAGCCCGTCCTGGACAACGGGCAAGCGACATGTTTCACCAAGTCGCACCGAATGGGAGCTGTCTAATAATCACACTCATTGACCCAAATACCCGCAATTGGTCTCAATTGTTCAGGTCGTCTATAGCATGGTACAAGTGCAATATACCACGAATAAATACCTGTAAATAACCGCCTGTAAGAACTGCTTATATCATATTCAGGAAACAATCCTCCAGCTAATTATAATAATCCTTACTCATGGCAGCATAACATCAGAACAAAGGTAGCAAACAACTGAAGCCTAGCACTGCAGCACAAATAATGTGCGTCTGCAGCTTGCACTGAAATGAAACACAAAAACAAGTAATATGCAGTGAAATGCAACACAAAAATAGTGCATCAGAAATACCCACTGAAATGTACCATACAATAAGCAATAAGCACTGACACGCATCACAAAAACAGTGCATCTCCTATAAGCACAGAAATGTAATACAAAAGTGTGATTCCGCAATACGCACGGAAATGCAACGCAAAAACAGTGTCAATACGCTCGAAAATATAGCACAGCAACAGTGACAATACGCTGGTAAATGTCACACAAAAACAGTGTCAAAACGCTGGTTTATGCAACACAAATGCAGCGTCAATACGCTCGTAAATACAACACAAATACGGTGACAATACCGCTGGTAAATGCAACACAAATACAGTGACAATACGCTGGTAAATGCAACACAAAAACAGTGTCAAAACGCTGGTTAATGCAACACAAACACAATGGCAATACGCTCGTAAATGCAACACAAAAACAGTGACAATACGCTCGTAAATGGAACACCAAAACAGTGTCAATGCGCTTGTAAATGCAACCCAATAACAGTGTCAATACGCTCGTAATTGCAACACAAATACAGTGTCAGTACGCTCGTAAATGCATCACAAATACAGTGTCAATACGCTCGTTAATGCAACACAAAAACAATGTCAATATGCTCGTAAATGCAACACCAAAACAGTGTCAATACGCTTGTAAATGCATCACAAATACAGTGTCAATACGCTCGTAAATGAAACAAAAACAGTGACAATACGCTTGTAAATGTAACACAAACACAGTGACAAAACGCTCGTAAATGCAACACAAAAACAGTGTCAATACGCTTATAAATGCAACCAAAAACAGGGTCAATACGCTCATAAATGCAGCATAAAAACAATTCATCTACATAACATCAACACTAGGGATAAAGTGATACTCCAGCCGGCTGACTGATATAAAAACATCATAGACTTTACTCATTTATCGAATATATCCTGTTTTAAAGACAGCGTGAGTTATTGCTTGGATAGTTATCCTCCTTTATTGAAAGCTTGGTCCAGATCTGAATTCAAAGGCGCGGCCATTTTGTGGTATGAGCGCCAGCAAGAATATTGCTTGTTACCGACTATGTTTATGCATTATGCTGCAGTTTGAAGGGCAACTTCTGCTTCATCAATTTGAGCCACAGAAGAGGACGATTGGTTCGAAAAAAAACGACGAATGAAAGTTGTAGCGGCGACAAAAGCCACTGGGACGGGAGGGACGTCGCAACGAAGGGGTGGCAACTGGATACATTGGAGGGGTACTCTGCGCACATTGTTAAAAAATGCACACTATTCAAGAGAAACTGTGTTGCTAAGAAATGCCAAAAACAATGCAATTTATGTCCCATCTGGAATGTTATCACCCAGACTTCAGAGAAGTTTGCCTCACCTAAGCTGTACTAAGGACTACACTAGTGAGAGAAACGACATAATAAAGGGGCATACCCGTATATCTGACATCAAGCCACACGACACCATGCTGCCGCCAAGTGGTGCTCTCAATGAGAGATTGCATTGCAACTTAGGCCGAGAGGTGGCAGCACAGAGCAATGCGGTTTCAAGATCAGCCTGAATTTATCGCCTCAATGCGCTTAGCTGGCACTGTCAATGTGCTGTGCATAGCGGACGAAAAGCGATCAAACTCCTAGTGGAACCAATGAACCTCTGTGAGGTCCAGATTTTTTTCAAACGTAATATTTGTCTGTTATATGCTATGTAACATTCGACAGTGCATCGTCCAGACAACTGCCTAACGTGATGTGTTGTATTCGTAAGATATAGTTGAGAGGGTATCAAATGGGCCATTATGGGTTTGATATTATATGAATCTCATTGAACGGTCCTATCCCGGGGGTTATATAGTTGTCATTTTATACCATGAACGGATATAGTAATTATTTATAATTCTTCACCCGAGTGCTCTTAATTTTGTGAAGATTAAATTGTTTTGCTACTTACTAATGTCCGTCTGTTTCCGTAAAAAGGTAATAACGGGACTGAGTTTATGTTTTATAATTTTAAAGAACCCAGAATTAAATCAAAACACTGTGGACTTCCAAGTCTCCGAGTTTATCATACATTCCGCCACGGACAACATGCAAATAGAGGTGCAGGTGAATAATCATTAAAGGAAAAAATCAGTGCACAAGACTACTAAAACATAGTAACAGAAATTGTTAAAATTCATCTAATCAAGCACAGCATCTTCGAAGAAGTCCCTGGAAAAAAAACTCATTGGCATGGGTCACTGGAACAATCTCAATCCTCTTAGAGGTGAACACAACGAGGTGACTAAGTCGACTGTTTGTAGAAAACTACTGGCCCTGAATAAGGTAAAAGTAAACGTGTTGGCAGTTGAGGGTCAGCCGGTTGTTCATACTGACCAGGTATGTCACATAGACAGGAGTGACAGCTGACTGGCAATATAGGCGCACTTGAACTCAACAATCAGGTCATCAGACACAACACCATCTAGTGAGCATGCGAGGTAGGGGTTTGGCGCGAATCTGATTGACGGGGGCCAGTGACTTTGCCATACGGACCAGGTCCGTTTTGATTGTGGCTGCCAAACAGGGAGGACTGCAGGCTCTTGCCTCTTTCTATGTGCTGAGCTTTATTACTGGCTTAGCCCAGAGTAGTCTCCCTCAACTCCTGGCATTGAGTCGATGAGGTATGGGGGATGCCTTCATGGTGAAGGAATTCATCTTGTGAAGAAAGTTTTAAGATATCTTGGCCATTGGCAGAACTAGTGTCATGAACAATGTGTGACAATCAATAGAAGACACTTTCTTGACATTTACATATGTTCTGCTTATAATCGTGCCGCGTGTTTTCTAACTGTACAGTTCAGCTCCTCAATGCATGTTTTCATTTGGACACCAAATAGGCAAACAGCAGTTGTCAATCAATCACAGTGAAGTAACACACCGTAGTTTTGCAGCTCATTCATCAAATTTTACTGTTCATTAATTTTTTTTAAACACGCGAATTGCTAAGACTTAAACGACACGTTCACGGTTTAGATCTGTGTTGTCAGTAGTCGAGATAATTATACCATATCCAATGTCCACTGAAACACACCTCTCAGGTTTGCCCAAGACTGGTAGCTTAATCGATTACCAGCAAGCTTATCAGGAAAACATGATCTAGTGCAAATGAAGTGAATGTCAAAGATAACAATTACTAGTATATTTCTACGCACAGCATAATATTTTAGATTACGATCTACATAGAATAGTCAATATTGACAAGTCAATATCTATATAAACTTCGATGCATTAAACATATGTCCACAGAACATTATACGTCATAACTATACTTCGAATCCAACTCATACCTATTGTTCAGAAATCATATCCAATCCAACTTGTTTTGATACGAATACAATTTGAACCATTTGTTGATTAGTCAGAACAATATATAAAAATAAGCCAATACACGTCTGGACAGAAACTCATATTGAATATCTATGAGGGCGCTATATATTGGGAATATTCTCATTGATGCTTGCTTTGTTGTCATATTTTGTCATGTGAAATAACAGTATATGTATAAGTATATCCATATTTACTTATAGAACCATTGCTGAATGTAAGTTGAGTCTATTACAAGATTATTCATTGGCAAAAGTCATTCCCTTTGTATCGCACATATAGTAATGTATGAAAGTGGACTAAATCTAAGTATGAGGTCATTGTTATTGTGATAAAACACCGGATATGAAGATTGTGGGGTGATATGGGAATAAATGAAATACAATTGCTGAATACATTCACTGCTATATTTTCCTCGTACCCTTCCAGCTTCCATTATGATACTAATTGGCTAGAATTATTGGGGCACTACGGCCATGATTAAATTGTCTGTTGGTGGCTAAACTAAAACAAACAGAAAAATACAATCCACTGAGAAATTTCTATTCATAAATCCCTGCGCAAGTCAGGTGGTACAAAACTTTGTACTCCTTTCTAAAAACCACTAACGTTGTTAATGTGTTAAATGATTTTTTGCCATGGGAACAATACAAAAACTTGCATTTATAACACAAGATATATGTCCAATTTCAAGGCTCTTATCCCCTATTCCTATATCAGATTTCGTTCCTTCTCCTTTTGCATATGAGAAACGCATTCAACATTATTCACTGAACGGAATATACGTATTTTATATTTTAGACTAAATACCTGGGAAGTAAACAGCTGGCAACGCATAACAAAATGTTTTCCACGACACTCTCACATCCTCGAAGTAGTCACGACACGCCAAGCAACTGAGAGCACGATATTTTGTTAGTCTTCCGAAATCACGCTTTAGAATTGCCGTGCATAATCGACGGCCTCATTTCCAGAGCTTAGTTTGCAAAATGTGACATTGACCATCAAAGACGCCGATTTAAAGTTCTCAGAGAAACACGGTGTCTGATTGGCGCATCCGATTTGTCACCTATTCGCAGCATTTCATCTAATTCAACTAAGCATCTTAATTAACTTACTGGCATGATATTTGTCTGATAACGGCACATGACCCTCAATAAGTGAGTCGTGCCTCCACCTGGTGTAATCAATCGAAAGCATATGTACGCATGCATTATTGGATGTTGTGGCTGTGATATCGTGGTGGGGTGCATGAGAGATTTGTTATGTACTACTTAACTTGAGCAGAAACTAATGCCAATATTTATCGATTAACTGATAATAGATGAAAATCTAGGCGCAAGATTTATAACTGTGTTTTATTGACTGGCACGTGGCTTCATAAAAAAATCATTTAGGCTCATAGGACACGTGGAAAGACAAAGTATCAATGATACCGTTCGATGCATATACAAAGCTTTCAATACAAATATGGTGCATGACTATGACACGGGTTAATTTGGTGAATAGAAGCTGCACAGTAACCAACTGACATAACAAGTGCAAATATTTTGTCTAGCCATAAATAGGACAGCGTCGAACCTAGTCCTGGGACATTAAGAAATAGCTGTGAGTGAATTACCGATCAAATCGAGTCGAATTAGGTTTGTGAGTCCACCCAGTATGTTGGGGTCGATTACAGCTATCCGATTGTGCATCAGGTACAGTTCTAAGAGAGTGCCTGTAACACTCTGGAGGTTTGGGAGCTCCACCAGCATGTTCATGTTTATCTTCAGCGTTATGAGTTGGATGAAGTTAGGGAAGCAGTCTTTTGTAGTGATGCTGTTTTGACTCCAGCCTCGCTTCTGTTGTTGGGATGTCAGTTGGTACTTGTGTGTCGTATTGATGGACATTAGTTCAATCAGTGAACGCCCAAACACATGCGAATAGCTGTTAGTGTGATATACCAATGTTTGGTAGATCCGCCAATGATAATTTAATTTTTCGCTTTACTTCTTCGTTCGCCTAGGTCCTTAGGTTGTCACCGTGACGTCACTGACCGCTAGTTAACTTTCGGTGGCGTGAATCGCTTCACAGAATGCTGAATTTTGGTTGCATTAAACAAGCGGGTGGTTTGTCGAGAGTGTGCTTTCACTAACACAAGTTTGTTTTATGTGCTAAGCCAACTTGGTGTTAGCATGCTATGATAACAGTTGCATGAAGGCACACGTTAAACCTTCTGAATAGAAAATATTTCTCTCCTGTTCTGCGCTGTAGCAGTTTCTCATCGCCTATGCTATAGCTTTGCACTTAACTTTTCAATGATGTGGCTCAATTACACAATGCATACACACAAATACACTCGCAACTCCTGGGTGAAAGCATCAGGGGTGGGTTCCGTAGGTTCACTCGTTGAAAGAGGAGAGAGGTGGGTCCCATTAGGTTACCTCGTTGAAAGAGGAGAGAGGTGGGTCCCGTAGGTCCCCTCGCTGAAAGAATAGAGAGGTGGGTGCCACAAGGTTTCCATGATGTAACAGGAGAGAGATGAGTCCTACTAAGTATCCTCGCTGAAAGAGGATAGCGGTGGGTCCCATTAGGTTTCCCTGTTAAAAGAGGAGCGCGGTGTGACCCATTAGATTTCCTCACTGAAATAGGAGAGAGGTGGGGCCAACTAGCTGTTCTTGTTGAAAGAGGAGAGCGGTGGGGCCCACTAGGTATTAGGAGAGAAGTGGGTCCTACTAAGTATCCTCGCTGAGGGAGGGTAGCGGTTGGTCCCATTAGGTTTCCTCTTTGAAAGAGGAGCGCGTGTGTCTCACTGGATTTCCTCGCTGTAATAGGTGAGATGTAGGGCTATTAGGTTTCCTCGTTGAAAGAGGAGAGAGGGGGGGGGGTCCATTAGGAGAGACGTGGGTCACACCCGGTTTCCTCGTTGGAAGTGGAAAGAGGTGGGTCGCACTAGATACATGATTTTGACGTGATTACTTATACATGATATTGACGTTACTCCTTATTCATGATGTTGACGTAATTACTATGCATGATATTGACTTTATTACTTATACATGATGTCGACGTTATAACTTACACATGATATTGACTTTATTACTTATACATGATATCGACGTTATAACTTACACATGATATTGACGTTATTACTTATATATGATATGAACGTTGTTACTTATATATGGCATTGACGTCATTACTTATACATGATATGAATTTATTACTTATTCATGATGTTGATTTTATAACTTGCACAAGAAATTGACGTGATTACATATGCATGATATTGACGTTATTACTCATACATGATATTGACTTTATAACTGATACATGATATTGACGTTATTATTTTTACATTATGTTGTCCAATCCAAAACTGTTATGTATTTTTTTGTGAATTTTACCAAAGATTTAACATTATAACATTACTGCGTCTACTCTAGAAATTCTTTCTTGCATACTAAATGATGATATATAGCCATGGGAATAAAATGCAAGTTTTCATGTCAATTTCTGTTTTCCTTCTCCTGTTGTGATGCCGGTCTAAACTCGTTACATGATGATGCTGCGATTGCTAACAGCAGGGTAATATTTCTGAAAACGTATGTTCCCTGATGGGTCTGGTTGGGCTCTTGCGCAGTTGGACCCAGGCCGGGTTGGGAGACGCTAAAGGCGCTTACGATATCTTGGTTAAGGATATATCATAATTTCATTTAATCGTCATAACGTTCGTGTGCGCAACTTGAACGCTCCAGGGGTAGCATACGCTTTTTATGCCGTCCAATTATCCATTTCTCTCGTCGTTTGTTTATAATAGCTCTTCTCAAACTATTTCAGTATCATTTCCTCGGCTTTATTGCAAAGTGTCATCCATCAGCGACTAAATTCCCCTATGGTTTTTAGTGATTTTCGTTTTGCTCCACCGCGTGTTTCATTCACTCGAAATAGTTTTATTCACCCTTTGCTGATCCATTCACTAGTGTGGGAAGTGCGGATCTATATCATAATGATCCGATTTTCATATATATGTTCCCGTAATCCAAGCAAAACGGTGCACCGCGACGCAACTTCTCATTTTCGAGTTTCCGCTCGTTCCTTTCCGTATACACTTCCCTGGATATACTCATTCAACCTCGGGTTGATGCTGATAAATTGCTTAAAGGATCAAACAAGTTCCAAGTCGAAAGGCCCACAGGTTCCTGGGCTGGCTCATTGCTAGAAGTGACTTGACTTCAAACGGGGGCCGTATGAGTGTTTACTTCAATAAAATATCATCAATGGGCTATGGTGTTTCTCGAGGATATGAGAATGCGCCTCAATAGAGGAGAACTATTACTGATAGAGAGCGAATAATTAATGATCGAGCATAAATACCAAAAGGAATATGCAAATGCGGAATTTCGGATGTGCTGTGTAATTAATAGCCTCTTGTGTTTTTGATTCTTGGAAATTCTAAAGCTAATGATCACTCTCATTATCATAACGCTCAAATGCGCATCGCCTATCATGACGTTCACAACTTGGCCGCTAGATGACGTTATATAATCGGTTTTGTGATAGCCTAAAATTAAAGGGTCAAGGCCAAAAGCTTCGGTTGTGCTGAGTGCTGAAAACCAGCCACCCGTTAGTCGATCTAGCTGGAACATCCCTAGAACCGAAGCTAAGGATCACAGGGATGCAATTGTATACGTCCTTTATTCGTAAGGTTCATCTTATATCACATGGCAATCGTTATCATTGCCTTAAACGTGTATTCGGGCGAATATGCAGTGCAGTGCGCGGGAAAAGGGATTTTGCCTCAGTGAACTGTGCTGGGAGTAAGCAGCGTGTATAAGTTACGTATAGGTGATGTAATAAAAATCCTGAGAATCCGGCTATCATGAAGTGGTCTATATTACTTGGTTGCGTCTGTTTTCCCTTGTTAACGGTATGTTGTTTATATAACTCCATCGCGTCAGACCGGGCGCGGGTGCTGTGGATTGTCTTTAACAACGACAATTGTCATCGTGTTATTGGACGGAAATACAAGCATCATAAAATGCTTTAGGTCAAAGTGTGCTATCCTCAGCTTTTTTTAAAGGAATATTTAAGCTGTTAAAGCCATGTCTACATCACAATAGGGGGTCAGTGAAACAATGTAACTTTCTCTGGGTGATGTTATGTAAGTACTGGAACTTTTGTACGAGTTGTACTATACATCAGCATGACAAGAACTCCTGTAGTTGTGTTCAGGCAACTGAATCACATAATACTCATACTGAACCATATCTGTCGACAATATCTATGGAATTTGTGCATCCACTGTTTATTAGCCCAACAGACCAATATCAGGTTTTACCACCTTGTTGGTCTCTCAGAACAACCACCTACTTTGTTTTCGTTTCATACACATCATGACAGAATACACCACTTATTTTCGCGAAGTATGCATTCTTGGTTGAGATTCAGGCGATCAGTGTCGAGAGTGATAATTTAGTTTGGAACAAGATAATGTTTCATATTCCGATCGCCAGCCGAAACATATATTTGCGATAACTTTCATAGTTTACCGGTGATATTACCTTCCGAAATACAAGCGTGGAAGACGGTATCCCAGCAACTTTCGATGAAAATATGAAGGTGAAAGTCTTCGTGATTCGGTGTAGTATTTGCGTGACAGTGAGCTGAATATATAATTAATAATTGATGATAGCAAAGACTTGTCCACGAAAGTGCACGAAGGTTTGTATTCTTCGTTTAATACACACACAAACACACACGCACATATATATATATATATATATATATATATATAGATATATATATATATATATATATATATATATATATATATATATATATATATATATATATATATATGTATATATATATCTATATATATATATATATGTATATATACATATGTATATATATATATATATATATATATATATATATATATATATATATATATATGTATATATATTTATATATATATGTATATATATATGTATGTTTACATGATAATCACACATACTTAATAAAGCGTTTTTAACCAATACGTCCTTTTCACTGGTTAAGTCAGTTGGTTGCTATTCACCTAATTTCCCCGTGTCATGGTCATGCACCATTAATGTATTGAAAGCTTTGGACATGCATAAATTGGTTATCATTGACGCTTGGTTTTTCCAGGGGTTCTGTGAGCTTAAACGTTCTTTTTATTAAACCACATGACGGTCGTTAAAAATCATTCATAGATCATGTAACCACAAAAGTACCTAGATTTTAATTTATTATCAGTTTATTGAGCCAAACGAGAAATATTGGTATTATTTTTTGCTCGAGTGAAGTTGTACATTACAAATCTCTCATGTACCCCACAACGATATCACAGCCACAACATCCAATAAAGCATGCGCACATATATTTTCGATTGATCACACCAGGTGAAAAGCGCACAAGGACAACAAATCCCCAAGGAGAAGGAACGAATTCTGAGTTAGGAATAGGGGATAAAAGCCTTGAAATTAGTCATACACCTTATGTTATACATGCAAGTTTTTTTATTGTTCCCAGGGGAAAAAAAATTAACACATTAACAGCGTAACTAGCTCTTTGTACCACCTGACTTGGGTTGGCATATATGATTTGAAATTTCTCCGTGGAATGTATTGTTCTGTTTGTTGTAGATGGCTTCCATCAGACAATTTAATTATTGACCTGAGAGGTGTGCTTCAGTGGGCATTGGACATGGTACAATCATCACGACAATCGTCATGATTATAAGCAGAACATATGTAAATGTCATAAAAGTGACTTCTATTGATTGTCACACATTGATTATGGCACTAGTACATTATAATAGCGGGTAAATAACCTCAATTAATTGTAGCGTAACACAACGAGTACAGCTATACACTCAACAAATCCGCTAAAAGCAGATTATTTGGTCTTTCTCAGCACATTATAAACGACAAAAGGCACTTCGTTCATGAAGTGAATGTGCGTACTAAATATCAGCAGAAGAAGGGTTCTGTGAGAGAATAACATGTAATAAAAATTATCAATTGATGCACAAGCAGAATAAAATATTCAGACAAGGACTGTCAACCTCTTGTTAAAAATCTGATCCCCAAGGGTGCAATGAGTTATTCGTTGATAACCAAAAATTGCACTCAGGCTAAATCAATGAACAAAGCTAGGAAAATATGGGAGATCATGAACTATTCGTAAACGTGCCGAAATTGATCAGTAATCGTTAGATAAACAATTATTTCATGCTCTGATTAGAACTCCCATAAGAGTCCACCATTATACGTCTTGGTGGTAAACTTAATGTGCAACAATATTTCTTGGCTGTCCTTATATACTCGGATCATTGTTAATAATGACGTAACGAACAGATATCTAATTCCTTGAATAGTTTATGAGTATTTCGTTATGGTTATGTGCCAAACTATGCGGTACCGGCATAGCACAAATCAATCATATTGTTTGAATACATTCACCACAAGAAAATACACAGCATAAAAATACACATCTCACTCTCATCTAATATTGTGAATGGTAGAACCACTGCTGAATGTGTACATCTTTGCACAGTTCATCACTACCGGCTGACAGATCGGCCAATGTGCGCTCTAATCTAATGTTGTGGATGGTAGACCCACTGCTGAATGTCCACACCATTGAACGGCTGATGACTACCAACGGGCAGACTGACCAAGGTATGCTTGCTCAAGATGCAAGTTTTCTCACTCAGAACCCATTCCACAAGCTGACATCTGAATGCTACCCATCTTACACATCTGTCCCAGCAATCATCCATGCTGTCTAAGTTGTATAACCTCTGGTCGTCGTAATCAATTGTGCGCCAGTTCTGTTTAATCTCTCTCTTCCAAGCACCTCAATCATCGAGCAAAAAACAGCAAGGCAATGAACACCAGAGGCGCATGTAACAAAGGATATAAAGAAGCAATACGATTTCAATTTGTCATAAGCTTGTAGTTGGTTGCTAGTCAATAATGCGTGAATATGTAGATAACATAATTTCACACAGACTATTGATATCGTTTACGTCATGAGTAGGTACGATATAGAAATGAGTGATCAGTGTGAAACGCTTATTACCATTTCACATATGCAAACTACTATGAGCAGAGCGACACATAATGCACCATTATACCGTTTAGCTGAAATGACATTACATCAAGAACACACAGGGATATTGGAATATTATAATATTCTAGGGTACCAGTCGGAATATTGATGCAGTCCATATTGCATACATTTAATTTCGTACTCAGGGGGATCGCCAATGTGGAGTCTTAATTCTACGCCCCTCTAGAACGAAATCGTACCACCAAAAATATGCCACTGATAATCAAATTACGCAATTAATTTCATCTGCCCATGGGACAAAGGCATTCAGTGGCAAATATTGCAATTCCCAATGTCAAACTTCTGCATCTGCCCAATCCCTAACTAGTTGCTGATGCACAATTAGAAAATCTAAGCATGTTGACGGCAGTTCCCTAGTATATATAGCCAAGTATATCATGTTCATGAATAAATGATCATTCCCAACTCTGCAATCGTCGCTGTAAAAGTATAATAAAACTTCCAGTCCTAACCCAACTAGCATTTGATTATAACATATTTTACTATTTTCAAGAAGGATGGTGATGTTCGAGATTCAATTTATATGGCACATTTTAGGGTTGATCATCACTTAGTTCACACGAAACGTCAGCTAAACCCGCCCCTAGGTTATGTAGCGCTAGTGGCTGCGTATTGTGTGCCATGGGTAATAATAGCTACGCGCAATTGAACCGTGATAGAAGATAGTTTGTTTAATCTATGCACCACAACCACAACTTAGCACGCATTCGATAGTTAGTGTTTCATTACAAATTTGTGTACTGGTAATTCAAAATATTCATCCTAATAGGTCAATAAACACCTGGCAAAACCGAGCCGTTGTTGATGATCGTCTATGTAAATATTTGTGAAAATCGATGAAGTGCTCTTAATTTTGTTGTTCGGCTCGACCAAGAGATAATCATGAAACCTGTAGTAATCAGCGTGCCATTCAGAATATACTCACCCGCGTACATGCACAGGTGATTCATGTATTCAGGTCCATCAATTCTCTCTTTTACCGTCGAACTTTTTTTGACATCACAAGCGAAGGTCGATTTGCCCACAGGGAAGTACACTGCTGTTTCACACTGAGTGTTATGGAGACATTGCTTCGCACATTCTATAATACTGGATACTTCTACCCGATACAGGGTGTCCGCCATCACCGAGACCCCATACTCCACTCGGTAGTATAGGTTTCTGTTTCCAACGTTGCTTTCTGAACTTGCCATTACGGCAAGATTGGAACAAATCATCAAAAGAATGAGACAAAACATGTTTGCGTGCGGCTATCGTCTTGCAGCTTTGTAAGGATGGGTAGAGTTATTAACAGTGTTAACCTGCTGCAGTCGGCTCGAATCCCGTATTGATCCCAATTGCAGAACGCGCTGTGTTTCCCTGTCAAACCATCCTGCACAGTGGCTTCCTGTATAGCAACCAATAGCAGAGCACTGCCTAGCAAAATCACCCAATCAGCGCCTGTGTCATCACAACGACTGTTCTTTTTTTGTATTATGCTATATTGCTTACTGTCATTGTAAAGTTCACAATCAGCCCCTACCGAGTGGTTGCTGACGAGCGTGGACGGTTGGAAATGCAGTAGCCCACCGCAAGCCTTTGCCGTTGTAAAACGTGCGAGATAACTTAAAGAAAAGTCGATATGCTGATTATAATACTGCGTATGTCAGGCGACTTCCTTTGCCTCCGTATTGTTCGTCCCTATTCGATATTTTACCATACGCACTTCATAAAATGAACCTTGCATTGCAAATTGGTAAAGTGTCTAGGTACATTTCTTAGCTGTTTCAATAGCATTAACGATGTTGCTGATGTACGGGTTAATAGCTAAAACGACCAGGCTAGTGTTAAGGAGCGTTACGGGGTTGTTTGGGTGCGTCAAAATCGGCAAAAAGCGTTATGTAATTTTGGTCGGCCCTTACTGGCAACTGGAAGTGTGGATTGGTCAGTATGATTCATGTAATGAAAGAATTATTCACCATCAAGCTATTATTTATGGTGGAACTATTTTTCTACATCATTTTAAAGAAATGCGGGTTTGGCGGACATTCTTTAACCAGGTACGATTCCCATCCATGACCGGTTAGGTGGGGTCTGGAGAAGTACACTGCGTGCTGACGTCTGTTCTGTGTGACGCAATAAATGCTGATTTGATGATTACAAAGTTGTTGCTGTGGCACAATGTGAATATTTTGTATGCTTGCTCATCCAATCAATAATCATAGCTCGCAATCAATGTTATTCAACAGATATCACTGAATACTGAAGTTCACCAAGACATACCAATGATATTGTTGAACACAAATATTGACGTGGGTGTTCATGATAGTATACACAGGTTGCATTCGAGACACTGCTTCATTCAGCGTCGCTTGGCTTTGACGCCTACCTAACACCATGATACCCCATGCTCACAAGGAAACGACAGGTGTCTGATCGTGCAAGCACGGTTAAGCGAAGCGGGATTCTTTTAAAATACAGTTGTTGATGGATACAGGTGTGGCATATCCAATTTATCAATGTCACAGAACGCGCATGTAATAATATTGAAATATAGCGCCCTACCAAGGGTATTTGTTCATCGCTATTCACCACCACATGGCGACATTGGCGGACTCAAAACAACGCTGTTCCTGTGTATGGCAACAATTAAGGCGATGAGAAACTCGGCTCGATTGAAAGAGGCTAATCTCCGTGTTGCTGCATTATTCACGGCACTTTATGGAATATCAACGTGGCCAGTAGCATGTTTTGAGAATAAGTTTTATTCACTTCATTTTGCTACAGTACTTATATTCGATATCCTTTCAATATTTATGACGAGCTTTTTGGTGTAACGTCGTTATGCTACCTTGTTTCACGTTATCAATTAGGCTGAAAACGTAGTCGATTTCTTTTTTTTCTTCCATCACCATATTACTCTCGCTAGGAAATAGAATTATTGATCAGCGGCATGGGCAATTTCAGTAAGATATTTACTTCGATATGTAATTAAGTAGATTCAACTTCATCTCTTATTCAGGTCCAGATTGGGTTCGCGGTTTCCTGAAAAGGAGTAATACAGAACTGGCAGAGAGAAAAGCCATGCATCTAGGTGCACAGCGAGCCATGGTAAACAGTGATATGGTTGGCCATTTGATTGAAACCCTTCAGTCATACATGAAGATAGAAGTTGGCGGATGGCAGGGAATGATGCGGGACCCGAGGTGTGTGACTGATGCTGATGAATGCGGTTTTCCACTGGAAGTGTCCAGTGGAAAAGTATTTGCAGCCAAAGGTGCCAGAAATGTGTATGCTATTTCAAGTGGTTCGAAAGAACAAATTACTTGTATGGTAGCCTGTAGTGCTGCTGGGCAGTTCATGCCACCCATGATAGTCTTTCCGGGGAAACGGATCAGGGACATAGGCCCAATGTACATATATATAGCACACACACACACACACACACACACACACACACACACACACACACACACACACACACACACACACACACACACACACACACACACACACACACACACACACACACACACACACACACACACACACACACACACACACACACAAACACACACACATATATATATATATATATATATATATATATATATCTATATATATATATATATATATATATATATATATATATATCTATATATATCTGTTATATATATATATATATATATATATATATATATATATATATATATATATATATATATATATATATATATATATATATATATATATATATATATATATTAGCACGAACGCGACCTTTAGTGGACAAACCACCAACCTTTCGTAGACTTGGGTCCACGAAAGAATATACCAGTATGTCCACATAAAGTCAAGCACATTTTCTTTAAAAATAATTAAAAATATTTTGGTTTGACCATTCGAATATGATAGTCTAAGGTTAGTAACGTACAAAGATAATTTTGTACGGGTGATTTCTTTGGATTTCGAATATAATAGCGAAATAAAATTTTAACAACTAACCATTCTTTGACATAACCCGCAAACCTCAATATCTTACATACAAACATATATACTTCGACCAAAATTGCTGAAATAATGTTTAATTATGTGTGTTGGATATGTTTATTTGACAAAAATAAAATATTTGATTGTTTTAAAAATTTTATTACCGAAAACTTGAATTAGATTGTGAAATGCTCCCAAGGGTTCATAATGATCACATCTGCAACAAATATTATGCTTCTAATCCATGATGACTGAAAATGATTTAAAAACTTCCCTGTTCCGCAAATATTCGAAAATGTATAGGGGCACGAAAGGTCGGATTTATACGTATTAATTAGTGTTTTGACCTTTCGTGGACGACCTTTCGAGGACCAAAAGTATTTAACAGGAATAAAAAGTAACAAAAAGATTTTTATTTGCATAAAACAATTTCATTGTATCAATTAAAATATGCCGAATAAATAATTGATAATTGATGACAGCAAACATATTTTATAAAAGTCCACGAATGGTTGTAATCGTCATTAAATATATATATATATATATATATATATATACATATATATATAAATATATTTATATATATATATATGTATTTGTATATATATACATATACATATATACATATATATATATATATAAATATATATATATGTAAATGATTATATTCATATATATAGAAATGTATATATATATATATATATATATATATATATATATATATATATATCTATCTATATCTATATATATATATATATATATATATGTATGTATATATATATACCGTGGAATCGTAAATTGAAAGAAATATATGTATAAATAAATATATATATATTTATCTATATATATATATATCTATATATATATCTATATATATATATATATATATATATATCTATATATATATATATATATATTTTTATATATATATATATATATATAAAGATTTATAGATATATAAACATATATATATATATAAACACATATAAATGTGTACATGTTTTTACATTAATTTAGCTCACTGTATTGTCAAGCACAGATATCAACTGCTTCTTTCCATCAGCTTTGGTGGAAGCTCGATTATTTCCACTTTCGATGGTTTAGAAAGATCTGCGTCATGTCGTGGATGGACTGTGTGCCGGACACCGAGGTACAAGAGAGGTGTGGGATTAAGGTCCAACTCAACAAAGCCATCACTAGAAGGCAGAAAGGAAGGAGATCCGTCACACCCGACGGCTCAGTCCATCAAGTTAGCACCATGACATGATTTAGCATACAACTCGAAATCATTCCAGACAATTTTAGTTATGACATGAAATATGTGAAATATTCGCCCAAAACATACATAGAGAACGACCGAGTCACAAAGACACTTGTCGAGGACCAATGCGAGTAAACGCGTTTATATTGTTTAAACATAGCAAAAGCTGGCTAACGGGTCGACAAAAACCAACATTGGTACAGCATGTTATTTATTTTCACCAATATACAGTAAGAGATCAAACATGCATTTCATACAGTTCTGACAATGGGCATATAAGATATCGATATATCAAAATTTACAAGTGTGATAAGGGGAAAAGTTTCCCTAACAGCTTTGACATGTGAGCCTGTTCTTGCTATGTAGGGATCAGTTTGTCTATTTTTAAACCGGTGACATCAGTGTACTGGTTAGGTTCCCTTTGGCGAATGCAGGATATATATTTTAGTCATGCTTGTTTGTGTTTGTATATCATTTGCATTAGGTAAATATGTATGTTTGGTTTTGAATGCGTAGGTGCGTTTTATTAAATTACCTTTGATATTTCCTTGAATCTTTAAGTTACGAATTAGCATGAATGTCATTAGACGTGTTATCCGCATTCATAAATGACCAATATGCAGACTGCAAATAATTCCACGTGATGAACGGAGACTTGCCCGATAAAAAGGCTTGTCATTTGAGAGGGTGATAGATCTGTCATCGATTCGTGATTAGTGTTTTTGTACATTTTTAACCCATGAATGGTTATTCATATAAATTGGTTATATATGTAGTATACACCACAACACGTCATACCCGACTATGCAGCGCAGAAACCTCTTCAAACCCCGACACAACGTCAATTCCGTTGTGGTGCCAAACAAAAGCCAAGAATTCACCCACCCCTACCCCAACATCATCAACTCGCATCCCATCCGCCTACTCTCGGTTCCACTACTGTCAAGTACATATGTTGGATTTCATGGACGGCCACTACAGCATCATCAGGAATGACTTCGTAGGTATCACTGCTAGTGTCCATTGGTGTCTCGCACGGATCTTCTAGTGTGGGATTTGATGCATTAGCACTGTCAGGTACTGGTCTCCTGAATGTAGATTTTATGTCAATACCAGCGGCAGTAGCATAAGCTATGTTGTCGCTATGGAAGTCTGAGTTCCTAGTCATGATGTCATGTTGCTCGTTCAACGCGCGTGCTCTGGATACACATCATATGCATTATATGTCAATATAACAGCTTCTTTCATATTTTATAATTATAATAAGCCATTGTTAGCATTGTATATCGTTTGTGCGTGTTTACCTGCAGAGGAGCACTACAAGACTAGCTGAAATTAATGCTGCGATAGCACCACCAGAAGTAACAGCTGCATTGACATATAATAGAAATTGTCACTGCATTACCCTTTTATAAGAGTTCTGAATCTATAATCACATGAAATATTGCTTACATGCGAAACTACTAACTGTACCTGTGATTATAAGACTTTGGTGGTCGCTTCCGGTGCTTCCGGTTGCGTTGTACTCTGGAAAATAGTAAGAATCCAATGATCAATGCCAAATACAACTACACGCTTGTCAGCATATAATCAGAGTACGAAAACCATGAACATTACTCCAGCCGCAGTACCTTCCATAAAACGGCGTTGCAGCGTTGTATTCCATCGTGACGTCCTTATTCCCCGTTCCTCCTTTAATTCCAAGGTTATTTTAATGTCAAAGTTCATATCTATATTATACGCATGATAAATATGTCTCACAAAAGCAATCATAAAGCTGCATCTGATGATTATTTATTGGAAACACGAGCCATGTATTTCGTTCCGTCAGTTTCCTAAAACGTCATTAATATCTAGCGGGTTTAACATGCATTGAGTTTACAAAAATAGTATAGGGGAGTGGGGGACTGTTTCTTAATTAACTGCCATTCCGTGTGTTAAGTATTGTGATCACACATTGTATCGAAAATCTATTTTTACCTCGTTTACATATGGAATATTTGGCGGTCGAACAGTTGCCGGTTCTCCAAAACCCATCAATTGCGATGCTTATGCACGCTCCACGGCTTAAGTTAGGTTCACCAAAGGCCCAGCGAGTAAAGCTGATCGGTTCCTTCCCAATCGTGTCCAGGTTGTCGGCTCTATGTGAACATCGATGAACAGCAATAATAACCTTGTTTACAGTACAAGAATTTGAACAAAAGTATCCGTATTCGTTATCCAATTCTTATGTCTGTTTGCAACATTTATGCATGTAAACATTGTCACCACTCGATGTTATGATGTGGAGGTCCTCTAACACGAGCGAAGCTGCACATATAGCCCCCACTAGTTTTCTCCTCCCCTCCATACCCTGCTCGGGTCCGGCGCAGATGCTGCATCAATTGGTTAATAAATTAAATACTGCACCTGAAGGATTCATGACATCTATTTGGGCATTCAATCATACGCTTTTATAATAAACTTATCCAAGTGGGGAGTTTGAATGGTTTAGTGAGATATTTATAGCATTTGATTCACAATTTATGGAAGCTAATGGTACAAATCCTAGTTTTGTTTTGTAGAAGTTCATACTTGCTGCCAGAACTCGAAAAGTGTTTGTCTGTGAACTCCCACATGTCGCCGCGGCACTGCATGGCGCCTGACAACTACCCTCAGGTTGGCGTTCTACCGTGGAAAATTCTTTCAGGCAAATGCATCCAATGTCCCATGACGTTGAGATATGATTGTAGAAAATCCCGATGGTATTGATATCAGCTCAAAACCAATGTTCACTCTCATTGCATTATTATCTAGTACATACTGAAATGTCAGTGTCGTGGTATATTTACCTGCAGAGCAGCGAATGGGTTATTCAGCGACAAACATAGTTTGTGCAATTGTAGTGGGAAAGCAACTGCAAAGCAGGAGTCTCCATATAACATAATAAGTCGTTGAAATGATAACATCCGTGGTAAAAAATAATGGCATCACATCTGGAACAACAAATCAACAAACCCTGCAGTCTGATGAATGCACATAGTGATTTGTGGGTTTCTTAGCAATTTGTAAGGAAACATACAGCATGATGCATTTAACCTATACTTTTGGTATCTGTTTTCTGAATATCTGAGATGAATAGGACTTTTACCTGAGGCAGAATGCCAGTAACTGTGTGTGATCTCAGCATTTAGCCATGCGATTGAGAGGTTATTTGTTGCCATACATTTCAACAGCTCATCATTTGTAGAATGGTTGCGCGGCAACACCATAGCATGACAACGGCGTCTGGCTGCGTAATGGCTGTGTTTGATGACGTCATGATCGTAGATTTTTCGACATGAAGCTGAAAGCGCGCCGGTGTAAATAACGAAGTAAAGCTATGGAACAAATTGCACGATTCGACATATAAGATTACCTTGCTGCAAGTGCTGACAGATCTGTAGCAGAAACACCGATCGGCAAATGGATTCCATTGCGGATGGTTTCCAAAAGCCCTCGCTAATTCAAACTTCCAAATAATATGAGATTATCTCCCCTCAGCTCCAAACTGATAATGTTCGCTCTCCACTTACCGTAAGATGTCATAGTATTTCATTTCTGTCTACATGACATGTTAATGGTGTGAGTAACATCTAATTGACATCTGGGGTCAAATGTATTCATTTAGTGCGGTAGGTGTTATTGACTGGTGATGTGTTTAGTACACAAACCATTCAGCATTAATGTAGAGTGGACTTTATGCCAAAGTTAAAATGTGTGCTAAAATAGGGCGAAATCAACACTATACGCTGGGTTCACGTGGACCACAAGTTCAATTGTGGTGATATAGAATATCATGTGCATTCTATGTTGTTTCCACTCAGCCGTACAATGTAATGAGCGATGCGTTATGATCCATAATGTTGCCTCTGCTCTGATTTAGTTCTACTTTTTTTATGCATTCTGACAATAAGTGCGTATTTGCTTAGAGAATGACGATAAACACATTTCATATTTGACGAAGGTGAACACGGGTCAACGTATGCAGATTTACAAAGAAAGGAAGATTTAAAAGGCCTATTAGATACTCCCGGTATATGCCCGTATCAAATGACCATTTTTCATTATCACAAAATATCTGCATGCCATTGTACCTTAAGCAATTGCACCAAAGATGGTATGTTAATGCAACATATCGTATTGACATCCGGTCTTGTAATGACTTTTGGCAAACGTATTCAGTTAATGCAGGAACTGATGTGGACTGCTACTGTTTAGAGTACTCACAGTACATCCTCGAAACCATGCAAGAATTGGCAGGAGAGTGTACATGTGTTTATACATACGTATGTGGTTTGTGGTGCGGTTGGGGCTGATGATACACCAGGCATCTCATTTAGATAAGCTGATAATATCCAGCGCACCTAACCAAGGTAACCGCGTTTGAGACAAAAAAACACCTTTTAAAATAACCTTTCCATAAATGATCTACAACAATGTAGGAGCGGTGATTATTTTACTCCGTAA
The DNA here is from genome assembly GCA_034190875.2 of Urechis unicinctus. Taxonomy (NCBI): domain Eukaryota; kingdom Metazoa; phylum Annelida; class Polychaeta; order Xenopneusta; family Urechidae; genus Urechis; species Urechis unicinctus. The sequence continues at coordinate 19,255,114 of CM067355.1, forward strand.
AACAAAAATGCCATCGAAAGTATATCGATATGGGTGGCTCGCATGCTGTGATTCAGATGACTGGCCCATAGCGATTGGGAGAGGAGATGATTATAGGAGATTCAGTGTGCGTGAGGTACAATCTCGTCGATGTCAATTCACCAACAGGAGACGTTGCTATTGCATGCTGCAGTGACCTAACGGGATGAACGGAGCAAGAAGCTGACGAGTGGCTTGTGCTGAGCAGCATCACAGCATTGGTCGAGGAAACATCACAGTGATTTGTGCGTAGCAGCATTACTGCGTTCTACACGGAAAGATCTATGGCGTGCATCGCAGCGAAGTCTTCTGCTCAAAACCGCGACATGTCACTAAGTACGGAACACATCCAATGTAAACTTACGTCGACGTCTATCTCCGGTGATAATGTCAATCTCGTACATAGCCAGCTCCAGGGAATGGAAGATAATAGTGACTTGTGCTTAGCAGCACTACTGCGTTCTACAATGGAAGATAATAGTGACTTGTGCTTAGCAGCACTACTGCGTTCTACAATGGAAGATAATAGTGACTTGTGCTTAGCAGCACTACTGCGTTCTACAATGGAAGATAATAGTGACTTGTGCTTAGCAGCACTACTGCGTTCTACAATGGAAGATAATAGTGACTTGTGCTTAGCAGCACTACTGCCTTCATCACGGAAAGATCATCGTCTATGGCGTGTATCGCGGCGAAGTGTTCTGCTCAAAACAGCGACTCCCCCAAGCTGCCATGTGCTCTATATACCACTCAGACCTTGAAATAGCAACCATGACCACTTCTTCTGTTTGTGTTGTATTTCGGAATTCGAGAACTGGGTGACAGACTGGACTCTTGTGTTAATGCTAGCGTTGCTGCCTCTTTCGTGGCTTTTCCGCCAATTTTGTATGCTAATGTTGTATTAATGCTAGCACGGAAACACTGTAACTTACTTTCATGCACACTTTACAAGCAAACTGCCAATTTGTATGCTAATGTTGTATTAATATAGCACGGAAACACTGTAACTTACTCATCATGCACACACATACAAGCAAACTGTAACTTACTACCCATCATACACACACCAGGAAACTGTTAGTAACTCACAATGCACGCACACATCAGGAAACCGTTACTGTCTCACCATGCACGCAAACATCAGGTAACAGTTATTTACTAACTCAGCACACACTTGCCTGCACGTGAAGTTTCACATGGCTAAACTGTGATTAAATTATTATAACCATCGAATCACACTACCGGTGCTGAATGATTGTGATTATCACAAATGTTTACTGCATCTACTGTGTTGTTGCACACATGAACCGTTACTGTCTCACCATGCACGCAACAATCAGGACTGTCTGTTATTCTTCACCATGCACGCACACAACAGCACAAACTTGCCACAATATTTATTAATGAAGTTACGAATAACATGCGTCGATACACTAGCATTTTTCCAAGATGCTCCATTCGATTATAACCATCGAATCAGATTGTGTTGTTTATCTACTGGTGGATTTACTGATTATGATTATCAGAATAAAAAAATGTTTGCTATTATGACCATTAGGACAAAATATCAACATACAGACTTGTATTGAGCTTAGCATTCTTTACGTTGGTTTTGGGTACTGAACTTGGGACTTGAAATGGAAACTGCATGTCACAAAGATATAAATTGTTGCGAAGTAGCTTGCGACATAAGTTCCGAATGGCGTCGATCAGCATCGAAACCTTTTCACCAAGACGCTCCATTCGAATATATATTTTATAAGGCATTGTACTATATTTTTTATGACCATTTCAAATTCGTTGATGCATGCAATCGACCCCTAAAATGGGACCTGTTGAATTACTAATATTTCCAAACAAGTTGGAAAAACATTAATCATATTATAAAATAGTCATAAACTTATATATGACGTCATATATTATGACATGTTAATGATATTCAATAGTCGTGTCAAGAGTCTAGGCTAACAGACCTCTTGATACTTGACTAGCACAGCTTTCAAGTCCAATGAAATAGTCTCGCAGACACAACAACAGCGGGGGTATTTTGAGTCATTGTCTCTGATTGTCAGTGTCTCATTTTCCGAAGAAACATATATTTGTTTTTGTAAGCTCCGTTTTTAGACCCCTTTTCCGAACGTGTAAGTGATCGGGCACGATTAGGTTCACCGCAACTGTGGTATCTGACTGGACAATGGGTCATACTTTTATAAAAGCAATGTCTTGACAACATGATATTTTTTAGCTACCATTTCGATGGAAATTCAATGGGTCAGGGTTGACCATGGTTTCATGCCAGGAACCAGTGATTTGTCATGTTAGATAAGCGCCAAGTAAGGTCAATCCGGGTCGACAACACCCCTTTGTTGTTTTTATGGCTGAGCAGAGGGAACATTAACGAACATGTCACACAGTAGGCGAGAAGCAGACATACTTGAGTATTTTAACTGACAGTCTAACGTTAACATACATGTCTAAAGAGTATTCGGGCGCACCCCCCAAATTTTTAGATCTTGTCTTGTCATAGACCACAACAATAGGGCAACGTAAAGCGAGGGTAGCAGAACCCCTGGAGTCATGAGGACGCGCGACTTGATATCCGGGTCATCGCATTTTATTTGGCTTTATCTTTTTCCCGAAGCCTATACAGTGTCTAAAGAGTACAGGGCGCACCTCGAGACTTGAAGTTACAGATATTTGATGAATGTGAAAATTGGAGTCTGAAGGACATCACATATTTGATGCTGATAATTCCATCACGCGCAGAACCCTTCTGCTTGATATCAAAGAGCCCTTTTATTAGCCTATACAGTGGCTAGCAGGGCCCTCGAGACTTGAAGTTACAGATATTTGATGAATGTGAAAATTGGACATCACATTTTGATGCTGATAATTCCATCACGGCGCCATGCTATGAATCAACTGTGACATGACACAGATGAAGCCTTTGCTATGAAGATTTCAAACTTGATATGCTGCTGCCAAATAAGCTTGCAAAAAGACAAAATATCACGAAAATGCCTGATGAAAACCAATATACGTTTTTTAATGTAAAACTGTACGGCTCGTTCAAGTGGGTTTTTTACGTATCAATCATCATAACACGTTCATCTTACCTAATATTGAAAAGTTAAGGAATTACTAATCGGTCAATTTTGTCGGTGGTATATAAATCCTATCTCACTTATGGTATTTGATCTACAATACACAGTCGAATCTACCTAATCCATTTTTCACATTCGGGTTCAACTGTTTAAGATGTCACAATTTTATCATTGCATTCGCCGTCTCCAGCTCAATCTCCCTGATCTCGCACTGATTACACAGCTTTACTAAATCAAAGCTTTGGTCACGGAATACCTACCAAGATAAGATCAGTAATAAGAATCGATTTACGTGACGAACAGCCACAATTGCAATCTTTTAATTGGTTCCTCCATTTGTATAAAAGCACACGTTTCCTTGCACTGCTCATAGAAGAGCACCGCCTTTCCAACAGGTAAGTGGTGACACTACTGCTTCTGAGCGTGATCAACTGAAAAATAAATTCTTATTTTAATACACCTTCAACTATAGTTAAAGACCATTACATGCGTAAAGTGTTTACAAATTCTATTCGATGTTCTATGGGCTTATTTCTGCTTTTTTGGCTCATCATGTGCTGCTGGTTAATATATATGCATCTAGAAATTTAGAAATTACGGCTTACGTATTAATTAAAGCAATCTAACACATGCCTAACGTTTCAGAATATACAAACAATAAACAGGACCAAATCTTTTTAACATAAGGAATAGGTTAGTATGAATAGTGGAACCTCGACTAAAGACTACCTCATATAAGAGACTGCCCAGCTATAGCGATCACATTTACTCAGTTCCAGTTGAAGAATTTCCGATAATTTCCATGTATTCCACTTACGCGGTAATACCGCTATTAAGATCACTTTTGTGCAGTCGCCTGAGTGAGGTTCCGTTGTAAATATTATCTCATATGTATTTTTACAGAACATTGACAAATATGCAGGCATCTAAGATACTTCTCATTCTCACCATTGTCGTTCTAGTCACGACACAAAGCATTCATGCCTTGGACGATCACAACAGTCCTCTCGACAAATGCCGCGTAAAATGTTACAGCAAAACCAGCGGATCAGTCGACAAGGCTTGCATGGATAAGTGTGTTGCAAAACTCAGCGAAACTAAAAGCGGTAGCTCAGACTCCGACTAACGTTCTACTCCTGTATACAGGTAAGCATTATATGATATAATTTACCCGAAAATCAATCTTCTGGAATGGATACATCTATAACTTGAGTAACTTATTTACATTATGTTGCAGACCGCTCCATGGACGTTATGTATCAATAACAACGTCATCTTTGGAGCAACTTTTAACATTATGATGGCACAATAAATATTTGTTTTCGAAAATCGATAATTGTCTCTCCAAAATGAGTAAGGTACACCTTTGTATCTTACTGATAACCTTGGCTTCAACTCTTATGTGACGTCATTTTTAACAACCGATATAGTGTAACTCTCGGTTAGCTAAGGTCATGACCAGAAAAATTTATTATAAATTTCAGTTATCACAACGCGTGAGAAAGAACAAACCATACAACATTCTGCTCGAACACGAATAACAAAAAATGTTAAATATGCAATACATCTTCTTCATTTATAATAATGCAGTTTGAAATGTAGCAAGAAAACCTTAAGTTACAATCATACATATATATATATATATATGTGCATATATTTAAAGATATATACATATTTATACATATATATATATATATATATATATATATATATATATATATATATATATATATATATATATATATAGATATATATATATATATATATATATATATATATATATATATATATATATATATATATATATATATATATAAATTTTATATAATTATATATAAATATATATATGTATATATATAAACATATACGGATAAATATACATATATGTATATATATATTTAATTATATATATATATATACACATATGTCTATGTATGTACATAGATATTTATTTATATACATATACATATATATATGCATATATTTATATATGTATATATATATAAATATATATATATATATATATATATATATATATTTTAACATATAGCTACGCACATACCTTTGTATATATCGATTAATGTATGTACATATAAATATATATATATATATATATATATATATATATATATATATGTTATATATATATATATATATATATATATATATATATATATATATATATATATATATATATATATATATATATATATATATATATTTGCATATATGTGATAATTACCCCCCCCCCCCCCCCCCCCCCCCCCCAGACCAACAGAGAGTATTGGCAGGTGCAAAACACGCTTTATTGGGTACCTTGGAGGACCAAAGTAGAGTGAGGTGTTGACAAGATATACAAGAATCATAGTACAAACAAATATCACATAATAATTATAGATTGCAGCAAGAAATGAAAGGTACTCTAGAAAGTGTAGTAAGGTAGTAGGCACGAGATTATGTAAGACGAGCGAAAAGGAAATGGCCAGGAAGGCCAGCCAAGGAAACCGGCCAAAAGTTGGGAAGAGAGGGAAAGGAAAGGGAGTTAACAGATAATGTGGCTCGAAGATATAACAAAAGATAAAAATTCAAAACTAAGTAGAAGAAATCATTAACGGGGTAGTCTCTAGCAGTTCGTACACAGTTCACCCATTGCACGGATAACCGAGAATTGTTGAGTTGTAGAGAACAGCGAAGAAGGCAGCATCTTGTGGCACATTGAGATTTAGGTGTCGAGAAATCGCAGAGAGCATCCAGAGCTCTATAGGAAGTTTGGCTAACGGTGTATTCCCGAGATTCTTTCTTACAGATTGAAGCATCAGCTTAATGTTGAAATAAATGGGACCTCATAAAGTTTGTGTAGAACACTTACTCCATGAAAATAGTTTTTGATTGACTGATATGACTTGAGCGAACGGCATAAGTAAGCGATGTAACGACATAGAGTGGCAATTGTTTCAGGCATCGGGGTGAGATTAAAAGACTCGCAGAAGGAGTAGTTGTTCTTCCACACAACTTCTTGATCGACCTGTATTAAATGGCCTGGAACCAATCAAAGTAACGAATCATATCTCTCATGTTACATACGATCAGCTACTTGGTATTCGTCCCTGTAACAGCAGACGATCAAATTCGGCTTTATGGTAAATAATATATCCGCCAGCTTGTTTTCCACCCGGGTATCCAACCGAATGTAAAGTGATACAAAGAACCATAGTTCTCTAAGTAAGGCTTGCATGAACCTAGAACGTGAGCGACCAGAGTTCAAAGCGTGGGCAACGGCGTCGTTATCCACCGCTACAACCACCTGCTGTCGCAGTAACAAGTGTGCCCACAGTTTAACGCAGATAACCAAAGCCCAACGTTCTAACGCATTGATGTCTAATTCCTGATCGAGATAACGTGTTGGGAACTGCGTATGATGAAATCGCCCTTTGAAGAAGCCTCCGCATCCGGTGAGACAGCTGTCGGACGACAGAAGTGCATCCGGATGCGACCAGTGAGGATCTTGTATCAATGAGCATGAGTTGTATTGCTCAACGAATGCGTGCCACCAATAAATGTCCAGCCGGAACTCCGAATCCAATTCCACGGGCGAATCCTTGAGTTTTATTATCTCGATGATTCTGGCCACAAAGCGGCGACCAGGTCGTATTACTTTAGCTAGATGAAACAAGACACCAAGCAGCGACTGTAATGAACGGACAGAGGCATAATGTTTGCTTATCCACTTCAGGAGTTCAGTTTTAGCAGCTTGCAATTTGTGTGCTGGAATACGCATAACCATTTCAACAGTATCAATCTCGATGCCTAAAAATACCATGCGGGTTGCAGGTGGGTAACATTTATCAAAGTTCAGTTGTAGACCCAAAGTATCTCTGATCAACACAATCAACTTGTGATAAGCGTCAGCGGCTGCGCTTGTGCTATGACAAGAACCAAAATCATCCAGATAGTTAATTAAGTCCAGTCCAGGCCGTGTAAGGCTTTGTAGAGAAAGGCGGCTGCAGACGACATGCGCTGACAATTTAACGCAGCAGAACGAAGGCCGAAAGGAAAGGTGATATCTATAGAGAGAAGCCCCCTCCAAGAGATGCCTGTATAACAAATGTCCGCTGGGTCAATAAACAATTGTTTGTAGGCCCTTGATAGGTCACATTTAAAGAGCATACAGCCCTTACCATGTTAATGTACTTGTCGTATTAAATCATCAGCTGTCGGGTATGTGAGATGAAAGTCGTCATTTAAGTACGAGTCCTTTGGTATGCCATCATTAACAGAGCGTGTAGGCGGGTAGCTCAAATCCACTACCACCCGGCGGTCTGCTGAGCCATTCTTTTCTACAGTCTGAAGAGGAGAAACCGTTAAGACAAGATAATGGGTTACATATAAAAGGTCCGATTATAGCACCCTTCGCGATTTCGGTGGCGATGTAGCTGTCGACGTGTGTAGCGTAGCGAATAGCTGAAGCGTGGTTGGTGATAGGCACGTTGGGTGGTCTGGAGGCGGTGTAATTTACAGGAAATCCAAAACGAAGTAAATCACATAAGGCGATGTCCGTATAAAGGCAGTCATTCAATAGTGCACACCATGTATCAACATGTAAGCGAGATTTAACTGGTATCGTTGCGGCTCGAAAGTTAGGTAGCCCAGTAGCTTTGATTGTGGCGTGAGTGTTGATAATACAATCGAGATCCATTGTAGGGGTTGGGGTTGGAGGCCACAGGGAGAGAGGGGGACAGGGAGAATGTAGGGTTTTGTAATAACACGGAGCAATCCCAGGAAGAAGCCTACTGGTGGCTTTCTGGCTGGATGCGTGGATTGTTTGTGATTCATGGTTGTGGTCATCGGGGTATTGACGTCTACAATATTTGGCCCTGTGCTGTTGTTTCAACTGCAGCTTTAAAACATTGTTTGCAGATGTGTTGGAATTTGCATTTTTGTCCCCCTTGGGCAGCCGTTGTGGTCGACATTCCATTGGTAACATATTTGTTCTGAGGGTCGAAACATAGTGGGGGTCCGGAAAGATATTAAATGAGATTGGCGAAGCATTTCGTCCTTCAACGAGGAAAGGGAGTCAGACCACAGCCTATGTGTGCCCTCTTTGAGCTCTTTAAGGGCCGTGCCATAAAGAGATCGTACCATGGGCCACTGATAGGACATCGCCATTACAATCAATTCCTGGAGATGCTGGAGACGGGCGTGCATTTCTGCTGGTGGCAGTCCAGACAAGATAATTCTCGTTTGACCAAGGACAAACTCGGCCATTGAGAGTTGATCAAAAGACACTTCTGACACGCCCGCTCGATGGACGAATTGCTCGGGAGACAACTTTTTTTGCTTACTTGATGTAGGCAGGAACAAGCTCGAGGTGGCAGTAAAAACTGGTTGTGAGCTGCATTGAGAAAAGAGGCGTGAGGGCCTGTGGTCGGTGAAAGGAGCGGTTCCGAATATCCGAAGTGGGCCGTCGATGGAATGTTGCGACCGTTATGTTGTGCCGGCATTGTCGAGCTTAACAGCTGATTTTCTTGACGAAGGTGCAACGAGGGGAAGTAAGAGGAATGCAACTGTGTGCTTGGCTGAGGTTGAAGAGGGGTGTCCAACCGAGGTGTAGGCAGAGGTGTTGCTTCTGAGTGAACGGCAGAATTAATGACATCATTCATACCTTGTAATCGTGTCCTTGTTGCGGCAATTTGGTGTCTGAGCTTAAAGAGTTTGAGTCTCTTAGTCATCTTGTTTTCCTCTTGCTGAAGGTGACGTAGCTCGCTTAATAAAGCCTTCTCTTCGTCAGAATCCGCTGAGGAAGCTGGGCGCTCGACTAGTGTAATGGGCGCGAAGTTAGCCGCAGACGTAGAAGCACGTAGAGAAGCAGGACGGCTGAGCCCTGGACTAAATGCTGAAGTTGATGTCGTCATGGTGGTAGAAGTTATGGACGTAGAGATGGTGGTCGTAGTGAGAGTTGCTGAGGGCGTCGAAGCCATGTCTGTTGAACAGTTCTTTCCCCACGGTTTTCTGTGTCCAAGCAGACAAAATCTACACGAAGTACAGGTTTTGCCAGAAGCCATACCAAATGAGCGCGCTGTAAGGAGGCTGGAACCCAAGTGAGGTAATCAGAGAGAGGAAGCTGGGAAGGTAGAGAGGTAAAGAGGACACAGGAAATGACGTCAGCTGACCAGCAGATAACAGAGGCGCCGAGCTGACGCGAGAGCGGGGGGCGGGGCTAATTACACACTTTTACTACCCAATAGTTAAACAATTTATATAAACGTTCATATATATATATTTATCGCCGTTTGTCGATCGGATACGCTTGATGTATTTAAATCAAAATTCCAAACATTTCTTTTTAATCAGTGCTATAACAATTAACTGCCCGCTTAAGCCCTTTGAGAAGAATAATTTCCTTGAAAAAGGCGCTATACAAATGCATTCTATGTTATGTTATGTTAGTATTTTCCACTGATCAACTCAATAATGCTGCTAAGCAAGAGTCACTATTATATTCCGCTGTTGAACGCAGTAATACTGCAAAGTACAAGACACTATTATCTTCCCCTGATCATCCCAGTTATGTTGCCTAGCTTAAGTCACAGTGATATTAACCTGATCAAGGCAGTAATGCTGCTAAACACAAGTCACTATTATCTTCCCCTGATCAAAGCAGTAATGCTGCTAAGCACAAGTCACTCCGATCTTCCCCTGATTAAAGCAGTAATGCTGCTAAGCACAAGTCACTATGATCTTCCACTGATCGACGCAATAATACTGCAAAGCACAAGTCACTCCGATCTTCCCCTGATCAAAGCAGTAATGCTGCTAAGCACAAGTCACTATGATCTTCCACTGATCAAAGCAGTAATACTGCAAAGCAAAAGTCACTGTGAACTTCCCCTTATCAACGCAGTAATGCTACATAGTCACTCGTCAGCTGGTTAGACGCGCACCATGCTCCGTTCCTCATGCCAATACACTCTACACAGCATTCTATGGCAGCGTGTCTTTTCAGTGACATGACATTGACAATATCATACATAAAGCACTACACTGAATCTATAATAGTCCTCTTCTCTCCCACTCGCGTAAGGCCAGTCATCCGAATCAAACAAACCATTCATATCGATGAACTGTCGATGGTAGCTTCATCTTCTCAATATTGTTGTCTTACTTAGGCAACAAATCGTCGCGCCCACATTGTTGTCGATCAGATATGGAAAAGTTGATTTAAATTGTGGTTTTCTTGTCATATTCGCAATCTGAGCCCAAGGTAGATGTACTGGCTATTGTCACCTGATGTAACTGATGTAACTGATGTAAATGATGTTACTGATGTAACATATGTAACTGATGTAACTGAGAATAGATGTCACCAACAACTGGGGCTGTTGGCTTTTATAGCATATGAGGAGGTCTCTTACTGTACTACATAGCTAGAATCAACGCCATGCAAATGTAGCAAAATCTAAAGGTTTGAAAATGCCCAAGTCTGGTTTTACTATAAGTACAGCTCGTATTAAATCTACGTTGGCGTTGCTCTGTTGCAACACCGCATGTTTTCATTGGTTCCTATCATCTATAAAGCACAAACTTAAACAAGACACTTCGTTCGATTCGATTGGGAAGGCTTTGATATAATGTTATTTTCAAATTCATAGATGCATCAATCCTCCAAACAAGCATACTGCAGTTGATAATTATCCTCCACATTAATTGCGAATAAACGGATGAATTACATCGTCGGTAATGATCACTTAAGACATAACAATCAACGGCATCTTGCCTTACGCTTAAGCATTCATGATATAGCATGTAAAAGGAACATAGCGATTATTAAATTACTTAACCATAGTTCCGAATCAGCAAGCGATCAGCGCACAACCACAAATGCCATAATTATATCAGAACAATATCTAGACAGCATGACGTTTTTTTTCATAATTATATGCCGGAATCAATATATTTTCATATTCGCGCTACCTAATGCATCATGCGACTTGTTGCTAAAATGACATTTGAGCAATATAACTCTTGTGGTACATTGCAGTTCATTTATTTCCAATCAATAATAGAAACACATTAATCATATGATATTAAAGATTGCATTTTATGTTGCATTATCTTTTTATTGGCCTATATAGTGGCTAGCAGGAACCTTGAGACTATCACTTATCAGAACTTTGACCCAAGAAATCAGTGGCGAATGTGTATGGCCGTCGGTGAAAAATGGAAATTAGATTTTGATGCTAATCATTCCGTCAAACCGTAAAAGGACAAATTCAAGGTACATCACGGCGCCATATTATGAATCAACCGTGAGAAACCACAGGTGAAGCTTTCGCTATAACGATCTCCATCTTGATAAGCTGCTGCCAAAACGCTTATGATAAGAAAAAAACACAAAAATGCCTGATGAAAACCTATGTTCGTTTTATACTGTTTCACATTATGATTCTTTTAAGTCGATCGTACATATATCAATTAGCTTGTATTAATCATAACATGCTGCTAGCATTAACATCGTAAGGAATCACTAGTCGGTCAATTTTGTCTGTGGCATATGAATAATTCAAATCACACATATAGCATTTGATTTACAATACACATTCGAATATCCCTAAACCCATTTTCACATTCAGGTTCAAATGTTTAAGATGTCAAAATTTAACATTGCATGCATGTATTTTTGTCGTCTCCAGCTCAATCTCACTGATCTCGAATTGGTTACAGAGCTGCACCATATAGAAGCATTGGTCACGGAACACCTTCAAAGATAAGATCAGTAATAAGAATCTAGCGATTTGAGTGACGACCAGTCACAATTGCAATCTCTTAATTGGTTCTTCTATTTGTATAAAAACACACCGTTCCTTGCACTGCTCATAGAAGGGCGCTTCCATCCCAACAGGTAAGCGGTGACACCATTGCTTCTGAGCGTGATCAACTATAATATAAATTCTCATTTAAATACACCTACAATTATTTTTAGAGAACATTGTATGCGTAAAGCGTTTGCAAATTCAATTCGATGTTCTTCGGTCTAATTTTTCTGCTTTTTCATCCATCATATGATGATAGTGAAGCTGTAAATCTAGGATATAAGAAATTATGGCATACGTATTAATGAAAACATTCTAGCACATGCTTTAAAATGCGATTCAGAATATACAAACCATAGACTAGATTTTGTTAGCATAAGGAATAGATTAGTAAGTAAGTGAAACCTCCACTAAACACTTCTTCAGATAAGCGACTGCCTAGCTTTAACGATCATATTTACTCAGCTCCAGTTGAATAATTTCAAATGCTTTCCATGTCAAATGGAACCCTCTTCGGCGGCCATACTTCTATTAAGATCCCTTTTGTTCAGTCGCCTGAGTAAGGTTCCGTTGTAATCATCATCTTATATGTATTTTTACAGAACATTGACAAATATGCAGGCATCTAAGATACTTCTCATTCTCACCATTGTCGTACTAGTCACGACACAAAGCTCACATGCAGCGGACGACCACAACGGTCCTCTCGACAAATGCCGCGTACAATGTTACAGCAAAGCAAGTGGAGTCAATAAAGTTTGTATGGATAGTTGTGTTGCAAGCATCGGCCAACCTCCAAGAGGCTCTGACTCTGGCTCTGAATCTAGCTAACGTTCTACTCCTGTTTACAGGCAAGCATTATCATTATATGATATGATTTACCAGGAAATCAATCTTCTGGAATGGATACATCTATAACTTGAGTAACTTATTTACATTATGTTGCAGACTGCTCCATGGACGTTATGTATCAATAACAACGACATCTTTGGAGCAACTTTTAACATTATGATGGCACAATAAATATTTGTTTTCGAATATTGATAATTGTCTCTCCAAAATGAGTAAGGTACACCTTTGTATCTTATTGATAACCTTGGCTTCAACTCTTATGTGACGTCATTTTTAACAACCGACATAGTGTAACTCTCGGTTAGCTAAGTTCATGACCAGAAAAATTGATTAATAATTACAGTTATCACAACGCGTGAGAAAGAATACACCATGCACCCTTCTACTCAAACACGAAGAACATAATCAAAATGTTAAATATGCAATACATCTTCATTTATAATAATGCAGTTTGAAATGTAGCAAGAAAACCTTAAAGTTACAATCATACATATATATATATATATATATATATGTGCATATATTTAACGATATATACATATTTATATATATATTTATATATATATATATATATATATATATATATATATATATAAAATATATAAATTTATATTTTTTATATATAATATATATATATGTATATATATACATATACAGATAAATATACATATATGTATATATATATTTTAATTAAATATATATATACATATGTATATGTATGTGCATATATATATTATATACATATATACATATATATATATATTTATATATATATATATGTATATATATATAAACATATAGATACGCACATATAAATAACTTTGTATATATCGATAAATGTATGCCCATATAACAATATCTATGTACATATATATATATATAAATAAATATATATATATATGTATATATATATAAATATATATATGTATGTATATATATATATATGCATATATATATATATATATATATATATATATATATATATATATATATATAAATATATATATATATATATATCTATATATATATATATATATATATCTATATATATATATATATATATATATATATATATATATATATATATATATATATAAATATATATATATATTTGCATATGCGAGATGATTACCAGTCGAACAACCGAGAACAAGAGAGAGTGTTGGCCGGTGCAAAACACGCTTTATTGGGTACCTTGGAGGACCCAAGTACAGTGAGGTGTTGACAAGACATGCAAGAATGATAGTACAAAACAAATATCACATAATAATTAAAGATTACAGCAGGAAATGAGAGGTACTCTAGAAAGTTTAGTTAGGTAGTAGACACGAGATTATGTAAGACGAGCGAAAAGGAAATGGCCAGGAAGGCCAGCCAAGGAAACCGGCCAAAAGTTGGGAAGAGAGAGAAAGGAAAGGGAGTTAACAGCTAATGTGGCTCGAAGATATAACAAAATTCAAAACGACAAAAGATAAAAATTCAAAACTAAGTAGAAGAAATCATTAACGGGGTAGTCTCTAGCAGTTCGTACACAGTTCACCCATTGCACGGGTAACCGAGAATTGTTGAGTTGTAGAGAACAGCGAAGAAGGCAGCATCTTGTGGTACATTGAGATTTAGGTGTCGAGAAATCGCAGAGAGCATCCAGAGCTCTATAGGAAGTTTGCTAACGGTGTATTCCCGAGATTCTTTCTTACAGATTGAAGCATCATCTTAATGTTGAAGTGAGATAGTCCAATAAATGGGACCTCATAAAGTTTGTGTAGAACACTTACTCAATGGAAATAGTTTTTGATTGACTGATATGACTTGAGCGAACGGCATAAGTAAGCGATGTAACGACATAGAGTGGCAATTGTTTCAGGCATCGGGGTGAGATTAAAAGACTCACAGAAGGAGTAGTTGCTCTTCCACACAACTTCTTGATCGAGCTGTATTAAATCGCCTGGAACCAATCAAAGTAACGAATCATATCTCTCCATGTTACATACGAACAAGTCATCAGCTACTTGGTATTCGTCCTTGTTCTGTTGTAACAGCAGACGATCAAATTCGGCTTTATGGTAGGGAGAGAGGTGCCAACGACTAATATATCCGCCAGCTTGTTTTCCACGCCGGGTATCCAAATGGCTCGAATTGTAAAGTGATAGCTGGCTTCAAAGAACCATAGTTCTCTAAGTAAGGCTTGCATGAACCTAGAACGTGAGCGACCAGAGTTCAAAGCGTGAGCTACGGCGGCGTTATCCACCGCTACAACCACCTGCTGTCGCAGTAACAAGGGTGTCCACAGTTTAACGCAGATAACCAAAGCCAAACGTTCTAACGCATTGATATCTAATTCCTGATCGAGATTATGTGTTGGGAACTGCGTGTGATGAAATCGCCCTTTGAAGAAGCCTCCGCATCCGGTGAGACAGCTGTCGGACGACAGAAGTGCATCCGGTTGCGACCTGTGAGGATCTTGTATCAATGAGCACGAGTTGTATTGCTCAACGAATGCGTGCCACCAATAAATGTCCAGCCGGAATTCCACGGGCGAATCCCTGAGTTTTATTATCTCGATGATTCTAGCCACAAAGCGGCGACCAGGTCGGATTACTTTAGCTAGATGCAACAAGACACCAAGCAGCGACTGAAATGAACGGACAGAGGCATAATGTTTGCTTATCCACTTCAGGAGTTCAGTTTTAGCAGCTTGCAATTTGTGTGCTGGAATACGCATAACCATTTCAACAGTATCAATCTCGATGCCTAAAAATACCATGCGGGTTGCAGGTGGGCAACATTTATCAAAGTTTAGTTGTAGACCCAAAGTATCTCTGATCAACACAATCAACTTGTGATAAGCGTCAGCGGCTGCGCTTGTGCTATGACAAGAACCAAAATCATCCAGATAGTTAATTAAGTCCAGGCCATGTAAGGCTTTGTAGAGAAAGGCGACTGCAGATGACATGCGCTGACAATTTAACGCAGCAGAACGAAGGCCGAAAGGAAAGGTGATATCTATAAAGAGAAGCCCCCTCCAAGAGATGCCTGTATAACAAATGTCCGCTGGGTCAATAAACAATTGTTTGTAGGCCCTTGATAGGTCACATTTAAAGAGCATACAGCCCTTACCATGCAAATGTACTTGTCGTATTAAATCATCAGCTGTCGGGTATGTGAGATGAAAGTCGTCATTTAAGTACGCGTCCTTTGGTATGCCATCATTAACAGAGCGTGTAGGCGGTAGCTCAAATCCACTACCACCCGGCGGTCTGCTGAGCCATTCTTTTCTACAGTCTGTAGAGGATAAACCATCAAGACAGAAGATAATGGGTTACATATAAAAGGTCCGATTATAGCACCCTTCGCGATTTCGGTGGCGATGTAGCTGTCGACGTGTGTAGCGTAGCGAATAGCTGAAGCGTGGTTGGTGATAGGCACGTTGGGTGGTCTGGAGGCGGTGTAATTTACAGGAAATCCAAAACGAAGTAAATCACATAAGGCGATGTCCGTATAAAGGCAGTCATTCAATAGTGCACACCATGTATCAACATGTAAGCGAGATTTAACTGGTATCGTTGCGGCTCGAAAGTTAGGTAGCCCAGTAGCTTTGATTGTGGCGTGAGTGTTGATATTACAATCGAGATCCATTGTAAGGGTTGGGGTTGGAGGCCACAGGGAGAGAGGGGGACAGGGAGAATGTAGGGTTTTGTAATAACACGGAGCAATCCCAGGAAGAAGCCTACTGGTGGCTTTTCTGGCTGGATGCGTGGATTGTTTGTGATTCATGGTTGTGGTCATCGGGGTATTGACGTCTACAATATTTGGCCCTGTGCTGTTCTTCAACTGCAGCTTTAAAACATTGTTTGCAGATGTGTTGGAATTTGCATTTTTGTCCCCTTGGGCAGCCGTTGTGGTCGACATTCCATTGGTAACATATTTGTTCTGAGGGTCGAAACATAGTGGGGGTCCGGAAAGATATTAAATGAGATTGGCGAAGCATTTCGTCCTTCAACGAGGAAAGGGAGTCAGACCACAGCCAATGTGTGCCCTCTTTGAGCTCTTTAAGGGCCGTGCCATAAAGAGATCGTACGGTGGGCCACTGATAGGACATCGCCATTACAATCAATTCCTGGAGATGCTGGAGACGGGCGTGCATTTCTGCTGGTGGCAGTCCAGACAAGATAATTCTCGTTTGACCAAGGACAAACTCGGCCATTGAGAGTTGATCAAAAGACACTTCTGACACGCCTGCTCGATGGACGAATTGCTCGGGAGACAAATTTTTTTTGCTTACTTGATGTAGGCAGGAACAAGCTCGAGGTGGCAGTAAAAACTGGTTGTGAGCTGCATTGAGAAAAGAGGCGTGAGGGCCTGTGGTCGGTGGAAGGAGCGGTTCCGAATATCCGAAGTGGGCCGTCGATGGAATGTTGCGACCGTTATGTTGTGCCGGCATTGTCGAGCTTAACAGCTGATTTTCTTGACGAAGGTGCAACGAGGGGAAGTAAGAGGAATGCAACTGTGTGCTTGGCTGAGGTTGAAGAGGGGTGTCCAACCGAGGTGTAGGCAGAGGTGTTGCTTCTGAGTGAACGGCAGAATTAATGACATCATTCATACCTTGTAATCGTGTCCTTGTTGCGGCAATTTGGTGTCTGAGCTTATAGAGTTTTTGTCTCTTAGTCATCTTGTTTTCCTCTTGCTGAAGGTGACGTAGCTCGCTTAATAAAGCCTCCTCTTCGTCAGAATCCGCTGAGTAAGCTGCGCGCTCGACTAGTGTAATGGGCGCGAAGTTAGCCGCAGACGTAGAAGCACGTAGAGAAGCAGGACGGCTGAGCCCTGGACTAAATGCTGAAGTTGATGTCGTCATGGTGGTAGAAGTTATGGACGTAGAGATGGTGGTCGTAGTGAGAGTTGCTGAGGGCGTCGAAGCCATGTCTGTTGAACAGTTCTTTCCCCACGGTTTTCTGTGTCCAAGCAGACAAAATCTACACGAAGTACAGGTTTTGCCAGAAGCCATACCAAATGAGCGCGCTGTAAGGAGGCTGGAACCCAAGTGAGGTAATCAGAGAGAGGAAGCTGGGAAGGTAGAGAGGTAAAGAGGACACAGGAAATGACGTCAGCTGACCAGCAGATAACAGAGGCGCCGAGCTGACGCGAGAGCGGGGGGCGGGGCTAATTACACACTTTTACTACCCAATAGTTAAACAATTTATATAAACGTTCATATATATATATATATATTTATCGCCGTTTGTCGATCAGATACGCTTGATGTATTTAAATCAAAATTCAAAACATTTCTTTTTAATCAGTGCTATAACAATTAACTGCCCGCTTAAGCCCTTTGAGAAGAATAATTTCCTTGAAAAAGGCGCTATACAAATGCATTCTATGTTATGTTATGTTAGTATCTTCCACTGATAAACTCAATAATGCTGCTAAGCAAGAGTCACTATTATATTCCGCTGTTGAACGCAGTAATACTGCAAAGTACAAGACACTATTATCTTCCCCTGATCATCCCAGTTATGTTGCCTAGCTTAAGTCACAGTGATATTAACCTGATCAAGGCAGTAATGCTGCTAAACACAAGTCACTATTATCTTCCCCTGATCAAAGCAGTAATGCTGCTAAGCACAAGTCACTCCGATCTTCCCCTGATTAAAGCAGTAATGCTGCTAAGCACAAGTCACTATGATCTTCCACTGATCGACGCAATAATACTGCAAAGCACAAGTCACTCCGATCTTCCCCTGATCAAAGCAGTAATGCTGCTAAGCACAAGTCACTATGATCTTCCACTGATCAAAGCAGTAATACTGCAAAGCAAAAGTCACTGTGAACTTCCCCTTATCAACGCAGTAATGCTACATAGTCACTCGTCAGCTGGTTAGACGCGCACCATGCTCCGTTCCTCATGCCAATACACTCTACACAGCATTCTATGGCAGCGTGTCTTTTCAGTGACATGACATTGACAATATCATACATAAAGCACTACACTGAATCTATAATAGTCCTCTTCTCTCCCACTCGCGTAAGGCCAGTCATCCGAATCAAACAAACCATTCATATCGATGAACTGTCGATGGTAGCTTCATCTTCTCAATATTGTTGTCTTACTTAGGCAACAAATCGTCGCGCCCACATTGTTGTCGATCAGATATGGAAAAGTTGATTTAAATTGTGGTTTTCTTGTCATATTCGCAATCTGAGCCCAAGGTAGATGTACTGGCTATTCACCTGATGTAACTGATGTAACTGATGTAAATGATGTTACTGATGTAACATATGTAACTGATGTAACTGAGAATAGATGTCACCAACAACTGGGGCTGTTGGCTTTTATAGCATATGAGGAGGTCTCTTACTGTACTACATAGCTAGAATCAACGCCATGCAAATGTAGCAAAATCTAAAGGTTTGAAAATGCCCAAGTCTGGTTTTACTATAAGTACAGCTCGTATTAAATCTACGTTGGCGTTGCTCTGTTGCAACACCGCATGTTTTCATTGGTTCCTATCATCTATAAAGCACAAACTTAAACAAGACACTTCGTTCGATTCGATTGGGAAGGCTTTGATATAATGTTATTTTCAAATTCATAGATGTATCAATCCTCCAAACAAGCATACTGCAGTTGATAATTATCCTCCACATTAATTGCGAATAAACGGATGAATTACATCGTCGGTAATGATCACTTAAACATAACAATCATCGGCATCTTGCCTTACGCTTAAGCATTCATGATATAGCATGTAAAAGGAACATAGCGATTATCAAATTACTTAACCATAGTTCCGAATCAACAAGCGATCAGCGCACAACCACAAATGCCATAATTATATCAGAACAATGTCTAGACAGCATGACGTTTTTCATAATTATATGCAGGAATCAATATATTTTCATATTCGCGCTACTTAATGCACCATGCGACTTGTTGCTAAAATGACATTTGAGCAATATAACTCTTGTGGTACATTGCAGTTCATTTATTTCCAATCAATAATAGAAACACATTAATCATATGATATTAAAGATTGCATTTTATGTTGCATTATCTTTTTATTGGCCTATATAGTGGCTAGCAGGAACCTTGAGACTATCACTTATCAGAACTTTGACCCAAGAAATCAGTGGCGAATGTGTATGGCCGTCGGTGAAAAATGGAAATTAGATTTTGATGCTAATCATTCCGTCAAACCGTAAAAGGACAAATTCAAGGTACATCACGGCGCCATATTATGAATCAACCGTGAGAAACCACAGGTGAAGCTTTCGCTATAACGATCTCCATCTTGATAAGCTGCTGCCAAAACGCTTATGATAAGAAAAAAACACAAAAATGCCTGATGAAAACCTATGTTCGTTTTATACTGTTTCACATTATGATTCTTTTAAGTCGATCGTACATATATCAATTAGCTTGTATTAATCATAACATGCTGCTAGCATTAACATCGTAAGGAATCACTAGTCGGTCAATTTTGTCTGTGGCATATGAATAATTCAAATCACACATATAGCATTTGATTTACAATACACATTCGAATATCCCTAAACCCATTTTCACATTCAGTTTCAAATGTTTAAGATGTCAAAATTTAACATTGCATGCATGTATT
The DNA here is from genome assembly GCA_034190875.2 of Urechis unicinctus. Classification (NCBI taxonomy): domain Eukaryota; kingdom Metazoa; phylum Annelida; class Polychaeta; order Xenopneusta; family Urechidae; genus Urechis; species Urechis unicinctus. The sequence continues at coordinate 19,275,514 of CM067355.1, forward strand.
TTTGTCGTCTCCAGCTCAATCTCACTGATCTCGAATTGGTTACAGAGCTGCACCATATAGAAGCATTGGTCACGGAACACCTTCAAAGATAAGATCAGTAATAAGAATCTAGCGATTTGAGTGACGACCAGTCACAATTGCAATCTCTTAATTGGTTCTTCTATTTGTATAAAAACACACCGTTCCTTGCACTGCTCATAGAAGGGCGCTTCCATCCCAACAGGTAAGCGGTGACACCATTGCTTCTGAGCGTGATCAACTATAATATAAATTCTCATTTAAATACACCTACAATTATTTTTAGAGAACATTGTATGCGTAAAGCGTTTGCAAATTCAATTCGATGTTCTTCGGTCTAATTTCTGCTTTTTTCATCCATCATATGATGATAGTGAAGCTGTAAATCTAGGATATAAGAAATTATGGCATACGTATTAATGAAAACATTCTAGCACATGCTTTAAAATGCGATTCAGAATATACAAACCATAGACTAGATTTTGTTAGCATAAGGAATAGATTAGTAAGTAAGTGAAACCTCCACTAAACACTTCTTCAGATAAGCGACTGCCTAGCTTTAACGATCATATTTACTCAGCTCCAGTTGAATAATTTCAAATGCTTTCCATGTCAAATGGAACCCTCTTCGGCGGCCATACTTCTATTAAGATCCCTTTTGTTCAGTCGCCTGAGTAAGGTTCCGTTGTAATCATCATCTTATATGTATTTTTACAGAACATTGACAAATATGCAGGCATCTAAGATACTTCTCATTCTCACCATTGTCGTACTAGTCACGACACAAAGCTCACATGCAGCGGACGACCACAACGGTCCTCTCGACAAATGCCGCGTACAATGTTACAGCAAAGCAAGTGGAGTCAATCAAGTTTGTATGGATAGTTGTGTTGCAAGCATCGGCCAACCTCCAAGAGGCTCTGACTCTGGCTCTGAATCTAGCTAACGTTCTACTCCTGTTTACAGGCAAGCATTATCATTATATGATATGATTTACCAGGAAATCAATCTTCTGGAATGGATACATCTATAACTTGAGTAACTTATTTACATTATGTTGCAGACTGCTCCATGGACGTTATGTATCAATAAACAACGTCATCTTTGGAGCAACTTTTAACATTATGATGGCACAATAAATATTTGTTTTCGAATATTGATAATTGTCTCTCCAAAATGAGTAAGGTACACCTTTGTATCTTATTGATAACCTTGGCTTCAACTCTTATGTGACGTCATTTTTAACAACCGACATAGTGTAACTCTCGGTTAGCTAAGTTCATGACCAGAAAAATTGATTAATAATTACAGTTATCACAACGCGTGAGAAAGAATACACCATGCACCCTTCTACTCAAACACGAAGAACATAATCAAAATGTTAAATATGCAATACATCTTCATTTATAATAATGCAGTTTGAAATGTAGCAAGAAAACCTTAAAGTTACAATCATACATATATATATATATATATATATATATGTGCATATATTTAACGATATATACATATATATATATATATATATATATATATATATATATATATATATATATATATATATAAAAATATATAAATTTATATGTTTATATATAAATATATATGTATATATATACATATACAGATAAATATACATATATGTATATATATATTTAATTAAATATATATATACATATGTATATGTATGTGCATAGATATATTTATATACATATATACATATATATATATATTTATATATATATATATGTATATATATATAAACATATAGATACGCACATATAAATAACTTTGTATATATCGATAAATGTATGCCCATATAACAATATCTATGTATACATATATATATATATAAATAAATATGTATATATATGTATATATATATAAATATATATATATGTATGTATATATATATATGCATATATATATATATATATATATATATATATATATATATATATATATATATATATATATATATATATATATATATATATATATATATATATATATCTATATATATATATATATATATATATATATATATATATATATATATATATATATATATATATATATATAAATATATATATATATTTGCATATGCGAGATGATTACCAGTCGAACAACCGAGAACAAGAGAGAGTGTTGGCCGGTGCAAAACACGCTTTATTGGGTACCTTGGAGGACCCAAGTACAGTGAGGTGTTGACAAGACATGCAAGAATGATAGTACAAACAAATATCACATAATAATTAAAGATTACAGCAGGAAATGAGAGGTACTCTAGAAAGTTTAGTTAGGTAGTAGACACGAGATTATGTAAGACGAGCGAAAAGGAAATGGCCAGGAAGGCCAGCCAAGGAAACCGGCCAAAAGTTGGGAAGAGAGAGAAAGGAAAGGGAGTTAACAGCTAATGTGGCTCGAAGATATAACAAAATTCAAAACGACAAAAGATAAAAATTCAAAACTAAGTAGAAGAAATCATTAACGGGGTAGTCTCTAGCAGTTCGTACACAGTTCACCCATTGCACGGGTAACCGAGAATTGTTGAGTTGTAGAGAACAGCGAAGAAGGCAGCATCTTGTGGTACATTGAGATTTAGGTGTCGAGAAATCGCAGAGAGCATCCAGAGCTCTATAGGAAGTTTGCTAACGGTGTATTCCCGAGATTCTTTCTTACAGATTGAAGCATCATCTTAATGTTGAAGTGAGATAGTCCAATAAATGGGACCTCATAAAGTTTGTGTAGAACACTTACTCAATGGAAATAGTTTTTGATTGACTGATATGACTTGAGCGAACGGCATAAGTAAGCGATGTAACGACATAGAGTGGCAATTGTTTCAGGCATCGGGGTGAGATTAAAAGACTCACAGAAGGAGTAGTTGCTCTTCCACACAACTTCTTGATCGAGCTGTATTAAATCGCCTGGAACCAATCAAAGTAACGAATCATATCTCTCCATGTTACATACGAACAAGTCATCAGCTACTTGGTATTCGTCCTTGTTCTGTTGTAACAGCAGACGATCAAATTCGGCTTTATGGTAGGGAGAGAGGTGCCAACGACTAATATATCCGCCAGCTTGTTTTCCACGCCGGGTATCCAAATGGCTCGAATTGTAAAGTGATAGCTGGCTTCAAAGAACCATAGTTCTCTAAGTAAGGCTTGCATGAACCTAGAACGTGAGCGACCAGAGTTCAAAGCGTGAGCTACGGCGGCGTTATCCACCGCTACAACCACCTGCTGTCGCAGTAACAAGGGTGTCCACAGTTTTAACGCAGATAACCAAAGCCAAACGTTCTAACGCATTGATATCTAATTCCTGATCGAGATTATGTGTTGGGAACTGCGTGTGATGAAATCGCCCTTTGAAGAAGCCTCCGCATCCGGTGAGACAGCTGTCGGACGACAGAAGTGCATCCGGTTGCGACCTGTGAGGATCTTGTATCAATGAGCACGAGTTGTATTGCTCAACGAATGCGTGCCACCAATAAATGTCCAGCCGGAATTCCACGGGCGAATCCCTGAGTTTTATTATCTCGATGATTCTAGCCACAAAGCGGCGACCAGGTCGGATTACTTTAGCTAGATGCAACAAGACACCAAGCAGCGACTGAAATGAACGGACAGAGGCATAATGTTTGCTTATCCACTTCAGGAGTTCAGTTTTAGCAGCTTGCAATTTGTGTGCTGGAATACGCATAACCATTTCAACAGTATCAATCTCGATGCCTAAAAATACCATGCGGGTTGCAGGTGGGCAACATTTATCAAAGTTTAGTTGTAGACCCAAAGTATCTCTGATCAACACAATCAACTTGTGATAAGCGTCAGCGGCTGCGCTTGTGCTATGACAAGAACCAAAATCATCCAGATAGTTAATTAAGTCCAGGCCATGTAAGGCTTTGTAGAGAAAGGCGACTGCAGATGACATGCGCTGACAATTTAACGCAGCAGAACGAAGGCCGAAAGGAAAGGTGATATCTATAAAGAGAAGCCCCCTCCAAGAGATGCCTGTATAACAAATGTCCGCTGGGTCAATAAACAATTGTTTGTAGGCCCTTGATAGGTCACATTTAAAGAGCATACAGCCCTTACCATGCAAATGTACTTGTCGTATTAAATCATCAGCTGTCGGGTATGTGAGATGAAAGTCGTCATTTAAGTACGCGTCCTTTGGTATGCCATCATTAACAGAGCGTGTAGGCGGTAGCTCAAATGCACTACCACCCGGCGGTCTGCTGAGCCATTCTTTTCTACAGTCTGTAGAGGATAAACCATCAAGACAGAAGATAATGGGTTACATATAAAAGGTCCGATTATAGCACCCTTCGCGATTTCGGTGGCGATGTAGCTGTCGACGTGTGTAGCGTAGCGAATAGCTGAAGCGTGGTTGGTGATAGGCACGTTGGGTGGTCTGGAGGCGGTGTAATTTACAGGAAATCCAAAACGAAGTAAATCACATAAGGCGATGTCCGTATAAAGGCAGTCATTCAATAGTGCACACCATGTATCAACATGTAAGCGAGATTTAACTGGTATCGTTGCGGCTCGAAAGTTAGGTAGCCCAGTAGCTTTGATTGTGGCGTGAGTGTTGATATTACAATCGAGATCCATTGTAAGGGTTGGGGTTGGAGGCCACAGGGAGAGAGGGGGACAGGGAGAATGTAGGGTTTTGTAATAACACGGAGCAATCCCAGGAAGAAGCCTACTGGTGGCTTTTCTGGCTGGATGCGTGGATTGTTTGTGATTCATGGTTGTGGTCATCGGGGTATTGACGTCTACAATATTTGGCCCTGTGCTGTTCTTCAACTGCAGCTTTAAAACATTGTTTGCAGATGTGTTGGAATTTGCATTTTTGTCCCCTTGGGCAGCCGTTGTGGTCGACATTCCATTGGTAACATATTTGTTCTGAGGGTCGAAACATAGTGGGGGTCCGGAAAGATATTAAATGAGATTGGCGAAGCATTTCGTCCTTCAACGAGGAAAGGGAGTCAGACCACAGCCAATGTGTGCCCTCTTTGAGCTCTTTAAGGGCCGTGCCATAAAGAGATCGTACCATGGGCCACTGATAGGACATCGCCAATACAATCAATTCCTGGAGATGCTGGAGACGGGCGTGCATTTCTGCTGGTGGCAGTCCAGACAAGATAATTCTCGTTTGACCAAGGACAAACTCGGCCATTGAGAGTTGATCAAAAGACACTTCTGACACGCCCGCTCGATGGACGAATTGCTCGGGAGACAACTTTTTTTGCTTACTTGATGTAGGCAGGAACAAGCTCGAGGTGGCAGTAAAAACTGGTTGTGAGCTGCATTGAGAAAAGAGGCGTGAGGGCCTGTGGTCGGTGAAAGGAGCGGTTCCGAATATCCGAAGTGGGCCGTCGATGGAATGTTGCAACCGTTATGTTGTGCCGGCATTGTCGAGCTTAACAGCTGATTTTCTTGACGAAGGTGCAACGAGGGGAAGTAAGAGGAATGCAACTGTGTGCTTGGCTGAGGTTGAAGAGGGGTGTCCAACCGAGGTGTAGGCAGAGGTGTTGCTTCTGAGTGAACGGCAGAATTAATGACATCATTCATACCTTGTAATCGTGTCCTTGTTGCGGCAATTTGGTGTCTGAGCTTATAGAGTTTGTCTCTTAGTCATCTTGTTTTCCTCTTGCTGAAGGTGACGTAGCTCGCTTAATAAAGCCTCCTCTTCGTCAGAATCCGCTGAGTAAGCTGCGCGCTCGACTAGTGTAATGGGCGCGAAGTTAGCCGCAGACGTAGAAGCACGTAGAGAAGCAGGACGGCTGAGCCCTGGACTAAATGCTGAAGTTGATGTCGTCATGGTGGTAGAAGTTATGGACGTAGAGATGGTGGTCGTAGTGAGAGTTGCTGAGGGCGTCGAAGCCATGTCTGTTGAACAGTTCTTTCCCCACGGTTTTCTGTGTCCAAGCAGACGAAATCTACACGAAGTACAGGTTTTGCCAGAAGCCATACAAAATGAGCGCGCTGTAAGGAGGCTGGAACCCAAGTGAGGTAATCAGAGAGAGGGAGCTGGGAAGGTAGAGAGATAAAGAGGACACAGGAAATGACGTCAGCTGACCAGCAGATAACAGAGGCGCCGAGCTGACGCGAGAGTGGGGGGCGGGGCAAATTACACACTTTTACTACCCAATAGTTAAACAATTTATATAAACGTTCATATGTATATATATATTTATCGCCGTTTGTCGATGGGATACGCTTGATGTATTTAAATCAAAATTCAAAACATTTCTTTTTAATCAGTGCTATAACAATTAACTGCCCGCTTAAGCCTTTGAGAAGAATAATTTCCTTGAAAAAGGCGCTATACAAATGCATTCTATGTTATGTTATGTTAGTATCTTCCACTGATCAACTCAATAATGCTGCTAAGCAAGAGTCACTATTATCTTCCGCTGTTGAATGCAGTAATACTGCAAAGTACAAGACACTATTATCTTCCACTGATCATCCCAGTTATGCTGCCTAGCTTAAGTCACCGTGATATTAACCTGATCAAGGCAGTAATGCTGCTAAACACAAGTCACTATTATCTTCCCCTGATCAACGCAGTAATACTGCTAAGCACAAGTCACTCCGATCTTCCCCTGATCAAAGCAGTCATGCTGCTAAGCACAAGTCACTACGATCTTCCACTGATCAAAGCAGTAATACTGCAAAGCAAAAGTCACTGTGAACTTCCCCTTATCAACGCAGTAATGCTACATAGTCACTCGTCAGCTGGTTAGACGCGCGCCATGCTCCGTTCTTCACGCCAATACACTCTACACAGCATTCTATGGCAGCGTGTCTTGTCAGTGACATGACATTGACGATATCATACATAAAGCACTACACTGAATCTATAATAGTCCTCTTCTCTCCCACTCGCGTAAGGCCAGTCATCCGAATCATACAAACCATTCATATCGATGAACTGTCGATGGTAGCTCCATCTTCTCAATATTGTTGTCTTACTTAGGCAACAAATCGTCGCGCCCACATTGTTGTCCATCAGATATGGAAAAGTTGATTTAAATTGTTGTTTTCTTGTCATATTCGCAATCTGAGCCCAAGGTAGGTGTACTGGTAATGTTACCTGATGTAACTGATGTAACTGATGTAACTGATGTAACTGATGTAACTGATGTTACTGATGTAACTGAGAATAGATGTCACCAGCAACTGGGGCTGTTGGCTTTTAAAGCATATGAGGAGTTCTCTTACTGTACTACACAGCTAGAATCAACGCCATGCAAATGTAGCAAAATCTAAAGGTTTGAAAATGGCTGGTTTTACTTTAAGTACAGCTCGTATTAAATCTACGTTGGCGTTGCTCTGTTGCAACACCGCATGTTTTCATTGGTTCCTATCATCTAACAAGACACTTCGTTCGATTCAATTGGGAAGGCTTTGAAATAATGTTATTTTCAAATTCATAGATGCATCAATCCACAAAACAAGCATACTGCAGTTGATAATTATCCTCCACATTAATTGCGAATAAACGGATGAATTACATCGTCGGTAATGATCACTTAAGACATAACAATCAACGGAATCTTGCCTTACGCTTAAGCATTCATGATACAGCATGTAAAAGGAACATAGCGATTATTAAATTACTTAACCATAGTTCCAATGAGCAAGCGATCAGCGCACAACCACAAATGCCATAATTATATCAGAACAATATCTAGACAGCATGACGTTTTTCATAATTATATGCAGGAATCAATATATTTTCATATTCGCGCTACTTAGTGCATCATGCGACTTGTTGCTAAAATGACATTATAACTCTTGTGGTACATTGCAGTTCATTTATTTCCAATCAAATAATAGAAACACATTAATCATATGATATTAAAGATTGCATTTTATTTTGCATTATCTTTTTATTGGCCTATACAGTGGATAGCAGGAACCTTGAGACTATCACTTATCATATATTTGACCCAAGAAATCAGTGGCGAATGTGTCTGGCCGTCGGTGAAAAATGGAAATTAGATTTTGATGCTAATCATTCCATCAAACCGTAAAAGGACAAATTCAAGATACATCACGGCGCCATATTATGAATCAACTGTGAGAAACCACAGGTGAAGCTTTCGCTATAATGATCTCCATCTTGATAAGCTGCTGCCAAAACGCTTGTGAAAAGAAAACATAAAAAAAATGCCTGATGAAAACCCATGTTCGTTTTATACTGTTTATCATTATGATTCTTTCAAGTCGATCGTACATATATCAATCAGCTTGTATTAATCATAACATGCTGCTAGCATTAACATCGTAAGGAATCACTAGTCGGTCAATTTTGTCTGTTGCATATGAATAATTCAAATCACACATATAGCATTTGATTTACAATACACAGTCGAATATCCCTAAACCCATTTTCACATTCAGGTTCAAATGTTTAAGATGTCAAAATTTAACATTGCATGCATGTGTATTTTTTGTCGTCTCCAGCTCAATCTCACTCATCTCGAATTGGTTACAGAGCTGCACCATATAGAAGCATTGGTCACGGAACACCTTTCAAAGATAAGATCAGTTATAAGAATCTAGCGATTTGCGTGACGACCAGTCACAATTGCAATCTCTTAATTGGTTCTTCCGTTTGTATAAAAACATACCGTTCCTTGCACTGCTCATAGAAGGGCGCTTCCATCCCAACAGGTAAGCGGTGACACCATTGCTTCTGAGCGTGATCAACAATAATATAAATTCTCATTTAAATACACCTACAATTATTTTTAGAGAACATTGTATGCGTAAAGCGTTTGCAAATTCAATTCGATGTTCTTCGGTCTAATTTCTGATAGTTAAGCTGTAAATCTAGGATATAAGAAATTATGGAATACGTTTTAATGAAAGCTTTAAAATGTGATTCAGAATATACAAACCATAGATTAGATTTTTCTAGCATAAGGAATAGATTAGTAAGTAAAGCGGAACCTCCACTAAGACTTCCTCAGGTAAGCGACTGCCTAGCTTTAACGATAATATTTACTCAGTTCCAGTTGAATAATTTCAAATGCTTTCCATGTCAAATGGAACCCTCTTCGGCGGCCGTACTTCTATTAAGATCCCTTTTGTTCAGTCGCCTGAGTAAGGTTCCGTTGTAATCATCATCTTATATGTATTTTTACAGAACATTGACAAATATGCAGGCATCTAAGATACTTCTCATTCTCACCATCGTCGTACTAGTCACGACACAAAGCTCACATGCAGCGGACGACCACAACGGTCCTCTCGACAAATGCCGCGTACAATGTTACAGCAAAGCAAGTGGAGTCAATAATGTTTGTATGGATAGTTGTGTTGCAAGCATCGGCCAACCTCCAAGAGGCGCTGACTCTGGCTCTGACTCTAGCTAACGTTCTACTCCTGTTTACAGGCAAGCATTATCATTATATGATATGATTTACCAGGAAATCAATCTTCTGGAATGGATACATCTATAACTTGAGTAACTTATTTACATTATGTTGCAGACTGCTCCATGGACGTTATGCATCAATAACAACGACATCTTTGGAGCAACTTTTAACATTATGATGGCACAATAAATATTTGTTTTCGAATATTGATAATTGTCTCTCCAAAATGAGTAAGGTACACCTTTGTATCTTATTGATAACCTTGGCTTCAACTCTTATGTGACGTCATTTTTAACAACCGACATAGTGTAACTCTCGGTTAGCTAAGTTCATGACCAGAAAAATTGATTAATAATTACAGTTATCACAACGCGTGAGAAATAATACACCATGCACCCTTCTACTCGAACACGAAGAACATAATCAAAATGTTAAATATGCAATACATCTTCATTTATAATAATGCAGTTTGAAATGTAGCAAGAAAACCTTAAAGTTACAATCATACATATATATATATATATATATATATATGTGCATATATTTAACGATATATACACATTTATATATATATATATGTATATATATATATAAATATATAAATCTATATGTTTTATATATAAATATATAAATGTATATATATACATATACTGATAAATATACATATATGTATATATATATTTAATTATATATATATACATATGTATATGTATGTACATAGATATATATATTTATATACATATATACATATATATATATATATATATATATATGTGTATATATATATAAACATATAGATACGCACATATAAATACCTTTGTATATATCGATAAATGTATGTACATATAACAATATCTATGTATACATATATATATATATATATATGTATATATATATATAAATATATATATGTATGTAAATATTTATATATATATATATACATATATATATATATATATATATTTGCATATGCGAGATAATTACCCCTCGACCACCCGAGAACAAGAGAGTGTTGGCCGGTGCAAAACACGCTTTATTGGGTACCAAGAATTGTTGAGTTGTAGAGAACAGCGAAGAAGGCAGCATTTTGTGGTACATTGAGATTTAGGTGTCGAGAAATCACAGAGGGCATCCAGAGCTCTATAGGAAGTTTGGCTAACGTGTATTCCCGAGATTCTTTCTTACAGATTGAAGCATCAGCTTAATGTTGAAGTGAGATAGTCCAATAAATGGGACCTCATAACGTTTGTGTAGAACACTTACTCCATGGAAATAGTTTTTGATTGACTGATATGACGGCATAAGTAAGCGATGTAACGACATAGAGTGGCAATTGTTTCAGGCATCGGGGTGAGATTAAAAGACTCACAGAAGGAGTAGTTGCTCTTCCACACAACTTCTTGATCGAGCTGTATTAAATCGCCTGGAACCAATCAAAGTAACGAATCATATCTCTCCATGTTACATACGAACAAGTTATCAGCTACTTGGTATTCGTCCTTGTTCTGCTGTAACAGCAGACGATCAAATTCGGCTTTATGGTAGGGAGAGAGGTGCCAACGACTAATATATCCGCCAGCTTGTTTTCCACGCCGGGTATCCAAGTGGCTCGAATTGTAAAGTGATAGCTGGCTTCAAAGACCCATAGTTCTCTAAGTAAGGCTTGCATGAACCTAGAACGTGAGCGACCAGAGTTCAAAGCGTGAGCTACGGCGGTTTATCCACCGCTACAACCACCTGCTGTCGCAGTAACAAGGGTGTCCACAGTTTAACGCAGATAACCAAAGCCAAACGTTCTAATGCATTGATATCTAATTCCTGATCGAGATTATGTTTTGGGAACTGCGTGTGATGAAATCGCCCTTTGAAGAAGCCTCCGCATCCGGTGAGACAGCTGTCGGACGACAGAAGTGCATCCGGGTGCGACCAGTGAGGATCTTGTATCAATGAGCACGAGTTGTATTGCTCAACGAATGCGTGCCACCAATAAATGTCCAGCCGGAACTCCGCATCCAATTCCACGGGCGAATCCTTGAGTTTTATTATCTCGATGATTCTGGCCACAAAGCGGCGACCAGGTCGGATTACTTTAGCTAGATGAAACAAGACACCAAGCAGCGACTGAAATGAACGGACAGAGGCATAATGTTTGCTTATCCACTTCAGGAGTTCAGTTTTAGCAGCTTGCAATTTGTGTGCTGGAATACGCATAACCATGTCAACAGTATCAATCTCGATGCCTTAAAATACCATGCGGGTTGCAGGTGGGTAACATTTATCAAAGTTCAGTTGTAGACCCAAAGTATCTCTGATCAACACAATCAACTTGTAATAAGCGTCAGTGGCTGCGCTTGTGTTATGACACGAACCAAAATCATCCAGATAGTTAATTAAGTCCAGGCCGTGTAAAGCTTCATAGAGAAAGGCGACTGCAGACGACATGCGCTGACAATTTAACGCAGCAGAACGAAGGCCGAAAGGAAAGGTGATATCTATAAGGAGAGGCCCCCTCCAAGAGATGCCTGTATAACAAATGTTCGCTGGGTCAATAAACAATTGTTTGTAGGCCCTTGATAGGTCACATTTAAAGAGCATACAGCCCTCGCCATGTAAATATATTAAATCATCAGCTGTCGGGTATGTCAGATGAAAGTCGTCATGTAAGTACGCGTCCTTTGGTATGTCATCATTAACAGAGCGTGTAGGCGGGTAGCTCAAATCCACTACCACACGGCGGTCTGCTAAGCCATTCTTTTCTACAGTCTGAAGAGGAGAAACCGTTAAGACAAGATAATGGGTTACATATAAAAGGTCCGATTATAGCACCCTTCGCGATTTCGGTGGCGATGTAGCTGTTGACGTGTGTAGCGTAGCGAATAGCTGAAGCGTGGTTGGTGACAGGCACGTTGGGTGGTCTGGAGGCGGTGTAATTTACAGGAAATCCAAAACGAAGTAAATCACATAAGGCGATGTCCGTATAAAGGTAGTCATTTAATAGTGGACACCGTGTATCAACATGTAAGCGAGATTTAACTGGTATCTTTGCGGCTCGAAAGTTAGGTAGCCCAGTAGCTTTGATTGTGGCGTGAGTGTTGATAATACAATTGAGATCCATTGTAGGGGTTGGGGTTGGAGGCCACAGGGAGAGAGGGGGACAGGGAGAATGTAGGGTTTTGTAATAACACGGAGCAATCCCAGGAAGAAGCCTACTGGTGGATGTTCTGGCTGGATGCGGGGATTGTTTGTGATTCATGGTTGTGGTCATCGGGGTATTGACGTCTACAATATTTGGCCCTGTGCTGTTCTTCAATTGCAGCTTTAAAATATTGTTTGCAGATGTGTTGGAATTTGCATTTTTTTTTTGCCCCCTTGGGCAGCCGTTGTGGTCGAAATTCCATTGGTAACATATTTGTTCTGAGGGTCGAAAAGTAGTGGGGGTCTGGAAAGATATTAAATGAGATTGGCGAAGCATTTCGTCCTTCAACGAGGAAAGGGAGTCAGACCACAGCCTATGTGTGCCCTCTTTGAGCTCTTTAAGGGCCGTGCCATAAAGAGATCGTACGGTGGGCCACTGATAGGACATCGCCATTACCATCAATTCCTGGAGATGCTGGAGACGGGCGTGCATTTCTGCTGGTGGCAGTCCAGACTTGATAATTCTCGTTTGACCAAGGACAAACTCGGCCATTGAGAGTTGATCAAAAGACACTTCTGACACGCCTGCTAGATGGACGAATTGCTCGGGAATATTTTTTGCTTACTTGATGTAGGCAGGAACAAGCTCGAGGTGGCAGTACAAACTGGTTGTGCGCTGCATTGAGACATGAGGCGTGAGGGCCGGTGGTCGGTGGAAGGAGCGGTTCCGAATATCCGAAGAAGATGGAATGTTACGACCGTTATGTTGTGCGAGCATTGTCGAGCTTAACGGCTGTGTTTCGTGACGAAGGTGCAACGAAGGGAAGTGAGAGGAATGCAACTGTGTGCTTGGCTGAGGTAGAAGAGGGTTGTCCAACCGAGGTGTAGGCAGAGGTGTCGTTTCTGAGTGATCGGCAGAATTAATGACATCATTCATACCTTGTAATCGTGTCCTTGCTGCGGCAATTTGGTGTCTGAGCTTATAGAGTTTGAGTCTCTTAGTCATCTTGTTTTACTCTTGCTGAAGGTGACGTAGCTCGCTTAATAAAGCCTTCTCTTCGTCAGAATCCGCTGAGGAAGCTGGGCGCTCAACTAGTGTAATGGGCGCGAAGTTAGCCGCAGACGTAGAAGCACGTAGAGAAGCAGGACGGCTGAGCCCTGGACTAAATGCTGAAGTTGATGTCGTTATGGAGGTAGAAGTTATGGACGTAGAGATGGTGGTCGTAGTGAGAGTTGCTGAGGGCGTCGAAGCCATGTCTGTTGAACAGTTCTTTCCCCACGGTTTTCTGTGTCCAAGCAGAGGAAATCTACACGAAGTACAGGTTTTGCCAGAAGCCATACAAAATGAGCGCGCTGTAAGGAGGCTGGAACCGAAGTGAGGTGATCAGAGAGAGGGAGCTGGGAAGGTAGAGGGATAAAGAGGACACAGGAAATGACGTCAGTTGACCAGCAGATAACAGAGGCGCCGAGCTGACGCGAGAGCGGGGGGGCGGGGGGGCTAATTACACACTATTACTACCCAATAGTTAAACAATTTATATAAACGTTCATATATATATATTTATAGCCGTTTGTCAATCGGATACGCTTGATGTAATTAAATCAAAATTCCAAACATTTCTTTTCAATCAGTGCTATAACAATTAACTGCCCGCTTAAGCCTTTGAGAAGAATAATTTCCTTGAAAAAGGCGCTATACAAATGCATTCTATGTTATGTTATGTTTAGTATCTTCCACTGCTCAACTCAATAATGCTGCTAAGCAAGAGTCACTATTATCTTCCGCTGTTGAACGCAGTTATACTGCAAAGTACAAGACACTATTATCTTCCCCTGATCATCCCAGTTATGCTGCCTAGCTTAAGTCACCGTGATATTAACCTGATCAAAGCAGTAATGCTGCTAAACACAAGTCACTATGATCTTCCCCTGATCAAAGCAGTAATGCTGCTAAGCACAAGTCACTCTGATCTTCCCCTGATCAAAGCAGTAATGCTGCTAAGCACAAGTCACTATGATCTTCCACTGATCGACGCAATAATACTGCAAAGCACAAGTCACTGTGAACTTCCCCTGATCAATGCAGTAATGTTCCTCATGCCAATACACTCTACACAGCATTCAATGGCAGCGTCTCTTGTCAGTGACATGACATTGACGATATCATACATAAAGCACTACACTGAATCTATAATAGTCCTCTTCTCTCCCACTCGCGTAAGGCCAGTCATCCGGATCATGCAAACCATTCATATCGATGAACTTTTGATGGTAGCTTCATCTTCTTAATATTGTTGTCTTACTTAGGCAACAAATCGTCGCGCCCACATAGTTGTCGATCAGATATGGAAAAGTTGATTTAAATTGTTGTTTTCTTGTCATATTCGCAATCTGAGCCCAAGGTAGGTGTACTGGTTATTGTCACCTGATGTAACTGATGTAACTGATGTAAATGATGTTACTGATGTAACATATGTAACTGATGTAACTGAGAATAGATGTCACCAGCAACTGGGGCTGTTGGCTTTTAAAGCATATGAGAAGGTATCTTACTGTACTACATAGCTAGAATCAACGCCATGCAAATGTAGCAAAATCTAAAGGTTTGAAAATGCCCAAGTCTGGTTTTACTATAAGTACAGCTCGTATTAAAGCTACATTGGCGTTGCTCTGTTGCAACACCGCATGTTTTCATTGGTTCCTATCATCTATAAAGCACAAACTTAAACAAGACACTTCGTTCGATTCAATTGGGAAGGCTTTGATATAATGTTATTTTTCAAATTCATAGATGCATCAATCCTCCAAACAAGCATACTGCAGTTGATAATTATCCTCCACATTAATTGCGAATAAACGGATGAATATCATTACATCGTCGGTAATGATCACT